>JASAOG010000079.1:2492500-3111007 GCA_030265305.1 Biomphalaria pfeifferi
AATAATAACAGAATACCTCTTAGCAGCTGAACAGAAGGTTTTACCCAACCAAGGACGAAACCAAACTGTCCAGTGGCATGTCTTACTTTTGTGACCCAGTGTCATCAAAACTCTTCCCCTGTCTCTTAGTTACTTCAAAGGCGGCTTTAGGAGGTGGTGAATGGGGCAAACCACCAGGCCTCGCGCCTTAGAGGCTCCCAGCGATAAAGAGAGTCTCCTGTCAGCCGTCAGCCCATCGTACAAGTCTTGATATGGCACTCGCCCAGGGCGCCGTGCACTGCTCAGGCTGCATCCGCTTACGTCTAAATAAATGAAGTAGCGTTTAGAGATTGTTACACTATTAATATCGAACACTTCAGGATTAAACAATGTATATACTTTAAATGGCCTTTCGTTTCTGTAACAAAAATGGAGGTCGAAGCTTTAGATCTAATGCTTGAATGAATAAATATGAAACATAAATAAAAACAGTTCTAGTTAGTGAGAGGGTGAAACGTTGATAACTTCTTACGAGGACTCGATCCACGGACCTCTACTCGGCCACATCGCCTAGCAGCAACCCAGGTATCAAGCTAACATCTGACCTTCCATCCAGGTCCGACTAAATAACTCAACTTGTGACTAGAGAAGATTGTATAGCTTTCTATTGATTGGTTCAATTGAAAGCGGTGACCTATTAAAGGGAATACTTCAGTTTATACCACCACTTCAGTCAAGTACAGTTTCTCTTCCTTGTTCAAGATACCAAGTAAAATAATTAATTACCTATAGTTAATTAACGAATTGCTTGTTTTTTTTTATTGATCCTTATGTTGTTAGGTAAAGGAAATAATTGTGCAAAAGTTGGAGAAATAACGTGTACAAACTTTTTACCAGACAGACAGACAGAGTTGATATTAACTTTGTAAAAAGAATGACGGATGGAAAAATATCTTTGAAAGTTCGAAATAGAAAGTAAGGCCTTGGACAATAGTGTCCATTGAATAGACCAGTTGTCAACGATAGTGTCTATTGAATAGACCAGTGGTCAACGATAGTGTCTATTGAATAGACCAGTGGTCAACACCGTCTAAGGCTAACCGTTGTTTTTTTATTTACAACCTTGACTGACTACCCATTCTTATAAGAAAAAAAAAAAGAAGTGCTTTGTTTACGATCTCGCTGACCAGTGTCCAGTCTGTAAATCCACGACTCCTACAGCCGTCTAATTATCACGTGCGAGTGACCCCAAGGGGACAGAACTGCTCGCTGTCTGGGCAGCAAAAGGCTAACCTTAAAAGAAAAAATCCTCGCCGTTTAAAAATAGTTCGTTGACTAGTGGATCTACTCAGAAACAAAAAGAAAGTGAAACAAGGCTACAAAGATAGTTTGTGTGGAAACGCAAACTCCTAATGGGCCCAGTGGTCCAATCAGACAGCTAAAAAGGCAGGTCTCAATATTTTTTTCAGCAAAATATAGGAAACTGTGAACAAGCATAACCCATCTCCTATCAAGAACTACAACCCCATCTCCTATCAACAACTACAACCTTATCTCCTATCAACAACTACAACCTTATCTCCTATCAACAACTACAACCCTATCTCCTATCAACAACTACAACTCTATCTTGGCCAATACAAAAAGAAGAAACGTGAAAGTATCGATACTATTTGTAGTGTTAGTCCAACTAATGACTTGATACCACAGGATACGGAGATCTATTTATGTTATTATTATTACTTTGTTAATATTCACATCTGTTAAAATGTAACGATTTGTTATAAATTTCAAAGTAAACTTGGCCTAACTGGTGTTATTGACAGATTTTCTAATTGATGGTTTTTCTAAAGGGCCAATCTCTCATTCAAGGTCTCAAGGAAGAAACTTTTCCATTTTGTTAAAAAATCTTGGAACATCTACTGTATTACATTACATTGTGTTCAGCAGTTTAATAAATGGAATAAATATCTGATAGAGTTTGGTCTTCTCGAAGACTATGCTGGTGCTACACCAGTGATGCCAACCTTATTTAACCCGAGGGCCAATTTAATTTCCGACACTCTTGTCGTAGGCCACATCGCAAAAAAAATTAAAGAAAAAATCTAAAACCTGATAACATTTTTTATAAGTAGTAAATAGTATAGTATAGAATCTAGTATTTCAATTTAGTTTATACGCAATCAACTTTTGAATATCTATATTTGATTTTCGACACATATGTGCTGACGTGTAGGCGTGTGTAGCATCACGTCGCTGGTCGTAGTTTGTGCAACCCTTTGCTCGTTGACCGTTGGCCAAAATAAACAGATGACCTCAGCATCATCTGCCCTATAGATCGCAAGGTCTGAAAGGGGGAACTTTACTTACTTTACTTTTGCTAGAAAGATATTCCTGTCTTGTTAACAGACGAAACATGGGCTTGGAGTAGTTCGCCAGCGATCGAACCCCTTAGACAACGACCTTCACAACCACCCTAGACGACCCCAATATAAAGGATGTTTGTGACACACTAAGTGATTTGAAGAGATTTTTTAGTAATCTCTTTTAAAAATAATTTTACTTACATCACGCATTGCTCAACATTATGTGATAAGGGAGACAACCTTTACCATTTAGAATACAAACTATTCATTAGTTCGTTCCCTTGAAACAAGAAAAGAAAAAAAAAAAACGTCCATGTCTGATTTAAATCCAAAATGTTTTTTTTTCTTAAATTGCAATATTTTGATTAATAATAAACAAATGGTAAAGTAAAGAAGTAATATTTTTATATTCTCTATAAATTACTAATCTTGTACGTTTATGTGTGTAGCTTATAAATAGTTGTTTACCTCATATACAACAGTATTATTACAAAGATAAAGCAAAGCCTAATCAAAGTAATTGCAGTCCGGCACCTACTAAAATGCACAAAGTAAAACGAAAGCCTTTAAAAAGAAAGAAGAAAGGAAAAAAAAAAAAGGTGAAAAGTTTCGGGGCGTATCCTAAAAAAACGTCCTCAGGTTACAAATGCTTAAGGTAAAGCGCTGGACAACTTGGTGAACTTATCGTGCTTAGTATACACACGTCTGAGCACACTGAAATGTAATCTATTCTTGCATTCACAGGGAGTCATGCATGTGTATGAAGAGGAGCACTAGCAGATCAGAGTATTGACCCTAGAATCGCCCAGCGTTGCTCTGAATGCGCTGCAACTTGGCGACCCTGTCCTCAGCTGTGCCTGCAAGAAGAACGATAACTCTGAATCCAAACTTCCATTGCCCTGCGGCTATATCCAGACATGGGAAAGGCTTCGGGAGTCAACCATGAGGAAAACTCAGAAGTTGGGAACCCTTACCCTGCTCACATCACACAGTGTTATGAGGCGCGGTGGCTGAAAGGCAAATTGCTTGGCTTCCGAAACAGGGCTCCCGGGTTCGAATCCTGGTGAAGACTGGGATTTTCAATTTATGGACTTCCGAGTCAGCCCAGCCTTAACGAGTACCTGACATAGTTGGGGGAAATGCAAAGGCGCTTGGTCGTTATGTTGACCAAATGACCCTTACATCCTTCGCCCCATAGATCACATGGTGCTACCCACGACTCAGTTTATTCTAAACAGCATCGGCATTTGCCATTCCTTTGGACACATCAGAAGCGTAGATTGGGGAAAGTGACATACGGCTGACAACATTCCGACCATAACTAAGGCTTTTATTTACCTTCTATTAGATGGTTCATAGTCGTTTCGTGACTGAAGAAGGCCATTGATACTCGCCAGGAAATCTAACAACTTTGAGTTTAATTCATTGATTAACACGCATGACTAGCTTGACACATTAAATGGGTAGGACGTAATTATCTTATTTTAAAGTAACGTCTGTAATATATAAGATAAGAAGATAAGCAACTTCAACTGTCGCTTGGGTGACGTAGACGTGTTTGCGATTTTTATATTAATGTGTTTCACTAGAAATCTCATCTGTTGTATGTGAAAATTGGCGTAACAAATATTCCTCCATTTTCCAGGTTCCCCCCTCCCCACCACACACTTTACCTTTAATGATTACTTTTGACATCGAGTCAGGTCTTACTATATGACCAAACCATTTCAGGTTTTGTCCCTTCACGGTATTGAGGGTCTTCTTTTTTTTGCCAGCCAGAGCGTTGATTTGTAAAAGTATAAACTCATTGGTTTTCTTTTCCAGGTATCTGATCAAGGTCAATCTTCATAGAAGGACTGAACTCTGACACGCAGCGTCGCAAACATAAATCTCTATTTGAATTAAAATAACATCCTTGACAAATATGTGAACGAATCAACACGTCAAGCGGTCGAGAAGTGGTATATAGTTCATTATCATTTAAATTGTTCATTTGTATTTACCTGCCTAAATTCATGAATTACTAAGTCATTGTCGCAAATACGGGAGCCTAAGCGAGTTTTAGTTTTTAGTGTTTATCGCAAAAATTAAAGATCTCACAATTCTGACCATATGCATAACCGAAATGTATTCACAGTTGTACTTGGAGTTATTTTGCGTCATTATTATTAAATATTGTCAAAGACTATAGTTCTGTGCCATATTTAAGAGTGTTTTTAAATTTATTTTTGGAATGTTTCATTTATTATAAACATGTTAACGAATTTGATTGTTAGAAATCGTTTAATTGAAGTATTTTTCACTTACAATTGCACGATGTAGAGGTGGTAGTATATAAGGTAGGAAGACAATGTTAGTTGGAGAAGATTGCCTCAATTTCCCCATATAAAATTATACAGATGGGCAAAAACACACATTTTGCGTTACCTCGTCATAGGGAAAATAAGAACTGTATTCCTTACATATATCCCTCCATTTTCCAAGTTCCCCCTACTTTATAACCTTGTGATGGCATAATTTCCCTTTAAACTACCATACCTATTGTATACATTTCGTTTTAACCATTTCACAGGTCGTAGTTACTTCTGCGTTATTGACATTAAAGTTTCCACTTTAAGATTTTTTTCTACTGTAGTGTGCACACATGTGCAGGTTAACGAGATATAAATGAATAGATTTATCAACATCATTCATGATAATAAATAAGTTTGCAATTTTTACATGTTGTTTAGATTTAAATGTCTAGTTTTATTTTCTTTGACTTAATTCTACAATTGATCAGGTTCCTCCATGTGGATGCGTACATATGGTGAGTAGCACTAGGTTTACAGACTATCCATCATCATCATAGTCAAACTCCATTTGAATGAGGGTCTGTGAGGTTGATCTCTATACAATGAAAGGCCATAAGTCTCTTGTTTATCAATAGTATATATAATGAATTGACGTCTACTAGAAGCTGACTCTAGATCTAGATCATAGCAATGAAGTTGAGATCTTACTGAAGGATCCTTGGTATCACATTAAAAGACCGCATCACAATCGAAGAGATTAGAGACAGGGTTACTGCAGCGATTGGACCCCACGATGACCTAACTATTGTTAAAAAAAAACGCAAACTCTATTGACATATTACATGGTCTCCGTGGCTCGCAAAGACCTTCCTTCAGAGAACAGTACCAGGAAAAAAGAAGAAGAGGCAGACAGAGAAAGCATTAAGGGAAGACAACATAAAAGAATGGACAGTCCTGCCATCGAAAGAGGTTCCAGCTAAGGCAAAAGACATAGAGGAATGGAGAAAGACTGTCGACAAATCTAGCATGGTGCCCCAACGGTCCAACAGACTAAGGTGAAGAGCCACTATATACGGATATATACGATAATGCCTTTTAGCCTTTTAAGAAGTTTATGAGATATTTTTCGTAAAATCAGGACGCTCAAAGAGATGCTTTAAAGAGACTATATTAACATCTTAAACCAATTCACTGGTATTCATGCCTGGACGTAACGGCCTAAATGCAAATAACGCCAGTCAGCCCCTGACCACGGGGAGGCTCGGACAGGGCGCCTTATGTGCTCCCAGGATTTTGCGAGGATTTTGTGTTTGTCTCAACATCAAACCAAAATGTCCTTTACTTCCATTTCGATTGTAGCCACAGCAAAGGTCTACCCCTACAGTTCTCAATCAAAGGTCTACCCCTACAGTACTCAATCAAAGGTCTATCCCTACAGTACTCAATCAAAGGTCTATCCCTACAGTACTCAATACTTTAATACCAATATGCTAAGATACTTTTAGTTCCACATTTCATAGATTTCATTTGTTTTCTCTAGATCCAGGGCCGGCCTTGGAGAACTGGAAGTGAATTTGGTGGGCCGCAAATGAAATAGAAAAATAAAAAATAGCAAAATAAATAAAACGACACAAATTTATTTCAAACCCAATAAACTTTAACAACAGCATTGGGCACAGGTTTCGCTATTTCTTCTCTAAAAAACAATATTTTATATGAGGCCCCCACAAATCGGAGGCCCTAAGGCCGGCCCTGCTAGAGCCCAAAATGTAATATCATAAGTGTAAAATAAATGAAAACAACTTTGCTTGTATATGTCATTTATTCCGTAGAAAGTTGAAATATATAAACAGATATATCACAATTCAAAAGCATCACTAAATTGGAGAGTACTTTATATCAGCACGAAATGTCTGGAACTTTTATCACCAGTCAGACGCACCAATTCTCTAGAATGTATACATTTTATTGTTATAATGAATCTGTTGTTTTTTTTTGTTTTTTTTTTTGTGAAATAAAAAGTTCCCACAAGGAAATATTTAGCACATCAAAGAAACATAAAACTATTTGATGAATTGTCAAGAGTTCCCATACTGAAGCAAGTAACGTCTTGTGATACAGCATACATATACATACATGTAATTACATAATATTAAAAGTTATGAGGTAATTTATTCAAATGTAAACACATTTACAGTATTTTTACAAATCATGTAGTTACAGATAGTTCAATATTAAAAATATGGACTATTATTTTTGTATGATTATTATTGCATTTGTATGATGAGTCTTTTGTGTGTTTGGAGGTAGCCCAGTGCGCTCTAGTCAAAACTATTTCCTGGTCATATTTTGGTAATTTTCTTAGTGTTGCATTCCACGAATACAACGTTGAGTTTGATAAAAGAATGAAAAGAAAAATTATCTAAGGAGAACAACTCCGCACTTTCAACTGCATCTCTCTATAATTTAGAGCTTATTTCCCTTATTCCATATCAAACAAAATAATTACCAGTAATTAGCTGACCCTAACCTAATTTTTTTTTGTGATTGAAGTATTGTCTACAACAATGAATAATTGTGCCAAGTTACAGCTAGATTCTGGAAGGGTGTGAGAGAAATAACGTGTTCCAAGTTTTTACCAGACAGACAGACAGACAGAGAGACCGAGTGAGTTGATAGAAGTTTTGTAATGATAAACTAATCTAATATTACTTTCGAACAGTTCCTTATGTAGGTCGTAAAGATTTATCCGGGAGGACTGGGAAGAGTGCTTCAGGAGGTGTCAAATCAATGAATTTATTATCTACACAGTACTATGGACTATAACCAAAAGAAATGGTTTCCTTTGAAATAAGTATTTACCATACAGTAACCAACACGCCAGAGTCTATGTGCTTGCATTTAGGTGTAAACAGTATCTGTATGTTTAAGTCACTGTGTAAATAGTTTAAATATATATATATATATATCAATCAGAATTAAAAATTAGTCAACCTGACCCGAACCTCCCACAGGTCGTCGCGGGATGGCGGTGGGAGAGTTCAAACCTTTGACCATCAGGATGCAGTCCAGGGCGCATACCACCAGACATTTATTCTAAGAATAATTTGTTTGTTGAACATTAATGTAGGAATAAAAAATACCCAGCAATACAAATATAACAAGGTAGACAATTGGTCAGAAAATATATATAACAAAAATGAAGAGAACATTAATTTCTTTGAACAAGGCTTTATAATTAAATTTGTGATTATGTCCCTTTGACTAATTTAGCACCCGTAAAGACATTTTCATTGCTAATGTATTGATTTCTTTTTTTTTTTCCAAAGCAAAAAGAGTTAAATAGATTAATTTACATGAAGCAAATATCATTGCAAATTTTATCACAAAAATGAAAAACTTATATACAATACATTAATATAACAAACACATGTTGCAATTTACAAAAACTTAAAAAAAAAATGTATTTAAGAATACAAATTTAGATGTCATTGACAAATCAACTGTTGTAGCATGAACACATTACTCACCATCTAGCGTAATAACCTGCATACTAAAAACTAAGATACACTTCACATGAAAATTTTTTTTATTTCTTTTTAGTTAAAATAGTTCAGGTTTGATTTTGTTAAAAAAAAAGGAATTTTATAAAATAAGCCCAAGAAGCCTACTCATCATTATGGCATCACTTCTCAGTTTGCAGATAAATTATTGAATTATTGTCAAATGTTTCGTGCCTCCCATTCCACATTGAAAAAATGGCTTGATTGTTATGACATCAACACCCCCCCCCCACACACACACACACTAACACACACACATACACAAAAGTACAAGCACCTATTTTCAAAAATACATTATATAGTCCCTGTGTGTTTGTACAATGTCATAATACATGTTTATGTCATTCAAACGATACATTGATGTAGGTTTTCTAATACACAAGTTCATTGATCAACTGCAGAAGTACATTGCAGTGTCAGTGTCTGACGGAAGTGATTCTCCCATTTGCAAATTCTCACGAGACTAAAGAGACCAATCTTTGACACGCATTCACGGTCACAGATTAAATTAAACATGTAATCACAAGTTGTTCCGGCACTGATCAACTGCTTTTAAGAACATAGTATGTCTAGTATTATACACATCCCCGTTGCACCTTGCTCGTGAGACTAATCCCTCATACACATCCACACATCAGATATCGGTTCCGACGGAACTGATAGGAGAAAGGCGAAGGCGAGCTATTGGCGCTTCCTACAGGAGAGGCTCGTTAGGCTTGATGGCTACTCAACAAGGAGATGGAATACTTTGGATTCAAACATACTGCTGTTTCCAAACGGAGGAAACACTTTGATAGTAAACCCTGAGGTAAAATCAGGGCATATGAGCCTTAAACAACATGGAGAACACAGGGCGACATCATGGTAGAACCGTGTGAGTCTCGTCGCACTAGGGCACCGTGTTGAGAAATCCATTCTCTGATAACACGGACAAGGAAAGCGGCAGTTCTTCTCAGAGCTCCTCTGTCTCCGTACAGAATCAGCTCTTCATGCAAACCAGTTTCTTTTTCACTCAAATGGCCATGTTTGGGGTGTAGTGTTGCGCACTCGTAAAGAATGTGGTTTACTGTCTCGACGTCGTCCTGACAATACCTGCAGCGTGAATCGAAGTTTGGTTTAAATTTAGCAAAATAGACACTGATTGGACAATGTCCCGTTCTGAACCTAGCGATTGCCACCTGTTCTTCCCTGTTCAGCCGCCACCACACGTCCGATTTTGTGGGCTGCGATGCCACTGATACCAAAATATATCCACATTTCCCGTTCCCTGGGTAGATCGGTTGCTTGAAGAGGGCGGACATCGTCCCAAGCAAGGCTTATGTCCAGGGGCTTTCAACTCGTTTTCCATGAGTCGTTAGCGACTGAAGTAGGCCTTAGATGCTGTTATCTCTTCCTTTAGCCTGGTTTCTTACCATGTAGGCCTACTATTAAATACAGTCTCCATCACGCGGTCTCAAGTTGTCTTGACGCTTAAAATGTCAAAAGTTCCTGTGCAGAAATAAAAACAAACAAAAGCAGCAAGCATAAAAAACAACAACAATAGTTTCTAGAATGGTGTTGGGTTATACGCATAAAAATCATAAAAGAAACGATTTGACATGTAATCCCTGTCTAGTTTTGTAATCAGTCAGAAATGTTACATAAGTAAACATGATTTAACTTCAGTTTTCTTATGCAGCATCGTACAACAAGAGCTCAGATCATGATTTAGTTCTAGTCCATATCTTATTTCCAGCTTAAAAGTAAATTTATGCAAATATAAAATGTCCTGTAGAACTTCAGAACATCGGCTGTAAAAATAATTGTATTTTTTTTTTAGGATGTAATCCAAGGGTTTGATTTCAAGCCAAGCATTGAATAGCCTGGTGGAAAGTCGAATGTTCTTGTGTGCAGCGAATCATATAAAATGTTTGTTTATAAAATGTTTGTAAAATGTCTTATATGGTTTGAATGTTCCTTCAGAGTTGAAGATAATTACTTCCTAGTCAAAGCCTGCGCAGGACGACGGGGGATGGGAGCGGGTAAGGAACGACAGTCCAGCGCGCAAACATCAAGACCAGGAAGCCATAAAGTTCTGCTGTACAGCCGAAAGAGAATCAATTTTGTTATTAGTCCTACATACGATAGCAAGTTCAGTTGTCCAGCATAGGATAGTATGGCCAGTAGTCCAGCGTACAATCGCATGGCCAGTTGTCCAGCAAACAATCCCATGGAAAGCATTCGAGCATCACGACCTGGACATTTTAAAGTACAGCCCTGAAAAAATTTGGCCTAAGATAAATATTGGTCTCATTTTGTTTGCAATAAAAACGTGAAAAACTTTATCGATAATAAAATACAATATTCACCGGGTGATAAACATGTTCGCCACATAAAATACAATTTGTTTTTATTTTGTTTATGTGTCATTCCACTCTCAGTGTCTTTGGTTTTAACTTGACGCAGACGTCAATTCGGTGACTTTTTGGTTAAGAAATATTTGCGTGAATTTCCAATAAATTTGATAAAGAATTCAACCAGACGACAGGAGATCGTCATCATCGTCCGTGACCTTGCCCCGAAGTTTCAGCTTGATCTCAAAGTCGTCACTTGCTGTCATTTTATTCTCAGTACTGCAGTTGTGCTTGACGATGAAGGGGGGTGTGGGTGGGCGTACGATGTTACGCTCTTTGCGGCTCAGACCCAAAAACCGCAAGAGCCGCCTCTTGAAGCGGGGAGCCCAGCTCTCCCTCTTGGTGATCTCGAAGCTATCAGAGTTGGAGAGCCTGGTGGATGACCTGTTGTTGGGTCCAGTACTGGACGAGGCTCGATTGTGTAATGAGGTCCGTTTAAAGCTGGACAATACAAAGGATTTGGTGGCTACACTATCCCGCCGTCTTGTTTGGCGTGACCAGATACTTCGAATTTCTCCATGGACCTGTGGATCAGAAATGGATTTTTATTTTTTAATACAGTAAATATCGATGACATTAAAATTTTATAGTTGTCCTTTTTTTTTTGGCGTTACAATTTTCTGAAACACTTGTTTTTTCGTGAATATTGAATACAATAACATTGTTATACTATAATACAAGATAACAGAACATTGTGATGAAAACTTCAGAGCCAAACGTTTTCGAATCACAATTGTAGAGAAAATTGTATTGTTTATCATACACAGGAGATAGAAATTTGTGCTCTTAGGTAGATATGAAAAATCGAACCGAATTGGAACTTTAAAACCGCCCGGTATGAATCTAACCGAACGAACTGTCTTTACCCTAAGCGAACTGAATTGTGATTTGCAATATTGCGAATTTTGAAGTGTGCACACCCTTAAAATAGAGTTAGCATCAGATCAACAACAATCAACAACAATCGTTGTCTTCTAAGCAAGTGTACTGGATTCGTTGAATTGAAGGAATCTAATACTGAGGTAGTTGAAGGAGTCTAATACTGAGGTAGTTGAAGGAGTCTAATACTGAGGTAGTTGAAGGAGTCTAATACTGAGGTAGTTGAAGGAGTCTAATACTGAGCTGAGGTAGTTAAAAGAGTCTAATACTGAGGTAGTTGAAGGAGTCTTATACTGAGCTAGTTGAAGGAGTCTAATACTGAGGTAGTTGAAGGAGTCTAATACTGAGGTAGTTGAAGGAGTCTAATACTGAGGTAGTTGAAGGAGTCTTATACTGAGGTAGTTGAAGGAGTCTTATACTGAGGTAGTTGAAGGAGTCTAATACTGAGGTAGTTGAAGGAGTCTAATACTGAGGTAGTTGAAGGAGTCTTATACTGAGGTAGTTGAAGGAGTCTAATACTGAGGTAGTTGAAAGAGTCTAATACTGAGGTAGTTGATGGAGTCTTATACTGAGGTAGTTGAAGGAGTCTAATACTGAGGTAGTTGAAGGAGTCTGATACTGAGGTAG
Source organism: Biomphalaria pfeifferi (assembly GCA_030265305.1). NCBI lineage: Eukaryota > Metazoa > Mollusca > Gastropoda > Planorbidae > Biomphalaria > Biomphalaria pfeifferi. Next base: position 2,504,602 of record JASAOG010000079.1, read on the forward strand.
TTCCCGCGCCTTGTGGCGTCTTGTTGGAAACGTCTTGCCCCCCTTGTCTCACTTTATTTCCCTAGCCGATGTGAGGGTTGAAGAAAGGCCCAATGAACTAGTCCAACAAGTCCACCGTATAAGTCAGTATAAGGCACTAGGTAATCGTAGTAAGGACTCTGCCAGTAAGGGAAGTTTAGGCAAGACTTTGGTTGAAGAGCTCTCGGTCAACGCCTATCAGTTAGGAGAAATCCAAGAAACGGCAACGGAACAATCGTATTCCCTAAAGGACTTTTGAAGGAGTAGCCGTAAAAGCAAAGACAACTAAAATTCTGTAAAATTCTCTTTGTGAGACTATTTTAAAGCTTGTCTTTGATTCCAAAGATTGAGGAGTGAAGTACTTCAAGTGGCAACGCAGCCCCAGGCTGCGACCAACATTTTTGGCTCTCTTTCCCCGGTGTTCGATTTAGGTTCTCTTTTCGCCGTCAACTTTTGTACTCGGAAGTGGAGTTTGTTTTGTGTTCCAACGCCTGTTACAAGGCCTTTACAAAAACTCTCTAGTTGCCTCGTTTGGAAGCCGCATGTTGTTAGAAGATCGCCAATTAGGTTATTCAGAGATACGTGTTATTAAGTCTTCTTCAACACACCAGGTGGTATCAACTCACTCTGCGTACACATAAGACAGTTTGGGTGAATTCAGGCCTTTACAAAAACTCTCTAGTTGTCTCGTTTGGAAGCCGCATATTGTCAGAAGATCGCCAATTTGGTTATTCAGAGATACTGTTATTAAGTCTTCTTCAACACACCAGGTGGTATCAACTCACTCTGCGTACACATAAGACAGTTTGGGTGAATTCAGGCCTTTACAAAAACTCTCTAGTTGTCTCGTTTGGAAGCCGCATGTTGTCAGAAGATCGCCAATTTGGTTATTCCGAGATACTGTTATTAAGTCTTCTTCAACACACCAGATGGTATCAACTCACTCTGCGTACACATAAGACAGTTTGGGTGAATTCAGGCCTTTAAAAAAACTCTTTAGTTGTCTCGTTTGGAAGCCGCATGTTGTTAGAAGATCGCCAATTTTGTTATTCAGAGATACGTGTTATTAAGTCTTCTTCAACACACCAGGTGGTATCAACTCACTCTGCGTACACATAAGACAGTTTGGGTGAATTCAGTCCTGCGTTGCAACAGCCTCTTTCCAAAAAGAATAAAAGTTGTCCTTAAATCATATCATTTACTAGCAGACTTTAAGACAGCTTTTGTCTAATGCTGATAACAATGACACGAGACATAAACTTTAAAAATTCTTGGCGCTGCTATAACTGATGTATAGCAGTGTTGGAAATATAATGATTTTGAACTTTAGATTTCGAAGATGGCGCTGATTGTTAAAATGTTGGCTATTCCTTCCACAGTACGGTACTACCAGTGAAAGGTTATTTTCTGTGTGGAGCAATGAGCTGACATCAGGGCCGGCCTTAGGCTTAGGCAAACTAGGCAGCCGCATTGAGCCTCTGATAGGTGGGGGGCCTTGCACATGACTTCAAACACATTTTTAAAAAGAGAAGAAGTAGTGATACGTTGCCCAAATTTGTGGTTGTAATTTACTAAGTTTTAAATAAATTGTTGATTAAATTTTCTCGCTGTTTAGTTTTTTTCTGTTTTTTTTTTGTATTTGGCGCCACCTAATTCACTTCGCCAAGAGCTTCATATTACCTAAGGCCGGCCCTGCTGACATTTCTTAAAAACAAAATGCAGCTATAATTATTAAACTCACAGTCTGCCACCATTACCTATGTTCAAAGACAGATCATTAGCCATCACAATTTTTGCTTTGATGTTTTGTGTATGAGTACTTATGACTGCAGTTACTTATACTTTCAATAACGGAAGTTGAAAATATCAAGTTCTAAATTATTTATCTAATCTGTATTGATATCAAGCTTTAAGTTCCAAGCTTTTAAACTAATAAATAGAGATAAAACCTATTAGTTAGTATTCCTAGTGGCTAATATAATAAAATTTGACCAAACCCGAACTTTGGGTCTGACTCTAACCGAACCAAACCCTAACTATACTCGTTGTCGAACCGAACCTAACTGACCCGAAACGGAGTCTATCTATATAAGATGGGTTTGATTCCTATTTCTTAACCTGAGCTCTGTTTCTCAAAGAATATTTCAGTTAATATTAGAAGTCAAAGATGTTAAAGCCAATTTTTTTAATAAATGTTCATTTGTCTGTATAGCTACGTTGATGTGAACATTGAAAATATTTATACTAAAAAAGTTCGATACTTTATTAGTTTACACTAAATACATCTATTTTATTTTGTTGCTTTTATTTCTACAAATGACAAATGCTTGGTGAATATATGTTAAATTAGTAGAAAAAGAAAATGCGCGCGCGAATTAACTTCACGCAGAAATATTCCTCAACTGACTGTCCAGATACATCTGCAAGGCCAGTGATGCCATAACTACGGCCCTAGGGCAATATGCGAAGCGTTTAGATGTGCAATTAGGCCATTTGAAACTCCTGCCAATATAGTTTAATCAAGCCTCTTAACTCCCTTTAAACTCCTGCCCACGATGTTTACTGGAACCTCATCGACTCAGTTCCATTGACCAGCTTTTTCTGGCGGCAGTGTGGCATGCGGCACGTATGTCAAACATTTATTTGGCCCCATACCTAACAGGGTTGGCCACCGCTGAATTAAAGAAACATAAAGGGGTTCAACTGATGGTGGCGCGAAACATGGCCCCCCCAAAAAAACGTTGTCTCTTTACAGATAGCAAAATACTAAACCCGGGAAATGTTCTGATTTGAATGGTTGACCTTACTCTCTAACAACATTTTGGTAAACTGTGACCTTTGACCTACCTCTTCGTTTAAAAAGCAGAACAACAAAGCCAAGAGGAAGCCCTGAGAAAAAAAATGCGAAAACAAAAATTAAATAAATATAAAGAAATCATGTAATTAATTTGCAAAAGATCTAAACTAGCAATAATACATTTGTTCAATTAGAAATATTTGAACCAGTTGTTTTGGTTTAGCACGATGTCATGCTTTCAGCACTATGGTCGTATCACTTGTGTGGACCAGTTTTGTGGAGGGGGGGGGAAGGGCGAAACGAAGAGCTATTTAAAAGAATGTTTGCATTCTGGCTTTTAAAGAGTTGCTCGACTTCGAACTCGCGGGTCTTTCTACCCAAGGACGTCCACTCCAGTTGGACCTATTGCATGCAACTTGGCTGTGACTGTTCGTTTAGTTAGGGATTTGGTACCCATTTCATCCTGAGGCAGATGATGTTAAGCTCATATGTACCTATGGCTGACTGTTAACGAGGATGTCATTTGACCATGACAACGACCCACGGTCTCTGCTTTCCAAGGTTTGTCAGGTGCCCATTAGAGTAGGGCGTCTTCAGAAATCGTGAAGGTCAAGGTCCCAACCTTTATCGGGATTCATACTGGAGACACTTCGGAAGCCAAGCGCACTACCAGTCATCAACTACGCCACCTTGTGTTTGGTAGTCTTGGGGGGGAAAAAATGGGAGATGAAATTCATGTAAGAAGGAGGGGGCGGTATCGCGCCGTACGTAAATATAATAATAATAATAATAATTTAATTTATAGAGCGCTGTTAACAAACAAAATGTAGGCTCAAGGCGCTGTGATAACATTACAAACACAAACACAAGAGCTAAAATGACAAACTAATCTAAAAAAGTTTTAAACTGATAGGTCTTGATGTTCTTCTTAAAAGTGGTGTAGCGTGTTGTCTGTCTGAGATCAATGGCGAGTGAGTTCCAAACCTTTGGTCCGTGCACTGAAAAAGCCCTCAGACCGTAGCTTTTAAGGGAGAAACGTGGCACTACTAAAAGCGTTGAGTCCATGGAGCGCAGGGCTCTCTTGGGGGACATATGGAGTAATCAGTTCGCTAAGGTACAGGGGCATCTCGTTGTTATATATACACTGATGACAAAGTGTGGCGACCTTGTAATCGATTCTCGCTTTCACGGGAAGCCAATGGAGCGTGCACATAAAATTTAAAGTAAAATGTACTTGGAAACTAAGTGTTATAGGTAGTAGCTTCCCTTTAATGAGAGAAATACTCGCTCATCTTTCACTACACATCAGCATGACACTTAGATACCCTACTGTAAAACCAAAAAACAGACAAACGAAAAGGTAGTCCGGATAACTGCCATCCGGATAAACGACGCTCTAGAGAAACAGAATCACGACAGATTGCTCTATCAATGAGACAAAAATATATACTAAATCATTGAGACCGCCATATCAAAGTCCTCATATGGACCCTAAGCAACAGGGGAGGTCACCATGTATGCCGGGCGTTACCTGGAATGCATTATACGTCTGCTCCACATACATCTGACTTGTGTGGAACCTCTCGGAGTAGCCAAGGGGGAAGACCACGGCCAGGACGATGTAGATGACACCAAACAGCGGAATGAGCACCAAAATAAACTTAGCTAGTTGTCTGAAATAAAACCCAGAACAAAGGATCAAACGAGGGAAGACTACAGTTTGGATAATATCACACGAAACATTGGAATGAGAACACACACACACAAAGAGAATCAGTGGTTTGAAATAAAACCCAGAACGAAAGATATTTTCCCCCTATGTTAATCAAATATGTAGAATATCCATAACATTGCAAGCTTCAAAACATCATGTAATCGGATTTTCAATTGCATTTCTAGTTTGTTTGTTGAGAACTAAACATGACGGACAGACATAAAAACCAATCTCGGGGGGGGGGGGGGGGCGCTAAAATTATACATAAGGTAATGTACTATAATTTTTTTTTTTTTACACACATGAAAATATATAATTAAACTTATACTTTTGTAAACATGTGTCGCTACGGACATAATCTACAGTGATAATAGAGATAATATACAGTGATATTGTTATAAACCTGGAGGTGGCACAGAGAGGGGTAGTGGTGTGTGTGTAGTCAGCCGACGCAAATCGCCCCAGGCCAGCGCTAGACGAGCGGTCAACCGTGACGAGTCACGACGGTCTGCCGAGTCGAGTGTCAACATGACGGTTCGGGAAGGATCGCCATCGTGAACAGAGCTCAGGAGCGTCACGAAGGATGTAGTCATGTGACGAAGCTAGAAACGTCGAGCGATGTTCCGTCCGGTTCTAGAAGGCCAGTAGGGACCCTATATAAAGAGCGGAGGTGTCGCAGTCAAGACGGTTGAGAAAAGGGGCTCAATACAGCAAGGTTCACGAGAAAAGGTTCACGACAGGGCTCAGCACACGGTCGACTACAGCACAGTTCAACGGTGTGGTTCTGTACGGAGCATTACGACGGTTCAGTGCGGAGTACTGTCAAGTACAGTTGAGACGACTGGCGTCTTGATCTTGGTCTGCGATCGAGTCCGACACAACGAGCCTAGTGTGTGAAGTCAGTCCTCAACTGTTGAACTCAGTGCAAGCCCGGAACGAGACGGAGAGGCCAGTGCAAGAGTTGATACGGCGGTACGGTGTTATCGGAGAGATATTTGTACAGTGTACGTGTTGCCAATTGTACAGTATTGGCTGTTATTTATTCAACTATGAAAGTGTTACGTTACTTTGGAGCCCTGAGTTGTCAAGTTCTTTAAGTTGGTGGTGTATGATGCAGTTTGCAGAGAGCCTGGATAGTGAAATTCGTAACAATAATATATAGAGATAATCTACAGTGATAATCTAGCTGAAGAGATAAGGAGATAATGTCGAAATAAAATACCAGAAATAAAGGACTGTTCCGTCTTGCACTCACCCTTCTCAAAAATTCATTGCAAAGAACGAAACAGAGTGCGCGAATATTTTATCTTGTTATCTCCCTTGGGCTTTTAGAGCTATTTCAAATTCCCACAAAATCTAGCACATATTTCTAGAATAAAGTTATAGCAAAACTAATTATTTTATTTTTCAGACGACCTTGACACATTTTACTACGTGATGGCTGCCTGGTCGTGCGGTTTGCGCGCTGGACTGTCGTTTGAACGTATCGATGGCCCCGGGTTCAAACCCTGCCCACTCCCATCCCCCGTCCTGCGGGAGGTTTGGACTAGGAAGTAAACTATCTTCAACTCTGAAGGAACATTCGAAACATGTCAAACATTGCCAACGGACCTCATTCACCAATCGTAAACAAACATTTAGCCACGTGATTCTCTATCTCTTCTATACAAATTACAGGCTGTCACGTGACAGTTTTTCCCCATTGTTTTATCAATATTATCACGTGACTAAATGCTGTTGCGATTGGCGAATGAGCTCCATTCTACTTCACGTCGGCATCTAAGTCCTTCAGACTAAACAAGAATAGTAGAACATCAGAACACAGTCATGTGACTGTGGCGACGTCTGCCAATGCCATCAGTAGTTAAACCATCTATCATTAGCACCTAAGTATCTCACCTGTATTTTGTCTTGCCTGTGTGTCTTTGGCTTGACCTCAATCTGCAGAACAGAACTCGGCAAATGTTCATGAAGAATAGAAAGTTCAGCTGAAACAAAATATATATATATATATAGTAAATGCGCCTGCTGTTACCTTTTCAATGTGTTGTAAAAAGGTCATGATAAAATAACAAAATCACATTGATAGTTTTATCTTTAAAATTTTCTCTGTCTTATCTTATATTATATAATACAGACGTTACTTCAAAAAAAAAAGAAGATTGCGTCTTACGTGTCATGCATTTAGTCATGCATATTAACCAATGACCTAAATTCTGCCAAGTCACTGGTTTTTCTGGCTAGCTCAGGCAACCCATTCCATGCTCTAATAGCACCAGGGAAGAAGGAGCATTTGTACAAATCTGTCTGTCTATGAATATCTATGTCTCTGTCAACCAGTCTACATCTGTCCGTTTGGTTTTCAATCAGTCTATCTGTCAGCTTGTCTGTCCGTAAATCATTCTGTTTATCAAGTGTTGATAGTGATCTGATTATTTAAGTCAATGTTTTTGACTGTAAATATCAGTAACCTACCGAGACCGCGGCCAGGAGTGGTCCATGGTGGATCCAAATATAATCCTTGTTTTCGCTCATGTTCCAACACCTACGGAAGAGAAGAGATTAAAAAATGAATGCTTGGATTACGAAAGCTATCATCTAGACATTGTCCTTCTCATCCTGGGGTATCCTTAACCTCTGAAAGTACTTGGCACAGCTTTTAGAATTAAAACAAGCTTTAAGAGTAGCCATGCGACGTTTTTATTGCTAACCCTATGGAAAAAAACAAGGCAAGGATTCCGTGGCCGTATGATAGGCGCTCTGGGCTGTCGTCAAGGTGGTCCTGGGCCCGAAACCCTCCTCTCCCACGACAGTTGAATAAACAATTTGATGTTATTAGATGGTTTTAGTTTCATTGATAAATCTGTTAAAATATTTAAATATAAAACAAGGACATATGGGCAGTCGGTTTAATCATGGGGGTAGTTAGAAAAAACCCTGAGAAGCATGGCGTTAAGATTCATCCTATTAATTAACCTGCAACGCTTTTCTTGTCCTAAAGATTTCTCCCGATTCCTAGATCAGGTCGAAAGTAAAGAGTGTAATAAAACAAATATAATTACTTACAGAACATTATCGACAGTGATCCTCACAACCACCCAGGGAATCAAGATGGCGAGCGGCAGCGCTGAAATACAGAAAACAGGATACAAGAGTCATTTTTTTAAAAATGGTTTTGAATCTGCAAGAAACTAGTTAAGACCTAAAAGAAGCTAATGAGCTTTAAAACACATCAATAGAAAAGTAATTGGTCATTCTTCTATGGTTACATTCTAGTTTTAGTTGAAATTTTGGGTTATATTTTAACAGCCTGTAAAGGAAATGATTTCAACTATATTGTAACATTGAAATGTGTATTTTTAAAAATATAGGCCAGACTATCAACTTACATCCGAAACTATCGATGTTCGGTGTTTCAGTGTGGTCAGTATGTTCTGAGTCAGTGTGTCAGTGTGCTCAGTGTGGTCAGTGTGTTCCGTGTCTTGTATTCTGTGTGAGTGTGTTTATTGTGTCAGTGTGGCCAGTGTTGTGTGTCAGTGTGGTCAGAGTGTCAATGTGTCAATATGTCAATTTGGTCAGTGTGTTCGGTGTGTTCAGTGTGTCAATGCGTTCAGTGTGGTCGCGTGTCAATGTGTCAGTATTGTCAGTGTGTCTCTATGTCATTGTGTCTGTGTATTCAGTGTATCAGTCTGTGTATTCAGTGTATCAGTCTGTCTGTGTTTTCAGTGTATCAGTGTGGTCAGTGTGTCAGTGTGTTTAGTGTGTAAATGAGGAAAATATTGAGCTTCCAGAAACATTTAAAAAACTAATTTAAACAAACAATAGGAAAAAATAGAATACTTTTTAAAACCAAAGGGGAAAAATCGCTTATTATTGCCATTGATCTGAAAAGGGTTTAACTCCTTTTCGGTTGTATAAAACAAAATTAATTAATTAGTACTAAATCATTAACTAACTGGTTAATTTTCAGATTGATTCTTGTATTTTTTTCGACTATGAACAACTGTGCAAAACTTAGAAATTTCAACTTGATACGAGAATGGAAAGTGGGAGATAAAACATAATAAGGGGACTAAATCCATATATATGGTTGAGTCCACCCAGCTCTAATGGGTATTTGACGTCGTTGTGCTGGCCACATGACACCCTGGTTAACCGAGGGCCATAGACCTTTACATCATCTGCCCCATAGATCTCAAGGTCTGAAAGGGGATCTTTTTTTCATTCTTTTAGTATGCGCATTAAGCTATGGCTCAATTCTGTTGTGGACCATTTGGGGGAGGGGATATATAGGAGATGGTTTCCGTGCTGTCTTTAGGCCCTCAGCAACCAAAACTTAGCTCGATTCGAGTTTCGAGCTCAAGCACTCTTCACAGGCATCGAAGTGGTTCGTACCACTCAGCAACATATTCCATAATGTTAAATAACAGCATGATCTAATATATTAAGCAGAAAGTAAGGCGTAAGTTTGTCCCGAATACAAATCAAAACCATTTGACCAATCTTGATTAAACTTTACGGAAACCGTAGAGCATGCCTAATGTCCCTCCCACAACCGGTTGTCACTAAAAATAAATAATAAAAAGTACCTAATTGTAATTCTATAAAATAATGAAACTTTTTAACAAATCGGGTAAATCCGATTGGACAGAAATTTCTATTGGATATGAATATTTCGACTGAACGGGTAAACCCATTTTCACACTCTACTTTTATTTTCGTGTCAAAGTTTTTAAAAAAATGCAGGGAACGTTGTCCATGTTTAACATAGATCCAGATTCAGTCCAGTACATCAGTATAGCCAATATAAGGCCCGCAGGCCGCGTGTCATATCGGCTAGTATAAATATAAGACTTATAGTTTTTAAGTTCTACAGTATATTGCTGTATTACCGCTGCGATTACAACAAGAACCAAGTTAAAACTTAATTTCAAACAGAACGATATACCTACCCCAAGCTAATATGATGTAAGGTTTGACCCCGTTTCGCTCCGTTATGAGAGTCCGGTAGATGAGCATGTGGAGGTAGAGGCCTTCCACAAATATACACATGTGGCTGACACAAATGGCGTACATAAATATTGACATCAGAAGTCGACACTCCCAGTGCTGGAGAACGATTGATCAATTCAGAAATCACAATAAAATCACCAAATCAATACATGACTCAAACACATAAAATTGCAACCCAGCAAAGAGATAAGCATGACTTAGAACTTATCTTCATTAGCTTTTTATGTCGATAGTCAAAGTTAAATTTCAATACATTGTAATAAAATTGTCAACTTAGCAATACAAAATGTCCATAAAGCCAAACAATAATGTGTTATATTATATATGACAATGTAAGGTAAACATGTCTATCTAATCTCAAACAGCCCATATAGGAATACAAATGTCCATATGGCAAATAATTATATTATATATGACAATGTAAGGTAAACATGTCTATCTAATGTCAAACTGACCATATAGAAATAAAAATTTCCATATGGCAAATAATTAAGTCTAAGATCCTATAAACAAATTAAAATGTCGACTTAGCTAAGCTAAAAAGCCAGCGTACAAATGTTGATACAGTCAAAAGTACTCAAAGGCACATACAGTAAAAACAGTCTACATTGACAAAGTAAAAGTGTCCATATAAATGAAGCAGAGGCGGACTGGTTGTATGGGCATTCAGGCAAATGCCAGGTAGGCCCGTACCCAATTGGGCTGGTATGGCCCGTGAAAGGGGCCGCATGGAATATGCTAAAACTCTTTATCAAATTGTAAAAAAGGATTTCGTAATATTCTTTTACAAAAGGAGCACTCAGAGCGTCGTGATTTACAGACTCTACAGTGTATTAGGTCTACTTACCTGATGCGTTTTCTGAAATAATGTAATAGCCTACATCCTTATACAGTGTTTTTAATAGGGGATGACTGCTGACAAATACGTTCTACGAGTAATCCATTGGGACACATTAGATGGGGATCTTAACGAGCCTTACATGTGAATATCAAGTACATGCATATGTTAATATAGGCCTTGTTATTTACTTTATAAATAATTCCATTTCAATTGTCATTTAGTAATTTCAATTAGTTTTTAAATAAATATGAAATAGATGGTTCATATAGCCAATCCTGCAGGCTACCACCTAGTAGAAACACATTATGTTAGTAAACCCAGGTTTTCCTCCCATTATAAAACAGCACAATGATAATGATTTTGAGGATATAAATATAATTCGATGCTCATCGTGTAATTTGGGGACCGGATTGCATAGAAATGCCCTGACACCCAATCCGCCCCTGAAATAAAGTAATATTGTCAATATTGCCAAAGTAAAATTGTCCATATTGCCAAAGTAAAAATATATCTATTGCTACTTACTGTGCCCTCCTGTATAAACAAAATTCGACCTTCCAGTCTCATGATGTCTTTCTCCAGGCCGATGTTGTTTACAAACAAAAGATTTTTGGCAAAGGACAGAACTGCCCGCAGGATGAAGGCCAGGAACAAATTCACATGAAGTGTGTTGCTTTTTGATTTTAGCCTTTGAAAACAGGAAGGTTATCCAGATTTAGCGTCAAAAAGATTTTTTTTTTTTTGAAGTCTGTTTAAAACCTTCATTTGAATGGTCACTTATACTATTTTTATTTGTTACTAAATATAGTTTTTTCTTGTTAACGAAAAAAAAATGGTGTTGACCGTAGATCCTCCCCACCTCCCACTTACTTAGAACAACACATGATGACCACTGCAAGCACCAGCGAGCACAGACTGACCCCATAGCCAATGGTCATGATCAGCTGCAATCTTTCCCCATGCTCAATGTGTTCCTGTGGGGAAAAAAAGGGAGGTAACAAATAATTAGGTTTTGGAATTTATTTAATGAAATGTGAAATAAGAATTAAAAGGTTCGCTGGTAAATGTGAGGAAAAAATGGGAGGAGAGGGGGGGTGGGGACATTACATATCGCGGCAAACCTGGTCCAAAAAAAAAAATACAAAACCGAAATTCTTCGGTAGCAAATTAAGCCTATATTTTCTCAAAAGACCGGAATATATATATATATATATATATATATATATATATATATATATTTATATAAAGGTCACTAGCTTTGTCAGATAGTAATAGATAATTTATCAAACACTAGAGGAAAATACGACCTTAATACCCCAATCAGCCAGGAGGCAGGAGGCAACCTAAAAAAATAATTATAGACAATTAAAATGAAGTAACCAGGCGTGACTTAGTAAGTCTTGAGCAGTATCCAACAAATGTTGTATCTGTTGAATCTCTATATATGGAGGAGTGTGGGAAGCGTGGTCGAGAGGCTAAGTACGCTTGAACTTGGCTTGTCTACCTATGAAGGGGGCTCGAGGTTCGACACTCTCGGGAAGAGTTGTGTTTACTGAGCGCCTAAAGGCGCGCAGTATAGAAAAACCAACTCCTAGATACCCCCTCCCCCCCCCCCCCCCCCCCACTGGTCCACAATGACATTGGACCAAAGCGCTCTGAGCATGCTATAAGCATGAAAGTAGCAGTAGCGCTATACAAAAGCCTCGCAAACTATTGTCATAAGGGTAAAGCTTTTTCTTTCTTTCTTTGTTTTTTAGTGAATTGGTTTGGGAGGTGACGGTTTAAATAACAGAAGAAAAGAATGTTAACTGCTTTTAGCCGATGCAATATCAACTTTAGACTCTGGTAAAGTATTTTACGCCTCGTGACTCTCGTTTGTGTAATCATTTTGGATGTACACAATCTATATAACTTTTACTCTATGTACCCTTGTTCTTCAGTTCTAAGGAAATCTTGCAACATTTTAAATAGTAACACAAATATTTGACTTTTAAATGGACTTGCTTAAGTTTGACCGAAGTTATTTCACATATCGAAAAGAAAACGTTTTCGAATGTAATGGTAGCCTTACGAGCCACTCCTACTTACCAACGCTGCAGAAATATCAGGTCGTATTAAACAGCCCTGGAAGTCTGTCCACTTCGTCTTCAAGGCCGGATGATGAAACCATGTCCCGTTCGGGGTGCAGTATTTGGTGGCCATGGCTGGAGAAAGAAAAACAGACCAACTGAACATATAGTCGAATTGTTACAAGCGGTATCGAGACACGCGTTTGCGCCCCTTTGCTCCACCAAACGTACACATGATTTAGTGTAGTAAAACAGGTGGTGCTATACAATACAGCCTGTCAAGATGTCACCAACTTAAGTGTATAGATTTTCGAACAAAAGATTTACAACGTAAAGCTGGCATCAAAAGTTAGAATTCTTTTTACTGAAAATAAACACACTTGACGGGGATTGACGGCATATTATGCACTAACGATATTCCTGTAAAACGTTTACTGAATTATAATTCAAAATTGATAGACCACAAAAATTAACACAAACCTATCCAATATTAAAATGATCACGATTTATTGTGTAATACTCCTGACATCGCATAGGGCGGTGATTGGTGAATACATCTCCGTATTTTTAGAAGTTAAAACTGATGACCCAATCTCCAATATATGCCAGATAATTCTGTTCAGGTGACGAAATAGGAGAATTCTTATCTAATCTTATGAAATACAAGACGTTACTTCAAAAACAAAATCCTCAATGAATAAATATAATCGGGTTTTCAATCTACGATTCTTGGCAAAGTATAATTCATTGAACAGTGTATGTGTGTGTATGTGTAAAAATGTGATATCAGTGTGGAATAAAATTCTTTGCAGACAAGACAGTATTTGAATTGTATTACTAGACGTAGATCTAGAGGTTATGCTGCTTGCACTTTGGAAAAATGTAAATTGTCTTTTTTTTACCCCGAAACCTTGGTCCGAGTTTTTCAAAATTCGAAACCTGCCTGTTTTCATTGGCTGCCGTCTTGAGGAAGGTTTGAGCTAAGACGCTATTGAGTATTTCAGAACAATATAACCTCATTGAAAAGTACTGTAAAATAATTTTTTAAAATATTAAATGTAAAAAAAAAACAAAACACCACAAAGAAATGATAATTGATTTTCGTAGGGAAAAGAAAGAAAATGATATTGTTTCTGTAGCTGGAGAGACCATTGAAATAGTGCAAACTTTTAATATACCAGGGTACTATCTTAGACAATAAACTAAATTGTACTGATTATATCAGAAAAAAAAAGGCAGCAAAGATTACTACTTTCAAAAATGTTATCATTTAATGTTAGCGAAAAGGCCTTGGCGCTGTTTTATCACGCTCTCATCTGCAATATTTTAAGCTTTAATATCACTGCCTAGTATGGCGATCGGAATATTAAAATTAATATTCATAGAATCCTAAATGCTGCTGGTAAAGTCATTGGCAAAAAACAAACCTCATTTGCGAAAAACATTCATAAGAAAGTTTAAAAAGATTTTAGAAATAAAAAAATCAACCTTTGGGTCAGGATATTGTGATTTTACCATCACACTAGAGATTAAAGAAACCGATAGCAAAGACAGACACAAAAACTCTTTTGTTCCCCGGGGGGTAATCTAATCATTTAATAAAATTCAACTGACATAATCATTTCACATGTAAATTATGAGTGAGTCTGGCGTGAATGTATATTTTTTTTTTTTTTTTTTTTTTTTTTTTATAGTTAAAATGTTTTGTTTGTAGACAAATTTCCTTATGGATTATACAAATTATTATTATTAATAATCTTCATTTCTGAAAAAAGGTGTCTAAAACGTATTAAACAAAGCATCTAGTTTAGATTCAGTAGAAAGAGCGCTAAAATCACACTTCACTGCATAAATCCACATATTCACAGCTGCAGCTCAAGATACTAGTATACTGTTTGACTAACTACAAATCTCTCTACCATGACGTCTGCACAATTCTCAGCTGTTCGACCAGGTGTGTGATGTCTTCTACATCTCCCCTCCATCCCTTCTCGTATCTTTCAGACAGTCGAGCAATTAGCAGCAATTAACCGTGCCTAACGTAGCAGTCTTATTAACAGTGGGGCGTCTTACGTAAGTTCAGATCAAGATTAAGAAAGGTGCTGAAAATAAAATGGCACACTGACTCGCACGCACACACTGATACACAAATACGCAAGTGAATTTGAAAAAAAAAAAAGTTTCTTTTGGCGAGATAAATGGAGTTTGATTTCCGACTAGACTCTAGGTCGTGCTGTAGGGCGAACTTTAAAGCGCGGATTGTGATGGGCGCTCGTTAAGTCAATTTATCTTCTTATCTTAAAGAATACAGACTTCAAAAAAAAAGATGATTACGTCCTACGCGTCATGCATTCAGTCATGCATATTAACCAATGACTTAAATTCTGCCAAGTCACTGGTTTTCCTGGCTGGCTCAGGCAACCCATTCCATGCTCTAATAGCACTAGGGAAGAAGGAGTGTTTGTACAAGTTTGTCCTAGCATATGGGACAAATTTATGTTTGTATTTCTCGAAAGTTCACCTACGCCAGATATTATTTGAGTTTATTGTACGCTATTTGTAATAACTCTAAACGTATGCTAAAGAACAGATAAAACAAACATGAAAAGCTTAAAATATACTTTAGAAAATAACTTAGCTTATATCAAGTGTAAACAAGTAAAGCTCACCATTCAGAACTTGTGGTTTGTAGGGCAGAGAATGTGAAGGACTGTTTCTGTGGCCAACGGTTAACAAGCAGGGTGTCATGTGGCCAGCACAACGAGCAACCGACTTTATTTTTCCCCAACTGATGTAAGGTACCTATTTAGAGCTGTGTGGACTCAGGGCGCACAAAAGATCCCGAAATTGAAAATCCCAGTCTTCACTAGGATCCGAATCCGGAACTCCGGTTCGGAATCTAATCGCTTTACCGTTCAGCCACCGCGCCTCCTATATCAAATGTAATTGTATTATTAGTCAGTTTTCTATATGTGCTATGAGTCTATAACTCCCCTGGACCATTAGGGGAAAGAATTGTGAATGGTACCATGATCACTTTTTAAATGCATTAAAAAAGCAGCAACTCGTCCACTCATGTCAGTACAACGATGTAACGAGCTATCGGCCTAAACTGCCCACAGATTTTGACGTTGCAGGTCAGTGTTCAGGCCTTTCATAACGAATGGTCTCGGATTAAGCCTCCTCACACACGCTGGTCTCTGTCTAACAACAAAACACACTTCCGGTCATTCGCGCAGATTGTAAAAATAGATTATACATACACACATTCATCCGTGACACAGCTTATACCACCAAATCTGTCTAATGCGATTTGCTTTCCCTTTTCGATAGCAGACAAAATATTAATTACCAAGAGTTAATTAACTACTTTGTTATTTTTCGTTGTGGTTGATTCTTGTGTTGTTAGGTACAAGAAATAATTGTGGCGAAATTTCAACTTGATCCGAGATTAGTGTGCAAGAAATAAAGTGTACAAACTTTGTACTTTTTTGGGGTGTACACATTGTGATTTGGTGAAAGCTCTGTAAAAAGAAACTTTGTAATCAGTTACACAAATAAGCTTTTAACTAAGAATTGGGGTGCAGCGGGTTGTATTACGAAAATATTTATTTAAAGTCAGACTGCTGCAACAGGGCGCCCCTGCTCCCACCTTAGTTTTAGCTTGACGACACCCTCCTGTTCATTTCAGAATTAGGTTTTTCTCTATTCCTGCTAATGTACATCTTATTGTTATCGTGTCTCCTGTTTGTTTTATTGGTATAGTTTATTTTGTATCAGAGGAACAAGGGAGAGAGAGAGAGAGAGAGAGAGGCAGGATCCTGTTGGCGCCAGCTAGGTAACATGAGACGGTGTGGGGGTCAGCAGCAGACAGGGAGTGTTGAAACTCATGGTCGTAAGACAACGTCTCACTATGCGCCTTAGGTGTGGCGCTATTATCGGTAACTGCACACTTGGTTTGCAGATGAATGAAGCCATTGAAAGTGACTGATGCTACCCAGTATATCCTTTACCCCCTCCTCCCCCCCCCCCCAACGAATTAAATTGGGGAAGGTGAGTGCTAGAGGTCAAGAGACAGAAACATGCCCGTGGAGATAACTGTTGGAAGCAGACTTTTTAAACACATCTAAATGGATATTTACATGTGTAGAGTAAGGCTTTCAGATCCGAGTAAAGTCAGTGCAGATTCAGTGGTGGATGATGAGTCCTGTAGGACAGAGGTTCTCAAACATTTTTGTACCTGGCGACCACCCTATGTAATAAAACTTGCAACGGACTCCAATATGAAAAAAGCTACATAAATGAATGCTACATATGTAACAAAATGTTTGTAAGCATGTAAAATAAAGAAATGTACTTGTTTGAAAAAAAAAATAAAAAAAAATAATGACTTAGATGTGGTGGATTAGATTTTTTAGGCGCGTACCAAACAAAAAGAGTAGAAAGCAATCAACAAACGTCTTTACAAAAACCCAGAATGCAAAATTTGGATATGATTTCGTAACCAGAATTTTTCAAAGCTGCAAACTCTATTGCGAGATCCGAAGAAAACACTAGCCCTTAACTCCCCCCCCCCCTACTCCCCCACTATAAGGAGAGCTGGAAACCATTGCGCAGTTCATGGCAGGTTAGGGTTAGGGTTATATCCAGATATATGACTACTTGTCTGAGCCTTCCAACATACATATGAGATCGAAGAGGGAGTAGAAGAATCTGTGATTTGGACCTACTCGAATAAAATGTGCATACCCATTAACCCTTTCTCTCCTAATCAACGATGCCAACGTTGATTTGACCCCATTAAGCGAATTTTTAAAATTTTTTTTATTTATAAACTTTACTTTGTGTTGTGTAAAAAGAGTACGCAGTTCCCTATAATTCGATACCAAATCTAACATTTTCTGATAACAAACAAAAAAGATATTGAAGTTTAATCCTAACAGGATAGTGAAATACAAATGAATAATTCTATCTAACGAGAAAAATAATTACAGAAAGAAAGAGTTAAGAACATAGACATAAATAAATATAGACTGGCCGATAAAAGCGTTTTATGAAACGAAAATTTGTGACTTGCAATTTTGTGTACTTTATTATACAGCATTTATGAGCAGTATAAAAGTTAAGTATTCATATCTATTTCAACCATTACCTATACAAGTATTACAATATTTTCACTTGTGTTTTTTTTAATCTCTAAGACTGAAGATCATGCAACTTTTCAGAATTCGGAAATCCGACAACAATAGATGTACATGTTTTCAAGTTACATGAAGTTACTTCCTTTAGCCAGTCTATATTTATTTATGTCTATGGTTAAGAAGTATCCAAGTGAAGAATATTTTCTAATCTTTATTACAGGTCTTCATCGTATAGTACGTAATAGATATACTAAACAGTAGTAAACAGTAGCGTAGGGTGAGTTGATTATTATTATTATCCCCCCCCCAAAAAAAAAAACCCCACAGGGTTTAATAAAAGGCCCAGAGGACTGGTTCCACTTGACTGAAATACAGCCCATGAGACATTTGGGGGCAGCTTTGTCTGCCCCCCCCCCACCCCTAAGGCCGAAAAGATTTTTGGCCACCGCTGCATATCGCCATGAAATGTTGACGTGACCTGTCTCCGGCGCAGACGATTTAAAGTTCACATGTTTATTTAGACAACGGTTAAGGAGGGGGGGGGATCATGTGAACTGCAAATTGATAAATGGCCTTTACTTTCCATGAAACTTGCCCGGTACTCAGTAGAAGGAGAAATCATAACAACACAAAAAACATTTAAAATACTTTAAAAAAAAAATATAAAAAAAATACCCCACCAAACTTTTAAGCAACTTACTGAACGATTGTTTTTTCTCTTAAGATTAATCAATGGTTGTGAATGATGCAACATAGGTGGCATTGTCGTCACTAGGTCCTAGTTAGGGGAGACGACTCCAGAATGTGAGATAAAAAGAGAGTGTAGATGTGAGCCGGAGTTTTAATATTATTTCTAAAATGTAGTAAATTTATTTTATTTTAATCAACTTACATTTGTCTATAGTATTGAAAAATATTTAGTATTATTCACTAGGAAGTTATTCAAGTTATTTTAAGTTTTATTAGTTAAAATATATTACGCCTACAGCAGATTTGTTGTCTACCAGTCACGCAAAGTGTAATACTTAGAATGGACGGCCAGTTACAACACTGACATTGGACCTCATTCACCAATTGTAAACGAAAACATTTAGCCACGTGGCGCTCTATCTCTTCTATATAATTTACGTTCTCATGTTTTAATTCATTATGGTTGTCACGTGACCATGTTTTTTCTTTTCTCTCCGTTGTTTTATCAATAAGATCACGTGACTAAAATGTTGTTAGTTTACGATTGGGGAATGAGGTCCATTAAACACGATAATAAGTTTATGGAAACGGAACAATCGGGGGTTGTTACACTGAGACGCAACTAGCCGTGTAACTTTACGCCCCAGACGTCTCTTCCTTCTCCGTAGGTCTGAACAAACACTCACAAACAGGATGGCTGCCTGGTCGTGCGGTTTGCGCGCTGGACTGTCGTTCGGATTTATCGATGGTCGAGGGTTCAAACCCTGCCCGCTCCCATCCCCCGTCGTCCTGCGGGAGGTTTGAACTAGGAAGTAAACTATCTTCAACTCTGAAGGAACATCCGAAACATGTCAAACATTTTTTTTTATATAACTCCGATAAGCCGTCATTTCAATTATGTATTAGATATTAGAGTTTGTGTATGTGTTTTTTTTTAGTTCTGAACTACTCTTTAAAAACCACTAAACTTAGAGACATTTCAGGTCAGAAGAATAAAAAGTAAAGCAGCTATAATACATAAAAAAACGAAACTATAATTTACAAATAGAAAAACAAAACTTATAAAATATCCAGAAAGACACAAAGATAGAGGCACATTTGTTATTCCATACGCTAGAACAAATTCATACAAGTGCTCCTTCTTCCTTGGTGCCATTATAGAATGGGATGGGTTTCCTGAATCAGCCTGGAATACCAACGACTTAGCAGAGTTTAAGTCATTGATCAACATGCATGACTAGATTGACACATGAAATGCGTAGGAGTATTTATCTTCTTTTTTGAAGTAACGTCTATAATATGTAAGATAAGATAAGGTGTCACGTAACACATACATTATCAATATATTAGCAGGCAACTAAAGATCTGGTCATCTTAAACGTAGAGAAAACAAATAGAACAAAGATTTATTTCTAAGGAACGGCTGAATAGGTCGCCGTGACCCAATTACTGCGCTGCAGACAACGCACTATGAATATGAGGCGCGCCAAATGAAGGAAAAGTCGCAGGCGTCGTTTTAATAGGATGCAAAAAAAAAAAAAGGGACACGTGGCAACGAGCTATTGGTCTAAACTGCCCACAGGTTGTGTCATCACAGCTCAGTGTTTAGTCATTCTATCACGACTGGTCTCGCTTCGAATCCATTACGCTAGTCTCCTCAAAGACAGGGGTGAGTACTTTGATTGACTTTTGTTGATCTGCGCATGCAGTATGTCTCCTGGTATCGTCTATATGTAAAGAAAAGCAAAATAAACTATAATTCTTACAAAGCTTATATAAACTAACGTTGTCTGTCTGGCCAAAAGTTTGTACACGTTATTTCTCCGATCAAGCTTAATTTTGCACAATTATTTCTTTTACCTGACAATACAAGAATCAGTAAAAAAAAAAAAAAAAATAACCAATTCATTCATTACTTTGTTTGGTATATCAAACAAGGGAAAGAAATAGTTCATGATTGAAGTGGTGGTATAAGCTGAATTAGTCCCATTTATAGATTGTCGTCTGAGGCTTATTACACATTTAATTACATGAGTCATCCAAACTGATTAATACACTTAATATAACCTTTGTTTTATTTTAAAGTTGTTGTTTTCTGCTCGTTTTTTTGTGTGCGCATTCAAATAAAAAAGCTGGTTTCGCATTGATTAGACGTGATTGTAGTTGATTAGTCAAAGATTGGTGATGCATCAATGGTTTAAGGAGAAAGTCGATTGACGAATGCTCTCTGCAATGCCACAGTAACTGTGTATGTACATTTTTAATAAACAGTCCCGGCTTTGTGATAAGTGTAATATTAATCTGACCCATGAGCACAGCGCTGGTCTAACTAGGAAAGATTTTGAAAGTCATGAGATAGAGAAATATTTGTTGACTGTACAAGCAAAGGCTACCCGTTTAGTTTATGAGATTTGGAGGGAAATGTTTTTTCTTCCTATAAATAGAGCTTTGATCCATTTTGGTAAACAGCGTAATAGATCAAAGATCTAGATTTGTTCGTGTCATTTCTGGACAACAATGGCCCATAATGACGCTGATTTAAGGCTTCAATCAGACGAAAGATAAAACTAGTGGTCAAGAATATACAAGAATTTTAGAGTTTTCTGTGTGCATACTTTGTTTTTCTTTGGTTTTTTTTTTTTTTTTTTTTTATATTTGAGGTTTCAGAATCAATTTAATTATGTTCTTCTTCTTTTAAGTTTGATCTATTTGTTTATATCTAGAGAAATGTAAGTGTTTAGTGCAGTCTATCTGAATCTTCGGAACAGAGCCGGATTTAGATATTTGGAGGCCCCGGGGCTAACTTTTTGTGGAGGTCCCTACAGCTTTTCGAGAAGCTTTAACAAAGACGTGGTAGACGCTCTGTATTTCCTTATTCCCAGCATGCTACAGGCGTACATGCTGTTAGTCGTAATAATGCGAACAAAAAATGTTAAGAAATCTGAAAAGTTTCTGACCGGTTGAAATTCGGATATATTTGTATCTCTTTGGTAGCTGTCCCTTTCTTGTGGAGTCTCCTGGGCTGTAGTTCCGCCTGCGCTCTCTTAAATCCGGCTCTTCTTCGGAATCGAAGACATTGCCATTATTATTATAGATATATACAGCAAACACTTTAAAATGTCCATAGTTTGGAAACCGTATAAATGAAAATAAAACATTTCAAGTGAATCATTTGAAAACCGATGACTTGCCATGAATTTAAGTCGTTAGTAAGCATGACTGACTAGATTGACCTAAAATCACGAGTAGGACGTAATCATCTTCTTTTTTGAAGTAACGTCTGTATTTTATAAGTTGAAAATATTTGTATCGTATAGAAGAGATATTGAACTCTTTCTTTGTGATGTCGAGTGGTTTAAGTCGCTTGGATCTTAGCTAAAGGGGCACGAGCTCGAATCCCGATGTAGACTAGAAATGTTAATTTTGGGATTGTACTGGGAGGTGAATTCTGTTTGCCGAGTGCCTTAAAGTAGTTGGCAAACCTTCGACATGTTTCAGAAAGAAAAATGAACCAGAGTTCTAATGGAACAGTTGCATTATGAAAAAGCAACCATAATATGAGGAGTTAGGGTTAGGGTTAAAAGAAATTTCTATAAATCAAAAAAGAACATAAAACTAACATTGGTTAGGCCAATAATAGAATATGCATCCTCCGTTTGGGACCCTTCAACTCAAGAAAACATTAAGAAACTGGAACAGACACAAAATAGAGCAGTGAGATTCATAACAAATGAATATTCACATTTGACTAGAGTAACACCTATAGTAAAATCACTAAATTTAGAAAGCCTTCAGAACATAAGACTCAAAAGTAAAGTAGCAATTATACATAAAACACTGAACCATAATCTTCAAATACAAAAACAAAATTTAATAAAATACTCTGAAAGACACAAAGATAAAGGTAAATTCCACGTCCCATATGCTAGGACAAATTTGTACAAATACTCCTTCTTCCCTAGTGCTATTAGAGCATGGAATGGGTTGCCTGAGCTAGCCAGGAAAAGCAGTGACTTGGCAGAATTTAAGTCATTGGTTAATATGCATGACTAAATGCATGACGCGTAGGACGTAATCATCTTCTTTTTTGAAGTAACGTCTGTATTATATAAGATAAGATAAGATAAGATAAGAGTTTATTATTTTTTGAACTACCTTAAGGAAGATCTTAAGCAACTTTAAATAGATGACATACACCAAAGAGGAAATTTTGGCATTATTTTTGAGGAACTTGTGACATTTGTGATGAAGAACAACAAGCTTTGGTAGTAGGACAATTTCATCGTCATCATCCTCAGCATCGATTCTAGATGAGGGAGGGGCATAGAGTCTCACATTCTCTTATGCAAAAGCCCTGGACAGAAACCCTGCACGTATGTCACCATACAGGTTGAGAACTTTTGGCTACCCAGGACTATCGGAATTCAGCAAGCCTTGGGGCAGGCCTAGAGAAATATGACCGTATTCGACCATATCACTAGATCATATTAGAATTTTTATAAACCTTCATAGCAATGAAATAGAAAGGGGGGGCTTAGGAAATGATAGAAAAGCCAACATCTAGCAATGGATGTCTTGCACTGAATTAAAAATAGAAATAAGACTTAGATATATATAGAGAGAACGAGAGAGGCACAGTAGTGAGATAAAGAGAAAGAGAGAAAAAGAGAAAAAGAGAAAGAGAGAGAAGGAGGAAAGAGAGAGAAGGAGAAAGAGAGAGAAGGAGAAAGAGAGAGAAGGAGAAAGAGAGAGAAGGAGAAAGAGAGAGAAGGAAAAAAAGGGAGAAGGAGAAAGAGAGAGAAAGAGAGAGAAGAAGAGAGGAGGAAAGAGAGAGAAGGAGAAAGAAAGAGAAAGAGAGAGAAAGAGAGAGAAGGAGAAAGAGAGAGAAGGAGAAAGAGAGAGAAAAAGAGAAGGAGAAAGAAAGAGAAAGAGAGAGAAAGAGAGAGAAGGAGAAAGAAAGAGAAAGAGAGAGAAAGAGAGAGAAGGAGAAAGAGAGAGAAGGAGAAAGAGAGAGAAGGAGAAAAAGAGAAGGAGAAAGAAAGAGAAAGAGAGAGAAAGAGAGAAAAGAAGAAAGAGAGAAAAGGAGAAAGAGAGAGAAAAAGAGAAGGAGAAAGAGAGATAAAGAGAGAGAAGGAGAAAAAGAGAAGGAGAAAGAAAGAGAAAGAGAGAGAAAGAGAGAGAAGGAGAAAGAAAGAGAAAGAGAGAGAAGGAGAAAGAGAGAGAAGGAGAAAGAGAGAGAAGGAGAAAGAGAGAGAAGGAGAAAGAGAGAGAAAGAGAGAGAAAGAGAGAGAAAGAGAGAGAAGGAGAAAGAAAGAGAAAGAGAGAGAAAGAGAGAGAGAAGGAGAAAGAGAGAGAAAGAGAGAGAAGGAGAAAGAAAGAGAAAGAGAGAGAAAGAGAGAGAAGGAGAAAGAGAGAGAAGGAGAAAGAGAGAGAAGGAGAAAAAGAGAAGGAGAAAGAAACAGAAAGAGAGAGAAAGAGAGAGAAGGAGAAAGAGAGAGAAAAAGAGAAGGAGAAAGAAAGAGAAAGAGAGAGAAAGAGAGAGAACGAGAAAGAGAGAGAAAGAGAGAGAAGGAGAAAGAGAAAAAGAGTGAAAGAGAGAGAAGGAGAAAGAGAAAAAGAGAGAGAAAGAGAGAGAAGGAGAAAAGAGAGAGAAAGAGAGAGAAGGAGAAAGAAAGAGAAAGAGAGAGAAAGAGAGAGAAAGAGAGAGAAGGAGAAAGAGAGAGAAAGAGTGAGAAGGAGAAAGAGAGAGAAGGAGAAAAAGAGAAGGAGAAAGAAAGAGAAAGAGAGAGAAGAGAGAAAAGAAGAAAGAGAGAAAAGGAGAAAGAGAGAGAAAAGAGAAGGAGAAGAGAGATAAAGAGAGAGAAGGAGAAAAAGAGAAGGAGAAAGAAAGAGAAAGAGAGAGAAAGAGAGAAGGAGAAAGAAAGTGAAAAGAGAGAAGGAGAAAGAGAGAGAAGGAGAAAGAGAAGAGAGAAGAGAGAGAAGGAGAAAGAGAGAGAAAGAGAGAGAAAGAGAGAGAAGAGAGAGGAAGAGAGAGAGAGGAAGAAAGAATGAGAAGAGAGAGAAAGAGAGTGAGAAGGAGAGAAGAGAAGAGAGAAAGAGAGAGAAGAGAAAGAAAGAGAAAGAGAGAGAAAGAGAGAGAAGGAGAAAGAGAGGAAGGAGAAAGAGAGAGAAGGAGAAAAGAGAAGGAGAAAGAAAGAGAAAGAGAGAGAAGAGAGAGAAGGAGAAAGAGAGAGATAGAGTGAGAAGGTGAGAAGTGAAGAAGAGAGGAAAGAGAGAGAGAAAGAGAGAGAAGGAGAAAGAGAGGAAAGAGAGAGAAGGAGAAGAGAGAGAGAAGAAGAGAGAGAAGAAGGAGAAAGAGAGAGAAAGAGAGAGAAGGAGAAAGAGAAAAAGAGAGAGAAAGAGAGAGAAGGAGAAAGAGAAAAAGAGAGAGAAAGAGAGAGAAGGAGAAAGAGAAAAAGAGAGAGAAAGAGAGAGAAGGAGAAAGAGAGAGAAAGAGAGAGAAGGAGAAAGAGAAAAAGAGAGAGAAGAGAGAGAGGGGGGAAGAAAAAGGGAGATAAAGGAGGAAAAAAAAACTGAATAACATTTTAAAACCTATTTGCCAAAAAATGTGTAGCAACAATAGTTGGAGAAGAATTGTTCATGTACTACAGAAAGACATTATTTATGCTAGGTCTCACATGCCTTAAACTGGGAATCAAGATTACGTAAAAACTCTCTCTTCAACACACCTGTAAGGGCGTGGTTTGATCTGGATCTTTTTAATCCTCCACGTTACATAAACATTTGCAAACTTAAATTTTAAGCATCGAGGTGTCAAAGGTCAAGGGTCAATAACTTCCAAGGGCGTTCACTGACAAAAAAAAGTCAGCTCAAGAAAGCAGCGAAAAGGAAACGAACTCACGCTCATTTGCACACGACTTCAGCGCAAACCTATTCGCCGTGTGGTCATTTGACACCTTCATCCTCCCGCATCCATCTCAAGCCTCCTAACTGAAGTAGACAAAATGTTCTTAGGCCTGTTCTGAAAATCCACAAACAGAGGCGTCCAGGCATAAGGTGCCAATGATCTGTTGACTCACGGAGTTGACCGACCCTGAATGTTGACCTACCCTGAATGCTTTTTTCTGACCTTTACACTATAATCAAAACAGCCTAACGAGCCTAGCCCGAGTCTCAATTAAAATGGCTTGGCCAACGTCAAAGTCGATAAGTCGGTTGTATGTTGTTGTTTATGTAAGGGTTGTCATGGTAACAGGTGGTGCAAGCAAACTTGCGTTACTGACCATGGAACGAAACCGCTCGGTTTCTACAATCAGATATTTTTTTTTCGTAACGAAGGTGTTAGTAAGTATATCAGATGTTTGGTAAGATGTTCGATTAATACATTCAGACATACAAATCAGAAGTATTAATGACAGATATTAATTCTATCTCTCAGTAATTATTTTCCGCGCTTAGAACAAATTATTCATTTTTCTCATTTGTAATTCACTAGCCTGTTAGGGTTAAATTTCAAAAACATTTTTCTTGTAATTAGAAAATGTTATAATTGGTAGAGATAAATGCGTGACCTTTTTATATAACTCAAAGCTTATGAACCCAAAATTTAAGTTAATTTAATGGGGTCAAATCAGGAGGGAAAGAGTTAATTAAATACTTCTTTATTGATACCCTCTTGGTTATGTGCAGACAAGGGCAATTTCAGGGTCACAGCGGACTCGACTACTTTGCCAGATTGACCTATATGTTCCCAGCAGACTTAATTTTAAATTAGAATCTTTAACCAACACTTTTGGTTTCAGCTCGGCAAATTTGCAATTTTCTTGAAGATCCAAATCTGAGGTAAGTCTTATTAATTATAAATGGCGTCAAGGATCTTATCTTTATCTTATATAATACAGACGTTACTACAAAAAAAGAAGATGATTACGTCCTACGCGTCATGCATTCAGTCATGCATATTAACCAATGACTTAAATTCTACCAAGTCACTGGTTTTCCTGGCTAGCTCAGGCAACCCATTCCATGCTCTAATAGCACTAGGAAAGAAGGAGCATTAGTACAAATTTGTCCTAGCATTTGCGACTAGTAGTGTGCCTTTATCTTTGTGTCTTTCAGAGTATTTTATTAAATTTTGTTATAGTATTGTGGTTACTTGAAAGAGGTTTCCCTTTTCCCCCTCCCCCCCCCCCCCCCTTAAATTTAAAATTTACTTTGTCAATGAAGGCACTAGTTTACAATATGACTTCCTGACGGTTGTAGTGCAGAGTTCGAATGCTGCATTCCCGCTGGCGGTATATGAGGTAGGATGTTCTAAAACTAATTTTTTATTTAAAGTTCACTCAGCTATTAATACTCAAGTTAACGATTGGTTGGTGGATATGCAGTGTGATCGATGCAAGATAAGCGGCACTGTCGTAAGCTGTCTGAGGTAGACCAGACGAGTTTAGAACATGAGTGAAAAGACGTGTTTTTTTGTTGTGAGTTAGATTTTGTTTAAAACACTAATTAATATTCTTACTAATTCATTTAATCTGAAGTTACATATGTATATAATGTAGTACCACAATTAATCTGATTTGTATATAAAAGAGATATTCAAGTTATTTCACGTTTTGTAAGTTATAATAAAATAAAAATTAATTGAATATTATTATGTAATTTGATAATTATTAAATAAGGAATAGATTGTGTGATTATGATATTTTAAGATGAGCCCATAGGATAGTCGCTAATTCGATGTTTTAAAAGTGTTAAGAAAATAAACTCTAAAAATATAATAAGATTAACAAAAAATTAAGGAAGCTGCACAAGTGATGAGTTGTACTTTCTTTTTGACACCGTAATGAAATAAAATAGATGAAAAAAAAGTATTTAAAAAACTTACACTCACACACACACAAACAACAACAACGAAAAACCAGACAGCTATGTACCGCTAAAAAATAAATACAAATTAATTTTTTCAAAATAAAATTCAAATAAAAAATACAATGTATTTCCAGAAACTCAAGAAAAAATTTCGAACATAAAAGATTATACGTTGTAAACTCCAAAGTATAAAAAAATCTTTTCAGTTTATATAAATCTTGGTAGTTAGTTCATATCTTGAATTCACTGATACAAACAGATTCACTTATCAACATGAACAAAGTGAGAATGAACTCAGAAATGTTCATTACATGAGTAGCCTTGATACGCCACTCCAGGCCTTTAGCTTTTTTTTTTTTTTTTTTTTTTTGAGTCTTGTGACATAATCACGGAAAGTGTTACCATAGCAACGAATGTAAGCCTTCTTGATTTGGCCCAGGAAGCAGGGGGAAGTAATGCATATATTTGCAAAAATTTACTGCCCTTGTCTGAGGCGGGAAATGTTTTTTTTTTTATTGCTATGATATATAATCTAGCTCGACATCTAAAAGCTTGCTAAATACGTAATTATTTTTTTTACTTTCATTAAAATAAAAATTTGACCTTTAACTGCGGGACATGTAAACATTTGTTTAGAGTACATCGTAAGCCATCTTATCAAAGAGGCGCACGTAAGGGTGAATGTAGGTCATGAATGTCGGGTGAGTGTCCATCTTTGAGTACACACCTGGACTTGATAGGTCATTGACTTATAGAAACATGTTTGAAATACCTTCACAGATAATACATTATGTGGTCCTAGATTATGCAGTCTTAGATGATATGGTCATAGATTATGTGCTCTTAGATTATGTGGTTATAGATTATGTGGTCTTAGATTATGTGGTCTTAGATTATGTGGTCTTAGATTATGTTGTCCTAGATTATGTGGTCTTAGATTATGTGGTCTTAGATTATGTGGTCCTAGATTATGTGGTCCTAGATTATGCAGTCTTAGATTATATGGTCATAGATTATGTGCTCTTAGATTATGTGGTCATAGATTATGTGGTCCTAGATTATGTGTACTTAGATTATGTGGTCTTAGATTACGTGGTGCTAGATTATGTGCTCTTAGATTATGTGGTCCTATATTATGCTGTCTTAGTTAATTTGGTCCTACATTATGTGGTCTTAGATTATGTGGTACTAGTTTATGTGATCCTAGGTTATGTGGTCTTAGATTATGTGGTCCAGAATCAATGAAAATGTAGTAGTCAGTGTACTTTACTCTGCACTAGAAGAGTAAAACAAAATCAATCATCCCTTCCCCGCAGTGCAAGGAATGTATTACCTCAATAGTAAAAGACATAGTTGTACATGTTAGATATACGGTATCAGATCTTCCTTAGTAAGTTTAAAACAAATTTTGTTCGTACATTAGTGTTGATATTGGAAGGATCAAATACTTATATTAGAATAAAATAAAATTATATCAGCAGGCTAATCGAATATAGTTCAGTTATTTCCAATTCAACTTATATTGCCTATCTTAAACCAAGTTAATATATATATTAAATATTAATATATAATGAATGTGTTTCAAAGCGTTTATAGTACTATGAAAGCAAGGGAAATGACTATCACTAGTCTGTATGTCGCTTACATTCCGAAATGACAGCAACCGAATTACTCGCCCCTTGACAAAAAGTATAAAAAGCATAATATATGGGAAGCGTGGTCGAGAGGCTAAGTACGCTTGAACTTGGCTTGGATTGGCTACCTATAAAGGGGGCTCGAGGTTCGACACCCGACTCGAGCAGAGTTGCGTTTACTGAGCGCCCAAAGGCAGCACGGAAAAATTTCTTCCAGATACCTCTTCCCCCCACTGGTTCACAGATGAGATTGGACCATAGCGCTATAAGCATGATATAAGTATGAAAGTAGACTATATAGAAGCACTATATAAGTAGCGTTATAAAAAGAAATATCTAAGAATACAGTGACAGACGGACATACATACATACAGACAGATAGGTCGGAAACCTAGCTTTCAATAAATATGTGCTTACTTTTTTCAAAAATCAATATTTCAAAGTTAAAACCAGATCACATTGACATAAAGCGATCACACCACGAGATTTTATGTTTTCATAACTTCTCTTTGTTTTACTTTGAATTTTAATGAGAAACAAAGGGAAGTAATTTATCTAAAAGGCTGCATTTGAATTCATCGCGTTTTTTTTTTAAATACAATTTTTAAACGTTCATTGATATAAGACGGGCATATAGTTCTACATATATGTCAATGTGTTAAGTTATACCTTAGAAAGTATAAGGTATACATTACTTTTTCATTTATGCACAGTTTAACTGTTTATGTTTACAAATTATGAGGTTTACGAAGGTGTTGAGTGGCTAACACAACGATACAATACTACTAGCTTCCCTAATATTCTAGTTGCCTATACCGGACGACAGGAGGCGCGGTGGCTTAGCGGTAAAGTGCTTGGCTTCCGAACCAGGGGTCCCGGTTCGAATCCTGGTGAAGACTGGGATTTTGAATTTCGGGATCTTTGGGCGCCTCTGAGTCCACCCAGCTCTTGTGGGTACCTGACATTAGTTGGGGAAACGTTAAGGCGGTTGGTCGTTGTGCTGGCCACATGACACCCTCGTAAACCTTAGGCCTCGGAAATAGATGACCTTTACACCATCTACCCTATAGACCACAAGGTCTGAAAGGGAACTTTACTTTTTTTTACTTTTGACTATAAGGGACGCATTTTACCCCTACTTCAATATGTTCCTGCAATGTTGAGACAATTTCCTTATCTCCAAGCATTCACTGCGTCACTTAAAAGACTGAAAAACTTTATATTTGGTGTGTCTGTTCATAGTTATTTTTAGTAGATATTTTAACACACACACACACACACACACACTTCGATTTTTTTCACTTATCCCA
Organism: Biomphalaria pfeifferi; assembly: GCA_030265305.1. NCBI lineage: Eukaryota > Metazoa > Mollusca > Gastropoda > Planorbidae > Biomphalaria > Biomphalaria pfeifferi. The sequence continues at coordinate 2,534,700 of JASAOG010000079.1, forward strand.
TTTCTCTTTTAATTCTCTCTCGCCTTTCTCCTCTTGCAATCTCTTCCATTTCTTACATTCTATTTAGTTTCTTCTCTCTCAAGCTTTCTCACTCCATGTTCAGCATTAACTCTATCACTTAATTCACTATCTCTTCTTTTTCTTTCTCTCTCCTTTCTCTCATTCTCGCTTTATCTCTTCTTTTTCTTTCTCTCTCCTTTCTCTCATTCTCGCTTTATCTCTTCTTTTTCTTTCTCTCTCCTTTCTCTCATTCTCGCTTTATCTCTTCTTTTTCTTTCTCTCTCCTTTCTCTCATTCTCGCTTTATCTCTTCTTTTTCTTTCTCTCTCCTTTCTCTCATTCTCGCTTTATCTCTTCTTTTTCTTTCTCTCTCCTTTCTCTCATTCTCGCTTTATCTCTTCTTTTTCTTTCTCTCTCCTTTCTCTCATTCTCGCTTTATCTCTTCTTTTTCTTTCTCTCTCCTTTCTCTCATTCTCGCTTTATCTCTTCTTTTTCTTTCTCTCTCCTTTCTCTCATTCTCTTCCAGTTTTAATTTAATCTGTTATCTATACCACCTTATATAGCGCAATTACGACATTCGATCATCAGCAGACGACAAGATGACCAGTCGAGATAACTCGACTCGATAACAAATATGATGTTGTACAACATAGTTACATAATGGCAATTTTATAATAACACCCGTTCGATCAGTGGTCAATACTTCTCTCAGTAAGAACGTATAAATATTCGCCCACGGGCTGACCACATGTCTCCCAGGATCTGATAGTGTCTCGGAGAAGCCCAAAAAGGAACAGCAGTACCACAGTCCACTGATGAAACTTACTTGAACCTTTAATATGATGTCATATGTCTTTTCTAACACTACGTGGAATGGTATAATATAAAGAAACACATACCGTCCGGCAATATATGTTTTTACCTAATATGGAAACTTAAGTTTTTAAGTTCTTTATTGTCCTGTTATGTTTGTAACATTCTTATATATGTAAAAACATTTCGATCATCTCTAAGTGCATGCTTCTTGTATACAACAAGACTAGCTTAGTATTCTTATAATGGGCATGGAAACAACTTAATCAGTATCGAATTGTGGAGAGAGAAAATCGTGCAATGTAAACATGTAACGCATAAACAACAGGAAGTGCCGGCCAAAGACAAAGGAGAGCTGTTCGGTTGCCTTATGACCTGTCGCGAAAAGACTATAGACCATCTCTTAGAAATGAGATGAATGCCTGGGAATTAACTGTGGTCGCCAGTTCCTCCCTCTCCACACAGCTGATGTATCCAAAGGAACTGCAAGTGTCGATACAGTTTGGGATCATCGGCGTCGCAAGGCGTAGCACTGCAATAAGTCGCCTCTAATAATTTTTACTCTAGGTTGACCCCCGAAGCCTTTTCCATCTTTGATTATAGCTGTTAGTCAGCTGAGGTTTAAATTCAGAGTTTTCCTTCTCCTAGGTGGGTAGCCAGCCAATGCTAAAGAGCCCTTCCTGTCCGAACCTAACTGGTTTAGTCGCCAGCTACTCGCTTTGCAATTTCCCTAATAGTAGTAAACGTTCCGCCGGACTAAAAATCTGAGTCCCGGATAAGGACTTTATGCCATTGGAAGTATTTTGTTGGTAGTGGAATGCTTATATCCATTACTGCTTTCAGCAATAAAAATCTATGTGGTCACCTAATACAACTATGCTCAGTGGACCTGTGTACTGTTACATATCGGTACAACACTTAGCTGTGAGCTTATTCCAGACAATTCAGGTCTATGAAAATCATGCATTATTATTCGCGCGTTAATTGAGAAAGGGCCTCTCAGATATCGAGGTCGAATCAAGGGTCACTGACGTCGATTCTAGAAAACAAGAGATAGTAGAAATCTATATACTATAAGATACAGTTGCAAAAGTATTAGCAGAAGAAGATTAGTGGTTAGTCGAGAGGATTATTGGAGGTTTGAAAGTGTAGCTACAAAAATTAAAGTGAAAACAAGGAAAGTGTGTTCACATGGCACTAATTGATATTAATCTTTTGTTTTATTGCCATTGTAATTGTGAGGATCTAAAGTGAAAGCTCGTTCATTATTGTGAATTTATATAAAGGATTATTGAAACGATTACTTGTGTAAGTGTTCAAAGGAATATTATTAAAGTGATCCAACTAGATGCTGGAGTTTCTTCAGTCTTTTAGTAGTTCGTCAAACTTCAGCGTACTTTTGTATTTGTTTATTTGGAAGAAATATATACACACACAAATTAGATTAGAATTACAACACAAGCTCTAAGTAAACACAACGTCACATTGTCACTAACTATACGTCTCACTCACCACTGGTATTGAATTGAGCTACGTAACCGGGACACGGTTGTTTGCTGACCGTGTCCGCAGGGGTAGGGTCCCAACATAAGATGTTATCCCAGACCATTTCGCACATTCTGGTATTAGTGACATTGTCGTAAAGTAGATCATCACCTGAAATTTAAGAGAAAAAAAAAGGTACAAACAATGAAGTAATGTAAACCATTGTCTTATCCTATAAACAGACTCTTGTGGTACTTCGCACTGCGCCAGCCTTCTTCTCTTTCTTTATCTTTATTACAACTTATCGGAAAAGAGTCTTTCAATTTTCTACCACATAACGCCGCTAACTTCTCTTTGTTTCTTTGGCCGACGGTTAACGAGCAGGGTGTCACGTGGCCACCACAACGACCAACCGCCTTTACAAAAAAATTACCAACTTTAGTCAGGTAGCCATTAGATTTTTGGTGGACTCAGTGGCGCCCTAAAAATCCCGAAATTTAAAATCCCATTCTTCACTGAGAACCCAGGTTCGGAAGCCAAGCGCTTAACCAATTAGCCACCGCGCCTCTTCCACCAAAAGAATTACAAACACCGACATTGTCAGGTTCTGTTTAAATATATATACTTAACAACAATAAATGTATTTAGTTAGTTAATGCAATGAGCTGTTTACAGTAAAGACAAGAAATACTAAACAATCAATAGGCCCGGTAACTACTGAACCATATCTTCATAACAATTAGATCTTTGAACACTTATAAATAATAACAATTTAATAATAACAACATCAATATATCATTGTACAATATACTCCGGACAAACAAAACATTTATATAGGCAACACTTTTGTCCTGCACTCCACAAGTCTATTTTGTATGGCAGGAAGGGGAAATAGCGGTTTTCGATAGTTTATGGCTCTAAGCTTCTGATATTCCTTCTGAATCTATTGAATACAGATAAGTGATTACATTGGTGGGCCCTTGGAGGCCGCCTCGGAGTTTTAATTTTTTTTTCAAACCTCAGTTTTTATTTCAATTACAATAACGCCAATGACAAAAAGTTAACGGATCCGGGAACATGCAAGGCGTCCAGACTGTACAACATGGTGGTCAAGCGGTCAACGTTATGGAGAAAGTGTATGTTGTTCATTATCATTTAGATTGGACATTGGTATAAACCCGGGGCTCACTTGATGAATTATGAATTCATCGTTTGCAAATTTAGGAGCATATGCACACAGAAAGAACGAGATCAGATTTTAATGTGCATCATAAGTAACAATTCCTCACACCTATGAGCTGGGCTGGCCTAAGGCCACTGCAATCTATTCGGCCGCAGTACGACCCGCTATTTCATAGGTCCGTGCACACTCTAGGTGTAAATTATTAAATTAAACCATTATAATTTATCAGGGTACCCGCAGCCTCCTGATTTTCCAGGAGCTCCTGGAAATCTCCTGAAATTGCAGAATATTCGAAAAATTACTACTGAATGAACGGGAGAAGTTTGAATGGAATGTAGAAAAACTCGTGGACAAGGTTGTGACAATGGTACGAACATGAAAGACGTCCATTCTGGACGCGCGCGTTTAAATAAGAACAAGAAATCTAGGAGGTCATAGATTGAAGTGATTGCAGTGAATTTCAATTGGTACTTCCAAAGAGCTTTGAACTAGTAATGCGATAACAAGAGACTTTACATTACAGCATTTTTTCGTGCCTAGCCATACATCTGTGGGCCACATTACAAACTTTTAGTTACTTAAGGGGTCCTTCATACATCCATCTACTTCCCAGTTTGTCGACATTCAAAACGAAACTAATATTTTCATTTAGACCTAACTGATTCGTCTACTCGTACATTCGTATGCGCTCTGGACCGTTGTCTTGGTGGTCGCTGGTTGGAACCCTAGGCGCCATCCTGCGGAAGTATTGGGCTAAGATTTATTATTCATAAATTTTGAAGGAACATACAAAACATGTGAAACCAGCTTTAAAATCCATGAAACGTCTTTCCGAAAAGGGGCAAAATTAAAACTAATAAATACCATAAACAATTTCTCAGTTCTATATAATTATGTCACAAAACAAAAATATTATGCAATTCCAATCGGCGTCAGTTAATTGAGTCACCCGGTTTCGCTTTCACTGTAGAAAGAGTTGTCCGATTTCGCGGTCGCTGCAAAACATTGTTTGCTATGGCATTGTTGTGTATCCATTTTTTTTTTTTAGCTTATTAATGTCAAATTAACATGAAAAGAATCTGGAAATCTTTAAGAGATATTTCGGCTCAACAGATCACTTCCTGCGTAAGTGCCTGCTCATCGGGGCTCCTTGTTCAATTACAAAAGAAAAAAAAAACCTACAACAAGGAATTCTTTGATACAACACCACGGCATATTGTGACATTCCCACATTGCCAGGCGTCCTGATTAAATCTGCCGCTCCGATGATGTGCCAGGATTGAGTGTAGACAAGCCAAAAACTGAGCAGATGTTAATGGGGCGGGAAGTTTATTTTTGGCTCGTCTCTAGCCCAAGCATGCCATGTTCTGTGGTATCGCGTTTTGGGTGGTGGCAAGTGAAGATACCGCGACCGAAACCCCAGGCCGGAGTATAGTCTGGTGTTGGTAGGCGCTAATTTAACAGTTGAATATCATTTACAATGTTTTGCTTAATAGATACAAAATAAAATAAAAATTCGATATACACAGGAAATTGTTTTTTCCGCCTCAATTGTGATCTGAAATTGCATATAAAAAAATAGAGCTGAAAGGGGAAGCAATTACTGCAAGAAACTCACCGGATTGTTTCCCTTAACAAGAAATACATTAAAAAAGGTCTAGATGAGACAAGATATGGCACAATCACTCATACCAAGCACCCACACACACAAGGATGCTCTTTAAAGAGCTGACTAGAGAGTTTGTATGCATCTAGAAAAGAGCAAAACCCTTTTAAATTGGTGTTATGGACGGTCGTTGACTTGAAGCACTAAACTGCTAGTAGACAACTTAACCGCCAGTGGCGTAGATAGGAATTTACCATCATTTGAGGCCCGGGCTTGACCTATTTGCGTAATATTAAATATCTAATGTAAAAAACACTCATTTGGGGGGGGGGGGGGCATACAAGTGTGTGCCCGGGGGGGATTTTCAAATTCTCCCCCTTCCTCCCAAACCCTAGCTACGCCACTGTAAACCGCGGTAGGCGTATCATACCTTAACTTATAAAACTTTTATAAAGTTCAGTAACTTCTTTTATTAACATAACTAATTATAACTTTTATTACAATATAAACAAATCTAACTTGAGAGATGAAATGAGATAGATGTAGCAAAGTTTAGTAATAATATAAGAAAGTTTTTTGAACAAAATCTAACTCTCTACAAAAACACGTCTTTTCAGACTGGCAATCAGGAGTCGTCTGTACTATCAAAGACGGCTGACGACAATGCCGCCTATCTAGCATCTTTCACAATCAATCGCCAAACTCTTCCCACCGTCACTAGAAACACACACATAGACACGCCATAGCATTCAGTTCTAGAGTTTTGAAGATGATCAATTTAATGCAGTTACTTCTCTCTCAACCAGAGATGATCTGTGACTAAATCAGACGCCAATGAACTTTGCTACTGAATTAGAGTGGTGAAAATGATAGAAATGGGTATTAGAATATTGACGTTAATGTATTTTGAGTAACCGTTTTTTTTCCCTATGTTATATTTTTATCTCCCGCTGCCTCAACTAAGACAAACTACCATTTATAATTAATTTTAAATTGCTAATCAGACCTGATAAGTAAATAGTAAAAAGTAAAAAGACTAGACCTGCACACACACACACACTCTCTCTCTCTGCCATTGCTAATTATTTCTGTCTTTCTGAAACTTATCTTATAGACTAATTTCATGTGTCAATCTAGTCGTTCACGTTAATTAGTGACTTAAAGTCTGCTAAGTCGTTGGTTTTCCTGGCAGACTGAAGCAACCCATTCCATCCTCCAATTGCACTAGGGAAAAAGAAGAACTTGTATGAATTTGTTCTAGCATATGGAATGAGAAATGTGCCTCTTTTTTTTTTGTCTTCTTGAGTATTCTATTAGATTTTTTCATTTGTAAATCATGGTTCAGTGTTTTAATTTTTTGTCCTGAGGTGTCTCTAAATTTAGTGCTTTTACTAAAGATGTTACTCTCTAACCAAATGTCAATATTCGTTTGTTTTTTTTCAAAATAAATCTCACTGCTCTATTTAGCGGCTGTTCTACTTTCTTAATGTTTCCTTCAGTTGAGGGGTCCCACACGGTGGATGCATATTCTAATATTGGCCTAACCAAGGTTAAATAACATTTTAGTTTTATGTTTTTGTTGGATTGGTAAAAAAATTCTTTTAATAAACGCCAAAGCTTTCTTTGATATTTTAAAAAATAATTTCATGAATATGGGGATTCCATGACAGTTTTTCATTTATTATTACACCTAGATATTTTAAGTTTTTAGTCTGAGCACGTAACGTACTGTGAATAAAATAAGTTGGGCAGTTGTTTGAGACAAACATCTAAAAAAAAGCTAACAAAATCCTCGAAATAAAGAATCACCCTTTGTGTCAGGATTTTGTGATTTTACCATCACAAAAAAGATAGAAGACACCGATGGCAAAGACAAACAGACACAAACACTCTTTTGTTCCCCTGGCAATCAAATCATTAAATAAGAACAATCTGGTATAAACTTTGTCGCATGTAAATTATGAGTGGGTCTGGTGTGAATGTACACTTTGGTTTCTTATAGTTATAATAATTTTTGTTTGGTGTAATGCACAAATTGTAAGACAAATTTCCATACGAACAATAAAGATTATTATTATTTTTTGTTTAAGTTTTTTTTTGTTAATAACTGACATTTTTCTGGATGGAAAAACATGCTCCAATTTGATTCCCATTTTTGTAAGTCTTCCAAAACCTTTTTTAAAATTTCAGCATTTTGTGTTGTTTTTATTGTTCTCGAAAATGTAATTTGATAAACTTTCTAGTCGGTTTGAGGGGGCCAACAGTACTCAGCCTAAAGACATGCACCTAACTATCTTACACTGGCGTACACATCAGCCTCTAAGTTTTTTTTTTGTTTTTTTTTAAATGCTACAGGGAGATAACTATGTGGTCCAGATTTTAACCACTAGTAATTAATTCCCCTGGAGCAGGTCTTTAAGAATCAAGCTTAAGAATTTTCTTGCGTAGAGAAAACGATAAACTTCTGTCACTCTAATTCCAGGGGGTCCACATAGTTGCATAAGCTAATCTTGACTGGAGCTGATAAGCTCTCTGCTATCCTAAGATCGGATAAACTTGGAAATAGGGATTTAAAAAAACTGTCCCGATGATTGCAAAGTATAAATATATAGAGGATAGAAAGTGCTTACCTGTTTCATAACAAAAAGTAAAAAAAAAGGTTAATATCACTTCTACAGAAACAAACACAGCACACTGTATCTTCTCGGTAATTCTGCGCTACACACAGAAGTATAACGTAATGAAGTGATTTCCAAACTACAATCCGATGGCCACATTCTGCCCGTGACCCATTACTCTCCGGGTCCTCCAGCCCCTTGCCCTCAGTGCCTCAAAGGCTCGGTTTCGTTAAACTCAAGTGGACGCAGCCCGCGCATTGTATGCTTATATGAAAGTTGGCGGACCACATTTTCAAAATGAATGGGCAGCGTGTTATGGTGTGTGTGTGTGTGTGTGTGTGTTTCCATGGTGACGGTGGGAAGGAGCTAGCAATTGGTTGGTGGCTACGCAGCGTGAATGTTGCAAGATAAACGGCTCTGTCGTAAGCTGTCTTGGGTTAGAAGGACGACTCCAGAATGCCAGAATGTAAAGACCTGTTTTTTTTTTTTTAAGCGTGCTTGATTTTGCTTAAAGTATCATTTTATATTATTAGTAAAGTCTACCACATTTTATTTTATTTCTACTCAAGTTGAATGTGTCTATATTGTAATAAAAGGTATATATAGTCGTGTTCACAATGAAGTTATTTCAAGTTATTTCAAGTTTTATAAGTTAAGATATAATACGCCTACAGAGGTCTATTTGTCTACTAGCAGTCTTGTGCAACAAGTCAATGACCTTCAACAAAACACCGGTGACGTAACGAAAGCTGCAATGAAAATAGCGCGTTTTTTTTAAACATTGTTGATAGCACCTTAAAATAAGGTTGTTTAGTTGAAGATTTCAACAGATAAATAAATAGCCAAGAAAAGGTGGCCGTGACAGCTATAATGATAAAACGTGTTAGAAAAGATTATTTAAATAGATTTGTACAGGTCTCTTACGAGTTGTGATGGCTGAATGGTAAAGTTCTTGCCTACCGAACCGAGGGAGCAAGTTTCGAATCTCTATAAAGACTTGGATTTGTAAATTCTTGGATTTGTGGAGTAACGTCGTTGTGCTGGCCACATGACACCCTTGTTAACAGTAAGTCATAGAAGTATATGACATTTACTTCATCTGCCCCAAAGATCGTATGGTCTGAAAAGGGAACAACATCATTGTTGTAATGGGGAATGTGTGAGCCTACTAATGGGTCCCTGACATTAGTTGGGGAAAAGTAAAGGCAGTATTCGTTGTGCTGGCCACATGACACCCTCGTTATCCGTGAGCATCAGAAACAGATGACCTTTACATCCTCTGAAAGAGGGACCACTTTCTCTGATTGGTTAGTTATAATGAACATGTGCTTTCTCTGTGAATTTCTTTAACCTTTTCAAGAATAAATTAAAATGAGGTCACAGTATCGATTCTTGACATTAACCACCCAAAGTCATCATAACTATATACAATAAAGTAATATCGCTGATCATGAACCAATAACATTACAGGCTGACCACTAGCGACCACTCTAAAGCTAATTTTATTTGACCACCCAAAGTACGAAGTAATGTAGAGACATCAAAGTCACTATTTGGACATTCAGAATCACAGATCGCACTATTTCCTCGGGTCACCGTCTATCAAACGTGACCTAATGGAGATTTGTTCGACGCCGTGGCGTTTGGGGTGGAAGTAATGTACATAGTACCCAATGGGTAGTGGGGCCTGTCAGAGGGCGGTATATAAAGGGCATTTCTTAAGTGGCGCCTTTTAACCTAATTTTATATGTACTTTTGTAATATGTTTACAAACGTTTCAATGCCTACGTTACTAACAACTAACATAGGTATTGCGACTGACTAATACATTATAAAAACAGAATTTTAATATTTTATTTTAATATTCTAAAATTTTTTAGTATATTTTTTCTGGTTATGACCTCGTCACACAGAGCAATGGACTGTTCTCGATTTGTAGCTCTAGATAGGTTTATATATATATATATATGTGTGACTATAAATGTGCAGTTCTTTCTTTATATATAAGCCTTATTGTATTTTTTTGCTTGTTCTATTGTAAATTTAAGTTAGCAAACTAACTAAAGGAGGGGGGGGGGTAATAAAACCGAAAGCTGTCACATTTAATCATAAATTGGTCGTTTGGTTTCCTCCCGTCAGGACTCGTGTACAAGGCCCACCAGATAGCTCATTAGCTGGACCGCGTATGTCACTCCATAGTAAATAACTCTCCAGGCTAGCGCACGTGTGGGAAGAAGAATATAATTGAATCAAAGGTCAAGGTTATTTGGTGAATTAAGCTAACCCCCCCCCCCCCTCCCTTTTCAAGTCGATCGGTCTATGAAAGAAAAGAGATAGAGTTTGGGTTTAGAGAGCAATAGACAGGAGATTTACCATTCATTATGGAACCTCGGCTTGATTTGTAAACCTCCTGCAGGACGTCATGGTATGTCAAGGACGTCATGGTCTTTCATGGACGTCATGGTATGTCATGGACGTCATGGTATCTGACTGTTTGCGCAGGGTTCGGACCCGAGTCCATCTTAATGACAGTCCAGAGCGCAGGACATGGCCTGACCTAAAACTGGGTGTAAACTCTAAATAACTTTTCTTTAAATGTTCTCATAGAAAGTTTCCATTGAAAGTGTCCTTTAGGCTAGACGTTTAGCAGTCAACAAAATCTGCTTTTTGGGAATTTTTTAGATTCTGACTCTAATGGAGATAAGAATTGTAGATATGTCTCTTAATAAATGTTGTTTATACACATTAATAGACAATACATTTTTTTCTGATCATGTCATTGTTTACGAAGCCGCTCATCTTAAACGAGTCATTTTTACAATGCTTATATCAACTCACTCTATCTGTATGTCTGTCTGTCTGGTAAAAAGTATGAACACGTTGTTTCTCCCAAATCCATTTTCGGATCAAGTTGAAACTTTTTAATTACTAGTAATTCATTATTATGTGTAATAGCCTCAAGGGGAAACTAAAACTTCAGTATTCACAGTTATGGCTAAATTTGTTGGGTTTAGTCCCCTCCATAAATTGTTAACGCTATTTCTCCCTCACGCATTTTTTGATCAAATTGATACTTGAAACAATTATTTATTGTACCTAACAAAACATGAATCAATAGACAAAAATACTCAATTAATCAATCATCTTCTTTTTTGAAGTAACGTCTGTATTATATAAGATAAGAAAATTATTTGTAATTAATTATTTTGTTTTGACATCGAATAAGGGAAATAGCTTTTACATTATTGGTTGATATAGTTTTAAGGATAGAGCACCTCCCCTTAAAAATTTTTGTTAAAAAAAAGGATATTTTTTTATTTTGCTTGTTAAAAAGCTGAATACTATTTCCTTACTGGTATAGCCTGGTATGACTGAACACATTTTTTTTTACTGAAATGCTCAAAATTTTTAAAATACTTTAATCAATGGTAATATTGTATACATTTCGATCATAAAAATCTATATATCTATCCATCTATTTATCTATCAATCTATCTATCTATCTATCTATCTATCTATCTATCTATCTATCTATCTATCTATCTGTCTGTCTGTCTGTCTGTCTGTCTGTCCGTCCGTCCGTCCACCCATCTATCTATCTACCTATCCTATCTATCTATAAAACAGACAATAGTATTACAACGTATAGTTGGACATTGGTCTGCCAATAAACTATATTGATGCGCTCCTTGGTCACGGCCACATTCTTGTACACTTGTACATCTTGGATGCAGACTGCTTTGTTGGAGAAAAAGATCCTACATATTGAATGTTATATATGATATACTAGGTATCACTCCAAAACTGTATGGTCATATGGAAAAGACTTTTCTACAGGGAACAGTACCAGGAAGAAGGAGAAACAGACAGAGGAAGTGACGGCAGGGACTATATTTAAGAATGGACAGGCCCTGTGGTTAAAAGAGGTTCTAGTCCAGGTGAAGGAAAGAGACGAATGGGGGGGTGGGGGGAGGAGTGGTCAACAGATCATTTGTGGGGTGGGTGTCTAACGGTCCAACAGAATATTGGATAGGTGAAGGGGAAAGTGTCAGGACACCTAACCCAAACACACACACACATCAACACACACAGAATTTGCTTTGGGTTGAATAAAGGACGTGATAAAAAACTCATCACAAACGAAACAAAACTTAACATTCAGACATTTTTTTGGGTCATAATCTGAAATCATTTCGTTTATTTACACAATTGGATAGCAAAACAAAAAACAAATCTTTTTTAAAAAAAAACAACCTTTTCTAAGGAAAAGAACTCCGCACTTGCAACTTTATCTCTTAATTATTTATAAATTAATTATTTCCTTTATTGGAAATCAAATTAAGTAAGTAGTTACTAATAATTAATTGACTAATTGTTGTTTTGTTTTAGCGATACATGATTTGTTAGGGTGGCTGAGTGGTAAAGCGCTTGGCTTCTGAATCGGGGATCCCGGGCTCGAATCCTGGTGAAGACTGAGATTTTTAATTTCGGGATCTTTCGGCGACTTTGAGTTAACCCAGCTCTAATGGGTACCTGAAATTATTTCGGAAAAAGTAAAGGCTGCTAGTCGTAGGCCACATAAACAGATGAACTTTATGTAATCTGCCCTATAGATTGTAAAGTCGTAAAGGGGAAACTTTACATTATTATGTTATTGTTATGTAGTTTAAATAATTGTTTAAAGTTTCAACTTCATTCATCAAATAAGTGTGGGAGAAAAAACGTATTCAATTATCTAAGGGGACGTAACCAACATTTTTTTATCTGTATCTGCGAATCCTGGAAGAGTAATTGAGTGATTTGATATACGCTTTTGTGTATGGAGATACCGTAAGACTAAAAAATACTATGTCCTTCTAGTAGTCAACAGTTTGTAACTTATTTTTAGCCGAACTCACGAGAAACAACAAGCCAAAAATAAATCACGAAAACAATCGTAAGAAACAAGAAGATCTTATAGAAAGTAGTCTAAAAGCGCCGTTGGCTGAGATAGACATCTAATGGCGTGATGTGTACTTGCCGATAAGAAACTTGGTAGGGGGCTCACATAGAGAATGTCTCACCGATTTCTTCACAGCCGCCGAATCCTCACAGCTGGAGAGTCCTAGCTTGAAAACAATAAGTAAGACCAATACAGATGTAGATTTAGAAGGAAAGTTGTTCACAATTGTAGAGCATTGAAGTATAAAGGATCGCGTTACTTACATGGCGAGGGCTATAGAACTCTATAGAACTCTTTACATTATATGCAGAAGCTACTTCATACATGTCCCTAGAATACACGTATTTACTCACATTGTGGTTACATTCTTATATTTACTTATGCTCTAAATTCCGCTGCCGAGGGTAGATGTAGACGACAAAAAGAAAATCTTAATCCTCCACCCGTGGACAATGGTTATGCTTGCACTGAATCTGGCGAAATATGTAGGTCACAGCTGGGGCTCCGTAGCCACGGAAAATACTTTATTTCTCATTTTTATTCGGATTCGAAGTGAAGCCTCATTACTTATGCTCTTATACATTTGGTTATCGTATTTCAATGACGTGTTGAATGAGTAGAAAATAGATATATGAATCTGTTACTGCTCCTTCATCGTGGCCGAAGATGACGGCCTCAGTCTCATTTCTTAGGAGCTCCAAGAAGTCCAATCTTCGCTTTAAAAATTAGCTTTACTTTTTAGAAAAATGTCATCATCTAATCTCATCTGTCCCTTGACGTTTGTTGTAGAGGTGCTGTGACAGTTCTTATAACCAGATCCCTCATCTTCGGTTTCTAATTGTCTTAAATCTGTAATAGTAATGTTCCCTGTACATATAGGTTGGGTGTAATATTCGTAAGCTTTTGCTCCAAGATTTTTTTTTATATTGTTTACTGCTTTTTAATCTATCGAATTAATCAGTGAGAAATCACCCCCCCCCCCCCCCCCAAAAAAAAAATTACATCATAGAAAGTATTTTTTTTATTACTCATCTGACTCAAAGTAAAACTGTAGGCAGAGCATCTCGAAAATCTCTAAAATGTATCGTTGCAACCTGTGGGCAGTGGATACCAATCGCTCGTGACCTGCGTCGTGGCGACGAGCCATTGGTCTCCTCTGCCCACAGGCTGTGACGTCTCACGTCATTGTTGAGGACTGCTGTAACGAATGGTCTTGGTTCGTGTCGTCCATGTTCTCTCATAAAGGTCATATCCACCTTTAGGGCAGCCCGGAGCGCAGGACAGGCAGACATAGCTAGGTGCACCAAATACAATTTTTCAGCGACACCCACCTCCCTATAGAAGAAGAAGATGGGTATTGTAATAAAAGAAATCTTCACCATGGTTTTGAACTCTAATCTTTTGGGTTGATATTCTATATTTCATCCCTTTAACTATAAACGAGCTTTATGTCGTGAGTTAATATAAAAAAATTGTTAACCATAATACTAAACCCATCAGTTAGCCAATCAAGTTAAACTTTTCCAGATTTAAAATACAGATCTATGCGAAGACAGCTTGCCGCCTAATGCGCCGAACGCGTCTAAGTAAGTAATTCTAAGAAAGATATAGAATTAGATTATATGTAGAGGACCCCAGTTCTGTCTGGTACAATTTTAGTATCTATAAAGACATTGACATGCAAGCGGAATCTCTCCACAGAACCATCTTCTTTTAATGAAATCAGAAATGTAGCAGAAACCCAAAATAGACACTATTTGACTTGTCACTTTGCTTGACAGATAACTAATAACAGCTTTCGTTTAGCAGACGACGGAGGAAGCAGCAGGTTGGCAGGTAAGGGACATAACATCACATAGCATCAACAATTCAACTCACGAGATGACTAACTCAAGACAGTTTGCAGAACTAATCTAGGTCACGTACTGTGCGAAAGATTTGAATCCACGGAGATTTCATTAGATAGAAACATTCGAAAACGTTTCTAAAATTTTCTACTGAAAGTAAAAAAAGTTCTGGAAAAGGACAGAATATAGGTCAGGGAATACGAAGGTGAAGGTCGGAAGTCGGAAATAAACAAAACAAAAATGCCGAAAGTGCGCACAGTTTTAAGAAGGTAAGATTAAGTGAAGTTCACATATTTTTACCACACCGATCTTTCAACAACTAACATCTAGAAATGTTACAAACCGTAAAGTCTGGAGATAAAGTAGGACAGGAAAACTGTCGCCCAATACCCAGCTGGATTCATCAAGGTGTACACAGATGGTTCCACGAGAGAGAACCTTGGGCAAAAAACCTCTGGGTTTGGTGTGGTTGTTCGATTCCCTGGCTCGGCCGAAAACGATGAGATTCTGGGTGCGTGTTCTGGCAGGAGAAATTACGTATGAAATGGTTGCAATTCAAAATGCAGTAGAGTACATTGAAGAACGACTTAACGAGCAAACAGCACAACCCAGTCCTATTGTGCTATTCACGACTCTCTGTCGAGCCTACAAGCCATTGAAAGCTCCGCCGATACGCTCCCGGAACCACTGGCAAAAACACTGGCGTGCGTGGGACGCCTCCAAGAAAAACACGAAATTCGGACGACATTCCAATTCATACTAGGGCATGTTGCGAACTGCTGTAGTTGCCCAAGATGGCGCCATAAATAAATGATTTTAAAGGTAACGTCCTCAATCGTGTACATGCCTTTATCCAATTCAACGTTAATTAACATTCGGTCAATCTGGGATAAATTTAGAGTTTAGCTTATTCGCCAAACTCTACAACTGACTTGGGTACTTGAATATGTTTGTTCACTGCTAATGACATGATCTCACAAGATTGCTGAATTCAATGACTTGAGAATGAAATGAGAAGTCTGACACACTCGCCAAGTGTGGGAGAACAAAACACACAATTTAACATTGCATTCTGTCCAGAAGAAATGAAGAAACTAATTGTAAATACAATAAATGAGAAATGGACTAGCTCTCATCCAAATCACAAGAAAGATGATGCCTATTATAAGCTATCTCAACAAGATCAACGTCTAATCTTTCGACTCTGGATCGGACACAACAGAATGAGACAACATATGTACCGGAAGCTCAAAATTGGAACCAGTGAAATCTGCCCATGAGGAGTATAACCAGAGAATGCCGACCACGTCCTCCAAAACTGCTCTCTTTACAAAGAGTCTCGTACAAGACGCTGGCCCCAAAACACCCCAATAAAAGAAAACTATATGGATAGCTCCCTGATTTGGAAACAACTGCGCAGTTCATCTCATATACTGGCCTAGTCGTCTGAACACTCCAACATAACAATGAGAACGAAGAAGAAGAAGAAGAATGACTTGATTATTACTGAATACTAACCACGAATTGGACAAATTCAAGAGAGACAATAATATGAACAGTACACTTGCTAACAACGATGCAATTGATAAGGCCTTTGAATACTTCAAACCATGTTAGTTTACATAATGAGGATGATTGTCACATCTCTAAATCCGTCGCTTTTAACTAGCAGTTCTTTTACCATGCTTCTTGATTCAAGCCCAGACATAGTCCTTTTTTTAGTGTACCCCTATTCTGCAACTATCATTCATTTGTCATTGAATACAAAGCCCAATAGTTATTTAAAAACTATCGTACCCCATAATCTAAACCAGGTAACTACATAAGTCAGTCATCACACTAGATTCAATGTCCAACACTTTACGTGAGTCTCTTTTAAGTAATAATAGATACAGGTTTATCTCTGCAAGCAAAGCACCATTCTTTTTCTTCCATTTTGTTGTTTCAGGTGAGTGTGTCCTGCTGTTTGTCTGTGCAGGGAGTCTATCTTTATGTTTATGTGTATAGACCGCGTCAAATAGGACTATACATGCGGTAGACATTTCATAGACTTCTAGTTCCAAGTAGACATAGTTACTGGACAGACAGGTAACAGTGGTCTATTAAAAGATTGTACTCCTGTCGACAGGTACGCAATCAGCTGCATTATCACAAATGCTTATTCATGTCAAGTCGACAGGTTGTATCAAATACTGCAACAAGGCTTCTGACCATGACAGTATTAACTCATGATGATGGATGCTAAAAAAAACACGTGGTTATAGTAGAATAACAAGACAAACAAAAATAAAAAATACTTTAAAACAAAAGCTTTTATATTAAGTGTCATTCTGTCAGTTAGTTTAGGTGAGTCATGTAATTGATCAGTCATTGACCCAGACATTTAAATCTGTGCGATAGGAATATTTTTACTAATTGTTTTTTGCTTAGCTTTTAGCTTTCTCAGTGCGCTATGATCCTATCACTTGTCTGGGCCAGTTGTGAAAAGTGGAGGGAAGAAGGAGGTATCTTGGTGAATGTTTACGTGACCGTTTATTTAAATGCATTTTAAAAAATGTTCATTTAGGGCTCAAGTGTTCTCAAGGGGACTAATTCAACTTATACCACTACATCTGTCAAGTATGATTTCTTTCCCTTGTTCAAGATATTAAACAAAATAATTAATTACCAATGGTTAATAAATTAATTGTTGTTTTTTTTTAAATTGATTCTTGTGTTGTCAGGTAAAAGAAATAATTGTGCAGAACTTCAGGGTGTGGGAAAAATAGAGTATACAGTTTTTACAATACAGACAGACGGACAGACAGAGTGGATATAAGCTTTGTAAAAATAAGTTAAATAAAGTAAGGGTTCTCCTTTCAGACCTTGTAGGTAATGTAAAGGGCATCTGCTTATATGGTCGGCGGTTAACCAGGTTATCATGTGACCAGCACAACGACCATCCAAACAACCTTTACATCCCCAATGGATGACAGAAAGAGATTAGAGATGGGTGAACTGGATGACGCCCTAAAGTCTTAAAGTTCAAATACAAGTCGTCACAAGAATTGAACTCGAACCCCTTGGTTTGGAAACAAGCGCTTTGCCACTCCACCACCTTAAAAGTAAAAAAATTATGCACACTAAATATTATCTTGTTCCATATGCTAGGACACATTCATATAAACACCCATTCTTTCATAATGCAATGCAAGATCGAAGCGGGAAAAGTTTATATGTAACAAAAAAAAAGCATGACTTAGTTTTGTGAGTTGAACTCTCTAAATATATGGCTACTTTTTGTCTCGGAAGGCAATGAATGCTCCCAAATGAGTCACTGGTTTTTGGTTAAGTCTTGAGACGGGGGCAGAATCTGGTGTGGCTAATCAAACCAATTCTAGAGCAGCAGACTTTGCCACTAAATGGCACTGAAGTTAAGTATCACTTTCAGAACTTCTGTTCCATGGGGCTAATAAGTAAACCAAATCTTTACACCCACAAATTCGAACCTCGGTTAGCTCGAGAATATATACATATATATATATTTAGGTCTGTGGTTGATACGTGGACGTGATAATTTTTTTTCCTACTTTGCTGCTTGTTAAGGTCTAGCCGCATCGAAACAGACAAAAGAGTAGTAAAGAAGACCTCAAATGAGAAGCTCATGATTATAGCTGTCATTTCTGTCAAGCAGTTGGTTTGTATCTCCATGTAAAAAAAACAACCTCTTTCAACTAAACAATGTCATCACTTCACATCCTTTTTGTTTCCAAGTCTAGGCAGGAGTGGTTCTCAAACCAAGAGATCGACCCAGACAACGGGACTTTGTGAAGTTAGATATTCAGCATTTTTTATTTTCCGCAATGAGGTAGATAAAATACTTAATAAATGATACGATGTTTTTTTAAATTTGGGTTTGGGGGAGGGCGAAGCATAAAAAAACCCCACAAAAACTACAAGACAAAGCTAATCGATAGGTCAATGAGAAAGTAAAGTAGCAATTATACATAAAACACTGAACCATAATCTTCAAATACAAAAACAAAATTTAATAAAATACTCTGAAAGACACAAAAATAAAGGCACATTCCTCGTCCCATATGCTAGGACAAATTTGTACAAATACTCCTTCTTCCCTAGTGCTATTAGAGCATGGAATGGGTTGCCTGAGCTAGCCAGAAAAACCAGTGACTTGGCAGAATTTAAGTCATTGGTTAATATGCATGACTAAATGCATGACGCGTAGGACGTAATCATCTTCTTTTTTGAAGTAACGTCTGTATTATATAAGATAAGATAAGTGGAAAAATTTTCCCGAATCTGGGGAGAGAATGTAAATGAATGTCTCCCCGAGAATAGTGGAGCAATGCTTCCGTGAAAATGTAAATCAATGTCTCCCCGAGAATAGTGGAGCAATGCTTCCGTGAGAATGTAAATCCATGTCTCCCTGAGAATAGTGGAGCAATGCTTCCGTGAGAATGTAAATCAATGTCTCCCCGAGAATAGTGGAGCAATGCTTTCGTCACACTTTATCACCAATAAGATCATAAAATTAAACTCTGCATTGTAATCACAACTAATTTTCCATAAGGATCAATAAAGCAGACTTACTCTTAGATGGACAATGTTTATCTTTTCAGCAAGTCTGGTAGTTAGTAGAACCCATTCTCAACGACTGCAAGATGTTCAGAAGCGTTTTCGAAGATACGACTACTCGGACAAGTCTTTGCACAGACTTGGGCATGCGGGGTTCTTCCCTGTACGGAGACGGGAAAACCCTATAGAACACTGCCAGATACCTGAACTTCCTGGACCGTGCTATAAAGGATGGATCTTAGCACGGAGAAATAGTGCATAGAGGCTTACAAATGGTAGATCCCTAAAAAAATTATTATTTTTTCAGCATGTGCGGTAAATAGCCTAAAAAATGTAAATGTTTTCGTCACGTCTGTTAGTTAACTTCTGAAGGAGTTAAAGGAGAAAGCGTTCACAACATAAAGGCTATAAAGAGACAACTGCATTGTTCCCCAGGGCCTGCCTCATCTATTGCGCGGCCCTATGCGAATAGGATTTCAAGGGGCCCAGTCTGGCAAGGAATAAGGATAATAAATGAAAATTTAGATTTTGTATAAGACAAAAAATTGGTCTTTGTTTTGCACTTTTATTCAATGAAAGTGGACAATTCCCCCCCCCCTTTTTTTTTATCGCGCGTAGGATCGGCGTTTCCATATTGAATGGCGCCCCAAAATGACAACTTTGTCTATTTTCTAGGAGACTTTTATGAATTTTCAGGAGATGTTAATAATTCAAGCAATTTTCTTTGGCCGTCCCTTACATTCGGCCGCCTGCGTGCAATGCACACATTTTCGTACATTTTGCGTTTTCGTATGATTTTAAGGAGCTGCTGTTAACAATAAATTATAAAATGGTTTAATGTAATAATTTACACCTAGAATTAGCGCGGGTCTTGTAAAAGTGCGAGGCCCACTGTGGCCGCATTGGTTGCAGTGGCCTAAGGCGGCCCTGTTGTTTCCTATCCCTTTTTTGGGTCAAAGTTGATCCTGAACCTCTTAGCTCGGGGTTCCAAATGTCGGATTGTCTAGACTCTAGACTCTATAGCATGCTCTCTTTTGTGGACAGGTTGGGGGGGGGGGGGTAATATCTGGGAGGGTTGAAGTTAGTGTTTTGAGCTCGACCTTCCTTGATAGGTATCAGGGCGGTTAGGGACACTCAGCCACCCATCCCGGAGTTTGTCACTGTTCCGCTTTTTAAGTTCCTCACTCAGTCAAAGGGCATTTTCATAGTTGAACTTCCATTCCTTTTGTGGAAGTGTCTTTGAAAATTTGAACGACTTGTGACTCACCCTATTAACTAAGTTTTCGTTAGGGTCAATGGTCAAGAGTTGGCCCTGAAGTCCAGGAGTTATTTTGAATATCGTCATGATTTGTTTGTGATCTACATATAAATTTCATTAATGGAATTCCCATCCATCAGTGACACATTTCAATGCAGAATTAATTGTAAAAATGTTAATTGTAAAATGTTTTGGATGTTCCTTAAGAGCTGAAGATAGTTTACTTCCTAGTCCTAACCATCCGCAGGACGACGGGTGATGGAAGCGGCAATGTTTGAACCCTCGACCATTAATATGTCTAAATAACAGAAAAGTGGCTTCGGCACTTGATTATGCAGCCATCCTTATTGCTGAAGTTACGTTACTTTACTATAGTGCCAGGCATATGCCTATAATATGTATTGACTATAAAAAAAACAGCTTTGCAAATAAAAGACTTAAAACTAGTCTAGACATGTTTTAATTAAATCACCTTTTTGTTTACTTCCATTCAATGTAAAACAAAAATAGGGCCGATCGCCTCATCTGATATTGGATGGATTACCCAGCACTAGATTATGCCACAATTATCCCCCTTTGTTTTCCAAGGAGAACAAGATATTAATGAGGGGATATCGTGATAGTTTTGTGGATTGTCACCCATTAGGAGAGTAGTGGTGCACAGGAGTTATCTCATACTTGAAATCACCCTGAGTTATAGTTCTTGTCTAAATTCGGAGCAGCGACGGATTATCACGTACACCCGTGTTCAGTACACAGCGTAGAACCACTTTCTGGATTTCAATGTTTTCAAATGTAGACATATGTTTAGGCGACATACTTAGTTCATTTAAAGTTAAATGATTTTGGAAATCGCGGTTTATGACCATGTATTATTTATCAAAAGTAAAGTCCGTTCGAAAAAAAAAAGGATGTACCGTTTGACCTGGCCTACCTAAACGAGAGCAAAAAGAAAGGGAGGGAGGGAGGGAGGGAGGGAGGGAGAGAGAGAGAGAGAGAGTCACAGCAACCTATGCTGCAGCTGTGGGTCCATCACTTTCATAGGCCCCGAGCTAATGATGGATTTGTTCAGAGTCTTGATACAGCAAAGAATTTGGCTAAAAATATGGAAGTTGTAGCCATCCTCCAGTTTAACGTCAAAGGAAAAGGCAACCTGATAAATCTGCTTAAAACTCACACCTGGAAATGCTAAAGATGACTTCGGGATAAATCGCTTCGACAGAATTGTGGACATTGCATTGAAGTCCACCCAGTTCTAATTGGGAGCGTTAGCTGGGGAAAAGTAAAGGCGATTGTGCCACGTGACCGCCTCGTTAACCGTCGGCCATTAGAACACGTGACCTGGTCTAAAAAGAAGGGTGAGGGAATGTATCAAATAGGTGCTGTACTTCATAGCAAAAGTTTAATATAAATATTTATTTGGCCTACTTAAATCAATTATCACCAGGCTATGTCAGGAATTTCAAGAGTTTTCTTAAAAGAAACTTTTATCATGAAATTGGAAGGTAATATTATTTTCTTGACGTTTTGATATGAAGGAGTTTATTTTTCTTGAGATTTTTAAACTTCTCCCGGTGTTTTTGAAATGCAGACGTGTTATTTAGGAAACACCTTCGGACGGTGTGGCACAATACGAAGAGGTGGGGAAGAAAGAGAGAGAAAGAGAGAAAGAGAAAGGGAGAGTGCGAGAGAGAAAGAAGGAGAGAGATAGAGAGAAAAAGAGAGAGAGAAAAAGGGGATTAAAAGATAGAAAATAAGAAAGAGAGAAAGAGAGTAAAAGAGAAAGCGATAGAAATATATATATATATATATAGAGAGAGAGAGAGACAGAAAGTAACAGAGACAAAAGTTAGAGACAGAGAGAGGGAGAGATAGTGTATGATAGAGAGTGAGAGAAAAACAGACACTATGTAATAGAGATAATGAGTTAAAGAAATAGGCGGAAAGAAAAAAGACGGAGAGGTAGTGGGGGAAAGAGACGTCAGAGAAAGAGAGAGAGAGAGAGAGAGCAAGAATAAGAATGTTAAAGAGAAGGAAGAGAGAGAAAGAAAAGAATAGAGAGATAGAGTTAGAAACAGAGTTATTGTGGGACAGAGAGAAAGAGAGAGAGCGAGAAAGAGCTTACGGGAGAAAGAGTTAAAGAGAAAATAAAAAAGGAAGACAGAGAAATGAGGACAGAAGTAGAGAGTTTACTTTCAATACAGTGAGTTGAGTTAAGTTTAGCCTCATAAAAGATTTCATCACTCACTGGTCAGTCTTAACAATCACTCCTTACATCTTCTAAACACGCAACCCTTCAAACAGCCGTTAAAACCGGAACCAGTTCTACGGTTAATCATGCTTTAAAAAAAACAACAACCAGAAAGTAAACAAAAAAGTAGAAATAGTAAAGTATCGAAAAGATTAATGGCATTTCCAAAAAAAATGCGTTTAAAGGGGCAGTCATTTCATGGTTGCACAAATAGATCTATTTGTTGGTTGAAGGGGCACTGAATACTGAAGTATACATGCAACGCAATTTAAATAAATATAAATTGATCGCGGTTAATTACATTATTTCTGAACACGAGAATAATCTCTTTGTCTTCAACAACCAGAGTATAACACAATTAGTGCGATATGTAAGATGGATGCACTTAAGTTCCTGTAACGGCATATGCAATCACTTTTTTGTACTTCTTTGGGACACTCACTTTTGCAAACTGCGACAATCACGGTACCAAAGGTTTGGAACCCACCCCCCGTGGATCTCAGACAGACAACATGCTACACTGCATTCAAGAAGAACATTAAGACATATCTGTTTAAAACTTTTTTTAGATTAGTTTGTCATTTTAGCTGCAGACAAACCAGCTGCAGAGTGAATACATAAACAATGTAATATCTAAGGATAACAACAAAACCTATGGTCATACATTAAGTAAAGTAGCAATTATATATAAAACACTGAACCATAATCTTCAAATACAAAAACAAAATTTAATAAAATACTCTGAAAGACACATAGATAAAGGCACATTCTTCGTCCCATATGCTAGGACAAATTTGTACAAATACTCCTTCTTCCCTAGTGCTATTAAAGCAGGGTTCTCAACCTGTGGGTCGCGACCCCTTGGGGGTCGATAGACGATTTGCCAGGGGTCGCCTGTTATTGTCTATTCTTCAATTGCTGTATGTGTGTGTGTGTGGAGGGGGGTTGTGTCAGAGTGGGGGATTGTAAAAAGGGGTCGCCGAGCTTAAAAGGTTGAGAACCGCTGTATTAGAGCATGCAATGGGTTGACTGAGCTAGCCAAGAAAACCAGTGACTTGTCAGAATTTAAGTCATTGGTTGATGTGCATGACTAAATGCATGACGCGTAGGACGTAATCATTTCTTTTTTGAAGTAACGCCTGTATTATATAAGATAAGATAAGATAAGAAGCTCTCGTGTTTATATTTGTAATGTTATCATAGCGCCTTGAAACCGCATTTTGTTTGGTAACAGCGCTCTATAAATTAAATTCTTATTATTATTACCATTTGCTAGTGTTTATGTGACAGAATACCGAGAACTTGCTTGTTGTTGGCCTCCTTCTTCTAGATAGGTAGCCCAACCAACCCTAACGAGCCCCTCCTGCCCGAAGCTTACTTATTTAGGCGCCAGTTGCTCTCCTTGTCCCTTCTCCTGCTAGTGGTAACACTTCCGACTGCCTCAATATCTGAAGGCCAAAGTTGGACTGTTGGACTGGTCAGAGGCTATGTGAGACGCGCCCATTGGAAGCTTATTGTAAGTAATGATGCGCTTAAAAACAATTACCGGTTAACAACCGCAAACGTCATTAGAAGTGACCAGGGCCGGATTAAAGACTTGATAAGGCCCTAAGCTTTTTTTTAAATAGCTTTTATATTGCGCAACTTTCATACTTATAGCATGCACAAAGTGCTATGGTCCAATCTGATTTGTGGACCAGTGGGGAGAGGGGGTTATCTGGGAGAAGGTTTTCTTTACCTATTCTGGGGGCTCATTAAACAAAACTTAATCGGGTGTCGAACCCCGAACCCTTTTATAAGTAGCCAAGCTCAAACACACCTAGCCTCTCTGCCACACATCCCATTTCAGATATTGCGCCACTTGTAACCAACATAAGGCATTTATTCCTTTGTTTTTTTTTCTTCAAAATATTTTTTTGTCGGGGGGGGGGGGGCCTCCGACTAGGGATCCTAAACTATAACGTATGTTGCCTTTAGGTATAACCAGCACTAGTTGTGGCCAAGTGACTGGGGTTTTATAAATACCTGTAGATTTCCACCAATTTTTAGTAGTAAGGATTAATACAGGTCAAGGAGACCTGTCAGAAAGAACAGCGAGTCAATCAGCGTCATGAGATTTCAGAAGTACGTTTCCGGAGACAAAGGCGTTGCAAGTTACCCAAATAAAAGCCATCTATAAACTAAAAAATAACTATCTCTGACTGTCACTCTAGCATTGCCTTCCAGGCGTAATGTTCAGTAGCCAAAAGTACAAACTCACCGTATGCAATATGTGTTAACTGTATGGGCCGCCCAAGTCTAACAATCAACCCTCATAAACTTGGTTGTCAAAGAAATATTTTATTCAGAACCTACACCTAGTTTAAATCCAAAGAGTTGCCTTTAACAAATCGTATTGCTTAAAGGTATCCGAGGCATCAATGCTACATGGTCGTGTGGTATACGCTCTGGACATACGTTCAGTGGTCTCTGGTTCGAACTCGGCCCGCAGCCCTCCCCCCGTCGTCCCACAGGAGCCTTGGGCTAGGATGTAATTATCTTTGGATTCGGAAGAAACATCCAAAACATTTTTAAAAAACTAATCTAAACTTTGCCTGTTTGCCTGTTTTAGAGACAAGTGATTGCACTAATGTCACCTTGACATACTAAGTTTCCCCGAATGTCGGCTTCAAGACTCTTTCTTTTAATGAAAACCTAATCCGGAATTAGGCAATTGAGCCCATAATTAATTCACATTATTTTTAAATTTTTTTTTTGTGTTGTTGTTTTTTTTAATAAAAACTTTATGAAATAAATTCTCTTAGTTCTAACAGTAAACAAGCGTATAACATTTCAAGAGCCTAGGCCAAATCACCAGAGACCAAGATATTTTGTCTTTTTTCCGTAGCAGATAAATCCGATTCTGTAAATACATTGTAAAAAACCAGCTTAAAAAGTATGTCACGGAGAGAAAGAGAGAGAGAGAGAGCGAGAGAGAGAGAGTGGTGAAGGAGTGACGGAAACAGAGAGAGAGAAAGACAGACATGGAGAGATAAAGAGATGAGGGGGATAGAGAGATTGAGAGAGATAAAGAGATGAGATAGGGGGGATAGAGAGACTAAGAGAGATAAAGAAGGATGTAGGATGCTAGCAACAGGATTCGAACCCAGGATAATCGAGACAACAATCTAAAGCACATACCACACGACCAAGTAGCCATACTTCTGCTGCTACGCAACTTGTCACGACAGTGAGTACACGATTCCATACAACCAGGTAGAAGAAATAGTGCCTGTCTTTTAAAGGCTGGAAAACTTTTTTTTTTTTTTTTTTTTTTTGCCGCTTGTATCTCAAATTACGGTCAATTTTTAAAAATAAATTCCCAAAACTTAAGAAGCTTGAAGATAGGGAAGGGAGAGATAGAGAGAGAGCAGGAAAGAGAGATGGGAGAGATGGATGGAGAGAGAGACGGAGAGAAAGGTATGGGGAGAGAGGAACAGAGAGGGACAGAGAGAAAGAAGAGATGCACTCAAAGACATATCATCAGACCATCTTTTTGACATCATCAAAATCATCACAGCAATAAAAATACAAAGGCGCATAGTAATCATCAAGACATCTCCTAATCATCATTATCAGTATCCTCATCTCTACCTTGACACAATGGTACTCACCTTGACGTGAAGCGTTAATTTTTCGCTCACACTCAAACTGAGCAAAGGCGAGTCTTTCCTTTTGTTCCTCCTTGTCCATGATTCTGTAGGTGCTCACATTCTACAAGAGACAAAAAAGTCAACAGTGTAGGCTGGAGGATGATAAAACATTAACAGTGTGTATTACATGTTCGTCAAGATGAAACAAAATCTGATGTTAAACATTTAATTGAATAATTAAGACCATCATTTGTAAGCCTCCATGCACTAAGGCTCTTTACTGAGATAAATCCGTTACAGCAGTGCTTCCCAAACGTTTGTTCTATGTGTACCCCTTTTAAAGTTTTTGTAATGCTGAGTACTTTCGCCCCCCCCCCCCCCAACCACACTTTAATTTATTAACAGAACATAATAAATGTGTATTTAAAAAAAACAACAGCATAGTTAATAAGGTGCAACCTGTACCCGCTCCAAAGTCTTCCCGTACCCCACTTTGGGAAACACTGCCTCACATCACGGTCCAGGTATCTGGCAGTCTTCTGTAGAGTTTGCTTGTCGCCGTACAAGGCGAGACCCCCCGCATTCACCATTTCTGTTTCAAGACTAGTATCTTCGATTGTGTTTCTGAGCACCTTGCAATAGTAGAGGATGTTCTACCGTCTCGTCTTATGTGTGACAGTGTCGACATCTGGGATCGTGGTTCTCTCTGATCCTAGCGAAGTAGGCTCCCAACGGACAGTGCCCCAGTGCGAAACCGTGCTTAAGGGAGAGAAAGAGAGAGGAAGAGAGAGAGAGAGAGAGAGAGGAAGACAGAGAAGGAGAGATAAAAAGATGAGGTAGGGGATAGAGAGATTGAGGGAGATAGAGAGGGAGAGAGGATGGAAGCAGCAGGGTTCGAACCCAGGACGATCAAGGCGACAATCTAGAGGGACCAGACAGCCATCCTTCAGCTGCGAACTAGTTTGCTACGGCAGTGAGTACTGGATTCAATAAAACCAGAAATAAAATAATGCCAGTCTTTTAGAGATCAAAATAAAATTATCTCTGTCTTGTATCTCAAATTACGGTCATTTATTTTTAATTCTCAAAACTTGAGAGGCTTCACCCAATAGAATGAAAACTATTTGGAGAGCTCCCAGATTTGGAAACCACTGCGCAGTTCATCTCATATGTCGGTCTAGTCATCTGAACACTCCAACATAACAATGAAGAAGAAGAAGAAGAGAGGCTTCTTTATAAATGAGCCAATAGCTCCATCCTGTATATTTTCTAGATGTTGAGATTCTATGTTTCTAAACAAATTCATTTAGCTTGCACTTGTTAAACTTTTTAAATGTAATATATATGAATCAGTCACGAGTGAAGAAACTGACATCCGGTGCGTCCTCACAAAGAGGAAAGGAGATAGATTTGTGCCTATATTGTCCACACAAACAAACACTTTATATTCTAAGCGAGTGTGTTTCTTATATCTGTGGCCCGTATATTAATGAAGGCATCTTTTTATGTGCCTAAATTAAAATTCTGTTATCGGAAAAAAGGAAACACAGAACGAAAGTGTGTGAACAAAGTAATCTATCTTGTACATCACCCTCTTAGAAGATGTGACGGTCAGTGGTGGATGTTAGCGTCTTTGTAAAACATACAAGTCGTTGAAACCAAAAAAAAAAAAAAAAAAAAAAAAACCAGCATGGGAATTTTTAAAAAATACTTTAAAAAAAAAAAAAATGCTTGTATAAGGGAAACAATAGCACAATAACTGACAAATCTTTCAATACTGC
Source organism: Biomphalaria pfeifferi (assembly GCA_030265305.1). Taxonomy (NCBI): domain Eukaryota; kingdom Metazoa; phylum Mollusca; class Gastropoda; family Planorbidae; genus Biomphalaria; species Biomphalaria pfeifferi. The sequence continues at coordinate 2,562,690 of JASAOG010000079.1, forward strand.
AAGGTTTATCTTCCCTTTTCTGTGTAAAAACAAACATACAAACAAATTCACTATATTTAATTTATTGTATGCTGAGTTTTACTATTTGCACCTATTTATATATGTATATGTATTTATGTAGGTAATAAATATGTATCATTCGTTGGTTTAGCTCCTTGTTTAAAACGAAAATGGCGACACACGTTTGTATTTTAAATAAAAATGGTAGAGCCTCCGTTTACAACGACTTAGAAAATTAATTATATTGTATAGAAAGAATAGAAGTGTCCATTCATTACGTGGCCAGGTGAATGTGTTTTGAGGGAATACATTATTACTGTTCTGTAAAGAAAATAATTAACCAGAGAGTAATCTAGCTTGAGCAAGTTAATTTATAAGTTCCAAATCCGTTTGATGTAATTAGCGCCCTTTGTTGGCAGTAAGAGTTATCATTCTCCTGAGTTAAAAAATGATCAAGAAAGAACGATAACCTCTGATTGCAACATAGCTTCTTGTAAATCTAATGGGGAAAAAGTATATATCTTTGAAACGCCATTGTTTTTAAAACTTCGAAATAAAATAGTAAACAAGTAATTGACCAACAGGTTACTGTCCACCTACGAAACATTTAAATAGTTTGGACAGAAGCGTTGCCGGGTGGTGGGAGGGAGGGGGAGAATCGGAAAATCCCCACGGGGTCCCTACTAGAAGGGGGCCCTTAAACGAGGGGTTTTTTTTTATTTACATTAAATATTAAATATTACGTAATTAATATTACTTATTAATATGGCATAAAGAAAACTATAAGGACATATTGGTGGGTTTATATAATGCACTCACTGTGTGGTTGTGAAATATACATTGGAACGCTTTAAGCGGCTTTATGAAATTCTCATTCTATACCTCAAGAAAAGAAATAGGTACCGATGCGGCAGAGAATTTTTAGTATACCATTAATCAATTGTTACGAAGTGCAGATCTTAGAGAGGAAGTGGAGATGGATTGGTCACACCCTTAGAAAAGATACCAGCAACAGAGCTAGGCAGGCCTTAGAGTGGAACCCCCAGGGAACAAGACGCAGAATAAGACCAAAAAGAACATGGCGACGCAGTGTACTTGAAGAAGCAGAAAAGACCGGGAAGAGCTGGGACACCATCAAAAAGCTAGCAAGAGACCGTGGAGAGTGGAGTGTTTTTGTCGAGGCCCCTATGTTCCATGAGAAACTCAAAGGAGTAACGATGATGAATCAATTGTTACAAGTAAGCAGGGCTTTTTTTGTGACGCTACGCGCCCGTATAGCGTACCTGCACCTTTTATGAAAAAAAATATTACTTTTCTTGTATTTTAACGTATATTATTAATTTTTAGTTGTTAAAAGTTAGGCAATCAACTACCGAGTACCGGCACCTAATCACTGAATACCGACACCTATTTTTTTTTATATTTTTTTTTTTACAAATAAAGCACTGCAAGTAAGCAACTAACCTCATTTGCAGATACCGGCAAAGTCGAAACGCATAGACTACAATGCATACAATCCATCCGCAATCAATCGCCAGTCTCATTCTCCCTACTATAGTTTGTGAAGGCAACAAAAATGGCATCATATTTACTGTCTTTTTCAAATAAATCGAATCTTCACTTACGGGGTATATAAGGATGCGGGTTGTACGATTTTGTCATTACTTATTTTACAATTTGTGCGGGGCATACCCCATCCGCTGTCATCCCCGTCGTCACGCAGAATTTTTGGGGATTAGATGAAATTATCTTGAAATCTCAAGAAACATTCGAAACATCAAACATGTTACAAACATTATAATATATGCACATTATTTAAGCCATTAGCTATATAAAGTTTTCTAATCAGACCTTGCAATCTATAGGGCAGATGAAGCAAAGGTCATCTGTTTCTGTGGTCCACGATTGACTAGGGTAACATGTGGCCAGCACTACGACCAACATACTTTACTTTTCCCCAACTCATGTCTGGTACCCATTAGAGCTGGGTGGACTCAGAGGCGCCCAAAGATCCTGAAATACAAAATCCCAGTCTTCACCAGGTCTTGAACCCTGACTCCTGGTTCGGAAGCTAAGGGCTGTACCACTCAGCCACCGTGCCTCCCTTGCTATATAAGATGTATATAGATATATTTTTTGACATTATCTCCTGATACTATAAACACTTTAAAACTATAGCGGCTTAATATTCTACAAATCATACAGACTTTTAAGCATACAAACAGGAAGGTTACACTTTTGATAAGCATGTACTTATTAGTTTTAATTAAAAACAGAATCTAGCTAAGGCATTTTTCATTCAAACAGAAAAAGTTGTGGTTCTTTTAATTCATCCTAGTGCGATATCCACTTGACAGTAACCGAAGACGCATGAGAACTCAATCTGGATAATTTCTTCAGTTAGTTCAACAACGGCATTTTGAAACAAAGTAAAGTAACCCATTTCTTGTGTTTCTTTTATATAAGCATTCTATCTATGGAGTCAGCATCTATTGCTGTAACTTTATCCTATCCAGGGCATAAGATAAGATAAAAATGGCTAAAAGACTTGATTTTTTTCTAGTTTTTTTTTTTTTGCATTTCTAGGTTTGCTTTGTCTTTGTATGTTTGCTTAATTTTTTTTGTTAAGCCCCCTACAGCCCACCACCCCCCAAACACATGCGCGGACATTAATCTCTTTCTTTTTTACTCATTTAATCACAACAAAAAAAAACAAAAGGCGATAGTCGGACCACATGAGGACAAAGCTCCAGGGAGCCACTTGACGCGCGGCTCAGGGCGCAGACGTTTTTTAGTGCAACAGATAACTTTTTCAGTTTTAGAAAATAAACACCCACACGCTAACAGCTCTACACACAGAGCGCATTTAAGACTCTGACATTCTTTCCCTTTCTCTCTCTCTCTCTTTTTCTCTCTCTCTCTTTAGATCACTTGATTCTTCATACCTGATCATAGAAGAACATATCGTAGCTATGAATGGCTGTACATGTGATCGAAACACATGCTGTAAATAGACTTCAAAAACTGTTTGATTTGAATGGCACACTATATATCAAAATAAGGATTGCCTTAGAGTCCGAAGATAAATGAGGAATGCAGTATTTCTCGTTGCTACACAGCCCCAGTTGTGACCTACAAATTTTGCCTCATCCAGGTTACGCAAACTATTGTCCGCCGGTGGTCGATTAAGATTTTCTTTTCGCCGCGTCTGTCCTCTGCAGCGGATTTTCTTTTGGTCTCAAATGTGATATAGAATTTATGAGACCAGACAAGGAATACTGAAGGAAACAGATATTGATTATGGCTTTATTTAATTAACTTACTGGCTTACTTAGACTAAGGTCATCGCCATTCAGCGCAAAAGAGTGGAAAGCTCTTCCAAAAGAGATCGGTCATAGACGACTTCCTCAGCCTCAGCCTCTTCTCAGCTGGTACCCACAGAGTCTTGGGTCTTCTAAGAATGTGCTATGCTGACTGCCTCGTTTTCTTTGGCCTCTTTACGGCTTGCAAGTACGTCCGACTTTGGTAAAAGAGTTTCATCATGCTAAAGGATATGTCCCGCGAATCTCATACGACTTTCGGACACCATTTCAATCAGGGAACGTATTCCCGTGCAAGAAATAACCTCTCTATTACTGACATGATCTCGGTATGTTATTCCTCAGATCCTTCTCAGACATTGCTGTTGAGCCTCATAGTCTCTTTTCAACTTTTAATGGACGGCTTCCACGCCTCGCAAACTTAAGTAACCGTTAGGACAAGGATTGTAAGTCACATTTTTATTTCAGAAAGTGGATATATATCCCAATTGAGTTTTATTTTGTGTATAACAGTAAAATCTTAAGCGCGGCGAGAGGTTTGGAGCGCCCCGGGTAACACTAGCCCGAGCGACTCCGCTGAGTACAACAGCAATTATAAAGAAAAAGTTCAAGCCCCCATTATCATCATCACCATCAAACTCCATATGATGGGAACTTAAGATGCTTAAATCCTTTTATCAGTTTATTGCACAATTCTTACTGAAAAATCAAACAGCTACGAAGACGAAAGTTTAGTTTTTTTTAAATTTTTAATTTTGGCTTTTACGACATACAAAAGAATTTCCCGTTCAAAAAAATCTGGCAGTAAAGGAAATAAAACCAAGGAAACTGACAGGCACATTTGTTCATAAACTCCCTTGGTGCTTAATTAAAATGAACTTTTTTAACTTGTATAGAATTTTTTTTTCGCAGGTCAAAAATTGGGGGCCATTTTTTCGGTCATCTTTGTAAAGGTGGCGCCAACTGAAATTAAAATTGCTAAATTAAATTATCTTCTAAGTCTTAGAAATATTTTTTGTTGCCTATATCTAAGGCCGGATTTAAATGAGGGCAGGTGGGGCTACAGCCATCCACAAGAAATGGGCCTCCAAAAAAGAGATAAAAATATATCCGAATTTCGATGGGTCCGAAACTCTAAAGTTTTTTTTTTCTACAAGTGTACGCTTATCGGAATAAGTAAATACAGCTTCGAAGTGTGTGTACCAAAGGCATTAGCCTCCACAAGTTAAAAAATATAAACTTTTATAAACTAAAATATGCATATTAATTTTTTTTTCAAATGAAAGTTACATTACATTTTAAAGAACTATATTTCTTTCTTCTAAAATATAGCATGCCTTTAGAGATAGGTATTTTCATTCAGATGTGTAGCCTTATTAAAGCTTTCAAAAAACTGTTGGGGGCCTCTACAAAAAACTTCCTTGGTACATGCACGTGCTTTGTTAGATAACAATATGGAAAGTAGTGCCTAGCTGTATTGAAACAATAATGTACTAGCATTTCTAATTCACGGATGTTGTGTGTCTACGTGTTTTAAAGTCACTTCCGTAAAGAAATCTGTTTAAGCAAATATATTCATTAATCATTAGTGAAAATGGTAAGTAAGACAGAGTTAATTAACACATCCGATACCAAGTTTTCGTCACAATCGATTAATGTAAATACATTCATTGGTGTAATGTTAACAACAACTCATAGCCTCAAATATAATCTTTACACTATCAATTAAATTCATTTTATTTAGCTCTAGCTATCTTTCAATTCTTAACGTCTAATTACTACTCAAATCTCACCTAATTTAAGAAATCTTGGCCTGATCCTGAGGAATTTTGTTCATCATATTCGATATGAAAAAAAATTAAATGAATTACGCCTAATCGATATGATAATTTGTAAATTTTTCGATTGATTCACATTCCGTTAGGATAAATGAATAATTGGGCAAAGTTTCAATTTGATTCGAGAATGGGAAGTGAGAGATATTACATGGACAAAATTTGGCGCAGACAGACAGACAGACAGACAGACAGAGCAAGTGGATGTAAACTTTGTAAGAATCCTAAACCATTCATTGAGCTACACGAGTAATCGATTCTGAGAGCTTGTACAGGGTAAGTTGTTTCTCTTTGAAGCGTTTTACCAAACACGCTAAAGTTACTGTCATTAGATCCAAATTAAGAATACTTGTATACCAAACATCATATGATATATATTAGAATTAAAAGTCAATAATTCGGACATTTATTTTGGTGTTAAATTGTGGAAAATTCTGGCATGTTTTGCTGATCCCTACAGCAAGCGTTTGTCTTCTGTTTTTTTTTGTTTTTTTTTATATCGAAACGAGGCCAGTTCGTATTTGCCTCCAGAGGATGCCCTATAAATCCACCAACTTGAATGTTTTTTGGCGCATGACTTTTGACCCTTGAAGGCGGGAAAAGGAAATAAGACTGCTGGTGTTGACGGCGGGAAGCGTCATAAAACAGAGGAGCAGTGTTGAGCACAGTTGTCTCATTCAGTCGTCTGCTTGTCCGTCGTCGTCTCTCAAGTTTTATTGCCTTTTTTATCACGTTTGTACAGAATAAGTTTATGTTAGAAGAAGAGAAAGAGACAGAGAAGAGAGAGAGAGAAGAGAGAGAGAGAGAAAAAGAAGCGAGAGAGAGAAATAAGAGAGGGAGAAAGGAGAGAGAGAGCAAGAGAGAGAGAGAAGGAAGGCATAGATAGAGAGAGAGAAGAGAGATAGGGAGAGAAGAGAAAGTGAAAGAGGATAGAGAAGAGAGAGAGAGAAAGGAGGATAGATGATGACAGACTGTGTTTAAACACTGAAATGCTAAAATCTAGGTTCCTATGAGTTTGCAAGTAGTTATCTTCCCACATTTCTAGACGTTGCTTGGTTGAAGACTTTCGTTTCCTGGGTGAATATCGACAGGTTGCTATAGTCTTAAGTGTGCATGTATTTAGAGTTATGGAGTGTGTGTGTGTTTATATGACGATGCTGAGAATTGGTTGGTGGCTATGCAGTGTGAATGAGGCAAAATAAGCGACATTGTTGTCAGCTATCTTGGGTAGACCAGACGAGTCCAGAAAGCCAGAGTGAAAAGACGTGTTTTTGTTTTTAAATTTGTTGTTAGATTTTGTTTAAAATACCATTCTATGATATTACTACAGTCTACTACATATATTTCATTTTTTCTCTAGTGGAATTTATTTATATTGTAATACAACTTCTGTTTAGTTTTTCTGTTTTAATTTTGTTCATAAAGAAACAAGTCAAGTTATTTAGTTGTGTACAATCAGTTTGATGCTACAAGTCAACGTGATCTTAAAAATCAATGAACATATTAATGTGTTTAACCTTTAGTGAACGCCCCACAGTATATGATTTATACATGATGTATACATCATTTACACACTACCAATACACTGTATTTGTCCAAAAAGGATTCAAATGAAAATCTGAAATAAATTATGTTTAATTTGTTAAATGAAAGGGTTTTACAGACGTAGCGTGTGATCATTGCTTTAAACTAGGAACAAGTGAAATTTAAAAAATGAAATTTTAGTTCTAGGTCAATCTTATAGCAGAGAAAGAAAATCATTCCAGAAATAACCAAAACAACAATGATTCTCCTCTGGCATTGCGGTGCACTTACGCTAGCGACATAATAATAATAGAGTAAAAATTTTCAGAATTAAAATTAGTTCATACAATTATGAATATAGATTTGAATTTAATTACCATAGTCCGTCAGACAAAGAGATTGATTCCGTACCAAACGTTACGAAACCGAAATAACCCTTTGAAACTTAAAAATAAAAGAGTGATAACTCTTCCATGACAAGTGTCAATTATAACTAAACCTTCAGGATTAAGTCCCCTATTTGGAAAGGTCAAATAAAGACAGCGCCATGAGGAATGTCCGCTACTTAGTTCAGATCGTAGGAGGAACGAATGTTTAAAAAAACCCAACATAATTGAATGAATTCTAGATGTAGAGCTTATGGTTTGATTAACCAACCCCTGTGAAGTGAATCTATAATTGTCCTGGCATTGTCAATTCTGCTTACGTCAGAGTGTGAGGTTGGCACTCACTTAAATATCAGTCAATGCTTTTATTTCGAGGAAAAAAAAGTGGCAAGTCAATCTATCTCTTATTGGTTCCTGGTATACGTAATGGAAGTAAAGGCTGTTTGTGGTGTTCTGTTTCATGACATCCTTGTTAGCAGTCGGCCATAAAAACAGATGACCTTACCTTTACAAGGTCTGACCTTACCTTTACAAGGTCTGAAATGGTTACTTTTGTTTTATTTTTTTCGTTTTTTTTTCATAGAATATTTGCTGATTCTAGTGTTCGATGCAAATTCTTCAACTTAGATAGACAAGAATATGTCGTTGGTTACAGAGAAGCATAAAGTTAAGAACTGTGAGAATTATACAATTCTAAGCCTGTTATTCGGACCACATTAAGGACGCAATAGTTTTAGTTCTATTAACCGACTGATCTGATTAGCCGGATTCAACTGTATAATAGGAATTTTAGTTTTCGGTTACTTTAAGACTTTCTGTCCGGATTCGACTGTGTTTGTCCGTCGGATTCGACTGTGTTTGTTTACTACTAGGTCAGTCTGAGGTGATAATAAATGTTCACAGTGTACATTTCAAATAATGATTGTATCATTGCAAGCTCAGAAGAGGAAACAATTGCTGAGAAAAAAAACAACAAACAAACCTATATTAAGTGTAATTGTACCAATTAGTTTGGATCAGTCATGTTACTAACAATAATAATTTTTGTACGAGTAGAAATATTTTTAACTATTGTTTTTTGTTTAGGGCAAATTTTCATGCTTTTTTAGCTTCCTTACTGCGCTAGGCTATCACCTGTCTGGGACAGTTGGAAAGGGGGGAGGGGGGAGAAGGTGGGGGTCTGTTTAATGTTACCGTGATCGCTTTGTTAATGAGTAAACAATAAAGTTGCACGAATTGAATTCAAACTAAGGGCTCAAGCCTCTTCAAGTCTGCAAGGGGGCTAGTCCAATTTATTCTCCGCACATCTTTCAAGTATAATTTCTTTTCCTTGTTCGATGCTAAACAAAATAGATAATTACTAATTCTCTCAGGCCTGTAAAGAATAGGGCTTGACTATTAGCACGAAGAAAACAAATGTTATGGGACCACCTGCTACAGCATCACCCTCCATCCTCATAGACGATAACAAGCTGGACGCCGTAAACGAATTCTGCTATCTGGGATCCACAATTACAGATGACCTGTCTCTAGAAGAGGAGATGAAAAAACGCATAGGGAAGGCTGCCTCGACATTCGCTAGACTCGGACCAAGAGTTTGGGAAAACCATAAGCTCACTACGGTGACCAAAATGGAAGTCTACAAGGCATGCGTTATGAGTACACTGCTGTATGGCAGTGAATCATGGACCACCTACGCAAAGCAAGAGAGAAAACTGAACTCATTCCATTTGAGATGTCTCCGTAGGATCTTGAATGTCACATGGAAAGAAAAAGTTTGCAATACTGAGATCGTTGCGCGATCAGGTATTCCCAGCATCTTTACAGCCCTTAGACAACGCCGTTGCGCTGGCTTGGACATGTTCGCCGGATGGAGGACAAGCGCATCCCGAAAGTCATCCTCTATGGTCAACTCGGACTGGCACAAGAAAAACTGGTCCCCACCTCCGTTACATAGATGTAATAAAACGTGACCTCAAATCAGTGAACATCAATACTAACAATTGGGAAGACATAGCTCTAGACCGCAACAGGTGGAGACAGTGACCAAGAAAGCTATGGACAGTGAAAGTACATGAGTCTCAGCACAGGAAGAAAAACGCACAATCCGAAAAACGGCCAGCTCCTCTACCACCGAAGCAAAAGCCACCTTAAGCTGCGCTATCTGTGTACGGGACTGTATCTCCAAAATAGGGCTCCACAGCCACATGAGGAAGTGTGCTCTGAGATGAACCATAGTCGTTCTACGACTGAAGGAGGCCAATGAGGAATGAGAATTAACTAAATGTTGTTTTTTTTTTAATTGATTCATGTTTTGTGAGTTGCAAGAAATAATGGAGCACAATTTCAGCTTGAACTGGGAGGTGGTATTGGAGAAATTACGTGTACAAACTTTTAAACAGGCAAACAGAATAAGCTGATATACGCTTTGTAAAAAAAGGACCCATAGAGAATCATGTGGCATAAATGTTACTTGAGGAAATACATTTTCGACTTTATGGCTATCGTTTACAAAGGCCTCGTTCTGATACTAGGTTTAATTTTAATGTTCAAGGTTTCTCCGTCGTTCAGAGTGACTTTTATCACTCACTGATGGATACAGACTGTGGTGTGTGTAGTCTAATGTTAACATCTTATTTGAAAACAAATGAATACTTTTTTTCAGTTTTCCGTGTGGTTTAAACCTTGTCAAATATTACTATCCAAATTTTTATAAATTTCTTTACATTTTTTACAAGAAAGATAACCGCTACAAATAAATAAAATCCTACTCTAAGGTAGAATACGTTGCAAATCTTCCAATATCGATAAACGTGAAAACTCTTATTCGTCTAATTCTAAATGAGCTAAGAAGCGACGTGAATGTCTATGTAATTTAAAAAAAAAAATTGCCAACTTTAGAGCCTTTAGCTTAGCCAACTAAATTAACACTAACAAATAGTTTCGAGTTCGCCCTTGCTAAAACCAACCTAGTTGGCAGACGATATTAACAGGTACCATATTGTCCCAATTTCATAGTCATGAATTTCGTTTAGGTCAGTCATGCAATTACATGTGTAGTAGATCCAGATTCTAGACCAACAATAATAAATCTTTGAAATTAGAAATATTTTTACAGCTTTTGTTAAGCGCTATTTCACGCTTCTAGCTTTCTTTGTATGATACTATGACTATAGTAGATTGTACTTCCACACGACATCCTGTATGGCGATCTAATAGAAGGCAGGAGAGCCGCTGGTCGCCCTCTATTACGTTATACGGATGTATGCAAACGGGACATGAATCGACACTGGCAACTGGGAAGAGGTAGCACTGGACAGATCCTCATGGAGAGAGAGCATAAAGGAAGGGTCAAAGATTGCAGATGTCATACACAACAGAAGCAGAAAGAAGGGTGAAAATGCAACGGCGCCTGGTGATTATATATGCCCAACCTGCGATCGCAGCTGTGTATCAAGGATTGGCCTCTTTAGTCACACAAGAAGTTGCAAAGAGAAAAGATCGTCTCTCGAGACGTAAAATGCCACAGAGTAGATTGTATATGTAATGTTTATTTCAATGTTACTTCCTTAGGCGGCGACCTATAAAGGGGACTAATCCAGCTAATGCAACCATTTCAGTCAAGTAAAACTACCTTTCCTTGTTAGAGATACCAAACAAAATAATGAATTTCATATATTGAATTAACTAACTGATTAATTTTATTCATTGATTCTTGTTTTGTCAGGTAAAAGAAATTATTGTGCACAATTTCAGCTTGATTCGAGATTGGGTGCTGGAGAAATTACGTGTACACACTTTTTACCAGACAGACAGACAGACAGTCGTAGTGAGTTGATATAAGCTTTGTAGAAAATGCGTTAATAAAAAAGAATTATGTGTAAGGGAAATTAACCCCTCGGCCAAGATACTAGAGTTACCTCCCCTTTTATTCCACTGCTTCATACACTCAACAAAACGGAGAGGGAAGAAACTGAAGCTGGGCGCTCTCCATCTTACGGAAACAGGTATATGCTGTCATATTTTCCAGATTTCAGGGTTTACACAGTAAAAAATCGACTCTAGTCATAGGCACGGTAATCATCTTCTTTTCTTAAGTAACTTCTGTATTATATAAGATTAGATAAAAAAGAAAAAAAAAATATTTTTCTTTGTAAAAACAAGGCTTATATTAGAGGAAGAACCTCGCAATTACTGTCATACATCTTAATACAGCAGGATGTATCTCCTCCTTTTATTTATACCACAAAAATTATTAATTACCTCTAATTATTTAATTATTTTTTTTATTCATGTGTTGGTCATCGATCATTGAATAATTATGCAAACTTGAGCAGAGAATGGGAAGTGGGAGAAATAACGGGTAAAAATCCACTAGGTCACACGGCCTAGTTAGACTACAAAATGTCTTAATCAATACGAGCGAGGAGTCGAGGGTTCACAGACATTGGTGCGTGGAGCGAGTACCACAAGACAAGGTGAGTTGACAGGGGTGAAGGAGAAGCTAACTTGATAACCTTGTCCTTGCTAAGAAATTTATTGTCAAAAAGGAAAAAAAATTCAAGTTACGTTACAATATCAAGATTTCTTTTTCTTGTGTTATCACGAGGCAAAGGTAGTTCTGATTTATCTCACTTCGGAGTAACGTCACGAGCATGGGCGTAGCCAGATAATGTATGAGGGAAGGAGCCGCTGATAGTATACACTTGTAGGTTTATAACAAACATATATTCACATATGACTAGACTGATAACACAAAACACATACAAATATAATAAACAATATCAAATAAAAGGATAAAGGCAAATTTCTTGTCCCATATGCTAGGGTCAAATTCAAATACGTACTCCTTCTTCCTTAGTAACATTAAATCCTCGTGGAACGGGCTGCCTGAATCAGCCAATAAAAACCATTTACTATCAGAGTTTACGCCTCTAACTAACATATAGGACTAGATTAGCACATAGACACGCGTAGGACGTAATGGACCCCATTCACCAATCGTAAACAAACAATATTTAGCCACGTGATTCTATATATCTTCTATATAAATTATGTAATCCATACGGCTGTCACGTGATACGTATTTTTCATTGTTTTTAGCAATATTACGACGTGGCTAAATGTGTTTATTTACGATTGGTGAATGGGGTCCATTATCTTCTCTTTTGAGAGCAGGTGTGTTATTTATACATTAAGAAGATAATGATTAGCTCAAACAATTCTTATCAAGCTGTGCCCTGAGTACAACAACAAGGAGGATCATATGTATGTATATGCCGAATTGAGTCTGGTGTAATCACGAGGAACTCTGTCATAGTTGAGGCTGTAAATAGGGAAGTGACAGTTGAAGTAGTGAACAAGCTGGACACAAGTGACATAAAGACATGTCTTTTTTTGTTGTTGTTTAGAGTGAATTTTATCTTCTTTGAATTATGAAAGATAAAAATTTCACTAACTATATCTGCATTGAACTCAAACGCTATATAAATAGTATCGATAAAAATGCTTATACATTTGGATGATGAAAGATCTTTGTTCAAATTTTATAGAAGCTCGGCGTTTAGATATATATACGCCAACAGTTTAACTAGCTGTTTGGGGCTACAACCCAACGCACGAGGATCAACAATGCATTTTTATATTCATCGTGGACATCAAGTCATTGTAAGTATATCTGCAATTAATAATAATAATAAGGCTTGTCTTCGAGTCGAGTCTGTAATTACAAAGCTTATACAAGCTCAAGCCTTCTTTCTGCCTGCCTGTCTTTTTCTTCTTCCCTATTGCCATAAGAGAATGGAACGGGTTGCCTGAATCAGCCAGGAAAACCAAAGACTTTGCAGAGTTTAAGTCATTGATTAACATGCATGAATAGATTGACACATGAAATGAGTAGGAGGTAATTATCTTCATTTTTTTTTAAAGTAACGTCTGTAATATATAAGATAATATATATAAAATATAAATATATATATATGGCGTGTTTACCCACTCAGCCCATAAGTTTAAAAGGGCCGGGCGACAAAGGCATTTCTGGTCGGCTGTGAATTGTCTATGATGTAAGGTAAGTCTCACAGCGCCGTGTTCAAACCCCCATATGTAAAGAATCACGTTTCTGGTTACCTTGTATTTAAGAATATAATGTGTCTAGTATTTCCCTAACATTGTCCTTAATGGAACACTTAGCAGTATTTAGCACATTCTGAGTAATCATTGGGACATTGACATTTCTATTCCAGTCGTTCGTGGAAGACCATTCAGGTCTGTCGGAACCTTAGAGTTCCGATATAACAACTATGAAATTTTGGTTTAATCAAATAATGAGAATTTAATTTTATGTCGTTTTTACGTATAAAAATACAGTTTAAAAATGGGTGACACACCCCAGCCCTGCAGTAAGCGCCTCTGTGGACTAGTAGCCAGTGACTTTCATCACGTAGCCTGTTTCCTATTTTGATATATAGTTGTCTCCCCTGTGATATATATATATATTCAAAGATTATTTTTAAGAGTAGATAAACTCGTTACCTTGGCAGAGAATGTTAAAGCATCACGGGGAATAACTGAGGGTGGAGACTAACAAATGTAATAGTTTATAACATTGGCTATAATCAGACTTCTACTCCAAGTAAATTTACGAATACAGTAAGTATAAAAGATGCTTGTTATCCGAACCGAGTGATTCTGGATTCAAATCTCTATGAAGACTGTTATATTTAATTTCTGGATTTTAAGTAGCATCTTGAGCGAGACCGATCTTCATAAAAGGCCTGATCACTGACCTGCCTACTTGTAGGAAATGGAGACCAGTAGCTGTGACATTGCAACTTACTGGTCTAAACTGCCCACAGGTTGCTACGTCGCATGTCAGTGTTGATGTCTTCCTTACGATTGGTCTCGCCATAAGTCGAAGGAACTCTAATGGGTACCTGACATTAGTTGTGGGAAAGTAAAAGGCGGTTGGTCGTTATGCTGGCCACATGACACCCTCGTTAACCGTCGGCCATGTTTTATAGATCGTAAGGTTTGAACGGGTACTTTACTTGGGTCCTGGGTACGAATCTCGGAAATTACTAAGATTTTGAATTTTGGGATTTTAAGGGCGCCCAAGGGTCCACAAAACTCTAAATGGCACCTGATTTTATTTGGGAAAAGTAAAGGCGGTTGGTCGTTGTGCTGGCCACATGACAGCCTGCTCGTTAATCGTTGGCCAAAGAAACAAAATGACCTTAACATCATCTGCCCCATAGATCGCAAGGTTTGAATGGGGAACGTGACTATACTTTTTATTCCATTGAGATATGATTATAAACTTGAGATATGATTATAACTTTGAGATACGATTATAACTTTGAGATATGATTACAATTTTGAAATATGATTATAACTTTGAGATATGATTATAACTTTGAGATATGATTATAACTTTGAGATATGATTACAACTTTGAGATATGATTTTAACTGAGATATGATTATAACTTTGAGATATGATTATAATATATAAACTATGATCCAAACAACGAATGTATTCTTCCTTCAAAAAGTATGTGCGTACTTTGAATTTCAAAGTGCATGTATTTACTTCATGAAGTAGGAACAGAAATTCATTTCAAAATAGATTCTACTAAAATGTATATACTGTAGATTTCTTTGTTTAGCTAGTAAAAATCTATGGTCATATTACAAGGCCTTCGGGGCTCGCAAAGACCGTCCTTCAGGGAACAATATCAGGAAAAAGAAGAAGAAGCAGACAGAGAAAGCGATGGGAAGACAACATAAAAAAGGACGGGCCTTCCATTGTAAGAGGTTCTGACTAAGGCAAAAGACCGAGAGGAATGGAGAAAGACGGTGGACAAATCTTGCGTGGTGCCCGAACGATCCAACAGACTAATGGATCGGTAAATGGAAAAAGGGTAAGGTATATACTGTGTTATGTTTTTTGTGATAACATTCCTGAGTTTATAAATCAGGCTCTATAAAGTCTATATGTAATAAAGTCGTGGTCTTCAAGTCCGAAAAGGTCAAGCTCAGAATTTCTAGTAAATCTGAGACCTGATGTTGTCCTTTATGTTAATGTCACTAACATATTAGGGTAAAAACCAAAAAAAACATATATATATATATATATATATATCTAATTATCGATTACACATGTTATAATTATAATGTTAGAACCACACCCGACGCCGAAAATACTTCAGTTACACAAAGCTAGAACCACATCCCAGAAACGCAAATAATTGAGTTCCACAAAGTTAAAACCAGACCACAATACCACAAATACATCAGTTTCACAAAGCTAGAACCACTTCAGTCTACGACAAACACTTTTGTTTCGCGTAGGCAGAAACACATTCCAACACCTCAAATTCTTCAGTTCCACAATGTTAAAACCAGACCATCATGAAAGCCTAAGGTCAATTCCAAACAAAACAAAATAAATGCAAAGACTGTAGAAGTAGACACCATCAGATATACAGTTAGACAGAACTACAAGACATAAATCTATGTAGTCTTTCTATTTATTAGCTTCCATTGCGCTCAGATGACGACACAAATCGTGATAATCTCAGAACTGGATGCTCGCTTAGTAAAACTATAACAACTTAATCTGATAACAACAAACGATTCAGCATGTTAGGCTTCCCTTTATTTACTCTTGAAACTACGCAGAAAAAAATTGCTGGGTGGTCTGGGCAGATAGCGCGAAATTGCTAATAAAAACAGATCAGTGGGTTCTTATCGTATTTATCTGAAATATTTACGTGACGTTCAAAGATATGTATCAATTCAGTTTATCTGGAGCTAATAAGACAAGTTGATTTCAATGGACAGAAATTCCACATCTACGCTTTTAAATCTACTCGTCTGGCTCTTAATTAAGTTTTTATTGGGTAAAAAAGAAAACAAAACAAGATACTCACAACTTAAACGAAGAAATATTATCAACAGAGCAAGTTATTCAAAGTCTTATGTATGCTGAATCTCGACCTATAAAAAACGCGTTAATGTGAGAAACTTCTCATTAATCGTTGTTATAAATTATTTTCGACTTAATTGCATATTAAATAGATTTAAATATATTTCGGAAAAAGGGGGGGGGGCCCATTATAGGTGACGCCATGGGCGGCTGCACATTCTTGCGCTGTCGTAAAGCGGCTCTGCTTCAGCTTCCAAAAATGTTTGTTTCGTATCTTTATTTTTTATGAATAGTTTTAGCAGAAAGTAGTGGGAATAAAAGGTGCAGGTGGAGGGGTGTTAATGGTAAATGGGGAGGAACTGCTTTTCATTGTCAATTATACACTCCAAATGTTAATTGGCGTGGACTTTGATAGGTAACAGTTATTATTCTGCCTTCACCTACCACTTTCACCTAAGCCTTAGTATGTTAAATCGTTGGGGCACCACACATGACCCCTTGACCGTTTTTCTCCATTCTGTCTCAGTCTTCTTCCTTGGATAGAAAAGAAATTATTAATGACATTCCATTCTATTGTGTTGTCTTCACATAGTATTCTCTGTCCGCCTCTTCTTCTTTTACCTGGCACTGTTCCCTGAAGGATATCGTGATATGGCCATAAAGTTTTAGTTTGCTTTTTTTTTTAACAGTAGTTAGCAAATGCCTCATGAACAGGCACCAAACGGGCCGGTGGACAGGCACCAAATGGGCCGGTGGACAGGCACCAAATGGGCCGGTGAACAGGCACCAAATGGGCCGGTTGACAGGCACCAAATGGGCCGGTTGACAGGCACCAAATGGGCCGAAGGACAGGCACCAAATGGGCCGGTGGACAGGCACACAATGGGCCGGTAGACAGGCACTAAATGGGCAGGTGGACAGACACCAAATAGGCCGGTAGACAGGCACCAAATGGGCCGGTAGACAGGCACCAAATGGGCCGGTAGACAGGCACCAAATGGGCCGGTGAACAGGCACCAAATGGGCCGGTTGACAGGCACCAAATGGGCCGAAGGACAGGCACCAAATGGGCCGGTGGACAGGCACACAATGGGCCGGTAGACAGGCACCAAATGGGCAGGTGGACAGGCACCAAATGGGCAGGTGGACAGGCACCAAATGGGCCGGTAGACAGGCACCAAATGGGCCGGTAGACAGGCACCTAATGGGCCGGTAGACAGGCACCAAATGGGCCGGTAGACAGGCACCAAATGGGCCGGTAGACAGGCACCAAATGGGCCGGTAGACAGGCACTAAATGGGCCGGTGGACAGACACCAAATAAGCCAGTCTGGTCGCGACCAAAGAAAAAAATTTTCAAAACTATACTTATTAACATTTGCAAAACGTGAGTCTGTACTTTTTTGCTATGTACGCGCAGCATTGATATCAACACTGTTTTGGTATCTTCGAGGTTGCGTTTGATTTCATCAATGAGAGAGGTTAAGTTAGAAAACATTGTTATCATGCAACAAACACCGGGCGACAATTAGCTCTTTAACCCAACTTATTCACAGCTCTGTATGGGTATAGATCTCTACTTTCTGCGTTTTGTGAAGAAAAAGGTAAGCATTCTTTTTGTTTACTTTTAATAAAAGATCTTAAAATATTACTTTAGGCTTAAAAAAATAAATAATTTTATGTTTTAATGAAGTCATTAATGTCGGAAATTCTTATAATAAACAATTTACTTATACATGGTGTATTTGAGAAGTATATTAATATAAAATTATTATTTTATATATCATATTTCCAATAGGACTTTTGCATTTTTTAAACTGGCATTATTTAAAACGTAGACCTATATAATATGGAAAGCCTTTATTAGCACCTTCCACACTAATTGTACATAATTGAAAAGTAAAATGCAAAGACAGAAAGGTGATGGTCAATATTTAATTATATATTTATAAGTCAAAGGTTAAAGAACAACGCTGGTAGAAGAGGGACGCCAGAGAAGAAAAGCAAGGCCCACGACACTAGCTCCAGCTGGAATAACCTGCCCAGTGTGCAGCCAAACATTCCGGGCTCACATAGGTCTCACCAGCCAAATGAGGAGGCATAGAACCAAAGTGCAAAAACCTCAGCCCCCTGGATGACAATGTGGTCATCATCGAACCACGATGGACGATGTCGTCTGACCAGAAAAACGAGTAATTGCCTTCACTTTCCACCTAAGGCATCTTGGTTCAAACTTCAATTCACAAAAACCTTATGTGCCTCCGCCAGAAGTCGAACCTGATACCGTCAGATCGGCAGCCGAGGGCTTTAATCACTCTCCAATCCCGTACACAAGTTAAAGCTTGACAAGATATTAAGTTTTTAGGAGGCTACAGTCAAAAGTACCTGGCACTAATAATAATGAGTCTTTAGCTTTAATGTTTATACTATTACTGACGTGGGTTTGACACGGCTTAGCATGACTGTACCTAACATCCCCGTTCAGGAGAATGGATGAATCACGACAAATTCAATTAAAACGTTTAAACGATGGACTGTGCTATCAGTAGGGGGTGGAAGTGAAAAAAGTGCAGCGTCCTTGTTCAACCCCCCCCCCCATCTCTATCTTGCATTATCTTCTTTGCGCCTGCGTACTTAACCACCCATTTTTTCTCTCTTTAGATTTCTCTCTGTCTTTTACTCTTTCTCCTCTCTCTCCTTGTCATCCCCCTCACACTCTCTCTCCCTCTTGTTCTGTCTCACGTACTCTCTTCTTTCTCTGTCTCAATGTTACATAGTCCACTCTCTATCAGCATCTGACTAAGTCAAACTAAGTTCGTCAGTTTCACAGGTAATTTTTTTTTTAGTTAGTCAGGATAGAAAATAAAAATCTCAACATTCTATCAAAAAGCTGCCAGTTTTAGTTTAAGTAGGTACTTTGATGTGGAGAGCGCGCTCTGGGCTGCTCCTGACTTTTTTTTAAGCTGTATATTTTAAACATCAGGGCAGATGTCAAAACATTGACGAGAATAGGTATGCGTGTGTTAAGTGACGGCACCACAGCAAGACAAGTGACGTCTGACAGGATGTCTTCATCTTTAAGATAGTCAGTAGGATTATATCTTTAAGTTAGTTCGTTGGATTATATCCATAAGTTAGTCAGATTATATTTATAAGTATAATAAGTGAATCAGTTGGATTATATTAATAATTTAGATTATAATTTTAAGTAAATGACGTTTAAAAGTATGTCTTCATCTTTAAATTAGGCAGTTGGATTATGTCTATAAGTTAATCAGTTGGATTATATTGTTAATGTAGATTATATTTATGTTAGTCAGATTGTATCATGATGTGAAATCAGGAGTGCTGACAGCCCAACCTCGTATCTTTACATTTTAAATTGTATTAATGTGTAAACACAGCAAAGAAAAAAGAAATTAAAACCGTAAAACACCTAGCTGTCAGGTATGAAGGGTTAGGGTTAGGGTTATTTCCGAAAATCTTAACTCTTCCTCTCCGAACTGACGCTACCAGCGTTGATTCTACCAGAATGTGGTAAAAAATTACGGTGAGAAAGAGTTAAGAATACTGTGTACGTCCTGAGTAGTAACGAAAGAGATCTAGGTTTGAGATTGAAGGTCTGTTAGCGGAGCCCTAGGAAGATGCGCCAATGGCTCTGATAAGCTTTGTGTGACTGATTGATGAGAACAGCCGTCAGGAGAAACTTAACAGCGGGAAAAAAATACAGTTGGATAACCCAGTTAAATAATGAGAATTCAGGCATAAATCTTGAATTGTTGTATAAATCATTTGGCAGAGTATTTTGTTTTGATAACCCAGTTTATTTTGCTTATTACATTGGTTTGTATTGTTATTGCTTACTTTTTGAATTGTCAAACATTTTATAATTTATTTTGTTTTTCTAGCTTGATAAAATATGTCAAGACTAAATGATAGTATCTATTCGGATCACATCTCTTGTAAAATCACATATGACAAATTAAAGAAAAGATGATCGACCTGAGTTTCGAGCTCGGGGCCTAAAGTCTCAGTCTCCTCAAGCCAATACACTAACCATTGTGCCAGGGAAGTGCTTATGAAAATAGAAGGTTTTATAGCTTACTATTGTTAGTTTCAAACATCTTATCTTATCTTATATAATACAGACGTTACTTCAAAAAAGAAGATGATTACGTCCTACGCGTCATGCATTTAGTCATGCATATTAACCAATGACTTAAATTCTGCCAAGTCACTGGTTTTTCTGGCTAGCTCAGGCAACCCATTCCATGCTCTAATAGCACTAGGGAAGAAGGAGTATTTGTACACATTTGTCCTAGCATAGGGGACGAGGAATGTGCCTTTATTTTTGTGTCTTTCAGAGTATTTTATTAAGTTTTGTTTTTGTATTTGAAGATTATGGTTCAGTGTTTTATGTATAATTGCTACTTTACTTTTGAGTCTTCTGTCCTGAAGGCTTTCTAAATTTAGTGATTTTACTAAAAGTGTTACTCTAGTCAAATGTGAATATTCATTTGCTATGAATCTCACTGCTCTATTTTGTGTTTGTTCCAGTTTCTTAATGTTTTCTCCCTACACTGTATAAAGGGGACTAATTTAGCTTATACTACCTTATCAGTCAAGTACAATTTCTTTCCCTTGCTAGAGATACCAAACAAAATAATTAATGAACCAAAGTTGATTTACTAATCAGTTATTATTGTTCTAGTTTTGTCAGATAAAGGAAATAGTTGCGCAAAATTTCAGCTTGATCCGAGATTGGATATGGGAGAAATCTATTGGGGATTCTCATTCATCAATATTAAACACAGAAGTCTACTATTTTTTATTTAACAATTCGATTTTATTTTTCAAGATCCGGTTCTAGATTCTAAAGCAACAATACTACAATTACGTAGAAAAGAAGAAAAAGCGATATGTAGTAATGTGTGAAGCAACAAAAGGAAACTTACAGAAAAACAAAAACAAAATATAAAAAAATAAATTTGGGAATGCATTTAAAATAATTATTATTTTTAATTGAGGAGGCTAAATTGAATGATAACATTTTCCAACAAAATATCTCAATAGGAGTCTATTAAATGTTCACGCTCTACTGCATATCTCTGCTAACCAGGCGTGTGGGAATGACCAGTTTAAGGTGGGGGGGGGGGGATCACCTGATGGGCGAAGTGGGTCAAGATTATCAGATTCCTCCTGAAATCATTGATGTGAGGTTTTTGTAAACAAGTAGGTGGGAGAAGAAAAAAAAAATTAAACTTCGTTAAAAAAAATAATAATTATGTAACTGTCTAGAAAATCTTTTGGAAGACTATACAAGTAAAACAAGGCTAGATATTGCGTTCGTTGGTCACAACTAATTAGTCATTGCTCGTTAGTATCTTATTCAGCAATTTGCTGTGCTTTATGAGACACACAGAACATGCTACATTACATTCTAGAGGAACACTTTACCATAATTAACAATGGACCTCATTCACCAATCGTAAACAAACAACATTTAGTCACGTGATCTTATGAATAAAACAATGGGAAAAAAACTGTCACGTGACAACCATCATAAATTAAACATGAGATCGTAAATTATATAGAAGATATAGAGCGCCACGTGGCTAAATGTTGTTTGTTTACTATTGGTGAATGAGGTCCATTACTGAAAGTAAACCTAATAAATACTCGGAAAGTTACAACGATAAAGGCGCAATTCCATATGCTAAGACAAACTTTTACAAATGATCTTTCATCCCAAGTGATATTAGAGCGTAAAAGTAAAGTTCCCCTTTCAGACCTTGTGGTCTATAGTGCAGATGATGTAAAGGTCATCTGTTTCTGTGGCCTACGGTTAACTAGGGTGTCATGTGACCAGCACAACGACCAACCGCCTTTACTTTTCCCTAACTGATGTCAGGTACCCATTAGAGCTGGGTGGACTCAGAGGCGCCCGAAGATCCAGAAATTAAAAATCCTAGTCTTCACCAGGATTCAATCCCCGGTCCCCGGTTCGGAAGCCAAGCGCTTTATCGCTCAGCCACCGCTCCTCCGATATTAGAGCGTGGGTTGCCTGAATAAGCCAGGAACACTATCGACTTAGCAGAGTTTATCACAGATTGACATGCATGACTAGATTAACATGTGGATACACTTGGGACATAATTATTTTCTATTCTGATGTAACGTCTTTGAATTTTAATTTATAAGATAAGATAAAATAGTTTCAGTATTACGATTCGGTCCGAATAAGCAGCTGGTCCAATTAACTGGATTGCATTTAAATCTTTAGAATATAAAGCCTTGTTTACAACATAAATGCCTTTAGGTGTGATTACTAAATAAAAGAATTAAAAAAAATAGCACCAAAAACCTAGATATCAGGAGATCTACCTAGATTGAGGAATAACTGCAACATTAATTACAGACGAGGATCGTGATGTGAAACGTTATTAGATTTGAATGTCAATGTTTTCAACTGTATTTAAAAAAAAAAAATCCCAGACAGACGCTAACATTCGCAGCTGTATTAGCAGACGTCAAGAGATGTTGAAGGCTAGAGAGTGGAGATAGATTTGCCATGCACTGACGTCGCCCTGGGTGGCCCATACGAGGCCATCACGCAACTAATTAACTTACTCTGAATGAAATGCAAGAAAATCATTCCGGGTAAAAGGTTACACGCGAAGATATTTGATTGGCTAAATTTGTTTCTCTCACCTTTTTTTTTTTAAATATTCACACCAAATTTTGCTTAATGGATGACGCCGTTCTTCCTACAGCACGTGCATCAAGGCAGCCAATGAATGCGCACTAGGGAGGATGTCAATTAAAAAACAGCATTCTAGTAGAGATTTATGTGTAGCTTATCACAAACCCTTTATCTAGATACCCCCTCGCCCCCCCCCCCAACTGGTCCACAACTGAGATTGGACCAAAAGCGCTCTGAGTATGCTATAAGCATGTCTAGATCTATTTCACATTTAATTACATGACTGATCCAAAACTAATTGATACAAATACACTTTAATATTAGCTTTTTAAAAAATGTTTTCCTTGATGTTAAGCCAACAACACCTTTACATAAACACAAACTTGCGAACAAACATGATGTTAAATTTTGTGTTCTAGTCTCTAGTAGGGCTAACAAAGGTTGTTTTGGGTGCCTATAAATAGTGTACCTAGCCCCATAATTGATTTCCAAAATACCTGTACGTTCATAAAATACTTATGATCAAATCCTTTGTGATGCGTTCAAAAATCTGCATTATTTGGTAACATAAAAAAAAAAAACAGCAACTTTCGACTAGCTCTGAATACAAACCATTTACTAATTGTTAATTAAATTGACAACATTGACATTGATGAAACAAACATGACATGTCAAGGGCATTAACTCCGCGGGTTTGTTCAACTGTGTTGTACTGATTGCCAAACTTTGCTAGACATTCCCCGGGGAGTGTTTTACAAAGACACTGATGGCAGTACTTTGTGTCTCACAAATTAAATGGCATTAAAACTGTATCCAGCTTTAATCACGCTACGTGCAATCGTTCAATCATTGATTCGGTTATTGACAACGTTATGTAATATATAGTGTTGTGACAGCATTGCAAGCGGTGCACCAATAGTCATTTGGTAACTTTATCGAAACTACAAATAGACCGCCGGTGGACAAAGGCTTTGCCTGCAATAGATGTAAAAAAATTTGCAGTTTGCAACTGGGTTGGCGTAATCATTTAAAACTTATTCTTAATAATCGGAATTGAGAATATTGTCATTAAATATAAACTACAATTTGATGAGAATAATACAAGCGTTGCACCAGTGGTTCAGGTGTTGGGAAAAAATTTAGTTAAAAAAAACCGCATTTTCCAAAAGTACAATAGATTCGAACCCTAACCTGTCAACCCGTTCCCTAAGCAAACATCAATGCTGATAATCTATTTGCATGTATTATGATTCAGGAAAGCAATTTGTGCTAAGAGTTTTTTTTTAGTTGTCCTCTGATTCTTTGAGCTACCGTCAACGAGGTTGCAATGTGATCAGCACAACGACCAACCACCGTTAATGTCCTAAATAAATGGGAGGTACCCATTCATAGTGTGGAGTGAATTCAGGAGCGTTCTAATAATCGCGGAGCTCAAAATTCTAGCCTTCAAACGCTGATCCGATACCTTTCGTCTAGGACGCTAAGCGTTTTACCGCCCCCCCCCCCCACCCAATGAACTAAATACACAGACTAAAAACAACAGTAACCAACAGTCATATAAATATAAAGAGATAATCATTAATTCAACAAAAACACACACACACGCACGCACTCAAATGCCTAACAGACCTATATATATTATGTCTAGACTGGAAAACGGAGATTCTTATCCGCGATTGATCAACTCACAGATCTATACATATATATATATATATTGCTATGTATTAGTCACATAACTATATTTTCTCGCAAAGTCATGAAATAAAGCTTTTTCCTGTTACGATATATCGTACTCTCTGACCCTCTATCGAAATAATTCACGTCTAATGATTTTAGTCGACTTTAGTACATTTAAATAAATTGATTCCCTAGATCTTTTTAAATTATATATCTAAAAATGGCAAAATAATAATTATGAGACGAGAGTGCTCTCTTTTTTCGATGCCTCATTACTAGATCTAGATATAAACATTAAATTATATGTTACATAGGTTAGGGTTAAAAAAAACAAACCCAAACTACTTAACAAAACAACGCCTTGTTTTAACTTTAAAAAAAAAAAATTCACATTTTTTGTATTGTTAAAAGATCTCCATGTCCAGTCTAGATATAATATATAAAATTTATAGGTCTATGTGTCTAACTTTGGTCTCTGGGAATGTCCTAATACCTAAAACTAGCAAAGATGAGAAACAATCGATTTATTAAAAAGAAAGGAAATAATTGATTAGTTTGTCCTTCTCAAGATTGTCCAAGCAGCAAGAGAATTGAGTACATTGATTTTCTAATTTAAAAAGTTTCTCTAGAATAGATACTTTTGATCCGAGCCGAGAGACACGACTGGCTGTCTCTCAGTTTTAGAGAACATTTTGTTCTTAAAAGTGTATTTCTTTCTAGTAGTTTTCTTACTTTTTTTTTCTAAAATTAACAATTCTTATTTAATTATGCAATTTTCAAAGAAAATGTTAACATGATTTTATGTGTGCTAGACAACCAGCAGTCTTACAGTACGTATGACACTTGTAAATGAAACGCATTTACTGTAGAACTTTTAAAAAGCTCCAAATATCAGTCTTCGCTTACTATCAAACACACTTTCGCCAAACGTCTTACATTTAAATGTTAAAGTTGTTTTTTTTTCCGCATATTTTTTAAAGGGGGCGCGGTTGCTGAGGTTAAGCACTTGGTTTCCGAACCTGGGGGTCCTGGGTTCAAATGTCGGCGAAGACTGAGAGTTTGAATTTCGGTAAATTTGGGCGCCCTTGAGTCCATCCAACTCTACCGGGCACTTGACTAGTTGGACAAAACGTAAAAGCTGGTTCGTCGTTGTGCTCTCCACATGACATCCTCGTTACCCGTCGTCCTAGAAACAGATGACCTTTACATCATCTATTCTATAGATCTTAAAGGGAAACTTTACTTTATATTATTTAGAAATATTGGAGAACGATTGGCTTTTTATTGATGCTTTAACTTAGTAAAAAGAATATTTAAATTATACATTTTTACGCAGTGTATCTAAATATGAAATGTATCATTCATATTCATCTATTACGGGCAAAATCTGGGTTACACAATGACACATACTCTGTGCAAACCAGAAGTAGTGTTAAAACTAGAGACTGACCAGTGTAAATTAATATACCATTCAGATTTAGCCCCGGGTGCCATGTCTCGCACGAGTGTCATAAGTTATCGACCCCTGATAGAGAGCAATTACTAAGAACAGTAATCACTAGGCAATCGTTACAGTTGTTAAGTGTTTCCTCCCTTTGTTAGGCCAGACCTCGTTGTTTTGTCTCTTCATTTGAGTACTGCCATTTTGTTTCCAGGGGATAGTGGGATAGATAGTTTGAACCAAGTTCGAGGACACAGAGGGAAAGAGAGAGAGAGAGGGAGGAGAGAGGGAGGGGAGAGAAAGAATTTCGTTTCATTTGTCCAGAATCTGGTACACTCATCATAAATTCCTTTTAATGTATTAATTTTTGTTTGTGATAATAGTGTTGTTTGTTGTTTTTTGTCAGTGTCAAGCACCAATAAGTCTACGCTGATTAATGTTGTACTGTAAACTTATCTATCATCTATCTATCTATCTATCTATCTATCTATCTATCTATCTATCTATCTATCTATCTATCTATCTATCTATCTATCTATCTATCTTATCTATCTATCTATCTATCTATCTATCTATCTATCTATCTATCTATCTATCTATCTATCTATCTATCTATCTATCTATCTATCTATCTATCTATCTATCTATCTATCTATCTATCTATCTATCTATCTATCTATCTATCTATCTATCTATCTATCTATCTATCTATCTATCTATCTATCTATCTATCTATCTATCTATCTATCTATCTATCTATCTATCTATCTATCTATCTATCTATCTATCTATCTATCTATCTATCTATCTATCTATCTATCTATCTATCTATCTATCTATCTATCTATCTATCTATCTATCTATCTATCTATCTATCTATCTATCTATCTATCTATCTATCTATCTATCTATCTATCTATCTATCTATCTATCTATCTATCTATCTATCTATCTATCTATCTATCTATCTATCTATCTATCTATCTATCTATCTATCTATCTATCTATCTATCTATCTATCTATCTATCTATCTATCTATCTATCTATCTATCTATCTATCTATCTATCTATCTATCTATCTATCTATCTATCTATCTATCTATCTATCTATCTATCTATCTATCTATCTATCTATCTATCTATCTATCTATCTATCTATCTATCTATCTATCTATCTATCTATCTATCTATCTATCTATCTATCTATCTATCTATCTATCTATCTATCTATCTATCTATCTATCTATCTATCTATCTATCTATCTATCTATCTATCTATCTATCTATCTATCTATCTATCTATCTATCTATCTATCTATCTATCTATCTATCTATCTATCTATCTATCTATCTATCTATCTATCTATCTATCTATCTATCTATCTATCTATCTATCTATCTATCTATCTATCTATCTATCTATCTATCTATCTATCTATCTATCTATCTATCTATCTATCTATCTATCTATCTATCTATCTATCTATCTATCTATCTATCTATCTATCTATCTATCTATCTATCTATCTATCTATCTATCTATCTATCTATCTATCTATCTATCTATCTATCTATCTAT
This sequence comes from Biomphalaria pfeifferi, assembly GCA_030265305.1. Classification (NCBI taxonomy): domain Eukaryota; kingdom Metazoa; phylum Mollusca; class Gastropoda; family Planorbidae; genus Biomphalaria; species Biomphalaria pfeifferi. Next base: position 2,590,080 of record JASAOG010000079.1, read on the forward strand.
CTATCTATCTATCTATCTATCTATCTATCTATCTATCTATCTATCTATCTATCTATCTATCTATCTATCTATCTATCTATCTATCTATCTATCTATCTATCTATCTATCTATCTATCTATCTATCTATCTATCTATCTATCTATCTATCTATCTATCTATCTATCTATCTATCTATCTATCTATCTATCTATCTATCTATCTATCTATCTATCTATCTATCTATCTATCTATCTATCTATCTATCTATCTATCTATCTATCTATCTATCTATCTATCTATCTATCTATCTATCTATCTATCTATCTATCTATCTATCTATCTATCTATCTATCTATCTATCTATCTATCTATCTATCTATCTATCTATCTATCTATCTATCTATCTATCTATCTATCTATCTATCTATCTATCTATCTATCTATCTATCTATCTATCTATCTATCTATCTATCTATCTATCTATCTATCTATCTATCTATCTATCTATCTATCTATCTATCTATCTATCTATCTATCTATCTATCTATCTATCTATCTATCTATCTATCTATCTATCTATCTATCTATCTATCTATCTATCTATCTATCTATCTATCTATCTATCTATCTATCTATCTATCTATCTATCTATCTATCTATCTATCTATCTATCTATCTATCTATCTATCTATCTATCTATCTATCTATCTATCTATCTATCTATCTATCTATCTATCTATCTATCTATCTATCTATCTATCTATCTATCTATCTATCTATCTATCTATCGTACTTAAACTTACAAAAAAATCAAACTATAACAAAGAGAAGAGAAATTCTAATCGATAGAGATCCCTAATTAAATTTAATAATCCTGATTACTTGAAATACAAATGTGATTATGATCAATACATAATCTACTTTAGAAAAAAAAATATTTAAGTTTAGGTAAACAATAGTTAGCTGTGTCCCTACATGTAATATAAGCAAACTTCAGTCAAACTCATTATTTCATTCTACCGACACTTTTTCAAACTGTCCAAGGACATTTACAAATTAAAAGTGTTTGTAAGCTTTTAAATCTTGAGGAAAGAAAGAAGAGCATGATCGGACATTGACGGGAGAGAACGCTCGCTAGTAAATATTGAATCAAGTCGTTTGGGATAGCTGGGATTAGAAAGAGGCGGCTATTCCTCATTCATCAAATTCTGTAAGCATAAAGGCAAACACAGATCTTTCAAGCAGTGTACTTGATAGACCCCCCCCCCCCACCACCACCACCATAATTGCTAGAAAGACGTCAAGATGCTAAATATAAAATTTTTCACTCTCCCCACATACTCGGTTACGAAACAATTTATATTGATTTAATTAATTTTTTTTTCCTTAAAGGACTAGATATGATTAGCACAAGAAATCGGGTCAGAAATATTTATGGTAGTCATAAAGATCTACTGGCTTGTTACTTCGGGGTTATCGAGTTTGAGGGAACATCACAGCGTCCTTGACAATGAGTTATAAACTTATACAAATAAAAAAAAAAATGAAGGCGTGTATTTTTTTATTCTCCTCTCCTTGTCCCCCCTTTATTAAAAATCGTTTTTAACATGAGACCAAACACCAGACTGACCATAATGTCAGACGAAATTGGCCAGGATGTCTGGCCAGCTAGCACGTGGCCTTTGTAAAAGATTTGTAAATAACTTTCTAGACAAAAAAAATGAAATACTAATTTTGTATTTTCATTGCTATATTCTTCTTACATCACAGAAAGCTATGTTGTCATCTTTGCTGATTAAAAAGACCCTTTTTATTGTTTACAAAGATAATCAAGTCTGTCTGTCTGTTTTGTATGATGAAAAGTTTGAACCTGTTGTTTGTTTTTTCTCCTATTTCTCGTTCTCGGATCAATTCAGAAGTTTGCACAATTATTCATTGAAACTGACAAGGCATGAATCAATAAAAAAAAATGAAACAATTAATTACTTTTTGGAGATTAATTATTTTGTTTGATTTCGAAATGAGGGCAATAAATGCTACTTAATGAGAGATGTATATATATATAGTCCCTTATTAACTTTCGACACGTTTATTCTCCCACTTCCTATTCACGGATCAAGTTGAAATTTTGCATACTTATTCATAGTCGTAACAATACACGAATCAATTTAAAAAAAAAATTAATTAATTTTGTTAAATGTAAAAGAAGGGGAGCCAAGTCCTATAATCTTCAGATAAATGGCAGTAATAAGCGGTTATTTCGCATTCGATAAACTTTGGTTTTAAAAGGAATCGCTTTTCTTATTGCTTGCTTTTATTTGTTTATTCACTACTAAAAATTGCTGAATATTACATTTGAAGCTAAAAAAAACCAACTCTTCTATATAAAAAAAAAAGCAATTTACACACTCAAAATTCAATGAGCGTAGCCAAGCCAAAAGGGGTTTTGAGTTTAAACCTCTCCATCTAATGGTTTTAACTTTAAATACCCCCATATAGAGAGTTTTGAGATTAAAAACCTCTCTATTCAATTTTATTCTAAAGCAAACTTTAGTCACCAAATTCTATGACTGTAGCTAATGGGGTTTTGAATTAAAAAAAAACAAAAAAAAAACTCCACAGATTTTTTAGTTTAAAACCCCCAACACACCTGTTTTTAAGTTAACACTGCGTTTAGGCTAGATAGCATTGCCTCGGCTCAAATAGGAAATCATAGTCGCTTCCCAACTGTACAGATACAGACGTGAACTGCTTACTTTTTTGCACTTAAAAAATGTTTTGTAGAGGGCCACAATGCGAATTTGTTTTCCTAAATTTAAAAAACGTTGGATATACGTTATTGAGTGAAGAGGTAGCGTTTAGGTTTCAATAACATCCTAACTGGCCTCAAGCTTTTAGCCTGATCAATAAAACGCACACAATTATCTGCCCACTTATTCCGAAAATCATTCCGGAAAGTGAGATCAAATAACTTAAAGGAAAAATTGAGCATAAAATAGCTTAGTCCCCCTTGTCGCTAATGCCCGGCTCTTAAGGGAGATTACCCTAGACTTTGATCCTACTTCTGCAAGAGATCTTAACAAGGGTTATCGTAGCTTGAAAAAAAAATCCTTTTTCTGTCCCGTCTGTCATTTGAAAGTACTGACAAAGATTATTTCAGGATCAAGGCAAAAACTGAAGAAAGAGGATAAATTATACGATAGGGGCTTTGAATCTTTGCAAGGTTTAGTGTGACCAATCTATTAAGTATATCTAGTCTAGTTACTATGTAGTTCAATAAAGGTTAGGGCTTTGTGAAGGATCATTACATTTATGTGATATATTTCTGCCGTGTATTGACATTGACTCTTACAATGCTTAGGTTTAATGTAATACGCTCTCTGTGTGGGGCGTACTGGCTGAGCGGCAAAACAAGTCTCCGAAACAAGAGGTCTTGGGTTCGAGCCTCGGTAAAGATTGGGATTTTGAATTTCGGTATTTTTAGGTTTGCCCAACTCTGTTGAGTATCGGACATGAGTTGGGGAAACTAAAGTATTGGTCGTTGTGCTGGTCACATGGCACCCTCGTTACCCGTAGATCACAGAAACAGATGGCCTTTAATTAAATCATATGCCCTATAGATCGCAATGGTTACTCTACTTTAAATGTTGTGTGGTAATGAAAAACACAACAACTGAATATATACAGTGGCGTCACTAAGGGGGTGCAGGGGAGACACACGTTAGGGAGGTGACACCCAAGTAAAAAAAAATGCACTTTGGGAATAACTAACAATTTTTAAAAATACGACAGTGGCTAAATATTGGAACATGTTGTTCAAAATTAATAAATAGATCTATAAATTTTTTTTTGCATTTCGAATAAACATTTAAATTTTTTTATGTAATTCCATCAAAGGGTTTCAAATGCTATATCACACTTAATATATCAAGGAAAACGTGAAACCTAACTTTCAGATGTATACCAGATGCATGTATGTATATGAATACTGCTTTGAGTCATAAAATGTTTTAATCGAATGTATTGACATTGTAGCTAGCACCTTAATATCAAGATACCAACCAATAGTCACTGTTTAACAAATGACATTCTTCAGGTATAAAATATTATTGAAATCTCACATGTAATGAATGTAAATTTTGTAGAATTGGAAAGTAAATAATTGGCCATTGAGATTTGTATTAATGGTGTTATTTCATTTTTCTGTAAAAGAAGCTCTAGAAGAAGGACATGTCAGTCGAATAATATACTTGAATATTTTAGAGGATTTTTCTTCGGCAAGTGCCAAGAATGGTTCAGATGCTTCCTAATAAGGAATATTTTGTTGTCGATTATTGGCAACTAATTGCATTGAAAATGAAATAGAAATTTGTAACTTAATTTGTGTGGTTGAAATTAAGTCCGATTTTGAAATATTAAAAGATGTATGAAGAATTTATCTGGATTGGAAAATTGGAAAACAAAGAGCATCCGGCTATAAATACAATTGACAAGGAAGTTTGTTGCTATGTTTGATGTAAAAAAAATAATAAAAACAATGAAATGATTTATTGCACGGATTGTTTCTATACAAGAGGAATATTTGACATTTTGTGACAAGAAGTCTTTATTGAATAAAGAATTTCGATGAGATGATGGAAATGTTATGTAGATAAAACCCATAGCTGAAAGTACGAGTGTAATGTTAAAATGTTTATGAATGTTTTAGCAAACGGCGCAAAAGATATTCGTGTCAGAATGACTGTAAACACCTTTGTATTTTGTTTGACAACACGCCTGACATAGCACACCTAACATAGCACACACTGATCAGATTCAGAAGTTATACGATTCTAAGGGAGCCAAAAAAGTTGATGATCAACTACATATCTTTAAATGTCAAGAAAAGGTTGAGCTTGAATTATATGTGGAGCACAAAACTCTGAAAAGGCAGCTTCAATGTCTGGAACCTTGAAGGAGTACAGAAAATGTATTAAGAACTAACAGAATAGCTATTTGATAGATGTGTATAACATTCACTCACTCAATCTATGTGGTCACATTTTTTTTCAGAATTTAGCTTTTTGCCTAGCATTTTTGATACGATTTAAATATTTTTTTTTTGTGCTGAAGAATTAGGCGAGCAATACAAGATTCCGGATTTAAGAAGAGAAAAAAAGTTTAATTCTTAGTTTCATTGATCGTTTTTTAACTCTGAATTTCAACTCCAACCGAAAAATTCTTTAGTTCAACAACCAACGAAGTATTATAGATGTCAGTATGAAAATTCTGGCGTATAAGATGATTTTTCAAAAGGCAACATTCAAACAGAAATACCATGACTGAGAAGAGATTTAAAGGCAATAAAAGTTATTCTTGAAGAAAATAAAAGTGACAGTGCATGATTCATATGCCACTAAGAACTTAAAAATGATTTCCAAATCATTTAACAAAGCCAATAACCGTTTCTTACCATCTGCTTATCTAAGGCGTTAAATACATTCGCTTTCTTATGGTTACTGATAAATTTTGAAGTTTGAAATCCATAAAAACAACAAGATTGTAATTTACTTATGGTTGCATTGTTGCAAAATTGAGCTATAGATTAAAGGCGATGTCTTCGATTCCGAAGATTAAGGATGTGTGCAGGGTCTCGCATGACTACGCAGACCCAGTTGACTGAAGATAAAATTGTAATGATTTTTTAAGGGGGGGGGTGAGACCCTGAGCCGACCGCACCGGCTGACACACACCCTAGTGACGCCACTGACTATATATAGTCCAGCCTTTTCGATCTTTTGTTTTCAATATATATGTGAGCTTAAAGTCGATAGCTCAATAAATTAAACAATAAACACAAAAACAAAAGTCCTAGACCTTGAGATCGTTTCAAATGTCAATGTCAATGTCATTGGTCAACTTTGGAAAACTTTTTAGGATTCAAAGTAAAAAAAAAAAAAGGGAAGCGGTTTTAGGAGTATGTATAGAGTCGAGACCAATTTTTATAGAAGGCTTGAACACTGACCTGCAACGTTACAACCTGTGGGTAGTTTAGACCAATAGCTCGTTGCTAGGTCACAGGTCTGTAAAACGTGGTACGTCTTAAGGCCTCCTATAATGATTGGTCTCGATAGAATTGTATACTAGCAGACGATTCTACGTGAATATTTGTTTTTCAGTATTTATTTTAAAAAAGAAAATCACACTCAAACCATTTAATGATTCATCGAAATATCAATATTATTGAAACTGTTCATTAACATTCACGCATTGATATCGAATTAAATCCAAATTTCAATAGTGTGTCAATAAATAAGGAATTCGTGTAAAACTATAATATAGTTAAGAGTAATGTTGTAAAATAGTTACAAAATTCTGCGTAAAACTAATAAAAGCAATTATGGCTACAAATAAGTTCTAAATAATATTCAAATGGTAATTAACAAGATTACAAATAGAGGCGGCCCCATCGAAGTCACCAATGGACCTATGGACCAGGAATATTTAAGCCGTAGTCTTGTTTTGATTGTTTAAATTAATAAAATTGTAAAAAAATCATTTGGCGTTTTTTTTTCACATAAAAGCAAACAGGACAACACTTCGTCTTTGATAAGACTCTTCTAGCTTTTCTGGAATAAGTAGAGTAAAGATCCAACTGATCACCTAAAAAGTAGAGTAGAAATCCCGCTGATTACAGAATGGAAACCCCCCAGACAGTGTCGGTGGCACCTGGTGTGATACTACTGTTAACATAATAAATAAATCTGCACCTCTAAACTGTAAGAAGATAAACTATTTCCTTAATAATTTCTAGATGTAAATTTTGTTTAAATTGTTTAATACGTTTAAATCTAAATCTAGATCTACTATTAAGTCAAATTTAGATTGTTGTCAAGTGTAACATGAAGATATGTCAAACTACACGCTATAAAAGTAATTTTTTTTTAAACTTTCAACTAAAATGAAGTTCGTATCCCATCCTTCACCGGGATTCAAACTCGAGATTCCTCAGTTTAGAAGCCAAGCGCTTTACTTCTCAGCCGCCATGCTGGGGCCAGTTCGGGTCTGTCATTAAAAGAAGTTCAATTCAAGGCAAAAGACAGAGAGGAAAAGGAAGCACCGCAAACTTCTCCCAGATACTCCCCCACACCCCACCCCTTAACTGATCCACAAAAGTGAATGAACCATAGCACACTGAACAAGCTATAAAAAAAAGTAGCGCTAAACAAAAACAATTAATTGAAATAATTCCCATTTCATTATATTATAATCTTATAATTTTTAGACTAGGCATACTACATGAATTGAGCTGGTGCATTTTTAAATAACTAGGAACTTAATATTTAATTAATATTTAATATTGTTGGAATTTTCAATGAAACCTCCCTTGTCTTCCCTACAGCCTTCTTAGTCACGGCACTAACACAAAGTGTTTCCTGTTGAAGCGGTCAAATTTAAATTCCTTCCTTTAACATTTACTATAACATAAGTAGCTGCAAAGTATTTTTTTTTCTTAATCTTTTAATACAGTATCACTTTCAACAATATTCATATATCTGGGTTTTGAAGTTTGTCTGATATTCAGACTTTCACTACTGGTCATGTGACATATCTATTGATAAATCTAATCTTACTCCCAGATTTCTTTTACACGGACTAGGCTTAACACGGGCAACAGAAGAGATACAATCGGGCACGATGACCTGACTTGAAATCTGACCAAGTCAGAATGTGAAGAGATATCTGCCTTGGTCCAGATTGAATTTAGTGAAGGCGAAGGGGATGACTGGAGGGCCAGATAACCTCCAGGTGTTTGGTGACCATTTCGATAAGCGCCCCTGATGAAAGGTCAGTTGGGGGGTTAACTCAGAAATCTCAGAGCTCAGAATGATTGTGTCACTAGAAGAAAGCTACATACTTAATATTCCTGCGCAAAGGGACATTATTTAGTTAGTAGCATTTGCCCCCAAAACGCGGATGTAGGGATATTGTAGAATCTTAAAGCTTTTTTTGTTTTCTTAATAATTATTTTCTCATAACATTTAAATACGTTTAGTCCATGAGTGGAATTAAAGCTTATTTATTGAAATTGCGCAACTAATTACCACTAATTAATTATTTTTTTGATTTGTTCATATTTTGCTAGGAACAAAGAATAATTGTGTAAAGCTTCAACTTCATTCGAGAAAGTGATGTCAGGAGAATCGCCATGTAAAACATTGGTACCAGACAGACGGACAAATAGACAGGCAGACCGTGTGAGTTGATATAAGCTTTCTCAAGCTTAAACATGTGTCACGGCCATCCGGCGACCACAGACAGATTCTATACCATTCGGTCACCATAACCGCTGCAAGAGAATATCTATTACAAATGACCTTGACTCCTTTTTACTTGACATTGTTGGAATGTCTTGTTAGTTCCCCTTGAAATTCACAGCACAAGGCTAGGCTTGAGTATAAGGAATGCCAAACGGACTTCATTATCCAATCGTAAAAACAATAGCATTGAGTCACGTGATTATCTATCTCTTCTATACAAATTACGATCTAATTTTATTCAACAATGGTTATCATGTGACAGTTTCTTTTTCGTTGTTTTATCAATCGTTCGTTTTGGTGAATGAGGTTCATTGAGTCAGCATCTATGAATTGTTACATTGACAAAAAGAGATCCCAATACAGAAACTAACTTTGATGTCAGAACTACAATTTTATAACAATAGAATAACACTCTGGATGATTTATATAATTAGATAAGTATATCTTATCTTATCTTATATAATACAGACGTTACTTCAAAAACAGAAGATGATTACGTCCTACGCGTCATGCATTCAGACATGCATATTAACCAATGACTTAAATTCTGCCAAGTCACTGGTTTTCCTGGCTAGCTCAGGCAACCCATTCCATGCCTTAATAGCACTAAGGAAGAAGGAGTATTTGTACAAATTTGTCCTAGCATATGGGACGAGGAATGTGCCTTTATTTTTGTGTCTTTCAGAGTATTTAATTAAATTCTGTTTTTGTATTTGAAGATTATGGTTCAGTGTTTTATGTATGATTGCTACTTTACTTTTGCGTCTTCTGTCCTGAAGACTTTCTAAATTTAGTGATTTAACAAAAGGTGTTACTCTAGTCAAATGTGAAGATGTGTGCAGCTTTAGAAGTAAAAAAAAAAAAAGAGGCACTTTTGAGTTAGTTTCTTCCCATCTACTGCCAAGCCATTAGCTAAAATATTTTGGAATGTAGTTTGTCTCTTATATGTACAGTAAGAAAAACGCTATAGAGAGAAAGAATGATAGAAAAAAAGTGAGTAAGAGAGAAAGAAAAAGAGAAAAAGATAGAAAGAGAGGGAAAGAGAGAAAGAAAAGAGAGGGAAGAAGATAGAAAGAGAAAGAGATAGAAAGGGAGCGAAATAGTTATAGAAATTAGAAAGAAAGAGATAGACAAAGAGACTGATAGAAAAAGAGATAGAAAGAGGGATATCAAAAGAGAAAGAGACAACATAAAGAGATAGAAAGAGGGATAGAAAAGAAATAAAGATCGATATAATAGAAGATAGAAAGAGACACAGAGAGAAACAAAAGAGAAAGCGTGATAGAAAAAGAGACAGAAAAAGAGAAATAGAATAAGAAAAAGAGGGAGAAAGAGAAATTTAATATAAAAAGTTATTTTAAAACTTAAATGAGAAACGTTAAGCTCTTGCATCTAAGTCAAACGACATTGTCTAATGACAATGTTTGGCAATCAATAAAAGTATGGAAGATAGAAAGCGATCACCTACCTTAGTAAAAATGTTTGAAATTTACAATCGTGATATTTTGTGGCTCTCTCGATGTCCACCAGATAACTGGAGCAGCACAGATGTACACATCAACAACTAATGAACCAGGTGTACTGTCGCTCAGGTAAGCGTGATTATGAAATACTTGGTCACGTAACTCCTTTGTTTTTATCCTAAACACAGAAAGACGGCTTCACTTTTGATAGGGTTCAAGTCATTTAGGCCTTACAATTCGGAAATACTTTCACTCTTCACAAGATAAACAGTAACATAAATTAGCTTTCGAGTACTGGTACTCAAAGGCGATACGTTCCCTTAGGTACTGTTGACACCCTTGCATGAGTGTATGTTTGTATACACACTTCTGGGCCTATCAAAGGAACGGCTTATACGGAAACGTCTTCTGGTATCCAATAGAATATTTCCTTAATCAAAAATCTGAAAAAAAAAAAAAATTATAATAATAACACGAGCCGTAAAGTCTAAAAAATATTCTGGAATTTTATATATTTATAAAGCATGAATTTGAAGGTCAATTATTATTTTTTTGTCATACAATAACAAATTGTACATATCTAGATTTATTATCTCCCTTTAAGAAACGAAAATCCCCCCCCCCCCCACTAAAATAGACAATAAAATAAACTATGCATGACTGCGTGCTTCTAGTGAAACAAATGTGATGTATATATATCAGGTTATAAGCTGTGGTTACGCTCTAATGCCTTGACCTTTATTGTTTAACTCAGGGGCGGAATTTTACCAGGTAGAAATCAGTAGCAGTTTTTAAATATATTTTCTTACGAAACCTTAAACCAGAACTTGTAAGCATTTGACAACTTCATTTTTGAAGAGAACAGCGCCGCCCCTACCTTTAACACAGAAGACGGCAAGACAGAAATAATCAAGAGGATGGATTAGAAGAATTGAAGCTTATCAGAACTTGACGATATTACTGGACAACCATACAAGTCCTAAACATGACGTCAGCTTTTGTCCTCCTGACCCTTAGGTCGAGTGTATTTTTCTTTACCTCCAATAGAGGTCTCAACATGGAACCTGTCACCTGGGAGACGGACGGAAACGATCAGAGCGTCTAAGGCGGGAAAACTTGTGCAGAAATCGCAGACGACAAGAGAAAAAAAAATTGTTTGTGGAAGGAAATCGGACGAGAACAAAAATCAAGGCATTCTGACACAAGCTCCAGCTGGAATAACTTGCAAACATTTCGACTCACATAGGTCTCACCAGCCACACGAGGAGCATTCTGGTCGGTCGTTGACTTATAGTGGTGGGCTGCTGGTAGACAACTAAACTGCCGTAGGCGGATTTTGTTTTACCGTATAAAACATGAAATAGCTTGAATAACTTCCTTGTGAACAAAACTAAATATAACTTTTTTTTTTTACAATATAAATAAATTCAACTTGAGGTGAAATGGAATAAATGAAGTAGACTTTAATAAACATATTAGACAGTTTTCTTCACAAAATCTAACTCACTACAAAAACACATCTTTTCAGTCTCACGTTCTGGAGTCGTCTCCCCTACCTAAGACAAATGTCGACATTGCAGCCTATCTTGCATCATTCACCAACCAATCGCTAACCTCTTAACCTTTTTAGCCTAGTAGTAGTATTTTTTTTCTTTTAAAAAATTCGCCAGTCCCCCCTCCAAGAAAAACACTTATAAAGAAGCGTGAGAAGGCAAATTTTGAACCAAATGTCATTTGTTTATTAATTTTTCTGCTGTCAATAACACTTATTCCGCAAAGGAGACGACCGCATGCCAAAGGCGATCTTCTTTGGCGAGCTTAGAGTAGGACGGCGTTACAGCGATGCCGCCAGTAAGAGCTCTAAAGATCCCCTTCAGGCGCCATTTCGCCCTCACTGGCATAGAGGAAAGTAACTAGCAGCATTCTCTGGCCTCTGAGATGGACAGTTGAAGAGCTCTCACAAAAGCTTCTGGACTCTGAATCTGAGACTCAAAGAAAAGCCATTATTGAAGACAGGCGCAAAAGAAGGAAAGAAAACTTTAATAGGCAAGGTTTGTCTGCAAAAAATTCGGAAAAATTTGCATGTCGCAACTGGGTTTGCATAACTATGTGAAACACTGCAAACAGCCTTAATCTTCGGAATCGAAGATTCATTGTTCATTGTTATTATTATACTAAAATTATATTGTGTAAAATAATTAATCTAATTGTCATGACCTACTTTCAAATCCTAATCTTTCAGAACCCTTTTAAATAATTAATATTAGGGCCTATTGTTTTTTAGATTTAATTGTAAATTTGGTTTATTTTTAATACAAACATTATTATTGCTGAATTCACTACAAAATGAAATTAAGCAAATGGGAACCTTGTACCTCCTGAAGTCTGACAATATTAGAAATTTCAAGCTTTAAATTAGTCAAAGCAAGGCTGACGTCTCCTCTAGTGGCTATATCCAGTCTATTTCTTTGCTTATTCATTAGATTTATTACGCACTAAATCTAGGTTAACCATGTATGTTGATGGAAAAACTAAAACATAATTCCATTTTCGACCACAGTTTTGAAATTTTACTGAAACATTCAAGTGCAGCCACAGCTCTGTTGTGCCTTATATAGTAACATTCTTTTTACTGAAGGCCTAATTTTGCAAATCGATTTTTTTCCTGCAAAACTCAATTTCAACATCAGTAACAGATGTTTAATAATTGTCATTTATATTTTTTTTTTATTTACATCCTAGAATCGTCATTTTTTCATAGAGCATTGTAATGTGAATTGCATAGATATCGATGTCCTTAGGCAGTAATTCATTTGTCATCAAACAAGTTATGTGAGATTGTAAAACTCTTTAAAATAGATTAATATCTCGATAAATGAAAAAATGATATAATCAATGAAAGTATATTTTTTTCTAGCAGTCCGAGGTTGGTTTCATTCATTTGCGTTAGATGCTTACCATGTAAAACAATTTGTTTAGCCTGCTTTAAGTCATCGCCAACCGTTGAATCTTCCTGTTTCTCAAAAAAAAAATAATAATCAAAAATTGTATAAAAGAGCTTAACAAAACGAGCTATAACAAACACCTTTCAAAATACAGCGAATTTCAGTTTACAAGAGTCTAACATCTTTCACATCATTTACTGCACTATACTATTGAAAGATGCGCTTATTCCTTCTAGGGCGTAATCATCTTCTTTTTTGAAGTAACGTCTGTATCTTATAAGACAAGATAAGAAAACTGTCGGAGATAGTGTTGTGATTATTTATAGATTGTAGTTGATATTGTTACAACCCTATTCGCGACGCAAAAGGGTTAACTGTGTGTGATCAGCTGACATTTGTGACACAGGCCAGTAATACAGTTTAGCGTGCTATATTGAAAGGCAAGGGACAGTACTGGCATGAACTTTGCACGTGAATAGCGCCCGTGTTATGGTCATCTGATCATAAGCCTGGGCAGACCAGAGACACAGTGTGTAAGAAAGCGGAAGTTCAAGACTGGAGAGCGTTGAGACCGGGACTGTTAGTCGGCCATGAAGTCGGTCCTGGTGCAGTCCTCCAGTGAAACGTACGAGTCCAGGAAGAGACAGTACAGTTTATGAGTTGAGTACAGTGAAATACAGTCTAACGTTGTAGCAGTTGATTGTGTTGCCAATTGTGTCATATTGGCTGTTTTATTTGACCCTTATTAAAGTACCTGAGATGAACTCCAATTGGTGACAAGGTAGGGAGACCTAGGTCTCCCGTAGTGCCCTGGTAAGGAACTCTGCTGTTTGGCGTAGTGCCTCATATCTTCCATACAAACATAGTGAACCACTGGATACGTCATCCCGCAGCTCGTTGAGCCGCGGACACTCTTGCAAGACGTGCGCCACCGTCTCTTCTGATTCCCCGCAGTGTCGGGCATCAAAATTTGGCCGGAACCGGGCGAAGTACGCACCTATGGGGCAGTGCCCCGTACTCCACTGCGCTATTGTTGTTTGTTCCGTCCTTTTTAGCCTCCACCACGGGTCCTCTCGATTTGGGCGACGCATGTGTTGCCAGACTCCCCTGGCAGTATTGGAGTCATCCCAGGATTTTAACCATTTTTCATGCACCCACTCTCGTATAACTGTGGTAGCCTGTTGAAACGTACTTGGTGACTCGAAAGTGGGCACGGCCAGCGCTCCTTCTCGTGCTAGAGCATCAGCCACGGCATTGCCCCTCATGCCGCAGTGCGAGGGCACCCACTGCATAAAGATGACAGCTCCAATAAGTAGGCGGATGTTATTTGCGGCGCCTAATGCCTCTTCCACCAATTTGGACTTTCCCCCTTAGCCAGCCATGGCTTGGAGGCAGGACTGGGAATCGGTAACTATTACAACGGTTGTCGCAACGGTTATCTTTTCACGCATTTTTTGGAGCAGGTAATTGAGTGTGTTGGTTATCGCCGTTAATTCTGCATCAAAGCTACATGCGGCGAGGCCGCATGTGCCTGTCAGCTTGTCTGGTTCGTGGTCTGGGTAACAGATATAGGCCCCATACCCAGCTCTTACGGGGTCCTTCATGACCGACCCGTCTGTGTAACAGTAAATGGCATCGGCCGGGTAGGTCTTTAGTGTGTCCATTGCCATTTTTCTTAGTAAGTCCGGGTGTGTGTGTCGTTTTGTGGCCCCCTCCAACCCGTATATAGTGAAATTTATGGGAGGGATGGGCTGTCTCCTCCAGAGTGACTAATGTATGGGTCGGGAGCCTTGGTTCGCCCCTTTTATAGCGTTCCAGGGCCGTTAGCACGGCACGCTCTCTCCTCAGGCTGAGAGGAGCCACGTTGGACATGATTTCTGCAGCAAAAGTTGGGCTCGTTCAATAGGTGCCGCAAATGAATCTGAGAGCCTGGGCCTGTACACGGTCGAGTGATTCGAGGGCCGTCTTGCTTGCGTACACCTGCACGGGCAGGCTGTACTCGATTTGGGACCCCTGTGTACAGTGTGCGGAGCATGTCAGCTCGAGCACCCCACTTGGTACTGGCTAGCTTTCTGAGTAACCCTAACTTCTCCGAGGCCTTTCATTCAACATCCTGGATGTGCAAGTGCATTGAGAGCTTCCTATCTAGGGTGACTCCTAGATATTTTGGCGTGTTTTCACATTGGAGTCGCAGCCCACCGAGTCGGAGCTCGAATGGGGCCCCAAGAATGTCGATTCCCAGGCTGAACAGGCACCAGGTCGTTTTGGCAACGTTGATTCGTATCTGCCATTTTGAACAATACGAGGAGATGGTATGGAGATCGGCTTTTAATGCTGCCTGAAGTTGGTCAGCTTTCTTCCCGGTTGACCAGAGGAAAATGTCATCAGCATATAGCAGTTTGCGACACCGGAGTGAGCTGGGCAAATCATTAAGATAGGCCATGAAAAGGATACATGAGAGGGCGGATCCCTGGGGTAACCCTCTTATTGGGGTGTTTTCCCCACTTAGAGAGTACTGGAACTGTGTTCGTGTTTTCCTCTCTGTTAGGAACTGTTTTATCCAGTTATAGGTCCCCCGCGTACGCCCATGGCTCTAAGCTTAAGATAGAGGCCTTGCTTCCACACCCGGACATAAGCCTGTTTTAGGTCTATAAAAACTGCATATGTGCTTTCGGACCTCTGGAACCCATCGGCCACCTCCTGCATGAAAACTGTGACCAGGTCGATCGAGCTCAAGCCTGCCCTAAAGCCTACCTGCTCTGGCGCTAGGATACCGGCACTCTCAAAGCTCCACACGAGTCGCTCGCTGACCATCCGTTCTACTATCTTGCCGATAGTGGAGGTCAGGGATATGGGTCTGTAGGACTCCACGTTAGTCGCGTCTTTGCCCTTTTTTAGTATTGGAACAATGGTAGCACAGCGCCAGGTCCTGGGTAGTCTGGACTCTACCCAGGTCCGATTCGCAAACTCAAGGAGCTTGTCTTTCGCAATACCCCCGAGGTGTTTTACCATCTCAGGAGTAACCTTGTCTGGCCCCGGAGCCTTCCTGTTTTTGCACTTAGCTATCGCTCTGTCCAGCTCAGCACGGCAGAAGGGCGCGTTGCACGTGTCCAGGTCTTCTGACCCATCCGGCTCCCTCTCGAGTCTTTTATGCTCCTTGTTGAGGGCTATAGACGTGGCTGTCTTCTTTTCGGACTTGCTTATCGAAGCAAAATATTTATTAAGCAAGTCGGCCATTTTTTGATCTTTTGCCACTCGATCCCCACTGGGTGACAATAATGGGGTGGTTGTACGCACCGAATCTTTGGCCTCAAGATTGCGAAGAAGACGCCAGACTTTGGAAGTATCCCGAAGATCCAGCCCGGCACAGGTATCCCTCCAGTGGTCCGCCCGTACACCTTGGGCCACCTCGCTGGCCTTCCGGCATAATGCGTTGAACTCCCTGCGGCATTCGGGGGGTCACCTTTCTTTGTGCTCTGCTCCTTGCCCGTTTCCTGGCCCTGACTATTCGATCTAATTCTCGGGACCAGGCGGGTCTATGCCGTATGCCGGGATAGGTCCGCGGGATATGCTTCCTAGCCGCACCCAAAATCGCTGCAGTGATTTCGCCGTATTTGGTGTCGACTGTCCCTTCCTCCATCGCGATACCCGACAGGGCTGAGTCGACAGCCGCCCCGTACGCTGGCCAGTCAGCCTTAGTGTAGCTCCATTTCTTGGGCCGTTTAGTGGCTACACCCCTGGCCTCTGAGAGAGCAATAGTGATTTCAATGGGCCTATGATCACTTCCAACATCCTCAAGCACATTAATTGTGGTTGTCCCCTCTAGATCTGCGGAGATTAGAGTTAGATCAGGTCTCGACAGAGACCCGTTGCCAGTGTGTAGGAGGGTTGGCGGGCTATGTTTATTCTGTAGGCAGAATAAATTCGTAGTGTTGAGAATTTCTTGGACTTTTTGGCCCGAGGAGTCGGTTGCGTCATAGCCCCAGGCAGGAGACTTCGCATTTAATTCCCCAGCTAATAGAGTTTTAGTGAGAATATTCTTATTGCCGAGGTTTATGGCAAGTTCGTTTTTTGGCGGGTTGTAACAGTTAATGACCGTAAGTTTTCTACCAGCTTTGAATATATCAAGCGAGATGGCGTCGGTACGCCCGCTTTGAGGGCCAGGATTTTGTGAAACTGTCATGCCGTTTCTTACGTATGTGATAATTCCACGGCACTCATCGCATTTACATTTATAGGCCGTATAGCCACTAATGTGGCTACTTCGCTTCTTGCCTACCAGAGTCTCCTGCAAGAGTGCGATGTCTATTGCCCTCTCATGGAGGAGTTTTGTAAGCTCTAATATCTTGGGTGTCAATCCACAGATATTGAGCTGAAGTACTTTTATCTGGCTAAATTTATCGCTCCCTAAGGGTTTTGGACTGGAAGCGACAAACCGTTGTAATGGTTGGTGTTTTGGAGGACCGATGGTCCTCGCTTCGTTGGTCGTATTCGGTTGGGCCTTTGGGGTGGTAATAGTTGGTTGGGCCTGGCGCGGGACATGATCACCAGGTTGGTATGGTTGGCTAGCCACACCTTGGCTATCGAGGGAAGAACGAATGCAGTGTAGCCTGGGAAGAGGGCTTCGTCCAGGGAAGGGGAACCTTCACTGACTTTACGTGGTTCGACAGGTTCCGTCGGATCGGAGAAACGGGGCGAGTAGTAGAGGATTTTTCGTTGTCGGGCCTGCCGCCCACTACCCGCGCGACGGAGCCTGTTTGGGTCTGCTCGTACCCGGGTTTTCTGGTTTGATGTGTATTATTCATGTTTGCATAGAGGTCGAAGGCCGTTGGCGGCCTTAGTTATTGCCGATTAGAAAGTAGTGTACACAGGGCCTGCAAGAGGGCCCGAGGCTCTAGGGTGCGGGAAGTCCGCACTGGTCACCACCTCCATATGGCAAGAGCTCGCTTACTAGAGGAGTGGTTGTGTGAGGATTGCTCGATATCCCCAGTATCGAAACTGCTTATTGGGAAGCGCGTTCCTCTACTACCTCACAGGGGACGGGCTAGTTAGAGCCTAGCTCGTGGACGCCGACCAGTCCCCCCGACGTAGCCCATTAAGGCCGCGCCAGTCAGTCCAATCTTTGCCCAAAGAGAGACCCGCGAATCAGCCGAGTCCCAGGAGAACCCGGCCAACCCTCGAGTTGGTGTCCAGTGCTATCCGCTTTTCGGAGATCCGTTAGGTCTCTTACTCACCGTTGCCTCGGGTCCCCACAGGAGGGGGGGGGGGGCTGGACATAACCCCTTTGAGTTCCTTTTACACTTGCCGGCTGCTCATTCATCAGCGGCAAGCAACCAGTACCCTTGGCCACTCCTCTCGAGAGCGGAGTGTTCATCCGGCGACCACGATGAAGTGGTACTGGAACGCCGAGTATTAAAGTACCAGATTATTTGGAGCCTTGTTGTCAAGTTCTTGATGTGTTGTGTGTTTAACAGTGTTTACAGAAGGCCTGATTAGGAGAGAGAATCGTAACATTATATTCCTGTTGAAAATATTGAAACCTGCTTTTTTTCTACATGCTTGATTGAAACACTTCCATTGCAGCACTAGACCGCACTAGATGGAGAGAGACATTGACCAAGAAATCTATGGACATCGAAAAACATGGGGCTCAGCTCTGGAAGAATAGCGCACCACACGGAAAATGGCCAGCTCCTATACCACCAAAGCGAAAGCCATTTTAACCTGCCATTTTTATGGACTGGAGTATCTATCCAAAATAAGGCTCTACAGTCACATGAAAAAGTGTTCGAGATGAACCATAGTCGTTCTACGACTGAAGGAGGTCAACAAATTGAAACATTTCGGAAGCTAATTTCCACACAAACATATAAAATAGCATATAACAACAGAACTAGGTACACTTTTTAAATTATAATGAATGGTCAATTAAATAAAGTCAAATTTTGAACAGCCTGGCTAAAATACGAACCGCAACACTCTAATTTTTTCACCCATGCCAAACTCTTTCTGATCTGTAATTTTCGCTAGTTCTGCACTTGGCTACCCAGAAGTCACACTACCATTCTACTTAATAGATTTGAAATCGGACTACAGCCCTTTTTTCAAGACGTCTTGAGCTGTCATTCCAGTGTTTGGACATTTTAAAATTCGTCCTTGACAACAATTCGCTCACGCTGAGTGTTCACAATGACAGAATGAAAAAGTATTTACTCAAAGTTGAAACCAGCTGTCTAGACAGGAAGGTAGTCCACTCCTGTACTGTTTTTTTTTTTTTCTCACTAAGACTTCGTCTGGGTGGATCGAGTCCAGAGACCAGTACCCAGCATTGACATTGACTGTAATATCAATGAACTAACATAAGGGTACACATTTCAAAAGCTCTTGCATTACCATAACAAGATTAGGAAACAAAATGTCGTATATAGCACTTACATGCACAAACGTTTCTAGTGCCATTTCAAATCCCTTCTCTCCTCAAACAGACTCACATAAGAAGATAAGGAAGTAAAATAATGAAATTAAACTCTAATGTTACTGATTCTATTTCAATTACCTCACAGGTAGAAAATGCCCGTTTCTCAATGTGAACTTAACAGTTTCAATCTTCGCCCTTTCAGTAACCAGGTTAGTAAGGATCTTATAGAGAATGTCTGTATTTCTATGGTAACAGTGAGAAGAAGTTAGCGATTGGTTGGTGGCTATGCAAGATAAGCGACACTGTCATACACATTCTTGGTTACGCCAGACAGTCTAGGATGCCAGAGTGTAAAGGCTTGTTTATGTAGAGAGTTAGATTTTTGTTCAAAATACCTTTTTTATATTATTATAAGTCGGCTAAATGTATTTCGTTTCATCATAAGTCGAATTGTCTATATCAGTGGGGTCTTCAACGGGGGGCGCTATCGCCCCCTCGGGGGGGGGGGCGTTTTCTTGATTTTTTTGGGGGCGCTGGGAGCCAAAGGGGCGGTAAGGGGTCGATAGGCATAACGTAGAGGTCCACTGAAACAAAAAAAAATTTCTTCAAAATTATAGCTGTCAAACTAAATATAGACAGATTATAGCTAGCTTGCTTCTAATTTAAGAACAGAAACAACGTTAGAAATTGAGTTCGGGAATCCCATTTTCTATTTTTAAATTCTTACTCTTTTGATGTAATCGGAGGGTATCTCGTGTCCATCAGTGATTGGACGCTACAAAGGCTTAATAAGTAATACAGAATAAAGAACAGATATATCCACTATTCACCTTGGGAATTATGATACACAGGCAACATCTTAATAAATGTGCCACTTGCTATTTGTGTTGTATTATTAGCCCGAGTGACGATTTGATCCCACAGGGTACTGTAATATATTAATGTTAATTTTATTAGATTGCTGAAATTCATAAGTATTTTTTTTAAAAAAGTGATTTTAAAGTTCGTACATGGCCTAATCTAATAGGTTATTGCTTTAGGAATAGCTAATGTAAGGGATGATTTGTGATTTGGAAATAAAATAGTTCTATGTTATGCCTAGAGTTATTCAACTTCGTTTTAAAATAGGTCAGGCGTATAAACATACTAAAGTTATTATTTCTATTTTAACACTAAAAAAAAAACTCTTTAAAATGTGAATAGGTTGTAAAAGAGAAAATGTGTGATTTAGAATTATATAAAATTAGTTTTAGTAAAAAAACAAAACAAAAAAAAAACAATTTGCAAGCATCTGAAAAGATCTGTATATAAGTTTCACAATTCAATATCGCAATTCTTATCCCAACATACTATACCAATAGTGAATCTTTGTACAACAAACAATTATGTTTCTAGTGCTCTAGCTTTGTACAGCCGTCCCTATCAGACAATTTCAGAATTCTAAAAACAAAATGTCGTGTACCGGAGATACTACTTCAAAGTCAAAACTGAAATCTTCTTGTAAATAAATAGAAAGTTTTTATTCTGGAACAAGGAATTATTTTATGAATATACACTCTACAATCTACATAAATGTAGGATGCAATTCATTTTAACTCTTTTAATCTGGTCGAAGCTCCCTCAAGACACTGAATATGCAAATTCTTTAAATACTACCTCTTGCCCCCTACTAGCAACGTCCAAACTATTTTTAGAGCTTACGGAAAAACCCGCCATCGTTTTAAATAAACTTGTCAACAACATACAACCATGACCTTGCGCTGGAAATATACATCTAAAAATAGACTTAGCACAGTCACTGCTTTACGTTACGTGATCTGTTGTTTAAGTCTGTGCATATTTCATCAATTCTTAAACTGAGAAGGATCACTCAGTCCTAGGGAAAAAAAAAGGTTATGACATTTAAGTAACCTAGAAAACACACACGGAATAGGCAATCTAAAAACTTGTGCGTGTGTATGTGTTTCTGGTCTTTAAAAGTAGATCTAGTCATAATGTGAGTACAGTTTAGATACACACATTGTCGCAGTTGTAGTCTGCGGTCTAAGCACACACACATGCCCCGGTGACATTGTCACAGCTGTGGATACAGCCTTGACACCATGTCAGAGCTGTCTAGATACACACATGGCCGGTGCATTGCCACAGTTGTGTAGATACAGCCTTTATCTCAGTATCAGAAGTATCAGAGCGGGGCCAGTCCTACAGGTTGCGGGGCCCTATGCGAAACGGATTGCGCAGGGTCTAATTTGAGTTGTGATAAGGATAATAAGGGAAAAGTAAGATTTTGTATTAGAAAATAAATTCGTCTTTGCATTTTATTCATTCTTTACAAAGTACAAAATCACTGTCAAATTAACTTTACGAGCCATCTACAGTAGATAGGAGTTTTACAACAAAAAGCCGATAAACATTCAGATCTGCCTTTTAAATTTAAAATCGACTAGCAAAATACCGCTTTTTTTTTCCTAAGAGGTCAAAATAGATTTATATCTATATTTGTATATGACTATTAAAGTAAATTAAGTATTTGAACTTCTTATTTTGGTTAAAATTCGCCAATTATTACATTTTTATTAAATGAAAGCTGACAATGCCGATTTTTTTTTTTAAATCGCAAGTAGGATTGGCGTTTTCCATATTGAATGACACCCCGAAATGACAATTTTGTCTGTTTTTTTGGAGATTCGCCTCAGTTTTCAGAAGATTTTAATAATTTCAGGAGATTTTGATGACTTTTTCTTGTATTTGTTAATTTTAGGAGATTTCCTGGAACCTTTAAATAATAAGTTAAAATGGTTTAATTTATTAATTTACACCTAGAATTCGCATCGCGCGGGGCCCACTGCGGCCGCATAGGTTGCAGTGGCCTCAAACCGGTCCTGTATCAGAGGCATTAGAATTTTTGTTTTTCGGGACGAGTGTCTGTCCAAGTAAAAAGGCTGGCCTGTATATCTTTGTTTCGCGCTCTCCCGGCATGTCTGAAGCTCGCGCGTGCGTCTCTAATTCAGAGTATGAGTGTACTCTTATGTTGGTATGTGTGTTTTACGTGAGTGTGTGTGTGAATCACTGAATAGCGTACGAGGCTGTGCTTACTGAGCGGCGGCGGCGAGAGTGAAATGAATAGGATGACAGCTTACAGCTGCCTTGGGAGAAAACAGTAAAAGTGAGAAGGAAAAAAACAAAACAACCCAGCTTGTGTCCAGTAGTCGGGATTATAGGTTAAAATATTCCATTACGGTGTCAGAGGAAAGACTACGTCCATCGTGATTAATAATCCCCCCGGAGGAAGTGATAGACTAAAGGTACGCGTGACGTGTGCCAATGTGGAACTGACTGACGGAGGTGGGGGTGCAGGGGATTGTTAGTATTAAGGTCAGTCGATCAGAGATAGTCTAGCTGAGGTTTTTTCCGACTTGAAATGCATTTTAAAACATGGTTATCTCATGTCAAAGAGACATGTGTCCGTCTAGTGGCCATATATCAACCCTGAGGTTTGCAATGAGATGCGCGGAGCGAAATACCTTTTTTTTTTTTTTTTTTATTTGCTTTTTGTTCCGGATTATGTTTCCTAAACAGTTTTGAGTATAGCTCTCAAGCAGCGTTTCTAAAACAGTGGTGTGGGTCGTCATTACGGGGGGTGGGTCCTCCTTTCGGGGGAGCGACCTGCTAAAAAAAGAGATGGAGTGAAGTAATTTTTTTTTATATCAAAGCTTATATCAACTCGCTATGTTTTTCTGTCTGTCTGTCTGGTATAAAGTGTGTACACTTTATTTCTCCCAAACCCATTTTCGAATTGAAGGCGAAATTTCGCACAATTATTCATTGGCACAGACAAGACCTGAATCAATTTCGAAAAAAAAGTAACCCATAAGACAATTAATTACTGGTAATTAATTATTTTGCTTAATAGCAACAAGGGAAACTAATACTTCAGTATTCCACAGATACGGCTAAATTTGTTGGGTTTATTCTCCTCAATTGTTAACGCTATTTATCCCTCACGCGTTCTCCGATCAAGTTGATATTTTAAACAATGATTTATTGTACCTAACAAAACATGAATCAATAAACAAAACTGTGCCAGGAGAATGAACTACAGGAGTTTAGGGTACATGTACAGAAAAACGCTCCGCCACGCACTGCCACGCTGACTTAGCTTAAACCGTTCTTCCTGACTCGCTAGCAGCTTAGGAGACGCAAACCTATTTTTTTCTTAGGTTTGGGGTAGCCACTGGTAAAAATTTTAGAAACACTGCCTTAAATCTTTCCAGACGTTTCTATTTCAGGAAGTTAGGATGTAGTGAATTTTTAAATTTAGCCTAATTGTTAATTACAGAACAACAAAACTAGTTTTATGATACTTGCTAATTGGCCACACAGTGAAAACTATGGTTTGACTGTTACAATTACAAAGCTTATATCAACTTATTCTGTCAGTCTGTCTGTCTGGTACAAATTTTGAACACGTTTTTTCTCCCACATTGTGAACATGAACCAATAAAAAAAAAATGCTATAGATGGCCTATAGATGGAATAACTTTTACAGCGTGAAAAAGTCGCTATGGGTGGCATAACTTTCACAGCGGGAAAAAAAGGCACTATGGCTGGCATAGCCTCTGCAGCGTGACCTAATAAAACATAAGAGGAACTACCTATAGAACCTATTCTAGCTTAAAGTACCTACTTGTAGTAAGATCACTACAGTACCTACACGTCGTCTACTTAAAGTAAAATGTCCATATGTTAGGTGTTAGAGTACTGTCTATAAACTGGATCTAAAGTTGTTGTTTTTTTGCAACCCTTGTGAGTACTTTGTGCCATCTGGCATCTGGACCGAGTGGAGGGTAATCAAATTACATTAATTTAATGTTACCCTTGAGAATAGAAGCGTTGTATGTGTGTGTGTGTATGAGTGTGTTAGGCCAGGAAGATACTGGAGCTATTGAATTTACTTCCGGGACACTTTAAGAGGAAAGATCTAACAAATAGAGATACACTCTACGTGAGGATATTGTTGATATCTCAACCGCTACATAGACATCACCTGCATTATGACGAAGGGTTTAACAATAATATTATAACTGTAAGTACGCGGTCCGCAAAGCATTTCGAAGTACATTTTTATGGCCCGCTTGTCGAAATTTTGTCCAGTACCTGAACCACCACCAAGTAAAAAAAAAATTCCCCTTTCAGATCTTGTGATCTATAGGGCAGATGATGTAAAGGTCATCAGTTTATGTGGCCTACGGTTAACGAAGATGTCATGTGGCCAGCGCAACCGACTTTACTTTTCCCCAACTAATTCAGACACACATTAGAGCTGGGTGGACTCAGAGGCGCCCAAGGATCCCAATATTAAAATTCCCAGTCTTCGATTCGAACCCAGGACCCCGGTTTGGAAGCCAAGCGCTTTACCGGCTAGCCACCCCGCCACCACCAAGAGTTCAACAATAATGTCATAACTTGAATATGATTGAAAGAGATGATATCCAAGTCAACAGGCAAAGGAATGGAAAAAAAAACATCTTGTGGTGTGTGAGTCCTCCAGCGTTTCAAAGTACTTTGTTATGGTCCGCTAGCTCAGCCTAACTAAAATATTGGCCAGTACCCGAACAAAGAGTTGAACAATAATATAATTTTTTTGTATGCGGTGGCTAACATTTGGCAGTACTTTGTAATGACCTGCTAGTATAAACTAAGGCCAGGTCTGCACTAATGTTTATACATCCTTAAAGTGAGAGAACAACATTTGGAGAAATAATCGTATAAAACTCTTAACAAAGAAACCCGACGTTGATACTGGATGATACGATCGGTAAGGAAACATCCTATCGCGCACTCCGCTCGGGCGTTATCAATCTCATAGTTTCCCCTTAAAGTACCCACCTACGGTTTTATGACCGAGGAGCGCGCGTGTCCCACCCATCGCTCACCTCAAGAACACTTTGCTCCCGCCACTGCCATTAAAAAAAATAAATTGTCACTCGAAAATTTATGAACCTAACGCGTGGCCTGCGTTTAAATATGAATATGCACATGACGGGGGGGGGGGGGGGGGGGAGAGAAAAGGATGGAGATTTATTTTTAGAATCGTCTACCCTTCGTTTAGTGTGTGTGTGTGTGAGTGTGTGTTTATTCTCTACGAGATATTTTTCACCCACTGTTTGAACTAAGTTTGACTGCAGACTAAATTTGTTTTTATTTTTATTGGTTTGGTTTTGTTTTCTTCTTTCAGTAATCTCATTTGAAAACTCCGCCCACTTCGTTGCTTATCCAATTAACGATGTTATTCTAACGAAGCGATTTTATACCAATTGACTTTTATGTTTAAAGCCTTAAAATAGGTGCAGGATCCCACCGCATTTGTATACGCTCCCTCCCCATCCCAAATGAAAGTGACACCGGTGGTAGACACAATTAATGAGTTCATTCAAATGGCACCTAACAGCTATGTGTGTGTATGTGTGTGTGAACATGAGTGAATGCGAGAGAGAGAGTTTGTTAGTTCATTGTAGAAATGTCTTTCTGTATTTAAGGGCCACGATTACCTTCTGTTTAGCGCTTAGGGTCAAACGTTGCACACGACAGAGTAGGTGTTTGGTAATGAAAGATATAGAGAGAAGGTAAGAGAAACGAGAGAAGGTGGGAGAAACAGAGAGAAGGTGAGAGAAACAGAGAGAAGGTGAGAGAAACAGAGAGAAGGCGAGAGAAACAGAGAGATAGTGAGAGAGAACTGAAAGAAACAGAGAGAACTGAAAGAAACAGAGAGAAGTTGAGAGAAACAGAGAGAAGGTGGTGAGAGATAATGGTGAGAGAAAAAGAGAGAAGGTGTGAGAAACAGAGAGAAGGTTAGAGAAACAGAGAGAATGTGAGAGAAACAGAGAAAAGGTGAGAGAAACAGAGAGAATGTGAGAGAAACAGAGAGAAGGTTAGAGAAACAGAGAGAATGTGAGAGAAACAGAGAGAAGGTTAGAGAAACAGAGAGAATGTGAGAGAAACAGAGAAAAGGTGAGAGAAGCAGAGAGAAGTTGAGAAAAACAGAGAGAAGGTAGGAGAAACAGAGGGATATTGAGAGAAACAGAGAGAAGGTGAGAGAGAAAGTGAGAGAGAAGGTGAGAGAAACAGAGAGAAGGTGAGAGAGAAGGTGACAGAAACTGCGAAAAGGTGAGAGAAACAGAGAGAAGGTGACAGAAACTGCGAAAAGGTGAGAGAAACAGAGAGAAGGTGACAGAAACTGCGAAAAGGTGAGAGAAACAGAGAGAAGGTGACAGAAACTGCGAAAAGGTGAGAGAAACAGAGAGAAGGTAGGAGAAACAGAGGGATATTGAGAGAAACAGAGAGAAGGTGAGAGAGAAAGTGAGAGAGAAGGTGAGAGAAACAGAGAGAAGGTGAGAGAGAAGGTGACAGAAACTGCGAAAAGGTGAGAGAAACAGAGAGAAGGTGACAGAAACTGCGAAAAGGTGAGAGAAACAGAGAGAAGGTGACAGAAACTGCGAAAAGGTGAGAGAAACAGAGAGAAGGTAGGAGAAACAGAGGGATATTGAGAGAAACAGAGAGAAGGTGAGAGAGAAAGTGAGAGAGAAGGTGAGAGAAACAGAGAGAAGGTGAGAGAGAAGGTGACAGAAACTGCGAAAAGGTGAGAGAAACAGAGAGAAGGTGACAGAAACTGCGAAAAGGTGAGAGAAACAGAGAGAAGGTGACAGAAACTGCGAAAAGGTGAGAGAAACAGAGAGAAGGTAGGAGAAACAGAGGGATATTGAGAGAAACAGAGAGAAGGTGAGAGAGAAAGTGAGAGAGAAGGTGAGAGAAACAGAGAGAAGGTGAGAGAGAAGGTGACAGAAACTGCGAAAAGGTGAGAGAAACAGAGAGAAGGTGACAGAAACTGCGAAAAGGTGAGAGAAACAGAGAGAAGGTGACAGAAACTGCGAAAAGGTGAGAGAAACAGAGAGAAGGTAGGAGAAACAGAGGGATATTGAGAGAAACAGAGAGAAGGTGAGAGAGAAAGTGAGAGAGAAGGTGAGAGAAACAGAGAGAAGGTGAGAGAGAAGGTGACAGAAACTGCGAAAAGGTGAGAGAAACAGAGAGAAGGTGACAGAAACTGCGAAAAGGTGAGAGAAACAGAGAGAAGGTGACAGAAACTGCGAAAAGGTGAGAGAAACAGAGAGAAGGTAGGAGAAACAGAGGGATATTGAGAGAAACAGAGAGAAGGTGAGAGAGAAAGTGAGAGAGAAGATGAGAGAAACAGAGAGAAGGTGAGAGAGAAGGTGACAGAAACTGCGAAAAGGTGAGAGAAACAGAGAGAAGGTGAGAGGTATTACGTGTTTTAATTTTTTGATATTGTCGAAATTTAAAAAAACGTTTATGTTATTGTGTGATGTGAGGCTGAGTGTCAGAAACTGCTTGGCTATTTATCACAAGGGGTCGAGTTTGAATCCCAACTTAAGCTAAGTTGCATGTACTGAGCACTTAATACGAGATTGGGTGTTTGTGAGAAATAGCGTGTACGAACATTCTACCAAGCTATCTCCCAGATATCTTTCACCACTGGTCCACAATAGGGTCTGGAGTCATTGTAGTATAATAATTTGTTTTAAAACAATTAAATATTAAAAACTGTTATACCTTGATACATCCTAATCGGCAATGACTTTAACAGTACTAATGTATTTCTGCATAAATAAAACTCTTTTCTGTATCTGAGTAACTTACTACGAGTAATGTATGAAGTCCATTTATTCTGTCAAGGGCGGATTAATCATGGGGATCATACAGACTACTTCGTACTCTGATTCACCAATTATCTCCCTCCAATAGAGAAGGATAATTGCTTCCCTTGCTTTTCGTCGCATTTCACTGCAACCAAGGGGAGCAATTTATTTATTTATTTTAAATTAATTTAAGTGAAAAGTATACATTTGTATTCCAGTGCCTGACTTCTGAAACACTTCGACATGCACGAGGCCAAGTCTTGACAGGAGACAAAGATAATAATACGTATAATAATGATAAGAAGAAGACATTCAAGAAATTATCAGCAATCAAAAACTCATAATCCCAGGTATTAAAACTCGAAAGTGGAGTTGGGTAGGAAACGCCCTACAAAAACAAACTACCAATAACGCAAGGCAGCCACTTGATTGAAATCCGCAAGGAAAGAGGAAACCTGGACGAATTTCAGAATACTGACCTGGAAGAAGATGAAGAAAGCTGCTTAGAACCGAGTTCGGTGGAGAGGTGTGGTTGCGGCCCTATGGTTCCTTGAGATGTCATAGAAATAAATCAAGTAAGCCAATATCGACTGGTATGAATATTCGATTTCTTCGATCAGGTGTTCATAGCCTTGTATTGTCTTTTTGATAGGTTTTTGATATCTCTATTTAATGTTATTAATGTGGTTGTTAATATTTTTACATTGTCATATTGTGATTTTGGTGATATATTGATATCTTGATATTGTTGTAACTCCAGTGGCGGACTGAAAGGGCTAATGTGTGTGCGGCCTACTGATAAACACGACTCAGGCCAATCACACAGGTCAACGGGTCAACGGCTGTCGATAGACAAGGGACAATACTGCTAGTTCACGCAAATATGACCAGTATTATGGTCATGTGACCGAAAGCCTTCACGGTCGAGAAACAGTGTGAAAAGACTGTAGAGTCCAGGACAGCAAGCAGTAAGAACTGTGTGCTACAAAATGAGTCCTTGAAAATGTAGCTGTACGAGCTAGAGAGACTTGTAGTGATTAGTTAGGCAGTTCTGTATTCTAGCAAAGCATTTGAAGTTAGTGTAGCCAATTGTGCTTATTGGCTGTTGTTGATGTATTTGTCATTAAACCGCCACATTGTTTATTGAAGCTCTTGTTGTCAAGTTCTTGTGTTAGATGTGCTGTAGTGTTTAGCAGTGTTTACAGAAGGCCGGATAGAGAAGATCATAACAATATTATTGATGTTTTGTCTCATGTGTATGTAGAATTTCCCAAAATCTTAGAAAAGATGTTTTTCAAGAGTCTATTTATTTACTTTGTTAAGCAAATGAAATCATTTATCTGCATTCTAATAAAGAAACATTGGAATGTATTTTTTAATGTCAGCCCCTCATCCAACTATTAATTACTGGTCGTGTGATATGCGCTCCGAACTGTCGTCTCAATAGGACGCGCTAAACCCAGTTCGACTCCATGCCGTCCTATAAGCGTTTTCATCTGCAACGTGCTGATTTTCAATTCATAAGAAGCGTTTAAACAGTTATAAATAATCTCCCTTGTTTTTGATAGCCTCCCCTTTCTGTGTTTTGACCTTTTACTTTTTTTCATGCAATTTTCCATTGCACATTTAAAAAATCTACCTGTAAAACTTTAAACATTTTTATTTTTTTTGGTCATGCTTGTAACTTTTTGTTCCACTAATCTACAAACTTCGAGTTTATCTACAAAATGTTCTTTCATGTTTTAAAAACGAGGATGTGACCGAGTTCAATGCAATAAATAAGTCGTGCAGGTAATCTATATATAGAAAAAACAAAAAATGTATTCTTTTCTCAATCATGTACCTGCAGGCATCAAGTTTATTTTCCCCAGTCTGATTGTCTCAGTAAAACTTTACTAATTATAAAGCACGGTGTACACAATCTAGTCCGAATAATTTCACGTGATCGTTTTCCAAACTATAACTATAATTAAATCATCGACTCGCACCACATGCCAATCACATATTAGCATCACATATTAAGCACTCCCTTAAACTACACGCGTCTTGCACCGACTTCAGCCACACAGGTGCGCATTTGTCTTAATTCACACCAAAAGTAAAATAAGGATAAAGTCCAGTTTACACTTCTTCGAAGAAAATTATTCATTTCCATAGATATTAAAAAAAAATTAACCTCAATGTTAAAAACTTATATCTCAAACAGAGGATACACGAAACAAATTGTTGATATTTTTATAAAGTTTAGATTAATGGCGCAGCGATCTGGAAACAGATGACAAGCAGATGGGCAAGACGTGGGGGACAATTGGAGAGACTCGACCAGAACCGAGATGCCTGGAGGAAGCTGGTTGGTGGCCTATGCCCCAGAAGGAACCACAGGCAGGGATGATGAGATGAGATGATATTAATGCACTGTCTGTCTGTTCAAACACGTTATTTCTACCGCAACTAATCTTGTAGCAAGTTGAAATTTCGCACAATTTTTTCTTGTACCTGACAAAAACAAAAAATATTTTTAATCGCGCATCTTTATTATTGTTAGCCCAGATCTACTACAAATGTAATTACATGACTGACCCAAAGTAATTGGTACAATTACAATTAATATAAGTTATGTTTTTAAATAAGAAGTAATTTATATATTTTTTTGTTTATTAAATATCCAATGTAAACTAACGACTGTAAGAATCTTCACAGAGATCGTTCATAGTTTTTACCAACTGGAGTTAAGTCACGAATGAAAAACAATAACCAATGTGCAATAGTTTAAAAAAATACTTAAAACACACTACAGAAAACCTGTAACGACAAGTTATATACCATAAAAGTACACCTAATGGTCTTATGGAAATTGCTTGACATTTTATATCATGCAGAAAACTTAAAATCTGGAAAGCAAGCTCAAGGCTACAAAAGTTTTAAGTCAGTTTCGTTTACAGACTTAAGAGTATCCTTTGTGTTTGGTTTAACATTTACAGCATAAGCTTCGAAATGACGGAGCAAATACACAACAGGTAAAGATGGAATTGCACAATTTGTATCTCTGGACATAGAGCAAGTCTCTGCGTGTCCACTATATGATAAGGGAGATAACTCCGAGTCAGATGTAAGTCCTGTCAATACATGGACACGACTGTTTACATGTACTTTCAAAAACAAAGCAGTTCATACTGTAGGTCAGACCAAAAAAAAAACAAAACAAAGTAAATACGTGACGTATTCAAGAAGTATTATTCAACGGACGCTGTTCGTCTCGTCACGTGTGTGTACGTCATCACTGCATTGGTTAGTAGTCACGTGGCAGTAGTGTCGAGAAACGTTTTTAAAAAAGACAATTGCTATCTTTTCAAAGCTCACTCTGTCTGGTGAAAAGTGTGTACACGTTATTTCACCCATTACCAATTGTCACGGATGAATGTGTGTATGTATGTATAATCTATTTTTACAATCTGCGCGAATGACCGGAAGTGTGTTTTGTTGTCAGACAGAGACCAGCGTGTGATATGCAGGAAAGCTGATTAAAGTTTATGTGTTTGATCTAGTGGTAAATTGTTTTATTTCGATAACTAGAACTGAACCAGGGATACCTAGATGTATCGAGACTTAAGGTACATTCTATTGAGTTATAAGTATAAATATAATAGGAAAGCTGTGACATATTTTGGGGGCTGAATCAAGCTTAAATTGTGAACAATTATTTCTTTCACATAACAACACAAGAATCAATTTAAAACTCTAACCAACTAGCTAATTACATATCGGAAATAAATTAGTTTTGTTTGGTATCTCAAACAAGGGAAATAAATATAACCCGACTGAAGTGGTGGTATAAGCTGAATTAGTCCCCTTTACAGATTATCGTCTGAGGCTTATTACACATTTAATTACATGACAAATCTAAACTAATTAACACATTTTATATAAGGTTTGTTGTTGTTCTTTAAAAGTATTTATTTGGTATTTTGCTTGTTTTAAGCTGATGGCTATTTCGCAAGAGCGATTTTTTTTTACTTTTAATAACTAATGAATGCTAGATTTCAACTAAAATGGATTCTTTTTTTTTATACTCGGTCCCAATTCTCCCAACCGAAGAAAACAACTATGGTGCTTAGAATGTATATAAAACTCTTAAGGTCAGCCTGTAGATCCAGACTTAAAAGACGGTATGTAAACTCTTCCAGAGCTTCTATTGATGTATTAAACTCCTTAATGAACAGGGCCTAAATGCAGGGGTGCCCGATGGCGTATGTCTGTTTAAGATAAAGATTGTTTAGACCGAGTGCCAAATTTACATTATTTTTTTTTTTATTCAAACTTTGAAAAATTATAAAGGTTAAACTACCATTTTTTCCCAGCGTGGCCAAATGTTAGTAAATCTTTTCGCATCAACTGTCACATTTCTAGGAAAATTTCTAGACCCATTTTCCAGAACCGCGTCCACCCACCTACCCAGGATTTTGCTTTTACCCGATGAAGAGTTCGCAAGCTGACAAGAGGAATTGTGAAAATTGTCTTTACAATGTATAAAACCTGAACACCATTCTCAATGTGTGTACCAGTTAGACCGTATCTTGAAAATAAAGAGGTTAAATGGTGCACTTCATGTTTCTAAACAGATCCACTTGTGACCTCTATAATCTTCCAAAACGTATGCAATATTTGGTATATATGTAAATTACAAAAAACAAATATACAAACGCTGCTGTTATATCAAATATCACTCAAGAAACTCAAATAGCTTTAATACAGATTAAGAATTCGTGTAGATAAAGTTGTGTTTAATTAAGAACCACTCTATAATCTCTAATTAACATTCCTGTAAGAAATATTTTAATTAGGATAAAGTGAGACACTTAAATCTTTACAATGAATCATCTCGAAGGTTTACACCTTTTAAATCATTCCTTTAGGCATTTTTTTGTTACCATCTCAAGGATACTTATCTTTTCATCTCAAATATTGGAGATTTCCATACATGGCGGAGAAATAATATAAATAGCTAGCTTGTTCGTGTATCCGGTGTACAAGTTATTTTTTTTAAGTTTTATTGTTGTTTGTGGACCCCATTCACCAATCGTAAATAAACACATTTGGCCACGTCATATTATTGATAAAACAATAAAAAATACGTATCACGTGACAGCCTTTATGGATTACATAATTTGTATAGAAGAGATAGAGAATCACGTGGTTCAATGTTGTTTGTTTACGATTGGTGAATGAGGTCCATTCCCTTACTAGCAGCATTTAGGATTTTATGCAGTTTATTCATCTCACTAATAAAGAGTAAATGTACTTTTTCTTATATACTTTCTTAACACATCTTGGCTAAAAATAATGGAATTATTCAAGTAGAAATATTGATTTTGTTTAACGCATTTCATGCTTTTAGCTTTATCAATGTGCTTTGATCTTATCACTTGTTTGGACCGGTTGGGAAAAGGGATGGGGAAGGGGAAAGAAGGGGATATCCACGTCAATGTTACCGTGATCGCTTTTTCAATGCGTAAAATAGGTTGAATGACTTAAATTGTTTTGTTTGTTTTGCATGTTTCGGGTGTTCCTTCAGAGTTGAAGATAGTTTACTTCCTAGTCCAAACCTCCCGCATGCCGACGGGGAATGGGAGCGGGCAGGGTTTCAGCTCGGGACCATTGATAAATCCGAACGACAGTCCAGCGCGCAAACCCCACGACCAGGCAGCCATCGATTTAAAATTAATTTAAACCCAAGGGCTCAAGCCTCCTTAAAGAAACTAATTCAACTTAAAACACTTCAAATACAATTTCTTCCTTTTGTTCGATACTCAAATAAAATAATTAATTACCAAAAGTTTACTAACTATTTGGCTTTTTAAAAATTGGTTTTCGTTTTGTCAGGTACAAGAAATAATTGTGCTAAAATTTCAGCTTGATCCGAAATGGTGTGTAGGAGAAATAACGTGTACAAAACTTATACTAGACAGACAGACAGAGTCGATATAAACTTCGTAATAAGTTGGCGGAATCGTTCAACCAACTCCGCTTAACATTTAACGCTCATTAAATTTTACTTGCGAACTTAAAAGTTCTATCACAGTCATTGCAATGGTGGATCAGGGGCTCCACTTTTGTCTTCACCTCAATGACAGCGATACCAAATCTCCTCATATCCTTTAAGCCGATAAGAGATTTCCATGAATGGAGTACGCATGCGCAGTGCAACGAGTGCCAACTCAAGCGATGACGTTGCCGCGACGGCGTGTAGTGAAGATACACCAAAAGTTTATAAATATGGAGATTGAATCGAGAGATATTGGGGCAGAGGCGGCACCTTAGAGGAAGAAAATGTTTAAATAAAATGTATGCCTGAAAGCTAATATATAGTTTGCTGAAAAGTGCCAACGGTGAGCCCGGTGGATGAGTGGTTTAGCTCTTGGCTTCCGAACCTGGGGTCGTAGGTACGATCCCTATAGATCGTAAGATCTGAAAGGGGAACTTTTTTTTGGGGGGGGGGGGGATCGCCAGTAATCTATAATTCAAGTTAAAATGCAAGGCAAAGGAGGAGATCGGTTGATTTTAAGTGTTGGAAAAAGGAAGGGGGGCGATCACTCCTAACATTCCTTACTTCGGATCCGCCAATGCACTTTTCACTTCCATGACTCGAGACCTAATCCAATATACAAAAAAAGCACAGATTCAATTTCCATAATGGAATTAACTGGCAAGAAGATATGTTTCTAGATGTGTTTCCTGAAATATGCTGGTTTCACCATTAAATCTAAGAACACCTAGGAACATTCAACTAAACATCTCAATATTTTTGGTATGCAGTTTACGCAGAGATCCCCGTTCCGTTCTACCATTAGTGTTAGGCTTACGAGAGGACCTTGAGCCGACTTGTAACAGCAGTGTAAATAGAACATAACTTCCTATAAGTAAGCCTATCAGATCGACATTCTGGTTTAGATAGCTTCGTCTCCTTGCAATTACTCGTACTCTCTGCTACTTCCTGTGCATCTCTGAAGTGCTCTCCCTTATACATTATGCGGCAATTAACTCTCATGGGAGCTACTAACAGGATGGTAACTACTAACCACTAATCAAATTATGGTATGTCAAGGGGAATCACTGCCATTGTATATCATGCAGTAACGGGCATGAAGACTTTTGAAAATAAACAGTTTCTAATAAGTTCTAGTGCACAGAGCTTAATACCGTTCTATTGGACAGAGCTTAATACCGTTCTAGTGCACAGAGCTTAATACCGTTCTATTGGACAGAGCTTAATACCGTTCTAGTGCACAGAGCTTAATACCGTTCTATTGGACAGAGCTTAATACCGTTCTAGTGGACATAGCTTAATACCGTTCTAGTGGACAGAGCTAAATACCGTTCAAGTGGACAGAGCTTAATACCGTTCAAGTGCACAGAGCTTAATACCGTTCAAGTGCACAGAGCTTAATACCGTTCTAGTGGACAGAGCTTAATACCGTTCTAGTGGACATAGCTTAATACCGTTCTAGTGGACAGAGCTTAATACCGTTCTAGTGGACAGAGCTTAATACCGTTCTAGTGGACAGAGCTAAATACCGTTCTAGTGGACAGAGCTTAATACCGTTCTAGTGGACAGAGCTTAATACCGTTCTAGTAGACAGAGCTAAATACCGTTCAAGTGGACAGAGCTTAATACCGTTCAAGTGCACAGAGCTTAATACCGTTCTAGTGGACAGAGCTAAATACCGTTCAAGTGGACAGAGCTTAAAACCGTTCAAGTGCACAGAGCTTAATACCGTTCTAGTGGACAGAGCTTAATACCGTTCTAGTGGACATAGCTTAATACCGTTCTAGTGGACATAGCTTAATACCGTTCTAGTGGACAGAGCTAAATACCGTTCAAGTGGACAGAGCTTAATACCGTTCAAGTGCACAGAGCTTAATACCGTTCTAGTGGACAGAGCTTAATACCGTTCTAGTGGACATAGCTTAATACCGTTCTAGTGGACAGAGCTTAATACCGTTCTAGTGGACATAGCTTAATACCGTTCTAGTGGACAGAGCTTAATACCGTTTTAGTGGACAGAGCTTAATATCGTTCTAGTGGACAGAGCTTAATACCGTTCTAGTGGACATAGCTTAATACCGTTCTAGTGGACATAGCTTAATACCGTTCTAGTGGACAGAGCTTAATACCGTAAGCAAAATGTGTACACTAAATAAACACGGACAACAAATAGAAATAAACTTATAAGATAAGAGTTTCTCCTAATTATTTTGCTCGTAAAAACTAATGAATGATAGTTTGTTTTATTTAAGTGCAACCTCTTTTTTTTTTTTACTCCGCCCCAATACTCCCCCCCCCCCCCCAACGGGAAAAAAATTCCCTTTTAACAGATGTATAAACCTAGTCTTATATAATATTCTAAACATAGGCCTAGACAATATATATGTCTAATGGCTAAATGGCCTTCTTATCTTCTTAGCTTATATAATACAGACGTTACGTCACAAGTGAAGATGATTACGTCCTACGCATCTAGTCATGCATGTTAACCAATGACTTTTATTCTGCCAAGTCACTGCTTTTCCTGGCTTGCTCAGGCAACCCATTCCATACTCTAATAGCACTAGGGAAGAAGGAGTATTTGTACAAATTTGTCCTAGCATATGGAACGAGGAATGTGCCTTTATCTTTGTGTCTTTCAGAGTATTTTATTAGATATTGTTTTTGTATTTGAAGATTATGGTTCAGTGTTTTATGTATAATTGCTACTTTATTTTTAAGTCTTCTGTCCTGAAGGCTTTCTAGTTACTCTAGTGAAATGTGAATATTTGTTATTTTTTTAATGAAAAAATGAAGTAATATTTCTGAAATGAAATAATATAATACTAAAACATTGGAAGCAACACAAGTTGATGGGATAATAAAAAGATGTCGAAATAAACGAAAAAAAAAATGTTGTTGATGACTTAGCTCTTTCTCTCCGTAATTATTTACCACATTCTGGTGAAATCGACGCTGGTATCGTCAGTTCGGAGAGAAAGAGTTAAGACGAAATATATATAGAGTCAATATAATTGAAAAACAATCACTGAATGAAACTTTGACATTTATGTTATTTTTAGGCATAAACATTTTTACAATTTATCACTGACAAAGCTGACTACTTTTAGTCTGTAACTTAAGTCTTCTACTAATCTGGTTATTGCGTAATTTAGCAACTCTGTCTTGTCTATGTCCACAGAAACATCAGTTCATGAAAACTGTGCGCTTTCAGAAGATATCCCACAATTACCAACACAACCCCCCCCCACCCACACATACTTGGTCAGGCGGTCAGGCGCTTTGTAGTCCATCTCGCACACATTGCCTCTCGCTCATTATTTTCCTTCTTCAGCTGTTTAGAACGACCTTTTACCCAATTACTGAACACCGAACAGCTGCCCGAGGCAAGACGAAACACCAACAGGCCCTCTCGTCTTTAACACAACTAGCAATTTCAGCACCTTTAGTGTATCTAGCTTCTACTTATGGCCGAGTAGTAAATTGCTTGGATTTAGAACCAAAGGTCCCGGGTTCGACAATATTGTTGTGAAGATTGAGGCTTTTTAATGTTGGGATTTTAAGGGCACACCTGGGTCAACCAAACTGTAATGGGTACCTGGCATTAATTTGAGGAAAGTAAAGCGGCTGGTCGTTGTGCTGTCCACATGACAACATCCTTAACCGTAGCAATATAAAAACAGATGTTGTTTACATCACCTGTTCAATAGATCGTACGTTCTTAAAGGGTATTTTTATTTTACCCTATTTTACTTTTTATTGATTCTGAGTCATTGAAAATAAGTTGGCAGACTTGACAGCGTTTTAATAAAAAAAATTTCGAGTTGAAATGAAATTCGATAGCTTGTAGAACCTCGGGAATTTTTAAAGCTTTTAATAACGCATAATTACAATGTCATCCTCTCTTATCCTTTAGTCGAGCAACTATATACCATTTACAAAGCAGGAAAAATAAATCTAAAAGTCAACGATTTTTGGGGATTTGGTACTTCAAAAGAGGAATCGAAACACGACATAACTATCCATGAAGGGGGCTCAAGGTTCGACCCCCGACGTGAGCAGAGCCATGCTTAGACACCCACTGGTCCACAAATGAGATTGGACCGAACGGCTCTGAGCATGTTATAAACATGAAAGTAGCGCTATATAAAAGCTATAACTAATTATATTAGTCAGCGTTTGAAAATATACATATAAAAAAACAGGAACTAGGCAACAATACAGGGTCACACCCTGGCAGAGCCCGCAAAGCTGATTTCCAACTGTATCGGCACTTGGCGTTGCTAGGGAAAGATCAGGTGCATAGAGAGGGGGGAACTGCTGTGTGGGTGACATCGCTCCTACCATTCACCTCATTTGTATGATCCTCTCTATGGCCTCACAGGGCCGTGCTGGCTGATTGGCAAATAGCTTAGCTTCAGAAATTAGCGATCTCGTGTTAAAATCCAGATCAAGACTGGGGTTTTTGAGCTTTTTTAGATTTTTTATGACGCCCCTGAGTCCATCCAAACTCTAATAGACACCTGACATATGCCGGGGAAGCAAAGGCAGTTGGTCAATGTGCTGGCCACATGACACTCTTGTCGACAGTCAGTCATAAAAAAGAGATTACCTTACATCCTCTGCTCCCATAGATTGCATAGACTGCAATGGTTCCCTTTATAAAAACAATTTGAACTCTTGTTTTATAGTTTGTATTGTGTTTTGAATACTTTATCCTAAATAATCATAAATGCTTCCTTTCACCTAGTATCTATTTTAATACTATATCCACCTAATCATTCTAAACTGACCAGTGTAAACCTGAGAACCACGATTATCCAAAGCTTTTCTTTTTCCAATTCTCCTAAGAACGACAACTGTTAAATAACTAGATCTCGGAACACAAAAATAAACAAACACGCCGTTAGACGATCCCTCTGAAAGCCTCCGTAATTCTTCAACATTGGAGAGAGGAATTCGTACCAGGGCCCAGGCACGTAATATTACGTCAAGATCCGTGACGTCATACACACGGAAAAAAAAACAACAACAAGAAACACTTTTCACTTTCCGAACGGAAATTTCCGCTGGTTGATTGCAACCGGAAGAAATTCCCAGAAGACCTTCTGTACATATTCATTAAGGTCGCTCGCCGAAAGCTAGATTTAACTTTTTTTTTTTTTTTTAGAAACAGGTGAAATCGATAGACGCATTGATACTCTGCATCGATACTCTAGATAAGAATTTGGCCGACATAAACCAATACTTTAGGCTGAGAGAGTAGCGATCTCCTGTATGGTCCGATCACAGCAATAAATCTTCCAGTGGATTTCTAGATCAAGATGAACCAAGGTATAAGCCAGGCGGTGGGTCTAAAAGAACCACTTAGGTGGAAATTGGACGACGTGGATTGATGGGGCCTCGCTATGTCATTCTCCACGTAACTGCGTCGCCACCAAACGTTGCATGATTGTCGATGGAGTTACAAGCTTTGTTGATCAATTCAAGCGTATTGTCTATTCCAAACAAAGTTACAAATAGACTTAGTATAGCTGTCCATACGCACGCTTATAAAAAACTGGACTCAAACTGTTGTCTGTCATTTTAACATTAAAATCGCCATATATGGTCCACGTTTTATTTCATTTTTATGCAGATTTTCATGTTCAACTAAATAATGTCAAGGGCGTTAGATGGTCTTAAAATTATCAATTAATTAAAGTTAAAAATTGTAAAGATTAAACACAGGAAGTAAATAAAAAAAGCTTATTGACACGTCAGTTATTTCTTACACCGGATACACCAAAAAGAACATGATTTTTGTCGCCATGTATGAAATTCTCCAATAAGTAAAAGTAAAAGCCTACTTATGCACACTTAAAAATCAGGTCAGGACTACGGAAGACACATCTAGTACTCGTGTGTAGCAAACAACACGAGAAGGAATTGAAGACGACAGAATCGGGGATTTTTTAAAAGCATTTTCCGATTTTAGGATTCGATTGGGACAGACGAACAAAAGAAACACAACAGCTGCTCTCTTTCCCTCTGTTGAGGCGCGGCGAATGATCGGTAAAGCGCCTAACTTCCGAACCGAAGTTCCGGGTTCGAATCGTGGCTAAAATTTTAAATTCCGGGATCATCTGAGTCCACCCAACTCTATTTGGGGAAAAATAAAGACGGTTGGTCGTTGTGCTGGCCACAGAAACAGATGACCTTTATATCTTCTGCCTTTTAGATCGCAAGGTTGGGAAAAGGGGGGGGGTCTTTCCTTCTTTTAACTAAATAACTTTTAACTAACTAATATGCATGACTAAATGCATAACGAGTAGAACGTAATCATCTTCTTTTTGAAGTAACGTCTGTATTATATAAGATAAAAGATAAGATAAAATATTTTAGAAATAATTTGATTGAAGCATGTATCTAGATCAGTAATGCAACAGACCTTTCAACATGGATACCATATATATTTTGGACATTTTATTGTCTCTCTACTAGCTGACGATACCAACGTTGATTTGACCCCACTGAATTAAATTTAATTTTGGTTTTATAAACTTTAATTTCTGTTATATAAACCGACCATGCATTGTTCTATAATTAAGAATTATATACCTAATATAACGTATCCTGACAACAAACAAAAAAGGTATTGAAGTTGAATCATAACAGGGTAGTGAAACACAAATGAGCAAAATGAAAAAATCCATCGGAACGTGGAAAGTAATTACGTAGAGAAAGAGTTAAGCGGAACTCCTCGGACTCATTAGGCACACTGGGTCCGTGACGGGGTAGACGTTACGACGGACCAGATAACACCGTGTCACCAGCTAAATATAGCCCGCCGGTTGTAGTTTGAGCAGCACTGATGTAAATGATATTAAGGGATTTCAAGCATAAAATATATAAAATTCCATTGCTCTGTCGTTGTTAGTTTGGTATATGTGTTGAGTCTGAAAGAAATGTACAAGTTTTTTTACCAGAAAGACAGACAGAAAGACAGAGTAAGTTGATTTCATCTTCAAAAAAAAACAACAACACCTACACAGACACACACACACACACACACTTTGATTTTATTTGTAAAATGACTCACGCAAAAACATCAATAATTTTTGTCCCCGAAGTCTGTGTCTGCCATGTTGTCTCATTTTCGATGCATGCATACTGCTGTCTTTTCTTTTTTATTTTTAAATTTCAAATGTTAAAAGATCAAATTTACCAGACCGGTTCGAGTCTGCCCAAGTCTTTATTGAGTCTGGCATTCGTCTAGTGGGGTCTCTCGTAGCCGAATCAGACAAACACACATATTCACACGCACACGCACGCAAACACACATACACACTTTTAGGAACACTTCAAGATGTAAGGTAAAGGTTTGCAATATCGGACCAAATAGTATTATAGCAACTTTATAGACTTTGGTAGACAGCTGTATTTCTTCAGGCTGGTTGGGATGGCTGCCTGGTCTCGTGGCATGCACACAAGGCTGCTGTTTCGATAGTCTCGTGTTCAAACCCTGACACAACAATTCTTTGGAGGATTTGGGTAAACATGTAATAATCTACAATTGTTAAACAAATATATAGATAAAGTACCGGAATTAAAACAAAATATTTATACAAATCCATCATCAGAGGCGTCACGAGATATGTGTGGAGATACTAGTCACGGCAATACTATTTATTAGAATACATTGTGTTTGCGGTTGCTGAGTGGTTAAGAGCTTGGCTTCCGAAGCAGGGGCAGTGGGTTCGAATCTCGGTGAAGACTGAGATTTTTAGAGCGTGCCTGAGTCCGCCCACAATGATCTGAAATATAGTAATATATTTTAAATACTTTAGAGACTTTTATTCATATGTGGAAGATATATGCGTTCTAAATATTAATAAAGGTTTAATTAAAAGTGTTTATAGTTTATAAATGTTTGCATAAAATGCCAATATTATAGTGTATTCGTGTGTAAGTGTCACTTGTTTAATGAAGTAGTAAGATTTCTTATTTATATAGCCCTTATTGAAAGCTATGAATTTGTTCTCACAAGCATGATTACCCTTGTGTAGCTCTGCTAATACCATTTATTGAGTACATACGCTAAAGGTTTATATCCCATAAAGGCCTCGTAGCCAAATGACCATATTATCTTTTGAAGATGAAGATGAATTTCCCATAAGATTGTTGTTTTTTTTTAATTATTTTCTATAATGTTGATCAACTCTGAAGCAGTTAATCTTTGTATTAAAAGGCTTATTCTTAAATTATATGCGTTTTCTCACCGTGACACATAGTGGAGAACTTAAATCACCCACTGTGTATACAGTACTCTTAGCAAAGCAGCTTACTCGCGATGCCACGCACACAGCAATAATGACAGTTACTAGACTTTCAATATGGGTTTGTTATTTATTCATGTATCTCCCTTTTTAGTCGTGTTTCTCTCGTACATATCTTGTATCAACTAATCAAATATAATTACGTGTTCGAAGTCTGGCTGTCTCAAGCATGAAGTTGATATTACCAATGTAACATGATGTTATCTTGAGCAGTGAGCTGATCCTGGGGGAAACCAGCATCTCTCTTTCTCTCTCTCTCTCTTTCTCTCTCTCTCTCTCTCTCTCTTTCTCTCTCTCTCTCTCTCTCTCTCTCTCTCTCTCTATATATATATATATATATATATATATAATTCTCTTCATGGCTCAACAGTTTCGACACTAAGATGTAAGGGAAAGATCACTCCTATTATTTCCAAAAGTCGGACTAGAGTTACCCCACATAATTTGAGCGGCGAAAAAAAAAAAGAGGAGAAGGGGGGAGAACAGGTAGTATTCACCCGTCACCAAGAAGTCAAGGAAAGATCACTCTTTTATTTCTGCAAGTCGGACTGTAATTACCCCACAAAAAAAAAGGGGGGGGGGGAATAAGTAATCTACTATGTATTCAACCGTCACTAAATAGCAGGGCCGGACTTTACCATTGTAGGACCCTATGCAAAACGGAATTGGCGGGGCCAAGTTTGGGTAGGGATACGGATAATAAGTGAAAATTAAGAATTTATATTAGAAAATAAATTCATCTTTGCATTTTATTCATTCTTTACTACGTACAGAATTACTTGACGAGCATTGCGTGTAGCAAAGTCATACAGTATATCATGATAGTTCTGTTTCCTACATAGATCACGCTTAATAGAAAGAATTACCAAATGTTTAAATCTATCTACGAAAATTGTTGACCTCATTAGTTTGAGGCGCGAAAAATTATTTTTTTTCACCAGATTCCACAATTACGAGTATTGCATAATTCCGTTTTTTTTTTATCGCTCTTAGGGATTGGCGTTTTTTTTCATATTGAATGACATCCCTAATTGAGTATTTTTGTCTATATATTTCAGGAGATTTGTATGAGTTTTTCTAAAGATTTTAATAATTTCCGGAGATTTTCCAGGACTTTTTCGTTTTTTTTGCCATTTCAGGAGATATCCAGGAGCTCCTGGTAAATCAGGAGGCTGCGGAAAATCTGTTATAAGTTATAAAATGGTTTAATTTAATAATTTACACCTAGAATAAGCGCGGGTCCTATGAAATTGCGGGGCTTACTGCGGCCGCTTAAATTACAGTAGCCTAAGGCCGGCCCTGCAAAATAGCGGCGTATGATACGCCGTGGGTCGACTAGTTTAACAATATTTCCCAACATATGACTAAAAAGTTAATTATCCTGTTTCACATTTAATTGGTAGGTTGATTAGTATAAAAGGCTTTATTTGACGAGTATGAATCCCAATGGAGTAATGTTCCTCATTCAGACCTTGCGGTCTATATGGCCGATAATGTTAAGGTCATCTGTCAAATTTAACGATCAGGGTGTCATGTGGCCAGCACGACAACCAACGCCTTTACTTTTCCCTACCTTATCCCAGGTACCCAACAGATATTCATCGAGATTTGAACCCAGGACCCCAGGTTCAGAAGCAAAGCGCTTAACCACTCAGCCACCGCGCTTCCGAATACAACTGGAGAAGATACATTTTTATTTCGATGTGTTTGAATAAATGGCAGAGGCGGTACCTTCAAATTAGGCCTCCAAACAAATCAAAAGAGTATGATGCTACTAGACTAGGCCAAGTATTAAGGCGAGACTCTAAAAAACGAATTTTTCGTATATGAGTGTGTTATGTGGTGCAACAGTATAAAGCAACCGATATTTAAGGTTGTAGTTTTTTTGTAAACAGGTTGGAGTGCAAATTTGAAACTTCACAAATAACAAATTTGCTATGTGTTCAGAACTAATTCTTGCAATGTAAAACACGGATCTGTGTTTAGAATACATTCTTGCAATGTAAAATGCTGGTCTGTGTTTAGAATAAAGTCTTGCAATGTAAAACGCTGGGCTGTGTTTAGAATAAATTCTTGCAATGTAAAACGCTGGGCTGTGTTTATAATAAATTCTTGCAATGTAAAGCACTGGCTTGAGCAATCATCAATGTTTACAACGATTAAATGTTTGAACACAATAGCGAGATCCTTGACAAATGGAGACCAGAGTGCCTGAAAACGCTATTTCACAAGTTATAGTAAAAACCGATTGAGTTTTTAAGTAATTAGCACACTATATTTAAACTATTGTAAAGAGCTTTTGGGACGGATAGTGAATGTAGCTAAAAGTAGCCAACGATCAAATGACAAAGATGCTCACAGAAATGTATTTGCTTCAGACTGTTAGGTTCATAAGCATATTTTTTTGTGTGTAAAAGTCAATAATTCAAAATTGATACGTAAATTTTAAAAAAATGAGATTATCAATGCCAGAAGCTTATATCAAGTTTATTAAATCTGACTGTCTGATTCCTCCCACTTCCCGTTTTCGGATCAAATTGAAACTTGGCACAATTATTAATTGTCCCAAACCAAAACATGATTCATGTCAGGATGGGATAACAGATTAGCTAGGGTATGATATTACGGTCCGGTATCCCCAACTTGAACAGAGTAATGCAAGAACCTAAAGGTAATAGCATGTAAACTACGAACATTGAATAAGAGTTATTCAACTGAGCATTTAGTGAATAACAACAGTTGTCAA
Source organism: Biomphalaria pfeifferi (assembly GCA_030265305.1). Taxonomy (NCBI): domain Eukaryota; kingdom Metazoa; phylum Mollusca; class Gastropoda; family Planorbidae; genus Biomphalaria; species Biomphalaria pfeifferi. The sequence goes on from JASAOG010000079.1 coordinate 2,635,004, forward strand.
CAGTAACAATATTTAATAATACTTTATTGTAAGTTAACAATATATTCACATTTACATTTGATTAATAATTAGTCCAATATCACACCAATAAGTTTCAGTAACACAAATTTCACGCTCACACTCCATCTCGGCGCCCTACAGAACATCAACTCCCTACACCTCAACAACGATAGTTACTAAACAACTCCAAGGGCGGAAAGGCGACATACTTTCTCATAGCCCAGAGCCTAACACCCCTTACAACGAGGAAACAAAAACCAGCTACCCAGCCAACAAAAGAAGCTCTCTCTCTCTTGCTGGAACTAAGGATGACGTAAACACACACGCACACACAATATTCTAGACAACAAAACGCACCTAATATAAACTACTTCCTATCCGTTGAAACACCAATATTAAACACAAAAAGTAAACCTCACGCGCGCACGACAAATCAATCAAAAATTTAACCAATACTTACATTTAATTTCATGAATCTTGTTTGATATAAAAAGAGGGAAATAAATCTTCAGTACTGAGAAGTGTGTCTGTGAATATGAATTCTTTCCAATCTATATAAATTTTGTTTTTCAAAAAAAAAAGTTTTTCTTTCCTACTTGTTTCCTGTAAGTTCTCTGGTTGCCTAGAGGTATCTTAAAGATTTATTTTAAAAAAAACAACAACTTAAAAGTTGTCCCGATTTTTGACAGTTCTACGAGATAATGTGACATCCGTTTAAAAAAATTCGACTGACGTATCACCACTGATTTTACAGGTAACAGTTTTACTGATGTCATCTATCTCCTCTGACATCACTTGATGTCTCTTTTTTCACCCACTATCCCCCCCCCCCCTTTTTTTTTACATACTAAATTTTAATTCTAAGCGTGAAAGACGAGACGAGCCTTATTTGATTTTTGAAAGTAAAACCTGACTCGTTAATTTAGTTATTGTTACACGTGGATGAGACTCTTAATCATGCACCAAAACAGACCCTTAGTTGAAGAAATATATACCAGGATTAGCTGGCCAAAGGAATGCATGGGAGGCTGGGGGGGGGGGGGAAAGGTTTCTAAAACGGAAAATTTTTTCCCTTAAAACTCCATCTATCAATAATGTACGATTACGCTCACGCAGGCACTTCCCTTACTTATGAGAAACATTATTAAGAAATATACATGTGAACATAACTACAAACATGTGAACATACTTGTTCCCCGGTATTATACTGTTAGGATATGTTTTTCAAGACTTTGAAATGTTCGCTGTCCTTACTTCCGGCAGTCTGGATTATTTCCCCCCATATATATATAATTCCTCTTTGATTACTCTCTCATACATAATTCTTACCACATCCACGTCCTCTCACCCCCCCCCCCCCCTTTTCCCCTTCCCTTACATATTTTCCTAGACCGGAAGCAGACGCGTCTTATTGTGATGAGACTTCAGGAGGGAGCAGCCGTTACGGAAGAAAAGTTTTTGAAACTTGTTTCACTCCTGCGGCAGCAGACGAGAGCGTTCTTTTCATATTGATGACGTCATCGCCGAGAGAAGGATGTCACGACGACAAGTTTCAACGTTGAAGGCCACCAACAAATATGCTTTGACATGCAAAAAGCTATAATAATTTTTAAAAAAAAATGCTCCAGTCTTTTGGGAATTGGAGATTTTCAGACAAGGCGGAAAAAACTATAAATAGATATATTTTTGGTGCATCTGGTGTCCAAATAAAAAAATTGTTATTAGCTATGAATTAAAAAAAAAATATATGGTAATTTTAATGCTATTTTTAGCAATGCAGATTAAAATTATCAAGCTATTCCGGTCATAGCAGGGTTGCAACCAGGGACCATCGTGACATTCCAGAACGAATATCAATAGACCAGGCAGCCATCCTTAAACTGAACAAAGGTGCTAACAGTTTGCGAAGAAGGTCATTTTTATTCAAGTGACAAAAAAAATTCATAGTACTGGTATTGTATAGATTCATATATGAGTAATAATTGAGTAAAAACGACTATTCCAAACGTTTCACACCTTAATTTAAACGTCTTGTTGCCTAGCAAGTAGAGCGCTGATTCCCAAACTGATTCTGAATCCTCTGACAGACAGTTCACAAGCTTTATGTAATTAACTTATTAATTACTTATTCTGAGAACACGATTATTGAGATTTTGACATAAGATCTATCTATCCAAGTGGCACTACAGCCCATGAGGTGCCTTGACCTGCTCTGGCACATCTCTCCATTCTGATCTATCCTGGGCTTTAAGTCTCCATGCACGGATCATCAGCTGTTGTAGATCTGCCTCTACGTCATCAAGCCAATGTACTCGTGGTCTGCCTTTGAGGAGCCTGCCTTTTGGTTTTTGCCGGGGAACAATCTTTGCCCCTCTACTCTCTGGTATTCTTTCGAGGTGACATAGTACCAATCCAAACATGCAATATACTTGAAAGGTTAAGAGATGAATTCATGAAAATGTCAATAGTCTACGAGCTCAATCGGTTAAAATGAAGCAGGTGTACGAAAGACTTAGATGTGATGATTAGCTGAAGCCAGCCCTGAAACAATCCATACACTAAGCATGAAAGAAGCGCTATATAAAATAATTGATACCCTGTACATTACTTGCTTAAAGGCATCTTTATCATTTCAAAAGTCGCTACATTAATTCACAAAACGTAAAGGAGAACCAGTGACCATGGGATGTGCCTTTTGCCGTATTTTCGTGAATTTACCCCGAATAGGCGGATAACCCGCACAAAGTACAAAATAATTTGAAACAAAACCGTAGAGCCCTCACCATTATGTACCCTGCATGTGCAAATCGTGACTTGTAGTAAACTACCGGTACACAAAGTACTATCATCAGTACTATTTGTTTTCTTCAGGTTTAGAATTAGAGGTTCATAAAGCTTTACAATGTACATATGTGACCTTGTATTAGGATAGGTCATAAGACCAGTGACTTCTGCTGTACTGGCAAGTTAGTCCAGTGGTATTTTGTGGTCCCAAATCATATTATCTAGGCTTTAACTATAGCCCCTAGATATACAAAACTACTGAGACAGACAAGTAATAATACTGAGAGTTCAGTTGCAACAAAAATAATATTTTTTCAGGAAACCAAAGAAAAGCTCATGGAATGTATCAATGGAAATAAAGGCTAACCAAAGAAACTGAAATAATGAAACAAATCAAACTAGTAAGACAGGTTCAGGTCAAGATAATTGAAGAACCACCACCACAGAGGTACAGTAGTGTCTTATGTCAAAAACCAAAACGATGGTTTACAATAATATCACACATATAGTAACAATGAAATGACGTCATCCATGAGACATACTAATGTCTCGTATCAAAACAAAAGATGTCTTTTACACACAAAAAAAACACATACAGGAAAGGATAATAGACAAAGTAGACATAATATTTACATAAACCAACAAATTTTGCTAACAAATAAATAAAGTCTACTTAGCTCATTATCGAAACACTCTCCCCATTACAGTGGCACACTTCTCTTGAGTAACACAGTAATAATACAACAACACAAGTATTAGTTAAACATTACAGAGATTTAGTTCAAACTGCACTGGTCAGCTCAAAGACTCAAGAGAGAGTGGCAATTGTAAACAGTTAACAGGGACTTTAATAAAGTATTAAAGGGCACTAACTCTTATTGAAAACAAAAAGAGTTACCCTTATTGTCCCTCTTGTCACAACATATCACAACCACACAGCGAACTGTGGGAGGTATATACACCCACAGGTATGTCCTTAGGTTCCGTTATATACATTTACTAGTAAAATAAAGTTTTAAAACCAGCACCTTTGTATATCCCGCACATCTGCCATTTACTCGTAATGACTTATACAACCCGCGTGTTATATGCGCGAAAATCTTGTAATGTTGCAGTACTGTCGCGGCAACGCCGCAGCTCACACGCAGTTAGTAAAAATCATTTCTTTCCGCTAGACAACCAGTACGAACGTAAAAAGCAGGTAGTCTCTGGTTTAGTCATTAGAGAGACCAATTCGGCTACCTCTTGGTAAAAAAAAAACACTTTCAGGACTTTTTTTTTTCTTCCTTTCAGGTATCAGATACATAAACATAGCCACACGCAAAGTAAAACAAAAACACAGACAAAGTTTTCTGTGCCACATAAACACATACGCATACACATACACACACACACACACACACAATGTACATTAATTAAACTTTTCTAAAAACAATTTAAAAAAAACAACTTCATTTGCGAATATTGAAATGAATAAAAAGACTGAATTTATTTCACCTAACCTTCGAATTTAAATAATCTTTGCAAAGTCTGCTTGGCCACTCTTACTGTCCTGGTGTGGCCAATGGACCTCATTCATCAATCGTAGACAAACAACATTTAGTCACGTGATAATTTTGATAAAACAACGGGGAAAAAAACTGTCACGTGATAGCCATTGTGTATTAAAAATTAGATCGTAATTTGTATAGAAGAGAGAGAGAACCACGTGGTTAAATGTGTGTGTTTCTTTACGATTGGTGAATGAGGTCCATTGTTAGGTTGGCCTGTGTCATTATTTTGTGGTCGTTTGGTCCTTTTAAAGTAACAATAATGTTAATAATCTGCCATCTCATTATACCATCTCATTATACCAACTAATTTATTATTTAGCATTTATGCTGAAATGTGTATTTACATATTTAAAACAGTATCTCAAAACTTTAAACGAAATATTTCGCACATTCGAAAAATTGATCAGAGAATGTTTACTTACTCTTAGGTGAGTGTTTCGTGTGTTACACCATCATGCACCAAAAAGGTCCATCAACAGTAGATTATGGGAACTTAAATCTTTGGTTCAACCATGGAACTATGCTAGTATAGTTCCATGGTTCAACAAATACTACAAACACTACGTCCATAATATGTCCATAATATGTCCATAATAGCCTCGTTTACATTGCTCCGTTTTCTAATCCCAATTCTTTCAGCACGCATTCGCATTCAAAATAAAGTGTGCAACTGGGATTATCTAATATATAAAGTAGAAAGTAAGTCGTATGTATGTATGTATGTATGTATGTATGTATGTATGTATGTATGAATGTATGGTATGTATGTATGTATGTATGTATGTATGTATGTATGTATGTATGTATGTATGAATTTATGTATGTATGAATTTATGTATGTAATTAGTATGTATGTTGGACCAATCTTGATACATTTGGCATGAATGTTCCTTAGATCCGTGCGTAGACCGTAGCGTATGCTTAATGTCCCTCCCACAACCGGGAGGTCCCAAAAATAAAAACAATTTCTATCAAACAACTAAACTTTTTAAAAATATAAATCGGGATAACTATTCCGCGGAACAGTTTGGGAAACACTGGCTTAAAATACAGCGAAACGTAATGACTTTGAAATTTAGAAGCTATTAAAGTGATTCTGAAGCGGTAACCCCGCGAACATCAAACCAACTGCTGTCAGAAAATTAATAAAGATTTAATTAAAAGTGTTTATAGTTTATAAATGTTTGCATAAAATGTCAAGATGCTGAAGTGTGTAAGTTTTACTTGTTAAATGATGTAGTAAGATTTGTTATTTATAAAGGGCTATTGAAAGTTGTGAACTTATTCTCACAAGTAGACTCTCGTCTAATCAGTTCAAACTTCCATAGAAACTGACCATACATTTCTTCTTTGTTGTGTTACTGTGTTATCTATATGGTAATTTAGAATGTCATCTTAATTGCCTTTATTAAATGTCCCGAGTCAGTTATTCAAAAAGTCATTAATTTTTTTCATTATTGTATGTCCAACTGTGTTGGTACCTCAGTCACATGTTTATACATTCATCTTAACAAAAGTCCAATCTATATTATTCCTATTGGACAAGTTTTCTTAGACCATTGGTGCAAAATGTTGTATTTTATAAATGTGTTACAATTTTAGTCACACTACTTACCATCAATTAAGAATCATGAAATCCGCCTTTGAGATAAATCAGTGAATTTATTTTCATACACAAAAGTACTTTACATCTCACCAGGGTTTAATCCAGCACTCAAAATATAAATTACAAAGCACAAATAATATGACAGTATCACAGACAGGTGTGATTATGCTACATACTTTTCTGTTTTCCACCTAATAAAAGTTGTTTTATTTTAAGAACTTATAGAGAAAATGTTGACTTATATAGCGCTTTTCTAAATATGAATAAAGATTCTTTTTAAATAGAGGTGCAAGAACGAATGAATGGGATGCGCGTCGGCCATCAAGTGATACGTCATCGGAGCAGACGGCATTTAGTAGTGCCGCGCGAGAGAGGCAAGTTGGCTGCATGTGTGTGTGAGTGAGAGAGAGAATTCTCAGTGAAAGTGTGTGTGATTACTATTTGTGACGCTGGAGGGAGCAGGGCGATAGATAATGGATGGGGGAGTGAGAATGTAGATTTAATTTCAGTAACTGAGCCGCGAGCCTACATCTTAAAGTGGCGGGAAAGTGTCAATGAGGGACAGGGATAGCTGCAGACGAGGGGACATAGATCTGGAGGGTGCCAAATAAAATTCTAGTCTGGCATCTTGTGTGTCAATTTGTATGTAAATACTGGGATCTGTTCTTACACAAATAGAAAGACATTTTAATACAAAAATTACACACAAGCATGCGCACGAATATACTCACTCACTCAAAATATGTATGAATATGAATAAATGATCTAGAAATATACGTGTATGTCAGTCTCTTCTTTTGAGTGTATATTTAAAGAAAGAAATATTTAGAGAGAGAGAGAGGGAGAGAGAGAGAGAGAGAGAGAGAGAGAGATGAACAGGAAGAAGGGAAGAAAGAGAGAACTCGACAATGACACAGAGAGCGAGGAAACAAGAGATAGAGAGAAAGAAGGAGAGAGAGAATAGAGATAGAAAGAAATTGATTGAGAGAGAAAGAAAAAGATAGAGTGTAAGAGATGGAGAGAGAAAAGGAAAGAAATAGACCTACAGAAAGAGAGAGAGAGAAAGAAAAGATTACACATATAAAGAAATAGGCCTGATCTCTAGGTATATATATATATATATATATATATATATATAGAGAGAGAGAGAGAGAGAGAGAGAGAACGTTTTTGTTTGGTTTCTAAAATAATATTTAAAAAAATTATTTCTATAACTAAATAAAGTTTTTTTGTATACAATCGGTGGAAGAATACGAAATACATTTATTTTATTTCAAGACAAAATGTATTTTAATTGTATATAGTTCAACTGATACAACAAACACTATGTAAGTTTGTTTCAAGGTAGAAATATTTGACAAGGACCAAAAATAATTCGACTAAGACATTAAAAAAAAAAAGCAATGGCTGATCTATCTTAGTACTTTTCTTTAGTAAGCATTTGACTTTATATTAAGGACATCTAAAAAAAATTCCTCGTTATGGATGTTTACGTGCATACCTAGTTACCTACCTTACCCTTTACCTATCCCTTGGACCATTGGTGCACCACGCGAGATTTGTCGACCGTCTTTCTCCATTCTTCTCTGTCCCTAGTCCTAGCCAGAACCTCCTTCAATGGCAGGCCCGTCCATTCTTTTATGTTGTCTTCCCATCGCTTTCTCTGTTTGCATCTTCTTCTTTTTCCTGGTATTGTTCCCTGAAGGAAGGTCTTTGTGAGCATAAGTTTTTAAAAAGTTGTATCAAAATAACAAATAAATAAGTTTGATCAGGAAATTATTATAAAATTGGCTTTATGTTTCCTTAACTTACAGAGATTCATTGTGATAATAAATCCGGTAATATAGATTCTAGTAATTTCTAGAATGAATATTTGCGTCCTCAAGCGCTCATACACACATACACATTCGAACTGACACTCACACAAACACATACACACACACACAAGATAAACACTTAATATTAATAAAGTTATCCTAATAATTCAAATGTACTTTAAAGACGGGTTAGGATAAGAATTTTGTATCATTTTTTTCCTTTCTGTGTGAGTATATTTCCTTCTGAATACTTCTAGATAAAGGTTCGTGCGAGGTCTATTTACATCCTACATCAAGTGTTGACGTATTCATGACGGACACACGGCACAGAGAACGAGAAGATAAAACCAATAAATTGTGGATGTTTATACTAATATGTTTTCATGGTTGTAGGGGTGATTGATAAGAAGTCTATTCCAGAGACTATTCCAGAGTCTATTCCAGAGTCTACTCCAGAGTCTATTCCACAGATGAACATAACGTTTCACTGCAATGGCAGGGAGTAAAACCTATTAACATAGGACCAATAATTATTTACATTTAACTCTATGGCCTCTTTCAGTCGCAAAGCGACTATGGATCATCTCATGAAAATGAGATGAATGCCTGGGCATTAGCTGTGGTCGGAACGACGTCGCCCACACATCAGTTCCCCCTTCTCCACGCAGCTGGTATATCCAAAGGAACGGTAGTGCCTATACAGTTTGGGGTCAGCGGCGTCGAAGGTTCTGCCAGAGTGTAGCACTGGGTGCTGCAAACTGCCTTAGGGTCGCCAGCTCCTGATTTTTCCCCAGGGTTGACTCCTGAAACCTTTCCCGTGATTGGGTAAAGCTGCTAGGCAACAGAGGTTTGAATTCAGAGTTTTCCTTCTCTTAGGTGGGTAGCCAGCCATGGCTAACGAGCCCCTCCTGCTCGAAGCTTACTGGTTAAGGCGCCAGTGACTCGCCTTTGCCCCTTCTCCTGTAAATGATAACAGTTCCGCCGGACTCAATATCTGAGCCACACGTGAAGGCCAGGTGTTGGACTGGTTGTCAGAGGCTATTTGAGACGCATGCCAATAGGAAGCATTTTATAGGTATTAGAGTGCTTACATCCATTACCACTTCCGGCAATGACAACCTTGCGGAACCACATTTGACTAGAGTAACACTTTTAGTAAAATCACTAAATTTAGGAAGCCTTCAGAATAGAAGATTCTAAAGTAAAGTAGCAATTATACATAAAACAATGAACCATAATCTTCAAATACTAAAACAAAATCTAATAAAATACTCAGAAAGACACAAAGATAAAGGCACATTCCTCGTTCCAAATGCTAGGACTAATGTGTACAAATACGCCTTCTACCCTAGTGCTATTAGAGCATGGAATGGGTTGCCTGAGCTAGCCAGAAAAACCAGTGACTTGGCAGAATTTAAGTCATTGGTTAACATGCAAGACCAGACGCGTGACGCGTAGGACATAATCATCTTCTTTTTTGAAGTAACGTCTGTATTATATAAGATAAGATAATTCTAAGTTTGAGTTGTCTGACTTAATTTGGCTTAATACTTTTGTATCCCAGTGGAGCACAGGGCCGTAACAGTAAGCCATTGGAGTCTGTTGTGGACGATCTCAATCACCAGGGCCCATGTCCACCCTTCCATCTTTGCTTCTCGGTCTACTGATCTCCTCCAGGTTTTCTTTGGTCTTCCAGACTTTCTCCTTCCCCTGTGGGTTCCAGTCTAGAGTCTACATCAAGTGCTGCCGTGTTAACAGTTGCAATGTCTTCTGAGTTACGTACTGCTCTTGTCCTCCAGGCATGTCTCTTTTAAAACCAAATGGACTTTAAACAAGGTTGTCAACAAAGTCTAGGGTGCAAAATCTCACCGCCATTTTCAATATAAAGTTGGTAAGAAATTTTGTTCAGATATCGATTTGTAAGTAACAATCGATTTAATTTTGCATGGATTGAAAAAAAAAAAACTAGATAGAGACAGGAAAGGGTTAAATGTAATTCTGAAGGTATTTATGGTATGCTGGCTTCCTTACGAACGGTTCTTTAGTTCGTTTCCAGTATTTGAAGGACGCTCTTGAGTCCAGCCAACTCTATTGGGGCCCTGATAAACATTGGGGAAGTAAAGGCGGCTGGTCGGTGAGCTGACCTTTACGTTATCTGACCATCATATCTCAAGGTCTGATTATAAAAAAGGTATTTAATAACAATTTTTATTGACCTTTTAAAAATTATTTTGAATCACATTGGAGGTATAAATTTATGATACCATGCTATAACATAATTATTTTTTTTAATAACTATGTAGGATACTATTCTATAACTATGTAGGATACTATTCAATAACTATGTTGGATACTATTCTATATCTATGAAGGATACTATTCTATAACTATGTAGAATATTTTTCTATATCTATGTACGATACTATTCTATATCTATGTAGGATACTATTCTATATCTATGTAGTATACTATTATATAACTATGTAGGATTCTATTCTATATCTATGTAGGATACTATTCTATAACTATGTAGGATACTATTCTATATCAATGTAGGATACTATTCTATATCTATGTAGTATAATATTCTATAACTATGTAGGATTCTATTCTATAACAATGTAGGACACAATTCTCTAACTATGCTGGATATTATTCTATAACTATGCAGATTATTATTCTATACCTATGTAGGATACAATTCTATAACTATGTGTTACTGTACAATAACAATGTAGAATTCTCTCTCAACTTCGTACGCACTTAAATGTTCTTGATACTTTTAGAGTAATAACTTTGTTGAAATGAAACAAAGATAGGTGGGCAATAAAAGTGTTCGGGTTATCGCACCACTCCACAGGAAGTCAGAGTCCATTTGCGCCTTGCTCACCCCATCCGTGACCCTCGTGACAAAATGTCGAAGGCGCCGCCCCATCCCCCTGTCTACAGTCGAAGCCAGCAGACGTTGTACTGCAGCATTAACCAACAAATAACTCTCTTTTGGTTATTGTCATTTCATTACCCAATCAAAAGTGGGTCAGCATGTGTGAGGGAAGCAGGTCTTAAAGTACGTCAAGACTTGTGTCAGTTAAGACCAGGTATCTCTACCTTATGACATGCCAATCATCAGGTAACAGCAGCTTAAGTCCACAGCTGTTAGAGGAGTCGAGGGGGTCGTCTACATGAGGCTACACGAGAAATGAGGCGCGACGGTTTATGCTAGAAAAGAAAAACAACGAGGCACTAGATCACGAAAAATATGTAGGAAGAAAAAAAAAAACTTCCTTCAAATGAAATTAAAAAATATCGTTTTTCCCGTTTAGACCGAAACATGTTATATTTAATAAAGGCTTTAGTAATAATGTATTTATCGTTTCTTGAATACATTTCAGTTGAATATAAGAAAAATACATTTTTAAAATATCTATGCCGCAACACATCGTGGTTATTTTCATTTATCAGATTGATTAATCGGAACCATCTCTGACATCCGGAACATGTCTACATCTTCTCCAGCTTACAGGAACAACTTTCCCAGCATTCGTTTCAAAGTGGCGTTTCACCATCCTGTTCTTATCTTCCATGTCTGCTGGCTTAATTCTTTTTCTGTGCATAAACTATCCAACATTGTCACACTTTATTAATGCAACCGTCTTTACTTTACTCAATGCCAGGTTGAAGTTGGGTGGACTTTAAATATCCAGGAATTCAAAAGCCCAGTTTCCATCCAGATTACACCCCAGTACACCTGGTTTGGAAGCCAAGTGCTTAACTACTCATCCACCGCGCCTCTAATATTTTAGCCGATATGAAAATTTGAAATGGACAAATTATATAGCTAACGTTGAAACAATAAATAGGTAGTTGTTAAATAGCTGCGAAAATAATGTATTGTTTTGAGACTTCCATTCATGTCCGTTCCACTTGAAAGAGTGAATCAAAATTGGTTTTAAAAGACACAAAAACACACAGTCGAATCATTTTTCTTCTTTCCAACTGCTAGACAGATTTTACTTTCCAACAGCTAGACACAGATTGGTAAATTTCATTTAGCTCTCAAGGATTTCTTATCTATTTTATTAACTTTTATGAAGGAATGTGAACTTTTATCCCAAATAATTTCATTACTCAGACCTCTTCCCCCATTTAACTGCCGGCATCCCTCGTAAGATAAGTTTTTTTTTCTTGTTGCCTTAGTATCCTTCATTTAGCTTACATTTGGGTTGGTTAAGGTATATGTTATCAAAGCTGTTATTTAGTTAGTTTAAAATTTACTTTGGTGATTTGATTCATTAGTGTCAGACTTAGACTGTTTTGACTTAGTTTAGCTGGAGTGGTTTGACTGGTCATTATGAGCTAGGCGGTACTGTTTATATTAAGGGTCATAAGAAAAAATAAAGACTGGACGTATAGGACTCAACGCTTCCAGTTGTGCATCGTTTTCACTTAAAAACTAAGGATTCTAGAGCCTTTTAAGATCTAGAACGCGCATCCTGTTCAGCTCAGACAGGCAACATGCTTCAGTAGATTCAACAATAACCTCAATACCCTGCTGTTCAAAACTTGTTTGGATTAGTTTGTCTTTTTTACTTTTTTTTTCTGCTTATTTTATGTCAGTTATATTCTCTTGAACCTGCATTATGTTTGATAGCAGCGTTTTATATTAAAGAAATTATTATTATAATATATATCAGACAATCTGATATATCGATCAAATTTATGATACTGATTAAGGACGACATTCCAGACGTTGTAAAAGCACCGCGCTGTTTATAAATACAAATTTCTAAATGTTCAATGTAGCAACACTGGCTCTCAGGCTAGGCTTAACACTTACTCGGGAAGTAGGCCGAAGAAAGATGTGTTTGAGATTGTTGCAGTTTGAGACCTTGATCCAAGCATAATAAGTCCAACTAACCAACTAACCGAAATGAAAGAATCTTCGACGAAATGGCTAAAAACCACAGACACTTCTAGAAAAATAGATCACCTTCACCTATCTCTTTGTCTAATAGACCGTCGGGGCACCACACAGGATCTGTTGACCGCTTTTCTCTATGCCTTTCTATCTTTTGCCTTAGAATTTAATTCAATGACAGGCCTGTTCACTCTTGTATGCTGTCTTCCCATCAGTTTCCCTGAGATATTTTTTGGTATCTTATCTTATCTTATATATTACAGACGCTACTTCAACAACAAAAAAAGAAGATAATTACGTCCTACGCATTTCATGTGTCAATCTAGTCATGCATGTTAAACATTGACTTAAAGTTTGCTAAGTGGTTGGCTTTCTAGGCTGGCTCAGGCAACCCACTCAATTCTCTAATGGCACTCGTGAAGAATGAGCATTTGTACAAATGTGTTCTATCGTATTGAATAAGAAATGTGCTTCTATTTTTTTGGTTAAAATTATAGCTCTATGTTTCGTATTTAGGTGGCAACAGTGACTTTCAATTGAGCGACCTTGACATTATAAAGATTATCTTGAGAATCTGCCCATTTGCTTGCATTAACTCTTTCTCTCCGCTATTTTGTTTTTCCACATTTCAAAGGAATTCTTCATTTTGCTCATGACTATTTCACTCACCTGTTTCGATTAAGCTTCAATAGATTTGTTGTTTGTTATCACAAAATGTTGTATTTGGTATAGATCCAGAATGAAAGGGAAATGCATGCTCTTTTTATATAACACAAAGTTAAGTTTATAAAATAAAACATTTATTTAATGAAATGAGGTCAAATCAACGATGGTATCGTCGATCAGGAGAGAAAGAGTTAAGACAGCTACAGTTTAAGCTTGAAGGGAAAAACCAAACATAAACTTGAAGAAAAAAACAACAACTCCACATAAAGATCTAGAAAAGGAAAAAAAAATGAGATGGAATAAAACTCGAGGCTGAACCTATTACTTAGACTCACAAAATGTCTTAACTCGATACTGGTATAGGTCAGTGATCTATCACACCGCTACTTTCCTTCGCCAATAATTCATCTTCTCGTTAGCCGTGAGCCATTGAGAGTGATAGTTAGAGGAAGAGGGATGGAGAAAGACTGGTGAGGGCATAGAAATGAGAGAGAGGGAGACAGAAAGAGAGAGAGAGAGAGAGAGAGGTGAGATAGAGAGAGAGGATATATATAAATAGAGAGAGAGATGAGATAGAGAGACAGAGAGATGAGAAAGAGAGAGGGGGGGGGGAAAGAGAGAGTGTTAAATAGCTCAACTCACTGAAATGACAGACCAGACATATTGTTTTTACTTGCGCCAAATAACAATGTTAACAAATACCCTAACGTTAAGAAAGAGTGTGGATGGTTATATACAAAACTTACATTTCGTATATCACATTACTACGTCTGTTCAGTATTTTGCTACAGTGATAATTTTAAGCATCGCTACGCAATACGCCGATAGACAAGTGCTTACTGTTGATGCACGGACGTTGGGTTGTAGCCCCAGACAGCTAGCCAACTAAACCTTTATGGTCGGTTTAATTTCTTAATGAATTTTTTTTTTAAAGAAAACTTAAAACTCCTTTTTTTAAAACTAATTGAAAATACTTTTATTGATAAATAAATGCAGCTTATGACTTCGATGTTGTTGTTTATAAAAACGCAAGTGAAATAGTGTCATACTGAACAATTTAAACAAAATGCAACCCATTTTTATGAATAGACGTTAGTCCACGGCTTAGACCCGTTTATCTTAGATGTACCCCAGCCCCCAAAAGACTAGTGATGGGAACTAAACTAACTTTTAAAAGTTAAACTAAAACTAGCTTTCAACTAAAATAAAGTAGTTAACCTAAAAGTTGATCATGAATTTTAAAATGTTGTTCAACTGAACTAAAGAAAATTAATTAAACTATAACAAACTTTTTCATAACTTTATTTGGGGTGGGCGGCGGGTTGAACTAGACCTATATACATCCGACTGTATGCCTATGGTTCGATCTTATTCTTTTAACATTCTAGTAATATTTATCTATAATAAAATCAGTATTAAGGAATATGTTTCTTACATAAACGTTACTGCACAATAAAATAAAAATGCCTCAATAAATAAATAAGTGTGCTTGTAGTTTTGCCTGGAATTAAAACCTTTAGAAAAGAATGGAACTCTCTTTTTTTATATTAACTTATTAGGCTATATAACGGAAAATCTTACTTATACCGGTAAAGTTTAAAATCTTATTAAAAATAAAATAGATTTAGAATTTCAAATTTAGATCTAGTAACCAAACAAATAGAGACCAAATCGTTGGAGTTTTAAGAAATATTTGACCTGTATAACTATTTTGTTGTGTAAAATACATGCTGGACTAACCATGCCGATGTGCTATTTTCTTGTCTGACCACTAAAAATACAACTAACACTAATGCATGACCGTTAAACACGCAAGGGAAAAAAAACTGGGTGATCTTGTCACAATAGACTGCACACTCAGTACACTATATAGACCTACACGTGTACGTCTATCTGGCCAGGTTGTTAAAATCAGTCGGACACACCGTCCATTTACTTTCTGGGCAGGGAGGGTGTGTAACTATTTTAGTGTAAAGATATATCTACGAACATGCTTGACTAGCCACGCCAGTATATGTATTTCCAGAACCAGGGCTTTTTTTGTGACGGTACGCACCGGTACGGCGTACCGGAACCTTTTTGAATAAGGGGAAAAAATTATTACTTTTCTTGTATTTTAACGTATATTATTAATTTATTAGAACTTAAAAGTTAGGCAATCAATCACTGAGTACCGGTACCTAATCACTGAGTACCGGCACCTAATCACTGAGTACCGGCACCTAATCACTGAGTACCGGCACCTAATCGCTGAGTACCGGCATCTAATCACTGAGTGCCGGCCCCAAATCTCCACCGGGCACACGTATTCAAATCAAGAAATCGGAAATCTTCTTCAGGAGAAACAATACTTGTATTCCTCAACTTGCAAGTACGTAATTAATTTACACAGAAATACACGATATAATTTTAACTTCACTAGTAGATTCACAAAAGTAGAAACAATAAAACTTATTAGAAGAAAAAACGACCCCGATTGTTGACCTCCCCTTTCTATATACCCAACCCGTGAGCAATTATCCGTAATTTATTTTTAGAACTATGGAAACTCAATTGTATTTTAAGAGCAATGTATGTATGTATTTTTTCGAAGCTAATTAATAGTACAGAACAAATTTATGCAAAAAAATAAGACCTCGATTTGTAATTTTGAGTATGTGGTCAAATTTAATTTCCTATAAATAGATTATATATTCGAACATTCAGACCTGACGCCTACAACTAAATATAAATTGAGAGAAAGTCTGATTAATGAAACTCGCTGCAATGAGGGGACAACTCAATACTCAAACTTCGTGTTCTTCTTTTTTTATTATACAAAGTAACACGAATTTATAAAAATGTTCTAGAATAATGATCTCTGCTTCGTCAAAATTCACGAAGGACTATCTTCCTATCTTATAGAGCACAGACGTTACTTTAAATAAGATAATTACTTCCTAAGACTAGGTCAGTACTGGACAAGGTGAAAACTACTAACCTAATAAAATACTCAGAATTGGACACAACAATTAAGAAGGTTTTCTTATTCCAATAGCTGGGACTTATTCTTACCAAATGATCTATCCCTAGTACCATTAGAGCTTGAAAAAGGTTGCCTGAAACAGTCAGGAAAACCAGTGGCCAAGCAGACTCTAATTAACTTTTCACGACAAGATTAACAGATGAATAAGAGTAAGACGTAATTATATTATCTTTTAAAGAAACGTCTGTAGTTAATAAGATAAGAAGAAAAAAAACCAGACTTGATAGTAATCGAACCCTAAGCTCATTTTTTTTTCAGACTTAGATGCTATGACCCGACCACCTCATGTCTCTTTTTACGCTGTAACAAGCTTCGACATCCCTCTGACTCTAGTTTTATCACTGCCGCCCTGCTGATTGCACAATAAACTAAAGGGGCGTACGTGTAACATTATGAACTTGAACAAAGAAATTATAGAAATCATGGCTTACTAAAATGCTTGATAGAACATGGCTTAGCTGATAGAATTTATAGAATTGATAACACAAAAATAATTTTCTAAAACCAGCTTAGGCACCAACTTGTTTTAACTGACATAGAAGAGAGCATCTAAGAGCAGGCGGCTTCAGAAGGAGACAGCTAGAGCTCCCTTACCAAAGCCGTCGGATAAACATTTGGGTCCAAAAGAATATCCACTGCCCAGTACAGACGTAGACTGTTGAGAGAGATACTAAATCGACCACTAGTGGACAATGATTATTTCTATTTTGTGGCAAAATGTGTAAATTGTTGTGTTATATGTGTTGCGATTGTAATATATGTACTGATTCGATTTATAATTCATTAGTCGGTTTTATTATTATTATTATTATTTCAAATATTTTTTTTAAAAAGTTGTTAGAAAGCGTAGAGGGGAGATAACTCTTGTACATTTAAATTGTTTTTTTCAAGGAGGGAAAGATAACTGCTAAATATGATGTGAAGAATTTACGAATGTAAGATTGAGTGCTTTCCCCTCAATTTAATTTTTTAAATATATGGAGTAGGCTAATTCATTTCACACACGGAACCTTTTCGTTTGCTTCAATATGGCGGACTACCAGGCTACACAAAACTGACATTCTCACCTCTTCCGCTTCAAGAGAATTAATGTTTTGCTTTTTATGAGAAATAATGGACATATATGCATTATAGGGTTTACAGTATCGTATGTACTATAATAGAATACGTCTTACTCAAAGAAGCTTAGAAATCTTGAAGATCAAAATCAGAATAGGGGATTCTTTTTTTTTCTTCCATCAAATGTCAAACGCATGGATTTGAGGAAAAAACCCAAAACTTTAGATGCATCAATCGTAGCATCCAGTAGGATTTGATTTTGAGGCTGTCCAATCGGAACCCAAGTATCTAACCGTTGGACACTTTGTCTATTAAAAAGAAACCGACCTATTTTCTTTAACATTTGACGGCGCTCCTTGACTCGTGTTTATAACCGCACGTCTCGCCAACGCTTATATAAAGTACAGATGAGACAATTGTAGGAGTTACTAACCGCTTCCTGCTCCTCGTATTCCAAGGACAAGAGTGATAACTCTCAATAATATTTTTAACCATTGGTTCTATTTATAGATAAAATAATAAGCAGAGTGTTTGAAAAATGATAAAAGATGTTATTCTAAACCAGCGGTTCTCAACCTTTTAACCTCAGCGACCCCTTTTACAATCCCCCACTCTGCTGCTACCCCTGAACACACACACAAAGCACTAGAAGAATAGACAAAAACAAATCTCGATTTTTTTCGATGGTCTTAGGCGACCCCTGGCAAATCGTCAATCGACCCCAAAGAGGGTCGTGACCCACAGGCTGAGAACCCCTGTTCTAAACTGTTTTCAAACTCTTTCCAAATTTACAATGACGATTACTCGAGATATGAAAACCGATCAATTTATACTCAAATTTATATTTGGAACATAAACAACACTTGAAAAAACAACAACACTCTACATCTTGGAAGTAGCAGACGTGAGCTAACTGCGATATAAACATTTCAACCCAACTCAACAAATTCATTAAAAAGGCATAAAAAACAACACTCAGCAACGCCTTGTCAACAACACGAATCCAACATCGCAAAAACATAACTGTAAAAACGAATGCATAAAAACGAAATTGACAACATAAGTGCGCCATAACTAAGGGCAGTAACTGAACTAAAGGATTTTTTTAAAAAGTTTCTTTTGATTAAATTTCAGTGTGAGATTTACAAAATACTGTTGGCGGACAAACATTCTACGAAAGAAACAACGGGAAAAAAATAAATGGTGAATTCGACAATTCTTGTTGTGAACAATTTTAGTGAACAATTTTAGTGAACAATTTTATTTGAGTATTTAACCCTGACCTATACATAATGAATTTATAATTATTTTTAAATAAATATGTAATTGTACGTATTGTATGTACACATGTGATACTCTGTTATGGCCTACATATGCTCATTATCGATTCTCAATAGAATGTTTAAAAAGAGATGACAGTTCCGGAAGAAGATAGCATGCATCCCAAGTATCATTGTAGAATGACGTATATCCGCATCCGTTTTCCTGATATATTGAAGCTACGTCACTAGAGAATGAAAAGTCGGATGTCGATAAAGTTTGAATAATAAAGAAATATTGAAAGATGTATCTAGCACGTTAGAGGGAGCGTGGTGGTTAAATGGCAGAGCTTCGGAACTGAGCAGTCTTAGGTTCGAAACTCGGTGAAGACTGGGCTTTGGAATTTTGGAATTTTTGGGACATCCTGTGGGTCGACCGAACTCAAATGGGTTCCCAACTTTTGTAGTAATTACACATGATTCAACCATATTAAACTGCAGTCAACAAAGAACTGAAAGAAGATTGCTGTACCATTCATATTCTCCCGTCCTGACTACTACAATGCTGTGCTAGCAGACCTTGCGATCAATATGGCAGACGATATGAAGGTCTTCTGTTTCTACTTTCGCCGTAATTAAACCTCAAGATCCCTCGTTTTGGAAGCCAAGTGCTTTACCACTTAGCCACCATTGCCAGCACGCATACCTGAAGATAAAGACGTCATACTGAAGATAAAGACGTCATAGTGAGTATAATAAAGGTCATACTGAGGATAAAGACGTCATATTGAGTATAAAAACATCATGCTGAGGATAAAGACGTCATACTGGTGATAGAGACGTCATACTGGTGATAGAGACGTCATACTGAGGATAAATATGTCATACCGAAGATGAAGACGTTATACTGAGTATAATAAAGGTCATACTGAGGATAAAGACGTCATACTGAGGATAAATGTGTCATACCGAAGATAAAGACGTTATACCGAAGATAAAGACGTCATACTGAGTATAATAAAGTCATACTGAGGATAAAGACGTCATGCTGAGGATAAAGACGTCAAACTGAGTATAATAAAGGTCATACTGAGGATAAAGACGTCATACTGAGGATAAAGACGTCATACTGAGGATAAAGACGTCATACTGAGGATAAAGACGTCATACTGAGGATAAATATGTCATACTGAGGATAAATATGTCATACCGAAGATAAAGACGTTATACTGAGTACAAAAACGTCATACTAAGAATAAAGACGTCTATTTGATGATAAACACGTCATACTGAGGATTAAGACGTCATACCGAAGGTAAAGACGTCACAATGAGGATAAAGACGTCATAATCAGTTGTCAACAGTTCAACTTAAAAAGTTTTAAGCGAAACAAGAAGCCATTCTGCAATTTCTCTCTAATGGAGACTCCAAGGGAGTAAAAAAAACCTCGATGACAATGTGGATACCCTCCGTCAAAAGTGTATCTCTAATAATACAATGCCATCTTTCCTCAATGTAAATGTCATAAATTTCTTCGCTTCATGAGTTATTCCAATCTGTCGTCTTTAAATTCTTGAAACTCTTTTGCCTGAAGATCTTTGCAAACTTGGAACAAGGTTTGAAACAGGCTTTTCATGAACTCACACCAAATGTATATCTACCTTCAAGAAATAGCATTGACAGCTATTCAAAACTTATTTTATATATAATACAATACAGCTGTACTATTCTAAAACGATGTACGAATAGGTCAATGGTCTTAGAAGGCCTGAACTTTGTCCTGTAAAGCCACAACCTGTTGGCAGTGGAGACCAATAGCTCGTTACCACGTCACAGGTCTGTACGACTTGGAAACGGGCTATTGCTTTCCGCTACCCACAGGTTGCGACGTCTCAGGTCAGTGTTCAATCCTAATATAAAGATTGGTCTCGCGTACGCCAACATTGTGTTTGTTTGTTTTTCAATGCTATTATAACTATTATTATTATTATTATTATAAGACACTGAATGACCACTGAGAAAAAGGGGTAAATCTTTTTTTTTTTTTAATTTTTTTTTTAAACGCTCATACGTAACCATTGTTTTTTAAAGTTTTACTTTTATATAGGAATGGGCAAGATGGCCGCGTGGTAACATGGTCGATCTCTAAACTCTGGAATCACAGCTTGAATCTATATTTTGAAATAGGCGATGTCTTAGTTGACCCAACACTGTAATGAGTACCTGATATTGGTTGGTTCAAGACATTTATGTGTGTCATATGCACATGACACACTTTTCAAATTGTCGGCCACAGAAAAAGATTACCTTCACATCAATTGTCCCATTCACACTACATGGTAATGGCATTTAAAAACCAGTGCTGATATTCTGCTTGAAATATGATGTCCAGCAGCTTATTATAATAGGGCATCCATTGTCATTTTTTCAAAGGGTTCCAAAATGCCAAAGTCAGGACCCGCGGCTAAACTTTTAGTACTAGTGGACAGAAAAAAAAAGTATTTGAGCCAATATCCTTCCTTCAATAATCGACGTAGACACTTGATCCCAGGTTCCCATTGATAGGGTCTAGGATCAAGCGGATATTTTTTTGTTGTTTATCGAAAGCCATGAAAATAGATGGGCTGTCTGTTTAGAGCTTAATGAATTTTTGGGATAGAACCAGGGGAGACTACGTAGACTGGCATTTTGTCACCAGAGTAACAGGACACGATAACTCGGATTATACAGCCATCTCTGGTAATGACACCAGAGTTATCTAAGAAAGATAACCGTATTTTTTTTTCTAAGGTATAATGTTTTCAAAGTCTTGAGGATTTTTTATATATCTTTTTCGTTCTTTTAATTCCTCTTACACTGTTAAAACCAAGGGCATATACACCTAGAAATATACAATATCTTCGATTTCAAAGATTGAAGACAATTACATTGATGTGCAATGCGACGAACGTAATAACGACTTGCATATTTTGCTAACTTCTGATCCCGAGGTCCATTCAAGTGCTTTGTCTTCTGCTGCGCCTGTCTTCTACAAGGGCCCTTCCATGGCCTGAAATGAATGTCCTGAGACCTGCATTACAGTTCTCCTACTGTCTCTTTCAGAGGCCATTTGCTGCTAGTCCCCTTCCGTATGCCAATGAGGGGAAATTACGCTTATGCTAATTCTCATAGCACTTACAGGGGGGCAGCTCCTTTACGACCAAATTTCCTTAAACTGTCATCATATTCAAAAGAAGAATGCTAATTGTGTTGATTTTATTGTACAGGTTTTAATATTTATGTGATTTGTTATTGGCTCTCAGAGTAAACATATCTTCAAGTTTTTGTCTTTGTTACTAACAAATTAAAGTTATATATTGAAGTAACATATAAAGTACCATAATGTTGTAGCTTACGGAAGTAACAGTTTAACACACTGGAGTAACATACCGAGGTAACACACTGAAATAACATACCGAAGTAACACAATGAAGTAACATGCCGAAGTAACACAATGAAGTAACATGCCGAAGTAACACAATGAAGTAACATGCCGAAGTAACCAATGAAGTAACATGCCGAAGTAACACAATGAAGTAACATGCCGAAGTAACACAATGAAGTAACATGCCGAAGTAACACAATGAAGTAACATGCCGAAGTAACACAATGAAGTAACACGTTGAAGTAACACAATGAAGTAACATACCGAAGTAACACAACATTGAAATGAATGAGGCTGACAGAGGTTTAAAACCTTCATAACTTAAAATCTAATGAGCAATAAATATGATCGTTACAGATGGCCTGAACACTGACCTATGACCTCGAAACGTTTGGGCTGTTTAGACCAATGGCTCGTTGCCATGTGACAGGTTGTAACGTCGCAGCTCAGTTTTGAGGCTTCTTCTTCTAGCCAGCTTTTTGCTGCTGAGCTGTCAGCTCTTTTGCAGACAGTTCCAAGGAAAAATAGTGTGCAGTTCTCATCAGCTGTTCAGCAGCGTTTATCATGTGACATCTTAGTCTCTGAATATTTTTTTTGAATATTGTTTTTCTGCTGGCCGGCGTAATTGTTTACACAACAACTGGTCTAGGTCTTGGCCGAAAATTTTGCTGGACTTCTAGACCACAATGTTTTCTATGTTTTCTTAACCCATTTACTTGACTCGAAGTGCAGTCAAGCGTGGCGCTAATAAAGGGAGAAAACGTGGTAATTAAATAATGTAGGCTTGTGCGTCCAACTGCGTAGAACAGGCTCCGAAGCCCCACCAATACAAACCGTTTTCAACCGAATAAAATGCCAAGTCAAGAAAAGATAAATCTATTATACTTCCAAGTTAGCGCGAACATTTGTAAACCTTAATCTTATTTTCGAGTACGAATTGTCTATTACTTTTTTTCACCACTTTGAATTACCTCTTGCCTTGTGTCAATCAACAAAGTTCTATATTATTTTATTTATTATTTCCCTTACTGTCGGTGGGGAAGATATAAGAACATTTTTTTAATGAAAAAACATTGTTTACTATAAAACATGTCCCACCATTTCTTTTCCCACGCAGTTATAATGAATGGAAGTCGGGTTTTCTCACAAGAACCATAACCAAGGCTATTAACCCATTTTTTGTTGTCGTCGTCTGCTAATCTCTGTCTCAATTCGCTCCCCTTGTTTAAAAAAAAAAAAAAAACACTTCATGGAACCTTTAGTAGTGGCAGTTTGTAAACCAGCCTTGCCTTTAAATAAGTAAATTTGTCATCCCATCTTTTTAGACTAGACGTGGCCTCTAGACATGGTATTAAGTAAGTGACTTTCTATCTCCCTTGATCAAACACTGCAAAGAATTATTGTACTCATATCATGTAAAAAAGATATGTACTTTTACGGTGCAAAGCGAAGGGCTAACAACATATGACACTTTAACTTGTAAGAAGTCGTTACTGTATTAATTGTAAAGTTTCCCCGTTCAGACCTTGCGATCAATAAGGGAGGTAATGTAAAGGTCATCTGTTTCTGTGGCCGACGGTTAACGAGGGTGTCATGTGGCCTGCACAACGACCAACCACCTTTACTTTCAAGACTAATGTCAAGTACCCATTGGAGCCGGGCGGACTCGCCCAAAGATTAAAAATCTCAAGTTTTCACCTGGATTCGAACCCGGGGACCCCCGGCTCAGAAGTCAAGCCCTTTACCACTCAGTCACAGCGCCTACTGTATTGAATGTAATGATATTAAAATTGTATAAAAGATGATAGATATTTTAGAATGTTTTTTTTTAAACCTACTGATGACTTAATTTGTATTTGTCACCACAAAAGATCGAGGTTCTAATAATATTCCTTATCCCTGGCTCGGGAGAACTTCGCTACACCTTCTGGACAGAAGCTTCAGTTAAGACTGTTAGCTCTTGTTACGTTTAAGCAGAACTCTTATATAGTGACGTCATCTTTCTCTGTATCCAATTATAACATTTAACTATTTGTTAATTTCTCGTTTGAATCAGCGATCGAAGTGAGCAAACAATTTCTCTCACAGCAAAATACGCTTGAGATGTGAGCAGTTTTGTTCACTACTCACGAGCTCCCATGTTTACGCGTGTACTCACTTACAAGATGATCCTATGCTCCACATAGATAAGAACCGGTCCCGTCGAGATACCAGACTAAAAAGTCCTCAAGGCGAGTGATAAGTAGGGTAAGTCTACCATGGACCCTGGATATCATGGCTTTCAGCGTCACGGACAGATGACACATGTCAGAGGCGTTGTCATCTTGGTAAGTGTTTTCAAAAGAACCTCACCTACCTTGAAAAGAGGAAGAGAAAGTTCTTTACCGATTGAGGAGTACTTGTTAAAGAGAATCTTGTTGAAGAGCATCTTGTTGAAGAGTATCTTGTTAAAGAGTATCTTGTTGAAGAGTATCTTGTTGAAGAGTATCTTGTTGAAGAGTATCTTGTTGAAGAGTATCTTGTTGAAGAGTATCTTGTTGTTGGTCTCCTGTCGTAGAACGACTATGGTTCATCTGGAACACTTTTTCATGTGACTGTAGAGCCCTATTTTGGAAAGACATTCCCGTCCATATGTATTGCAGGTCAAGGTGGCTTTCGCTTTCGTGTTGGAAAAGCCAGCCATTTCTCGTTTGGCACGCTTTTTCTTCCAGAGCTGAGGCCCATGTTTAATCGCTGTCCTTAGCTTTCGTGGTCACCATCTCTCTCCACATAGTGCTGTCTTGGGCAATGTCTCCCCAACGGTCAATGGTCAGTTCACAGTTTTGAGGTCCCGTTTGATTACATCCACATAACGGAGGTGGAGGATCTTACACAATCAACTAATTGTCTTATAATTTTCGGACTTTCCTTCAGAGATGAAGATCATTACGTCTTAGACCAAACAAACTCCGAGAGGGGGGCAGTTCAAGCTCGGACCTGGCGTAAAAAACGAAGCACATATCACGTGACCAGACAGTCCTAACTAGATTGTATTTATCTAAATGTTGGCCTTCAGTCGTAAATTGTCCAATGAACGGTTGTATGGCGAGATTGAACCAGGGACACGCGTAATCAACCTCTTGTTTGAAGTAACGTTTGTATTTTATAAGACAAAATAAGAAAAGATAAGTATATCTCGTTTCTGAAGCATTGAATGAAAGCAAAATGCTGAAGCACCAACAACAAACGGCAATAACTCTGATACATCTTGTTATCATTATTTGTCCTTTTTATTAAAGAGATGGCGTTTTAAGATTTTCATTTTGTGTTTAATGAGCCGATAATTGGTTTTGTAGTTTTCGTCTGTCAGTTACCTTCAGGGCTGGATTTAGGGGAGGGCAGGCGGGGCTACTGCCCCGGGGAGTCTACAAGAGAGGCATTGCCACGATAGTGATAAAAAAAATATCGGAATTTCGAGAGTTCGTAGAGTTTACTGTTATCGCATACTTCTGTATATTTATATGAAAATACTTGAAATCTTATGGTTGGTAACATTGTCGACGATTGTCGTGGTAAGGAGTTGTCCGCTCAAGCGTTAAATATTTAATTTTTTGGTTACTAATCTTCTTCTTTAAAAAAAAATTCTTTTTTGCACAGATCATTTAAAATCTTTATAATTCTGTAAAACATTATTAAGTAGAAATTAGATCAAATCTAACTCAGGCAAGAGCTTAAGCCTTTTGTTTACATGTTACAGTAAACCTTCATTTTTAGCAATTAGCTATCAAAGCTTGCTCTTCAAAGTTACATTACTGCGCTGTCCAGTTTACGCCTTTACACCGTGACCCAGCTATATCACGTGATAAATAGATGTCAGTTGGTCGCAGTGATAACAGATAAGTCAGTTGGTCACAGTGATAACAGATAAGTCAGTTGGTCACAGTGTACTCTTCGCGTCTTCCTTTATGGGCTTAATTTATTAGAACCAAACAATTCAGTAGAGAAAGTGTAACAGAACAGAAGGGCATCGCGAGAGTATAATACCGCATTCTACCCGTCATGCACTTCCGTTTGAACATCACGTGATACGAATAGAACGAAAAGAAAAAAAAAATGGCCGCTCAGATAGCTGTTCCTAAATATCGACAGACATATTAGTCGTTACATCCTACCATATTGTCAGAGAATCTGATTGGTTGTGGCCTTGACATACTTAGAAATGGATGTTTTGACGGACAAACAGAAACAGAGATAGATTTACATGCATGTTTGCTTTTTTTTCGTCTTTATTCGGGCTAGTTGACCTCAGACACGAACAGGACGTAATCATCTTTATTCTTAGAAGTATCGTCTGTATTTTATAAGATAAGGAATTCAGAAACATTTTGATGTCTCGTTTTATTTAACGGTATCGTCATTGTCTCTGTCTCGAACTTTTAACTTTCCCCTAGCGATAGAGCTACATCTATAGAGAGACCATAAAGGAAGGGTCTCACATTACAGATGCCATGCGGGATAATAATAGAAAGTACAACATTACTTGGTGATCACAGAAGCCCAACCTGTGACCGCAGATGTATATCAAGGATTGGCCTCTTTAGTTGCAAAGAGAATAGTCATTTTGTTAGGTACAGAGTCTCAAAACCTATAGACCAAACTAGATTTTTCCAAGCGTTAAGTTTTGGATGATGGAGTATTGTCTTCTAAATCAACTACAAGCAGTATAAAAATAGCCATTGCCTCTATATCTATATTATAAGTTCAATAATTAATAAAAGATTTTCTGCATTAATATTGTTATAACTCTGGTGGTAAAAAGGATAGTGCGTAATCGGGTGTGTGTAATCATATGACACTGGTAACGCCGGCCAGTGCGAGGCGATCGGTCAACCCTGGCGGATGACGAGATATAAATCTAAGACTGACACCTATGTGCACAAAATCTTGTAATTTACTATAATATTTGTAGGTCTATGTTAAAAGGTTTAAGATAATATTTTATGTACTTTTCAGCGCCGTATTTACATTTAAATTATTTTTGAAATGCCATTCACTTTTACCTCAAATAAATTTTTTTTCATTATGGCGTCCTTGACATTATTAAGTTTGTCAATGTCTTTCAAAATCTTTTCCTATTTGTGAGTGTTTTTTTTAATATGTTGTCTTCTTTATTTTGCTTATCTTATCTTATTTTATCTTTTCTTATATATAACAGAAGTTACTTCATAAAGAAGATAGGTTTTCGTTATTTCGTCACCTCATTTCATCAAATCAGTTTCTCTTTTTTTTTCTATGCTACTCGATGGTATTGCATAAAGAATGTAAACTGTATCTCAACGCCAACAAAGGGTGAAATTACGCAAATTTATGGTGTTAATCTCTGTACATTGGAATAGTAATTCAATTTGAATTTGATACTATAGCAATTTAGTACGTAACCATTGATTAACAAAAGATGCAGTCTGTTATATATTGCAACACTCTGTTGCTATGTGTCATCTATACACTTTTTCACATGTAACTAGCAGATAATTTCTGACATTGTTACAGTGATAGGTAGTGAGCACGGAGATAGGAGCTTGAAGGTCACCTGGAAACAAAGTCAGCTGGTCTGTCAGATAAGAAAGGGGGAAAGAAAAGGCACCAATTGCATTGGTCGCAGCATTGAAAGTGCAATTTAACCCGACATCTTGTTATCTCTAGTAACCAGATGTGGGGTCTCTCATGCACATTTAGGTCACATCCGGATTTATGTAGTTGAAATACAATTGTAAAACCTCGTTAAGGAAGACGGGAGTTATATTTGAAGACAATATGGGGACGTTTTTTAAATGATTTGAGAACACAGCGAGAAGAAACCGTTTGAAAAAAGACATTTGGAAGTTTGGGGAATTTTAGGCCCAGTCTAAACTGGAGGGACCCAAAGTGACGTTTGAGGCCTAAGTGGTTGTCCTAAAGTGAAGTTCAAGATGGTTCTCAAAGTGAAGTTTGAGGGAGGGGGGCCCGAATTGAAGTTCGAGGAGAGAGGGAAGGTCCGAAAGAAGGACCCAAAATAAAGTTTCAGGGAGGGACCAAAGTGAAGTTTGAGGAGGTGGGGTCCTAAAGTGTAGTTTAAGGAGGTGGGGTTCTAAAGTGTAGTTTGAGGAGGTGGGGGTCCTAAAGTGAAGTTTGAGGAGGTGGGGTCCTAAAGTGAAGTTTGAGGAGGTGGGGTCCTAAAGTGAAGTTTGAGGAGGTGGGGTCCTAATGTGTAGTTTGATGAGGTGGGGTCCTAAAGTGAAGTTTGAGGAGGTGGGGTCCTAAAGTGTAGTTTGAGGAGGTGGGGTCCTAAAGTGAAGTTCGAAGAGGTGGGGTCCTAAAGTGAAGTTCTAGTAGGTGGGGTCCTAAAGTGAAGTTCGAGGAGGTGGGGGGCCTAAAGTAAAGTTTGAGGAGGTGGGGTCCTAAGGTGAAGTTTGAGGAGGTGGGGGGCCTAAAGTGAAGTTTGAGGAGGTGAGGTCCTAAAGTGAAGTTTGAGGAGGGCTGGTTCTAATGTGAAGTTCGCGGCTGGGCCTAATAGCGAAGTTCGATGGAAGGACCTAAAGAGAAGTTTGGGGGGGGGGGGGGGACAAAAGCGAAATTTATGGTAAGGTTCTTGTTGAACTTAGTGTGAGGCTTAAGAGGCAGTTCGGAAATTTCGTGGGGGGAAATATTTGTTGTGATCAAATTCGATCTTGTATATTGAACAGAATTATTTGCTCTTTACTTTTGTACTTATGTGACACTAGAAAAAAAAAGGAAAATCATTTGGTCATTGGGCTGGACATTGAATCATCTAGGCATGTCCCTTCTTTGACATTTCTCCTTAAAGTAAAAACACATTTTCTCCTTTAAGATATTTCTGATCTGTTACTATGGACGATGGTTAACGTGGTTGTCATGTGGCCAGCACAACAACCAACCGATTCACATTCCCCACCTTTAGAGTTCGGTGGACCTAAAATCCCATTTTTCACTGGGATTTGAACTCAGGACCCTCGGTTTGAAAGTCAAGTGCTTTACCTCTTGGTCACCGCCTTCCTCTCCCATCTCTACTTTACGTTCGCAGAATACTCCCTAATCATGGAACACACGATCTTTTGATACATCTTCTGATCTTGAATGGTATAAAAGATGTTTAAAATTATTTAAGTTCTAATCCGTTCAGTACACTGTGCTACGGTTCATTTAGTTCTTGGCACAGAGACAAGTTGATAACAAAGAAATCAAGAAGTTTATTATCGTTGCTGACAAGCGAATAGAAGTTTCTGTATGTCCTTAAACTTCTGGAGTTTTTGTTTGTTCTCTTGTGTCCAGACATTTTATAGCTCATTCTGTCTGTCGGATACAAGAATATTTTAAAAAGGTGAGAATTAGAAAGAACAGAAATGAATCAGACAGACAGACAGACAGAACGGAAGTAAGAAAGCGCGACGGACAGATAAACTTCTGAAAATGAGCTTAGTGCTGTGTCAACGTAATGTTATGTAATGTTGGAGGATGCTGTATTACTATTACACATTGGACTGGTCACTACCAAAGTGTCGCGAATGCGTAGACTGCTGGGTTCGTGCTTCCTGGAGTCACACTTGACACGTGACAGACACAGACATTACAAATTGACTCAAGTTCTCTTTGGCAGACAAATATAATGTTTATTTAATGACGATAATAACAATACTGCACCTTTATTGGCAGTGACATCAAGACTTCCGATGTGAAACAGTTACATCCGCATAACAGTGGTATTGAATGTCCAAGATGGTTAGTTACAGAATAAATAACAAGTAACGTCCGCAACACAGTGTTAACAATAATACTTCAATAATACATATCCAACTCTCAGTGTAGAGAAAAACTAATAGGAATATACATAGTGTCCACTAGCTTCAACTGCCCAAAAGATACTACTTAACTCAGAGTTACAACTCGACTCTCTAAGTCGCTACCACTAGAATCTAGTTGACTGCCTTGTTCAGAGGATAGCACCTGACTCTTTGACTGAACTGACTGAACTCAAAGTCAATTTTAGTCATTCTACTTCCTGTTTTCTACATCAGGAATTCACGAGTCTTTTCAATGTCTTAATCAGAGGTGAACATTAAATCTGGCAATGTCAACTGAGACTGCGACATTAAATCTGGCAATATCAACTGAGACTGCGACATTAAATCTGGCAATGTCAACTGAGACTGTGATATTAAATCAGGCAATGTCAACTGAGACTGCGACATTAAATCTGGCAATGTCAACTGAGACTGTGACATTAAATCAGGCAATGTCAACTGAGACTGAGACATTAAATCTGGCAATGTCAGCTGAGACTGAGACATTAAATCAGGCAAAGTCAACCGAGACTGAGACATGCTGCCTAGAAAACTTGCATTTCTGAAATTTTGAAACCCTGAAAATGGACTTGCACAGACACACAAGGCGCCCTATAGAACTAACTGGTTTCTATTCGTAGTAGACAGAGAGCACAGAGATAAAAAACCACTTCTGAATAAACAAATATAAATTTTTAAGCTTCGAAGTTAAAAAATTAGGGAGCATCTCAGAATCGAGTAGTCACATTCGACTTGTCACTAGAGTATCACCTTTAGTGAAATCACTAAAGCTCGAAATTAAAATTTGAAGTAGCAATTATAAAAAAATACACTGAATTAGGACTTACAAATACAAAAACAGAATTTAATTAAATAGCCGGAAAGTCACAAAGACATATTTCTTATTCCTCAACAGAAGAGCATGTAACGGGTTGCCTTAATCAGACAGGGATACAATAATTAGCAATGAACATTTACACATTATCACATTGGATACGCGTAGGATGTTAGCATTTTTTATATTAACGTATACGATATATAAGATAATTAGAGCTATGAAGAAGGACGGTTGACGGATCCTGTGTGGTTCCCCAACGGTCCAACAGTCAAGACAGAGCACGCAACTTGATTTTTAAATCTGTTTGTTGTTTAAAGCAACAGCGTTTTCTATAGTCATAAAGCTTAACTCATATTTCTACATGGTGGCTCTCTCTGCGGCCAACTCTAGTGTAAACTAGACCAAATCGGCAAAGAAAATTGAGGAGTTAAGTTATAGCTCCAAGACTATTAGCTCAACTCTATCCAATGTTACAAATTTAATGAATCGTTAATACATTCTTAGCACTACAGTTATCCAGCCCACCTAGAGACGCCACTGAGCTTAACATTGACATTTAGTTCTAAATTTATTTTTTTTTGTTTCTTTGTTTTTTGGAAATTTTTGTAAGCCATATTTTAATACTAGTTCTAAAGGTTAAACTAGATAACAAAAATCACCCTTGATGACCTGCAAACATATCTCTATCATTGTGAATGTATTGGCAACGCACTGTGATTTCAAAACCAAGAATCGCTCTAAGAAAACATTTTATTTTTCATCGTCTTGGAAAACAAGTGATTAAAAAAGGTTTATAAAATCGTAGTGTCTTGCAGTTCAACATTGGATAGATCATCCATTACCAGGATATCACCCAGCCATTTTTCAAGCTGCTCCGTCTCGTTATCTCAGGGCTGTATCCTTCAGAGAGCACTTGTCTCGGGCAAGCGACGCTGATTCGGGCGATTGTATCAATCAGAGAATGCATGTCCTAGACAAGAGGGTACCATGTTTAGGGCAAATTAAATTTAAATCTCAAATAACAGATAATCTTCGGCAACTTGTTTTAGATAACCCGAGTTGAATTTGGTGGATCTTTATAAACGATTTGAAACATTTAGTAAACATAGAGAAACATGAAGCATGTAAATAATAGAAATACTTTTTTAAAAACACTTCCAGGTTTAAAGTACACACTAAGATGTTTAACTTGTATATATGTTTAGTGAACTTGCAAAGTCTGGCCAGACCAACTGAGATCATTGGTATAATATTGTTGCCAACTTAACCTATTTACTGCAACTGTGATCAAATTGGTCAATATTTGCAAGTTTGTTAGTAATTTATATGAAAGAAACGGCAAAAGTATTCCTGTAAAAGCATGTGATCTATAAGGGAAGATCTGTTTTTATGGCCAACGGTTAACTAGGAAATAATGTGGCAGGCACAACGACCAACCGCCTCGAATTTCCTCAAAGCAAGTCATTAAATGCCGGAGTTCAAAATGTCCACTTCCCCTTGGTTGAAATTGAAGAGCTCTACCACTCAGCCACCACACGCCTTACAGAAATATATTTTGCTATTCATATCCTTTCTGACACGCCCACCCCATTCCCATACGCAGCCCACCTATCCATTGTTATGTATTTCTTTTTAGGGATGTACTATTTTATAAATCAAATATTTTCAAAGCTTATATCAACTCACTCTTTCTGTCTGTCTTTCTGTCTGTCAGGTACAATTTTTGTACACGTTATTCTCACACACCCTTTCTCGGATCAAGTTGAAATATACATGGAGATTAGTTATACCTAAAAAAAAAAACATCAATCAATCAAGGTATTATTAGATAATGAAATTAAATTCATTATTGATATCAGACTTTTGCGTGTTAAGATATTGAATAAAGGAAATAAATGCTACTTATTGAGAGCTGTGGCTGTATAAAGAGAGTAATCCCTCTTATTACGTTTTAAACAAGTTTTGTTCTCCCACCTCCCATAGCTGACATTTTGATTCATAGCTCATGACCATACACGAATCCATCAATCAATTAATAAATTAGTAGTAATTTTCAATTATTTAAAAAAGTGATTTTATTCCTGCATTTTTTGTGATATATGGCCCCGGGCATGCTACCTTGCCTCATAGTGGCGCCCGGATGGAAACGATCGTAGGAGGAAACGATTAGGCTAAAGGGTAGCAAAACAAGACTCCAGTGGGGGTGCCTAAGGGGGTGCGAGAGCATCCTCATTGCACTGTGCGGAGTTGTAAAAAAGCTCCCAAAACCTTGTAACAATCCAGGCGCTGTTCCTCAAGGGGCCGTTACATAAATGGCATGTCCCGCACAGTTAGCCTGGTATAGAAAAAGAAAATGGGGGTCTTAGTGTACGCGGTCTCTTGCCGCGAGTCTGACCCACCCGTCAGACAGAACAGTGTACACTGTTCTTATTCAGGCCGGTGATAGGGAGCTCTTGTTCACTTTTGCTGGCCTAGAGTTCCAACTCTACCTGACAGTTTAAGAAGAAGAAGTGATATATGGCAAAGATACATGGCGCGGTGGCTGAGGGATTAAACGCTTGGCTTCCTAACCTTGGGTCTTGGGTTCGAATTTGGATAAAGACTAGTATTTTGAACTTCGGGATTTTTAGGGTGCCCCTGAGTCCACCCAACTCTATTGGGTACCTGACTTAAGTTGTGGAAAGTAAGGCGGTTGGTCGATGTTCTAGCCACATGTCACCCTGCTCGTTTACCATTGACCAAAGAAACAAATGAACTTAACATCATCTGCCATGAAAGGATAACTTACTTTTTGAGGTTATTTCCCTTTGTTTTGTTTTTTAAAAGTTTTTGTTTGTTTGTTTTATTTTGCTTTATTGATCATAAAATACTGATGATGTTTTGTTTCTTTCAAGACCAGCCTGTAAAGGTTTTGGATAGTCTAAAATCTGAATAACAATTTTTCTGTCCATCATGAATTTTTGTTTACTGCGTACTTGAGTATTAGCAGTTTAGGGATGTGTTCAGCAAGTCACATGATCAGAATATGTATGTAGATAAGGTACATATGTTCTTGCATGTGTTCATGCACTTTACATTGTAGAATTGTTTTGGCTCTAATTTTTAGCTGCTCCTTCAATCTCCACAATCTCTAGTCCCTATAAGAAGAGACTAAGGTCCATCTGAGTACTAAAGTGCATCTTGTGACCTTGACCTTACGGCCAAAACAACGTCAAATATTTAACCGTTGTTTTTGTCAATTTTCATGTAGATATGTTTTTGTGTCTGTATGTGGGAGCTTTCAAGGCTTAGAAGAAGCAGTAATCCAGTAAACCGCAGAGAGCTAAAATATTTATCCAATGAGATGAAGCCACGTTTATTTGGCCCGGGGCTAATCTTTTATTTTTCTCCGCGTCTTGTTTTTTTTTTTGCACCGAAGATAAAAAATATCGAAAATCAAAATAAAGTGCGAAGCGGAGACAAGAAATATCTAAGATTAGGAACCAATCAGAAACAAGAAACGTCATCTTATTTAGTTACTTTTTAAAAAAAACAAAAACGACTCTTACAGATAAAATCTCATATTGGTTTTGTGCTTTTGCTGTCTCTTCGTCGGTTTGTCTGTCTTGTAGAAATCTCAACGACTAAAAGTAAGATTGAAAATAAGCTTTTTCGCTTTCGTCTGTATTGTTCTCAAAATAATTGCCGAGATAATTTTCAAATAAATTTAAGAGATAAAATGCTATATGTGTCTGAATCTCTGAGGATAGAACAGCTACGTATCCTTATCCCGGAATCCTGTGTTTTTGCTTTGCGTTCCTTAAATTATATAAGTACGTAAGTAGCCACTACGTACAGAGAAAATAAGTTTAAGTATCATTTTATGTTGAGTCGGCGACTTTAAAAGCGTGTTCTTTGCTGTCTATGTGTGTTTGCTTATCCATGTAAAGGTATACATCTAGTGACAATTGTTAAGAAAGGTGATTGTATAAATATGTTTTTTTTTTAATTAAAAAATAAAATAGAAATAAATAATAATTAAGAATAAACATTCCATAGTGATTGTCTTAGAGCAAAGACCGATCGTTATGGTAATATAGTGATTGTATAGTAACGACCTATGACCTGGCAACGAACTATTGGTTTACTGCCCAAAGGTTGCAACGTCGCAAGGCAGTTTAAAATGTTTGTCTTACATGTTTCGGATGTTACTTCAGAGTTGAAGATAATTACTTCCTAGTCCAAACCTCCCGCAGGACGACGAGGGATGGGAGCGGGCAGGGTTTGAGCCCTGGACCATCGATAAATCTGAACCACAGTCCAGCGTGCAAACCTCACGACCAGGCAGCCACCCTGGTGTTCACGCCTTCTGCAACAATTTGTCACCCCTCCCCTCCCGTGAACGGGTCAAAACAGTAGTTCATGTGGAGACTCACTTCAGGCTTCCAGCTACACATGTTCGCTCATAAGACATATGATTAGTCTTTGTTCGGTAAAGTATTTTTCTTTCGTTTTTCTGCGTTGTTTATCTACATTCTGTATACCTTTTCTGTATACAGAAACCAAATAAAACTACTTGAACGCTATCACCAAAGTTGCTTGCGCTCCATCATGGACATACGGTGGCAAAACCGAGCTACAAATAGCGATATCCTTACGAACTCCGGTAAGGACAGTATAGAGGGACATCTTATGGTCCGACTGTTACTCTGGGCAGGGCACGTATCCCGTATGGGGGATGAACGTATGCCAAAAGCAGTCTTTTTTTTTTTTTTTGATGAGTTGGAAGGTCTTCGACGTAACAGAGGTTCCCCGAGGAAATGCTTTAACTGACATAGAAGAGAGCACCTGTTAGACCTAGTTGCATGCAGCTTCAGAACGAGACAGCTGGAGGTCACTCACAAAGGCCTCGGGAAACACATTTGAGGCCAAAAGAAAATCCACTGCCGAGGACAGACGCAGACGGCGAAAAGAAAATCTAAATCGACAACCGGTGGACAATGGTTAGGCTTGAGCAAAAAGTGGCAACACATGTAGGTCACAGCTGGGGCGGCGTAGCCACTGAAATACTGCATTCCTCATTAATCTTCGGACTCGAAGACAAGCGTTATTATTAAATACCTTAATAAAAGAAAAGATTCTGTATTTAAATTGCCAAATACTTAAAACGGTTTTAAAAAAAAGAAAGGAAACCTATCGTTTTATTTTTCACAGTAGTAGTTTGTTACGTGCGCAGCATGGCGTGAATGTGGAATGGTGTGAATGCGTGTTGAAAGGGTAGAGAGAGAGAGGGGGGAATCCAAGATGGAATCATGTTCACTAAGTTATTATTGATATATTATTAATGATTTCTCAAGATTAAAGCATTTATCTACTCTAGATATGAGTTTGGTGGTGCATAATAAAGATTTTTATTAGCTCGTAATCTCGGGCTACGCTAATTTGCCTATTGCCGCCCGGGTGGAAACGGTGGTTGGAGTAGACGACTATGGCAATATGGTAGTGAAACAAGACTCTCGTTGGAGTGCCTAAGATCTTTGATCATAGTACTATAGTACTGTATTATATAAGATAAGATAATATACTACTGAGAGAGTGAAAGAGAGCCCCAATAAACCTGTCACCATTCATACGGCCAATATGTTAGATTGAAGTCAAATGAAGGAAATTCCACGGTATCTTGGGATTCAATCCACTACTTCAGTCCTCTGCTTAAATCCACAACTTCATTTCATTGCTTCAATCTAGTCCTGCATGTTAATCAACGTGTCTGTACGACGTGGCAACGAGCTATTGGTCTAAACTGCCCACAGGCTGTGACGAAACAGGTCAGTGTTTAGGCCATCTGTAACGATTGGTCTCGGCTGGACTGAAGGAGTTCGGTTGTCTCAATGATCCAGGGTTCAAACTCTGTCCGCTGCCATTGCCCGTCGTCCTGCAGGAGGTTTGGACTAAGAAACAAAGAATCTTAAACTCTCAAAAAAAGATTCGAAACATGTAAATCATTTAACAAACATTTAACGAACTTTTTACAAACTTTTCACAAAGATTTTACAAACATTGTACAAACATTGTACAAACATTGTACAAACATTATACAAACATTGTACAAACATTATACAAACATTTTACAAACATTTTACAAACAAACACACACAATTAAGACAAACTTATAAACATGTATTGGTTCGATTACATTTTATTATCTAGTATTGCCATAAGAAAGAAAATATTGGTGAAAAGTACAAACAAGGTCAGAGTACAAAAAAAAATATTTCAATTGACGTTTATCCTGCCACACTCATGGGAGGACACACCAGGGGGAACACAAACAGTTGGGGGTCAATGTTCAGGACGGTGTTCAAAAAGAGGAGAACGTTTCCGGTGTACCTCCCGGCAGTACCTGCGAATGGAAACAAAATTATCAATATTTGAACAAATACTTGTTTTTTTTACAAAGTTTTTATCTGCCTGGTAAAAAAGTTTAAAAACGTTATTTCTCCCACACCCACTCTCGGATCAAGCTGAAAGTTTACACAAAGTTTATGGTACCCAATAACACATGAATCGATAAAAAAAAAGTATCAATTAGTCAATTATCAATTAGTAAATGATATCGTTTGTTTGATATAAACAAGGGAAATAACTTCTACATTAACGAGAGATATAGTAATAAATGTGGAGCTCTTTTATATTTATTGTGTTGATTTTCAGGAAGTCTAACTTCGATAGGCACCTGGTACTTGGTATTTGTTATATGATAGTAAAGAGGGTTGATCGTTGTGCTGGCCACATAACATCCTCGTTAATCTTGTTAACATAATCTACACTAGGCTAAGCAAACTACATTTACTGTTGGGCTTTTGGTGTAAATGCATATTATCTTATGCATCTTCGATCTCCGAAACCATGTGTAGTATTTACTAGTAGACAGAAGTCTATGACTAGAACCAACTTAGATTTCACTTCAGTCTATAGACACATCAGGGGCGCGGTGGTCGAATGGTTAAGCGTTTGGCTTCCGAGCCTTAGGTCCTGGGTTCGAATCCCGGTGAAGAATTTTTTAGGGCGCACCTGAGTTCACCCAATTCTAATGGGTACCTGACTTTAGTTGGGGAATGTAAAGGCGGTTGGTCGTTGTGCTGGCCACATAACAACCTGCTCGTTAACCGTTGGCCAAAGAAACAGATGACCTTAACATCATCTGCCCCATAGATCGCAAGGTCTGAAGGGAAAACTTTTTTTTTATATAGACACATCAGTTGGAAGAGGGATAATAAGATAGAGTTATCATTCAGGGCCTTTGAATCCCGAAGGGATTTCCATAAGTTAGATTACAGCTATATGGCGTAGTATTACTACAGTATAGTTCCCCTTTCAGACAGATGCTGTAAAGTTTGTTTCTGTTGTCCCCAGTTAACGAAGGTGACATAGGGCTAGCACAATAACCTTGCCTTTTCCCCAAACTAATGTCAGGTACCCATTAGAGCTGGGTGGACTAAGAGGCACCCTAAAGCTCCCGAAATTAAAAATCCCAGTCTTCAACTGGTTTCGAACCTGGGTCCTCCGATTCGGAAGCAAAGCGCTTCGTCACTCAGCCACCGCAATTCCATAAGTCATTTAGTGTACAATTATACTACTTGGCGTTACTAGTATTAGATTAATTATCGGTCTCAAAGAATCGTTTGTTTATTAATTGAAAGTAAAATTTCCTTAGGTCTCTGTATACATATACACAACATACGTTCTCCTTCACACTGACGACTTTCTAGTTTTTTTGTTTTTTTCTCAATCCAAAAGTATATTGTAACACAGAAATAGATATTGCTAGTTTTGTCACATGACTCACCAATCAGTTGACGCAGTACTGGGTAGGCTGGCACAGAGTCAGTGACTGCCACTCTGATGGCGATGTCGTTGGATATGGGTACCGCATAGGATAAGATGGGCAGTCCGTTGGACTCCAGGCCGATTCTTGTGACGTTGGTGGTCAGGGGCACGGCATTAGCTGAAACAGACCAACACAGTGTTAGACCAACACTGTTTTAGACCAACACAATTTTAGACCAACACTGTTTTAGACCAAACGGTTGTTGAACATTGTTTTAGACCAACACAATTTTAGACTAACGCTGTTTTAGATCAACACAGTTTTAATAGGTCTATAGAAACAAAGACTATTATGGATTCTTATTGGTCACGGTGGGGTAAGAAGAATATACACCGAACAGTTTTAGTTCAATGCTTGATTGGAATGTATGGATTATTGGCCTAAACCGATTAGCTACCTATCAAGTGGCTAGAGATCGAATCCCGAATTGAGTTTTGTTTGCTGGTCTGACAGCATCTCTGTAGTCTTCTTCTAGATATCCCCCTCCTCTACAGAAGAGATTGGATCAAAAAGCGCTTAGCAAGCCACAGCATTGAAAAGTGCGCTATACCAAAGTCATTTGGAAAATAATCTTATTAGATCTTGACATCTCTCGGTTACTAGGAATGAGATCTGACATTAAACAAACACATCGAAGAGCCTGTATGCGATGCAAGAGTCATTCAGTCTGCTCACATTATCCCTCCTTTGACGGTGGGACTGCATCAGGATTGCGTGCCTTGCAGTTCCATTGCTTGCAAGTGAAATTATATTTTGTCTCTTTGTTGAGTACCTTATATAAAAACTTACCCTCACGCTACAATATCGATACTAACAGCTGGTGGAAAAAAAGTGGCACTGGATAGATTCAAATGAAGAACAAGCATAAAAGAAGGGTCCCAGAATGCACATGCCATACACACCGGAAGTAGAAAGATGAACGAAAGTGCAACAGCGTCTGATGACTACAGATGCCCAACCTGTGACAGCAGCTGTGTATCAAGGATTGGCATCTTTAGTCACACAAGAAGTTGAAAAGGGAAAACATCATTTCTCGAGACGTACAATGCCACAGACAGAAAATAAACAAGATTTAGAAACTACAGGAGCCTCTAATGTAATAGTTTCATTTTTGTCCCACTCAGTCAACATTTGATTTCTTCAGTATAGAAGCAGTTGACACTTTTTCATGTTATCTTATAAATTACAGACGTTTCTTCAAAAGATAAGATAATTACGTCCTACACGTATTCTTTTGCTAATCTAGTTGCGGATGTCAATAAGAGACTTAAACTCTGACAAGTCATTGGTTAAAAAATGTTTGTAAAATGTTTGACATGTTTCTGATGTTCTTTCAGACTTGAATAAGTTTACTTCCTAGTCCAAACCTTCCACAGGACGACTGGGGATGGGAGCGGGCAAGGTTTGAAACCGGGACCATCGATAAATCCAAACGACAGTCCAGCGCGCAAACTGCACGACCAGGCAGCCATGCTTACATGGAAAGTCATTGGTTTTCCTGGTTGATTCAGGCAACCCGTTCCATGCCCTGGTAACAGTTGGGAAGAAAGAGTATTCTCGGACACGAACCCTAGCATATGGAATAAGAGATGGGCCTTTATCTGTGTGTATTTCTTAAGATTGTATTTCTTTTTTGTTTTATAAATAATATTTGTATTTATCATTTTTATAATATATATATAGCATTCTGTATAAAGCATTCTCATTCTTCGTATACTTCGACCACCGCATCCCTAAACGACTGTTGTATGGCCAACTAAGCAAAGGAAAGTGCTCGCAAGGTGGTCAAAGAAAGCGCTTCAGGGACACCCTCAAAGCTTCTTTGAAGGGGTTCAGCATAGACTCAGCCACCCGGGAGACAGAGGCACATGATAGAGCATCATGACGTCGCGCTGTGAAAACTGGCGCACAGAGAACCACGCTGGCAGAAGAAATACGCCAGAGAAGAAAAGCAAGGCCCACGACATAGCTCCAGCTGGAATAACCTTCCCAGTTTGCAGCCGAACATTCCGGGCTCACATAGGTCTCACCAGCCACATGAGGAGGCATAAAACCTCAGTGCAAAGCCCTCAGCCCCCTGGATTACAAAAACGTCATCATCGAGCCACGATGGACGAACTATATTCTTATGTATATAGCTTTCTTTAAAAATATTCTTTATATATGAAATTTTTCGTATAGAATACAATTTATAAGATTATGCTTATTTTTTTACGCCCTTGTTTCATCAAAAAGATTGAGTTCCAAAAGTTGTGAGACAAATGCGTAAAAAATCTTCACAATTTTGAGCTTACCTGGTAAACATCTGAAGATGGCTTGGCTGGGATCCATGTCAAAATTTGTACATGTGTCATTTATGATGAGATAAGTTTTCAACTGTGGAAGAATGTCATCACATGTCATTCGATGCCGTTCTATGCATTAAGATTAGATGTCATTTATTTTTTGAAAAATAACTAGTCTATTAAATATCCATCGAACCCCTGTTTCCATGGCAATCTACGCAAGCAATAGTCATAAGTACTCACTGCTGTCAAATCGTAGAGCAATCTGAAGTTAGCTTTCTGGAAGGCTAGTACAGTCAGATTCTTGGTAAAGTCTCCAGCAGCCACGCCAAGATCCTGAAACATTGATTCAAAAGTTGTTGCATATTACCAATTCACTTTGACAAATATCCGTTAAATGGAATAAAATATTTGTACACAATTTGTGTGCGTATTATACACGAGCAAAAAGCTAGTAAAAAATTATTTTTATGACTTTAACTAATAATATGAATAACTGAGTTATGCATAATACAGCATTGTATTGCCGTAAAAACGTACTCTGTTATTAAAGTCGTAAACTGTGCTCTGAAACTGTGATGGGAGGCAAACTGTACTGGGGTCGTCGGCGTCCGCGGCATAGGCGGCGAGGGCTAGAGCTAAGATGGCAAGTAGCTGAAGCTTCATCTTTGTTTGATCGTGTGAATGTCCAACGCCTAAAGAAGAGTCTAGAAGAGTAGAAGATTTCAACGGCTGGAGATTAAATATGCTCCCGATTCCTGGCCCCGATGCATAATCTTGAAACCGGTGGAATGGTCAAAAGATTGTGTGTGTTTTATGTGTGTATGTGTGTGTGTGTGTGATCGCCTAAATTTGGTGAGAGCAGCTAATCTTTTGATTTGCTAAATAAAGTGGTCTGATTTTTCATGTGTATTTAGATTGCAAGGTAAAGAAAAGATTAGAATAGGGGGAAAAAATGCACAGATAAGGGCTTTGAATAGAGCTGTGATCAGCTTTTAAACTTTAAGGAAATGATAAAACTGTACATTCTTTTAAAGTTGTATTTTTAGTGCAAACTTACTAAGAAATCAAATGTACCTGTTCTTCTGCCAACAAATCCAACTTTTCCTTCCATTGATTTACTAGATTATTGAAATACCTGCCCTAAAATTTTTGAAATATATTTTTGTATCCTTCAAGGATGGCTGACTGGTCGTGTGGTTTGCGCGCAGGATTGTCGTTCGGACTTATGGATGGTCCCGGGTTCAAACCCTGCCCCTACCATCTCATATCGTCCTGCGAGAGGTTTGGACTAACGCTTAAGCAAGTTAGGGATAAAGTATAAAAGTGATCCTAACACTAGAATAAGGGAATCGGACATATATTTGAACTCAAGGCTCAAACTTGTGTCTCATAATGCTGAGCTGACTGACCAAACAACTTGACCCTTTATTATTTTGTTTATTATTTAGCTTGTGATCGGTGTGAAGACTAGGTGTCCGAGATCTGCCCTGGCATTGCCACAAAACTATGGTCCACAAATTGCGTACCATATGATAGACATCCATTTGTGCCGATTTGATAGCTGACTCAACATACGAATATTTCATAGGACTATACTAAATCTAGTCATACCATTTTTTGTCACTTAAGTGTAAAAGGGATTGAATTTCACCAAGATGTAGGCTATTTCGCTGATTCTGAAAATGTGTTAGTTTAGTGTTAATCTGTAACATTAGTAAAGGATCTTTCATTAAAAGTAGGATGAAAAAAAATTATAAACCATCTGCTTCAGAGAAGGGGCGAGGCGGCTAAGTGGTTAAGCACTTGGTAGAACTTGGGATCCAAGGTTCGAATCTCCATGAAAACTAGGATTTTGAATTTCGGGTAGTTAAGGGCTCTGTCCCCCGAACTCTAATGGTTAGCTGAATTTTGTTAAAGAAGATAATGGCGGTTGGTCGTTTCTAATAGTATATTCATTCTCAACAACTCTGAAATGTTTGAGACAAGGTTGATTTTTTTTTAAATGCTGACGGAGTCAAATAATGAAGAAGAGGCAGAGATAGTGAAAGCCTAATCAACAGACAAGTGTAACACTAACGGTCTAGAGGTTCAATGACATGAAGGCCTGACAGATGGCTTCGGGAAATTTAGTGACGCTTTCAAGATAAGAACTGAAACAAGCCTTATCTTTCCTTTGATTTGATACTCCATGACCTTTTGGGGACAATTTAGAGCGTTCCCTCTTAAATGCTGACAACTTCATCCTCACTTAGCAAGATAAATGAGGATAGTCTTAAGGGTAATTTGGTTGCATCAACACAATTAAAGTACATATTTATAGATCCTCCTTTTTTCTATTCTATGATATAAAATTTTAATTACAAAAATCGATATCAGATCTTGACAATTCCTCAAGTTTTAAATGCACATATTCTGTACACTAAATACTTTCTAGGAACATTCTGAAAGATATATAGTTACAAATACACCATTGAATGAGAACATGTTCCTTGTATATAAACGTTTTTTACATGTTCCCTTCGAAGCTACGACATACCAAAAGTTTTGATGGAGCTCAATGGAAAATTACCGATATGTTGAATGAGTTATATCGGGGGTAGTTGAAAATAGAAGTACTATCCATAAAAAGAATAGAGAATTTGTATATCAATCTAATAATTTCACTAAATTGTTAAATCGAGAGCTGTAACTTCTAAAATTAAATTAGATTGCAGCCCTTGTGTAACTTCCTGATAATTTTTTTGTTTGTTTGTAATGTTGAATTAATAACGTACCATTGACGTCCCACCAATAGAACCCATAGAATTTGTCACGTGATTTGATTAGCTTTCTTACACTTTTTTTTTTCTTTTAATACTAAACCATTTGACCTGTATATAAAATTGGAATCTCGTCGCCTGGCGCGTGCTACACTTTAGATTTCAAGTCTGGCTACTGAAACGAAAATGAGATTTGTCATATTCGCCGTTTCGTTGTTACCCATGATCATCGCCCAGACCTGGGACCCAACTAAAGTTTGTATTCCAGACTTGTTTCAGAATGACGTGTACGACTTCACGAAAAATGTAAGTTTATCCTTTTCTCACACTTCCTTAGTGAATCGAAATGCAGTTTTCACTATTCGGCGTAAGTCCTAACACTAGACAACAAAAGGGTTTAG
The DNA here is from genome assembly GCA_030265305.1 of Biomphalaria pfeifferi. Taxonomy (NCBI): domain Eukaryota; kingdom Metazoa; phylum Mollusca; class Gastropoda; family Planorbidae; genus Biomphalaria; species Biomphalaria pfeifferi. The sequence goes on from JASAOG010000079.1 coordinate 2,679,088, forward strand.
TTCGGATCTAAAACATACGGTGTCGATGGAAGAAAAAAAGGAGCCAAATACTGCATTAAGAGAATTTTTGTGGGCAAGTAGTTCTAAGTAAATAAACAATTGTGTTTATTAATTAAATAAATAAAAGTTCATCGTTCCGACCTTGCGATCTGTAGGGAAGATGATGTTAAGTCATCTGTTACTTTGCCAAAGTTAAACGAGGTTGTCGTGTGGCCAGCACAATGACCAACGCATTTTACTTTGGGGGGACTTCAGAGGTGCCCTTAATATCCCGAAACTCAAATTCCCAACCTTAAACTAGATTCAAACTCAGAACCCCAAATTTTGGAAGCTGGTGAAGACTGAATAAAATAATAATAAAAAATAATATAAATTAATTAATATAAAAGAGTAATAAATATCTCGTCTCCTTGGTACAATACTATACTCATTGAGCTCTGGTCTCCATGTTTCTATAGCATGGTGGGAGAAGGCTTAAGTCCACGTTTCTTGCAGTAGCATCTTAGATCTCTCGTCATTTCAAGTTCGGGAAATGAGGAAGTGGGATTATCTGAGACAAAGGTTTCTTAGATGACTTTGTGCGATAAGGAAACAGCTTTAACAACTCAGCTTTATCTCAGTTTAATTCAGCTTTAACTCAGTTTAACTCAGATTTAATTCAGCGTTAACAATTCAACTTTAACTCAGCTTTAATTCAGCGTTAGCAACTCAGCTTTAGCAACTCATCTTTAACAACTCATCTTTAACAACTCAGCTTTAACAACTCAGCTTTAACAACTCAGCTTTAACAACTCAGCTTTAACTCAGCTGGAGAATCTCAAATTACTATTACTCTCGATCATGATTCAAACTCGATCCTCCTCCGTTGAAGAGCCAAACTGTGTGTATGTTTCTAAAACATACGTTGTTATATCCAAACGTTGTCCAAATGTTGTTGCCAAGTACTTGAAAATGTTCACTTACCTAGTAACAGCCCGTCAACCTTATGAGCCGCAAACATTAGATCTTCATAGTTCTCTGTCCTGTGACATCCTTTCCATTTTGTTCCATGTGTCATCAAACTTTAAGGTGTCCGCCTCTGGTTCTCGATACCAGTTTATTCTTGGACGCCTTTTCTTTCTCTTGCCTTGTGGGTTCCACTTCACTGCCTGCTCTGTATTGCTTGTTGACGATTTTCGCGAAGTTGGCCGAATGTAGCACCACCTTCTCTTTCAGATTTTTTCTTACATAGAAGCTTGGCTGGTTCTGTGCAGGAGGTCACTGTTATGGTTCCTGGCCAATGAATGTGAAATAGGGTTATATTATTAAAATTCGTGTTATTTTATTTACTTTATTTTTCGAATTTACTGGCAGCCTACATTTAGACTACTTCCTCCTTTAAATAAATGTACCCGGAAGATTTTCGCATCCACAACGTAAGGATAATGGACCCAAATGAGACTGTATAATGATATTGTTTCTAGTTCGGTAGCTACGCTGGATGGCACATCAGCCCCACACCAAAGATGGACTTTCATTGTCTGTGAGATTTGAACCGCGGAACGAGCAATCTCAGGAGCACTTTGACAACAAACTCCGACGTCTGCTGAACTTTTCCTTAGCTGAACAACTTTGCCAGATCTTAAAGAACCCCTTTTAGACCCGAAACAAAGCAGAAATAATGATAATAACATGGAATAAAAGCGCAGACGTCAAAATGAAAGAGCAAATTATTTCCTCTCAAACAGACACATTGAGATATATATAGGTTATGACTGAATCCTCAAAGCCATTTGAACAAATGAAACTGTGCATTAAGTTATAGCTTTTATATAGCTCTACTTTCATGCTTATAGCATGCTCAGAGAGATGTGGTCCAATCTCATTTGTGGACTAGTGGGGGGGGGGGGGGGAGGAGGGGGGTATCTGGGAGAAGGTTTTCCGTGCTGCCTTTTTGGCGCTCAGTAAACACTCGAGTCGGGTGTCAAATCTCGAGCCCCCCTTCATAGGTAGCCAAGCCAAGCGAAGTTCAAGCGTACTCAACCACGCTTCTCACATTCTTTCTAAGCACTTGAGACTTCTTATTTAAAAAATACAGACGATTTATTTTAAAAGATTTAATTATAAACAAATAACATACTAAAAATTAAATGTTCTTCACTTGACAGGACTATGGGCGTGCTGCTGTAGATTTCTCCAAAAACCAGAGTGCTATTGCTTACGTCAAGGCCGGCTTCCGTGTTGTCTATGACCTCACCAAGGTAGGATGTCTTACTAGAGAGCAGACATTGCTAAATGTGGTGATGAAGCTCAGATATATCAGTATATATTTTTCAAAAATGTAATAACAATAACTAGAGTAGCTAGGGAAAAAAGATTCTATTTGACTATTTGAACATTGCCACTTAACAAATCATTTAACATTTAAGTGTAAAATGTGTACATTTTATCTATACAGCAAAAAGCGTACGTGATTGGAGCCAATGACTCGTGTACAGTGATCACGATGACAGCCAGTCAAAATATTTTGAAATGCTTACCACGTGAGTATAGAGAGTGTCCTTCACCACCTTCAGATGTCCATTAGTTTGTTGAACTGTTGGGGCACCACACATGATCTCTCGACCGTCTTGCTCCATTTCTCTTATTGCCTTAAATAGAATCTCTTTGAATGACAGTCCCGTCCATTCTTTTGTGTAGTCTTCCCATCGCTTTCTCTGCCTGCCTGCCTCTTCTTCTTTTTTTCTGGAGCTGTTCCATCGAGGAAGGTCTAGGCAAGATGTGAGGATTTTGTGGTATGGCCTTAAAGCTTAAGTATTCAATTTTTTTAGTGGTCAACAGGGCCTAATTTTTTTTGTGATTCTGTTTCCAATCTCTTTCGAATCTCCTTTCAAATCTCTTTTGAATCTCCTTTGAATCTCCTTTGAATCTCCTTTCAAATCTCTTTTGAATTTCCTTTCAAATCTCTTTTGAATCTCCTTTTGAATCTCCTTTCGAATCTCCTTTCAAATCTCTTTTGAATCTCCTTTGAATCTCCTTTCAAATCTCTTTTGAATTTCCTTTCAAATCTCTTTTGAATCTCCTTTTGAATCTCTTTTGAATCTCTTTTGGATCTCCTTTTGAATCTCCTTTTAAATCTCCTTTTAAATCTCCTTTCGAATCTCCTTTCAAATCTCCTTTCAAATCTCCTTTCAAATCCCTTTCGAATCTCCTTTTGAATCTCCTTTTAAATCTCCTTTTGAATCTCCTTTTGAATCTCCTTTTGAATCTCCTTTTGAATCTCCTTTTGAATCTCCTTTTGAATCTCCTTTTGAATCTCCTTTTGAATCTCCTTTTGAATCTCCTTTTGAATCTCCTTTTGAATCTCCTTTTGAATCTCCTTTTGAATCTCCTTTTGAATCTCCTTTTGAATCTCCTTTTGAATCTCCTTTTGAATCTCCTTTTGAATCTCCTTTTGAATCTCCTTTTGAATCTCCTTTTGAATCTCCTTTTGAATCTCCTTTTGAATCTCCTTTTGAATCTCCTTTTGAATCTCCTTTTGAATCTCCTTTTGAATCTCCTTTTGAATCTCCTTTCGAATCTCCTTTCAATCTCTTTTGAATCTCCTTTTGAATCTCCTTTTGAATCTCCTTTTGAATCTCCTTTCGAATCTCCTTTCGAATCTCCTTTCGAATCTCCTTTCGAATCTCTTTTGAATCTCTTTTGAATCTCTTTTGAATCTCTTTTGAATCTCCTTTTCAATCTCCTTTCAATCTCTTTTGAATCTCCTTTTGAATCTCCTTTTGAATCTCCTTTTGAATCTCCTTTTGAATCTCCTTTTGAATCTCCTTTTGAATCTCCTTTTGAATCTCCTTTTGAATCTCCTTTTGAATCTCCTTTTGAATCTCCTTTTGAATCTCCTTTTGAATCTCCTTTTGAATCTTCTTTTGAATCTCCTTTTGAATCTCCTTTTGAATCTCCTTTTGAATCTCCTTTTGAATCTCCTTTTGAATCTCCTTTTGAATCTCCTTTTGAATCTCCTTTTGAATCTCCTTTTGAATCTCCTTTTGAATCTCTTTTGAATCTCCTTTTGAATCTCCTTTCGAATCTCCTTTCGAATCTCCTTTCAAATCTCTTTTGAATCTCCTTTCAAATCTCTTTTGAATCTCCTTTTGAATCTCCTTTTGAATCTCCTTTTGAATCTCCTTTCGAATCTCCCTTCAAATCTCTTTTGAATCTCCTTTTGAATCTCCTTTTGAATCTCCTTTTGAATCTCCTTTTGAATCTCCTTTTGAATCTCCTTTCGAATCTCCTTTCGAATCTCCTTTCGAATCTCTTTTGAATCTCTTTTGAATCTCTTTTGAATCTCCTTTTGAATCTCCTTTTGAATCTCCTTTCAATCTCCTTTCAATCTCTTTTGAATCTCCTTTTGAATCTCCTTTTGAATCTCCTTTTGAATCTCCTTTTGAATCTCCTTTTGAATCTCCTTTTGAATCTCCTTTTGAATCTCCTTTTGAATCTCCTTTTGAATCTCCTTTTGAATCTCCTTTCGAATCTCCTTTCAATCTCTTTTGAATCTCCTTTTGAATCTCCTTTTGAATCTCCTTTTGAATCTCCTTTCGAATCTCCTTTCGAATCTCCTTTCGAATCTCTTTTGAATCTCTTTTGAATCTCTTTTGAATCTCTTTTGAATCTCCTTTTGAATCTCCTTTCAATCTCTTTTGAATCTCCTTTTGAATCTCCTTTTGAATCTCCTTTTGAATCTCCTTTTGAATCTCCTTTTGAATCTCCTTTTGAATCTCCTTTTGAATCTCCTTTTGAATCTCCTTTTGAATCTCCTTTTGAATCTTCTTTTGAATCTCTTTTTGAATCTCCTTTTAAATCTCCTTTTGAATCTCCTTTTGAATCTCCTTTCGAATCTCCTTTCAAATCTCTTTTGAATCTCTTTTGAATCTCCTTTTGAATCTCCTTTTGAATCTCCTTTTGAATCTCCTTTCAAATCTCTTTTGAATCTCCTTTCAAATCTCTTTTGAATCTCCTTTTGAATCTCCTTTTGAATCTCCTTTTGAATCTCCTTTCGAATCTCCCTTCAAATCTCTTTTGAATCTCCTTTTGAATCTCCTTTTGAATCTCCTTTTGAATCTCCTTTTGAATCTCCTTTTGAATCTCCTTTTGAATCTCCTTTTGAATCTCCTTTTGAATCTCCTTTTGAATCTTCTTTTGAATCTCCTTTTGAATCTCCTTTTGAATCTCCTTTTGAATCTCCTTTTGAATCTCCTTTTGAATCTCCTTTTGAATCTCCTTTTGAATCTCCTTTTGAATCTCCTTTTGAATCTCTTTTGAATCTCCTTTTGAATCTCCTTTCGAATCTCCTTTCGAATCTCCTTTCAAATCTCTTTTGAATCTCCTTTCAAATCTCTTTTGAATCTCCTTTTGAATCTCCTTTTGAATCTCCTTTCGAATCTCCCTTCAAATCTCTTTTGAATCTCCTTTTGAATCTCCTTTTGAATCTCCTTTTGAATCTCCTTTTGAATCTCCTTTTGAATCTCCTTTCGAATCTCCTTTCGAATCTCCTTTCGAATCTCTTTTGAATCTCTTTTGAATCTCTTTTGAATCTCCTTTTGAATCTCCTTTTGAATCTCCTTTCAATCTCCTTTCAATCTCTTTTGAATCTCCTTTTGAATCTCCTTTTGAATCTCCTTTTGAATCTCCTTTTGAATCTCCTTTTGAATCTCCTTTTGAATCTCCTTTCGAATCTCCTTTCGAATCTCCTTTCGAATCTCCTTTCGAATCTCCTTTCGAATCTCTTTTGAATCTCCTTTTGAATCTCCATTTGAATCTCCTTTTGAATCTCCTTTTGAATCTCCTTTTGAATCTCCTTTTGAATCTCCTTTTGAATCTCCTTTTGAATCTCCTTTTGAATCTCCTTTTGAATCTCCTTTTGAATCTCCTTTTAAATCTCCTTTCGAATCTCCTTTCAATCTCTTTTGAATCTCTTTTGAATCTCCTTTTGAATCTCCTTTTGAATCTCCTTTTGAATCTCCTTTTGAATCTCCTTTTGAATCTCCTTTTGAATCTCCTTTTGAATCTCCTTTTGAATCTCCTTTTGAATCTCCTTTTGAATCTCCTTTTGAATCTCCTTTTGAATCTCCTTTTGAATCTCCTTTTGAATCTCCTTTTGAATCTCCTTTTGAATCTCCTTTTGAATCTCCTTTTGAATCTCCTTTTGAATCTCCTTTTCAATCTCCTTTTCAATCTCCTTTTCAATCTCCTTTTGAATCTCCTTTTGAATCTCCTTTTGAATCTCCTTTTGAATCTCCTTTCAAATCTCTTTTGAATTTCCTTTCAAATCTCTTTTGAATCTCCTTTTGAATCTCCTTTCGAATCTGCTTTCAAATCTCTTTTGAATCTCCTTTGAATCTCCTTTCAAATCTCTTTTGAATTTCCTTTTAAATCTCTTTTGAATCTCCTTTTGAATCTCTTTTGAATCTCTTTTGAATCTCCTTTTGAATCTCCTTTTAAATCTCCTTTCGAATCTCCTTTCAAATCTCCTTTCAAATCCCTTTTGAATCTCCTTTTGAATCTCCTTTTGAATCTCCTTTTGAATCTCCTTTTGAATCTCCTTTTGAATCTCCTTTTGAATCTCCTTTTGAATCTCCTTTTGAATCTCCTTTTGAATCTCCTTTTGAATCTCCTTTTGAATCTCCTTTTGAATCTCCTTTTGAATCTCCTTTTGAATCTCCTTTTGAATCTCCTTTCGAATCTCCTTTCAATCTCTTTTGAATCTCCTTTTGAATCTCCTTTTGAATCTCTTTTTGAATCTCCTTTTGAATCTCCTTTTGAATCTCCTTTTGAATCTCCTTTTGAATCTCCTTTTGAATCTCCTTTTGAATCTCCTTTTGAATCTCCTTTTGAATCTCCTTTCGAATCTCCTTTCAAATCTCTTTTGAATCTCTTTTGAATCTCCTTTTGAATCTCCTTTTGAATCTCCTTTCGAATCTCCTTTCGAATCTCCTTTCAAATCTCTTTTGAATCTCCTTTCAAATCTCTTTTGAATCTCCTTTTGAATCTCCTTTTGAATCTCCTTTTGAATCTCCTTTCGAATCTCCCTTCAAATCTCTTTTGAATCTCCTTTTGAATCTCCTTTTGAATCTCCTTTTGAATCTCCTTTTGAATCTCCTTTTGAATCTCCTTTCGAATCTCCTTTCAAATCTCTTTTGAATCTCTTTTGAATCTCTTTTGAATCTCCTTTTGAATCTCCTTTTGAATCTCCTTTCGAATCTCTTTTGAATCCCCTTTTGAATCTCCTGTTGAATCTCCTTTTGAATCTCCTTTTGAATCTCCTTTTGAATCTCCTTTCGAATCTCCTTTCGAATCTCCTTTCGAATCTCCTTTCGAATCTCCTTTCGAATCTCTTTTGAATCTCTTTTGAATCTCCTTTTGAATCTCCTTTTGAATCTCCTTTTGAATCTCCTTTTGAATCTCCTTTTGAATCTCCTTTTGAATCTCCTTTTGAATCTCATTTTGAATCTCATTTTGAATCTCATTTTGAATCTCCTTTTGAATCTCCTTTTGAATCTCCTTTTGAATCTCCTTTTGAATCTCCTTTTGAATCTCCTTTTGAATCTCCTTTCGAATCTCCTTTCAAATCTCCTTTCAATCTCTTTTGAATCTCCTTTTGAATCTCCTTTCGAATCTCCTTTCGAATCTCTTTTGAATCTCCTTTTGAATCTCCTTTTGAATCTCCTTTTGAATCTCCTTTTGAATCTCCTTTTGAATCTCCTTTTGAATCTCCTTTTGAATCTCCTTTTGAATCTCCTTTTGAATCTCCTTTTGAATCTCCTTTTGAATCTCCTTTTGAATCTCCTTTTGAATCTCCTTTTGAATCTCCTTTTGAATTTTCTTTTTGAATCTCCTTTTGAATCTTCTTGTGAATCTCTTTTTGAATCTCCTTTTGAATCTCCTTTTGAATCTCCTTTTGAATCTCCTTTTGAATCTCCTTTCGAATCTCCTTTCGAATCTCCTTTCAAATCTCTTTTGAATCTCCTTTTGAATCTCCTTTTGAATCTCCTTTTGAATCTCTTTTGAATCTCCTTTTGAATCTCCTTTCGAATCTCCTTTCAAATCTCTTTTGAATCTCCTTTTGAATCTCCTTTTGAATCTCCTTTTGAATCTCCTTTTGAATCTCCTTTTGAATCTCCTTTTGAATCTCCTTTTGAATCTCCTTTTGAATCTCCTTTTGAATCTCCTTTTGAATCTCCTTTTGAATCTCCTTTTGAATCTCCTTTTGAATCTCCTTTTGAATCTCCTTTTCAATCTCCTTTTCAATCTCCTTTTCAATCTCCTTTTCAATCTCCTTTTCAATCTCCTTTTCAATCTCCTTTTCAATCTCCTTTTGAATCTCCTTTTGAATCTCCTTTTGAATCTCCTTTCGAAACTCCTTTCAAATCTCTTTTGAATCTCCTTTGAATCTCCTTTAAAATCTCTTTTGAATCTCCTTTTGAATCTCCTTTCGAATCTCCTTTCAAATCTCTTTTGGAATCTCCTTTGGAATCTCCTTTGGAATCTCCTTTGGAATCTCCTTTTGAATCTCCTTTCGAATCTCCTTTCGAATCTCTTTTGAATCTCCTTTCGAATCTCCTTTCGAATCTCCTGTTGAATCTTCTTTTGAATCTCCTTTTGAATCTCCTTTTGAATCTCCTTTTGAATCTCCTTTTGAATCTCCTTTGGAATCTCCTTTCAAATCTCCTTTCGAATCTCCTTTTGAATCTCCTTTCGAATCTCCTTTCAAATCTCTTTTGAATCTCCTTTTGAATCTCCTTTTGAATCTCTTTTTGAATCTCCTTTTGAATCTCCTTTTGAATCTCCTTTTGAATCTCCTTTTGAATCTCCTTTTGAATCTCCTTTTGAATCTCCTTTTGAATCTCCTTTTGAATCTCCTTTTGAATCTCCTTTTGAATCTCCTTTTGAATCTCCTTTTGAATCTCCTTTTGAATCTCCTTTTGAATCTCCTTTTGAATCTCCTTTAGAATCTCCTTTTGAATCTCCTTTTGAATCTCCTTTTGAATCTCCTTTCGAATCTCCTTTCGAATCTCCTTTCGAATCTCCTTTTGAATCTCCTTTCGAATCTCCTTTTGAATCTCCTTTTGAATCTCCTTTTGAATCTCCTTTTGAATCTCCTTTTGAATCTCCTTTTGAATCTCCTTTTGAATCTCCTTTTGAATCTCCTTTTGAATCTCCTTTTGAATCTCCTTTTGAATCTCCTTTTGAATCTCCTTTTGAATCTCCTTTTCAATCTCCTTTTCAATCTCCTTTTGAATCTCCTTTTCAATCTCCTTTTGAATCTCCTTTTCAATCTCCTTTTGAATTTCCTTTTGAATCTCCTTTTGAATCTCCTTTTGAATCTCCTTTTGAATCTCCTTTTGAATCTCCTTTTGAATCTCCTTTTGAATCTCCTATTGAATCTCCTTTTGAATCTCCTATTGAATCTCCTTTTGAATCTCCTTTTGAATCTCCTTTTGAATCTCCTTTTGAATCTCCTTTTGAATCTCCTTTTGAATCTCCTTTTGAATCTCCTTTTGAATCTCCTTTTGAATCTCCTTTTGAATCTCTTTTCGAATCTCCTTTCAAATCTCTTTTGAATCTCCTTTTGAATCTCCTTTTGAATCTCCTTTTGAATCTCCTTTTGAATCTCCTTTTAAATCTCCTTTTTAATCTCCTTTTGAATCTCCTTTTGAATCTCCTTTTGAATCTCCTTTTGAATCTCCTTTTGAATCTCCTTTTGAATCTCCTTTTGAATCTCCTTTTGAATCTCCTTTTGAATCTCCTTTTGAATCTCCTTTTGAATCTCCTTTTGAATCTCCTTTTGAATCTCCTTTTGAATCTCCTTTTGAATCTCCTTTTGAATCTCCTTTTCAATCTCCTTTTGAATCTCCTTTTGAATCTCCTTTTGAATCTCCTTTTGAATCTCCTTTTGAATCTCCTTTTGAATCTCCTTTTGAATCTCCTTTTGAATCTCCTTTTGAATCTCCTTTTGAATCTCCTTTTGAATCTCCTTTTGAATCTCCTTTTGAATCTCCTTTTGAATCTCCTTTTGAATCTCCTTTTGAATCTCCTTTTGAATCTCCTTTTGAATCTCCTTTTGAATCTCCTTTTGAATCTCCTTTTGAATCTCCTTTTGAATCTTCTTTTGAATCTCCTTTTGAATCTCCTTTTGAATCTCCTTTCGAATCTCCTTTCAATCTCTTTTGAATCTCCTTTTGAATCTCCTTTTGAATCTCCTTTTGAATCTCCTTTCAAATCTCTTTTGAATCTCCTTTTGAATCTCCTTTTGAATCTCCTTTCGAATCTCCTTTCAAATCTCTTTTGAATCTCCTTTTGAATCTCCTTTTGAATCTCTTTTTGAATCTCCTTTTGAATCTCCTTTTGAATCTCCTTTTGAATCTCCTTTTAAATCTCCTTTTGAATCTCCTTTTGAATCTCCTTTTGAATCTCCTTTTGAATCTCCTTTTGAATCTCCTTTTGAATCTCCTTTCGAATCTCCTTTCGAATCTCCTTTTGAATCTCCTTTTGAATCTCCTTTTGAATCTCCTTTTGAATCTCCTTTTGAATCTCCTTTTGAATCTCCTTTTGAATCTCCTTTTGAATCTCCTTTTGAATCTCCTTTTGAATCTCCTTTTGAATCTCCTTTTGAATCTCCTTTTGAATCTCCTTTTGAATCTCCTTTTGAATCTCCTTTTGAATCTCCTTTTGAATCTCCTTTTGAATCTCCTTTTGAATCTCCTTTTGAATCTCCTTTTGAATCTCCTTTTCAATCTCCTTTTGAATCTCCTTTTCAATCTCCTTTTGAATCTCCTTTTCAATCTCCTTTTGAATCTCCTTTTCAATCTCCTTTTGAATCTCCTTTTGAATCTCCTTTTGAATCTCCTTTTGAATCTCCTTTTGAATCTCCTTTTGAATCTCCTTTTGAATCTCCTTTTGAATCTCCTTTTGAATCTCCTTTTGAATCTCCTATTGAATCTCCTTTTGAATCTCCTTTTGAATCTCCTTTTCAATCTCCTTTTGAATCTCCTTTTCAATCTCCTTTTGAATCTCCTTTTGAATCTCCTTTTGAATCTTCTTTTTGAATCTCCTTTTGAATCTCCTTTTGAATCTCCTTTTGAATCTCCTTTTGAATCTCTTTTTGAATCTCCTTTCGAATCTCCTTTCAAATCTCTTTTGAATCTCCTTTTGAATCTCCTTTTGAATCTCCTTTTGAATCTCCTTTTGAATCTCCTTTTGAATCTCCTTTTGAATCTCCTTTTAAATCTTCTTTTTAATCTCCTTTCGAATCTCCTTTTGAATCTCTTTTGAATCTCCTTTTGAATCTCCTTTTGAATCTCCTTTTGAATCTCCTTTTGAATCTCCTTTTGAATCTCCTTTTGAATCTCCTTTTGAATCTCCTTTTGAATCTCCTTTTGAATCTCCTTTTGAATCTCCTTTTGAATCTCATTTTGAATCTCCTTTTGAATCTCCTTTTGAATCTCCTTTTGAATCTCCTTTTGAATCTCCTTTTGAATCTCCTTTTGAATCTCCTTTTGAATCTCCTTTTGAATCTCCTTTTGAATCTCCTTTTGAATCTCCTTTTGAATCTCGTTTTGAATCTCCTTTTCAATCTCCTTTTCAATCTCCTTTTCAATCTCCTTTTCAATCTCCTTTTCAATCTCCTTTTGAATCTCCTTTTGAATCTCCTTTTGAATCTCCTTTTGAATCTCCTTTTGAATCTCCTTTTGAATCTCCTTTTGAATCTCCTTTTGAATCTCCTTTTGAATCTCCTTTTGAATCTCCTTTTGAATCTCCTTTTGAATCTCCTTTTGAATCTCCTTTTGAATCTCCTTTTGAATCTCCTTTTGAATCTCCTTTTCAATCTCCTTTTCAATCTCCTTTTGAATCTCCTTTTCAATCTCCTTTTCAATCTCCTTTTGAATCTCCTTTTGAATCTTCTTTTGAATCTCCTTTTGAATCTCCTTTTGAATCTCCTTTTGAATCTCCTTTTGAATCTCCTTTTGAATCTCCTTTTGAATCTCCTTTTGAATCTCCTTTTGAATCTCCTTTTGAATCTCCTTTTGAATCTCCTTTTGAATCTCCTTTCGAATCTCCTTTCGAATCTCTTTTGAATCTCCTTTTGAATCTCCTTTTGAATCTCCTTTTGAATCTCCTTTCGAATCTCCTTTCAAATCTCTTTTGAATCTCCTTTTGAATCTCCTTTTGAATCTCCTTTCAAATCTCTTTTGAATCTCCTTTTGAATCTCCTTTTGAATCTCCTTTTGAATCTCCTTTTGAATCTCTTTTGAATCTCCTTTTGAATCTCCTTTTGAATCTCCTTTCAATCTCTTTTGAATCTCCTTTTGAATCTCCTTTTGAATCTCCTTTTGAATCTCCTTTTGAATCTCCTTTTGAATCTCCTTTTGAATCTCCTTTTAAATCTCCTTTTGAATCTCCTTTTGAATCTCCTTTTGAATCTCCTTTTGAATCTCCTTTTGAATCTCCTTTTGAATCTCCTTTTGAATCTCCTTTTGAATCTCCTTTTGAATCTCCTTTTGAATCTCCTTTTGAATCTCCTTTTGAATCTCCTTTTGAATCTCCTTTTGAATCTCCTTTTCAATCTCCTTTTCAATCTCCTTTTGAATCTCCTTTTGAATCTCCTTTTGAATCTCCTTTTGAATCTCCTTTTGAATCTCCTTTTGAATCTCCTTTTGAATCTCCTTTTCAATCTCCTTTTCAATCTCCTTTTGAATCTCCTTTTCAATCTCCTTTTCAATCTCCTTTTGAATCTCCTTTTGAATCTCCTTTTGAATCTCCTTTTGAATCTCCTTTCGAATCTCTTTTGAATCTCCTTTCGAATCTCCTTTCGAATCTCCTTTCGAATCTCTTTTGAATCTCCTTTCAAATCTCTTTTGAATCTCCTTTTGAATCTCCTTTTGAATCTCCTTTCGAATCTCCTTTCAAATCTCTTTTGAATCTCCTCTTGAATCTCCTTTTGAATCTCCTTTCGAATCTCTTTTGAATCTCCTTTTGAATCTCCTTTTGAATCTCCTTTTGAATCTCCTTTTGAATCTCCTTTTGAATCTCCTTTCGAATCTCCTTTTGAATCTCTTTTGAATCTCCTTTTGAATCTCCTTTTGAATCTCCTTTCGAATCTCCTTTTGAATCTCCTTTTGAATCTCCTTTTGAATCTCCTTTTGAATCTCCTTTTGAATCTCCTTTTGAATCTTCTTTTGAATCTCCTTTTGAATCTCCTTTTAAATCTCCTTTTGAATCTCCTTTTGAATCTCCTTTTGAATCTCCTTTTGAATCTCCTTTTGAATCTCCTTTTGAATCTCCTTTTGAATCTCCTTTCGAATCTCCTTTTGAATCTCCTTTTGAATCTCCTTTTGAATCTCCTTTCGAATCTCCTTTTGAATCTCCTTTTGAATCTCCTTTTGAATCTCCTTTCGAATCTCCTTTTGAATCTCCTTTTGAATCTCCTTATCGTTGAGATAACTTTGTACATTGATGCGCATGTTTATTAAAATAAATATTTCATTTAGAAATTAAACTTAAAAAGCAAAATAAAAAAACGACTAACCTACTTTCCCTAAGGATATTTTGTATACACACAAATTATGTAAATTACTTTGGCCATTTTGTATAGAATTAAATTCTATAAAGCAGCCAGGGTTAGTTTTAATTTATTAATTTTTGCTTCAAGGAAGTAGATCTAGCTTCTATTTTTAGTGGCGTTGGTTACGTTTTGTGTATCGAACTAAACTCTTCAATGGAATCAAGCTAGTCTATATATTGATGGTTTATATGGCCTCTTCCAAACCCAACTCATACCAATCGCCCCTTTTTTCCTTTTAAATATTTCCCTGTTATGAACATAGTAAAAGAAAAGAGTCGAAACCATCTCCGTATAGTATGGCTTTAATACACTGAATAACTAACTACACAATACACATCACATTTCGTGAACACATTCTCACGGAGGAATTATAAGCACATGTAAACATAAGAACGACAACCAATACAGTTAGTCATTTTTTATAACACTCTACAACCCCTTTCTAGACGTTTTCACAAACATTTTGGAATGCATATTAGGAAAGTTTGCGCTGTGAGACCCTATGTGTTATAGGCCTATATTTGTTTTAGAACTGTAAAATAAAAAGTCATCACTTAACATACTATGTCCTTATTTGTCTTTTAGCCAATACGGTAGAGTTAAACAATGGCAGCTTGACCATTGGTCGTGTCGGACACGGACTGCTCATGAATACTTATGAGATACCAGTCGACCAAGATACAAAGATTAGACTTGGCTACACCGCTAGCGACCCCGCCATTCCAATACTCAGACAGTTGATCGGTAAGTCATAACAATCCTTGTACAACATCAAGTCCTAGCTGTTACAGCTTAGAATTATCCTCCCTCATTCCTTGCCTTGGGAAGAAAACAGCAGCATTACCTACAGTAGGCGGAGATGTGAAGTTGTGATGTTGGGTGTCTGTCGGGTTTTTTACTTGGCTCAAGGGGTGTTTCAAACGTTATGGACATCGACCTTAATAGAACGAACTCAACAGAGGGGTATTTAGAAACACTGTTACATGGATCATTGCAGATCGATAATAAACATAATGATTTTCAAAAACTCCAATATCCAGGAAATAAGAAGTTTAATAATAATAGAAAAAATCTTCGCTACAGCACATAAACACTAGTCCACCTTTACTCCCCAAAAACAAGTCACCAACTAAACTCTCTCTCTCTCTCTCTCTCTCTCTCACAAGAAAAACTAAAAACATTCAAAAACATCAAATGCATACTGTTCCCATTCATACCTGGGAATACACACAAAGATATATTAACACTTCCATACCTAAATAAAACGCAAAAATAACACATTCACTCTCGCCATACCTGCCCCTGACAGTGCCCGGAGATTTGAACTAGGTCAGTCAGACAGTACTTTTAGATGTAGCCTTATTTTCTGTTTAACTCTGTGCTTGCACTTGACCTTACTGCTTAAGTCATCTATTTCCAGCGATTGGTTGGCTGGTACTTTTAAGACATAATCTTTCCATGGGAGATTGGACGCCATTGATGGCTTGATTTTTTACGGATTTCTATATCCAGATTTAAAATGAGAAATCACTCATACCATACCTTAAAGTGCAAGCCTAGATATATATATATATATAAAGATAGAGACAGAATACAAACCTGACCCAAAGATAAAGGCATATTTCTTGTTCCATAAGCTAGGACGAATTTGTACAAATACTCCTTCTTCCCTAGTTCTATTAGAGCATGAAATTAAATGTCTGAGTCAGCCAGATAAATCAGTAACCATGAATTAGCATGCATGACTAGATTGACCTCGAGGATCGCGAAATATCTTCGAAATTTTTGTATTCTATAAGATAAGTCATATAAAAGCAATGGCTGGAACAGCAGTACAACTGATTTGCTATGAAGGTTTCAAAAATTGAAACAATTTCAAATAGTTATTTAATTAGAGATTTTTGTTTATGTAAATAGGAAATCAGCGACTGTATTGTATATGTATTGTTGATAAAATATTAGAAGATTTTGGAGTCAACAAGAGATTGTTTTATCTATAAAAATATGTGATTGGTTGCGGGAATCTCCAAAAGCTACTTTAAGAAAAATAAAAGTAAAGTTCCCTTTTTTAGACATTGTGATGTATAGGTAAGATGATGTAAAGGTCATTTGTCTCTCTGGCACACGGTTAACCCGGGACCCATCAGCCAAGTGCTCTGCCCACTCAGCCACCGCGCTACAACATACTTGTTTGTTTGTTTAACATGTTAGGAATCTTCTTTTGAAATTGAAACTGATTACATCCTAGCCCAAAACCTTCCGCAGCGATGGCAGCGGGCAGGGTTCAGAACTACTAAGATGACAGTCCAAAGCGCATACAACACGACTAGGCAGCTTTATTTAATTCTATTTGATCATCGTTGAGAGCATCAGAAGCTGTTCTAGATGAAATCTCTAGGGGGTTGCTTGTTACATCTAAAAATTGAAACTGCTTAGTAACATTAGAGAAATTTGTTAAGATCGGTATAGGCGATATAAAAGGCATAACCATGCTTTTTAAAAAGCCTTTTTTATTTTTATAAAGTACTAGCCAGAAATTACCAGCGGCCTGCGGACCTTAGTTTGGATATTACTAAACTAGTGCATTGGATTAAGATCTATGTCAAACTTAGCTAATGTTCCTTTCAATTTTTTTCTTTCGCCACAAAAATAAAAATAGATAGTGAAAATGGGTTTACCCGTTTAGCACATAAATTCATATCAAATATAAAATACCGTAAAAACGAGTTTACCCGATTTGTTAAAGAATCCATTTCTTTAATTGAGATAAATTGAGTTTTGTTTTTTATTTTCGGGCCCCCCTGTGTGGGAGGGGCATTACACATATACCAAGTTCTCAGCCATAATTCAAGGAACATTTATGCCAAGTTTGAACAAGATCGGTTAAACGGTTTTGATTTCTATGCGGGGCATACAACCATACTTACGCCTTACTTTCTGCTGTATATATTAGATTGATTTGTTTCTCTGAATGGAATAATCTATTAAACAAACGCCATTATTTGTCTTCCAGGTACCAACAGCTCAGTCGCTGGAGACATTCTATTTTTCACTAATCCCAAGACCTCAGTGGACGCTGATCTGTTTGTAGTGCCAACTGTGTGTCCACCACTGGGCGGAGCATAAATACCATACCCCCCCCCCCCACACCATGTGTGTTTTTATGTCTGTTTTGTTCTGATGCTATTTCGAGAACGTTTTTGTATGAACATGATGTAAACAGTTTTATAAATTATATATTGCAATACAGAAAAAAATAAAATTGAAAACAGAAATGTCTTTCTTGACAACTTTGTGCGCAGAACAAAAGCGAAGAAAGGACTAGAAATACAGTTTGACAGAGAGATGGAGACATAAAGATAAGAGAGAAGGAAAGAGAGAAATAGAGAGAGAGAGAATGTAAGAAAAAGGGAGAGAGAGAGAAATAGAAAGACAATGATAGAGGGAGAGAAAGAGAAAAAAAAAGACAAAGTGATGGTGCTATTATACTTTAAACTATAATTGACAAATAGAAAAACAAAGCTAATGAAATATTCAGACACAAAGATAGAGGCAAATTTGTACATGCGCTATGTGACCTAGTATTAGGATAGTACTGGCAAGTTAGTCCGGTGGGTACTTTGTGGTCCCAATTATATTATCTAGGCTAATAACTATAGCCTCTAGATGTACAAAACTACTGAGACAGATAAGTAATAATTCTGAGATTTCAGTTGCAACAAAAAAATAGAGTTTATTTACAAACAAAATAAAAAGATCATGGAAAATATAAAATATAAATGGCAATAAAGGCTCACCAAAGAAAATGACATAATGAAACAAAGCAAAGTAGCAAGACAGTTTCCGGTCAATATAATTAAAGAACCACCATCATAGAGACACAATAATGTCGTATGCCGAAAAACCAAAAAGATGGTTTACAATGGTATCATACATGCATTAACAATGAAATGACGTCATTCATGAAACACACTACTGTCTCGTATCTAAACAAAAGATGACTTTAAAAAAAAACATACAGGAGAGGATAAGGGACTAAGTAGACCTATACCATTTACATAAACCAACTTAGTACTAACAAATAAATAAAGTCTACTTAGCTCATTATCGAAATACTCTTCCCACAACAGTGACACACTCCTCTTGAGTAACACAGCAATAGTACAACAACACATTATAGAGATTTAGTTCATACTACACTGGTCAGTTGAAAGACTCAAGAGAGAGTGGCAATTGTAAACAGTTAACAGGGGCTCAAATCAAGTAATAAAGGGGACTAACTCTAATAAAAAATAAACCCTACCCTAATTGTCCCTCTTGTCATATAGTGTTATTAGAGAATGGAATGGGTTGCCTCAATAACAACGACTATGTCATTAATAAACATGTATGACTAGATTGACACATGAAATGCCTAGGACATAATTATCTTCTTTTTTGAAATAACGTCTGTACGGCGGATCTTTCAAATAAGGTGTCAAGATAAAATAACCAAAAGAGAAAGTCCTACAAAGAGCATGATGCCTTATTATTATTATTATAGTTTTTATATAGCGCTACTTTCATGCTTATAGCATGCTCAGAGCGCTTTGGTCCAATCTCATTTGTGGACTGGTGGGGGGGGGGGGGTATCTAGGAGTTGGTTTTCCGTTGTATGCTGCCTTTACACGCACAGTAAACACAACTCTGCCCAAGTCGGTTGTCGAACCTTGAGCCCACTTCTAGGTAGCCAAGCCAAGCCAAGTTCAAGCGAACTTAGCCTCTCGACCGGGCTTCCCACCGCTATCCGCTGTGATATCAGCAGCACACGCTGGCTTGGCCACGTTCATAAAATGCCAGTAGGTCGACTTCCACTAGACATTCTGTATGGCGATCTAACAGAAGGCAGGAGAGCCGCTGGTCGCCCACTTTTACGTTATACAGATGTATGCAAACGCGACATGAAGCTCTTTAAAATCGACAATATCAGCTGGGAAAAAGTGGCACTGGATAGATCCACATGGAGAGCGAGCGTAAAAGAAGGGTCACAGATAGCAGAAGGAAGGGTGAAAATGTTAGGCGTCTGGTGATTACATATGCCCAACCTACGATCGCAGCTGTGTATCAAGGATTGGCCTCTTTAGTCACACAAGAAGTTGCAAAGAGAAAAGAACGTCTCTCTAGACGTAGAATGCCACAGAATATAAGTTAATATAAGATAGAGTGATAGGGACTCGGGAGACTGAAAAGGACAGACAGAGAGACAGAAAGGGAGAGAAAGATAAAGAAACGCGCGCGCGCACACACACACACTCCATAACAAGGACAAAAGGCATGTCTTTTTCTCTGCAGTAAATAAGTCCACTCCAACAGTTATTGACACTTTTACACTTACAGGTGCGCACTAAAAATATGGTGTAGGAGCAGAGTTACAACAATAAACTTAAAACACTAAATATATTTCATTGAACGGAAGCCGTACGTCAACCGGAAGTATTTCATTTCACTTAAAAAGCAGAATCCAGAAGATAGCAGCGTTTTGCTCGTTTGTGTTTATTCGAAACTTGAACACATTTACCCCTCTTGGTTTAGCAGAGTAAAAGTCTAGAATTATAAAGCTTCTACATTTACTCTACTTAGTACTAGAATAGTAATCAAAAGTAAATGAATTTTTGGTTTAGTCAATGTATTATCCTATGGTGACACTTTAAACTAGCTTTAAACTACTGATAAATAGTTACTAGATCTATATTAGATATGATAAGATAATGTCGGTTATTAACTTTCTAAAGAACTATTAGAGTTGCTAGCTTAATAAGGTAGTTAAGGTTTCTTTTTTTTTTGTATTATCAATAAAATCATCAGTTTTGTTCGATATTGTTGATGGATCGGCTTCTATTGTATTTGACAATAATTAATGTAATACTGGCACACACTGTGACACAGTTTTCATATTGTACGCATCTTTATTGTTAGTTTTTCACAATTGAAGCTTTCTTTGACTAATGAAATCTGTGTCTAACTACAATGCGAGCCTTCTGCGTTTTCTCTCTTGTAATTTTCGTTCTTGTTACGGATATTTTCGGGCATCTGCATTCTGTTTTTCGGCACTTTGAAATACTCTCTCCTGCGCATGTGCAGACCCGCACCAAACGTTGCGCCATGCCCAAGCGCGTGATTTTCAAGACTGTAAAGTTTAGGGCGCTTGGGAAAAACTTTGTTGTCCATTTGGAGCCGGGCTCCCCAGTAATAGATCATGAAAATGTTCAGATCGAAGCAGTTTATAGAAACGGTTCCAGGTCTGTGAAAATAAAGAAAACAGCGTTTTATGTAGGACATGTGGCAGGTCAGCGGTCAAGCTCTGTGGATGCACTGTATCTGGCGGGGAAGTGGTCTATGATGATTCAAGAACAAGAAATTTTGTTTATAGAGCCCCTAATGAAATACGACAGCAATGGAAGAGTCAGAGATATGATCATATACAGGTATAAGTTAGTTGTAATTCATGGTCAAAATTCATTTACATATAACTGTTGATGAATTAAAATTTGATTCACGGTGTCTCCGCTGTGGGGAAGAAGAAGAAACCGTGTCTCCTATTCTTTCTGGGAAACCAAAAATTCTCGACCTGTATGGTGACATGTATGCACTACGCAACACAGCAGAATTTCTGTCCAGGGCTTTTGCTAGAGAGGATTTAAGCCTCTCAATCCCTCACTCAAACGGAGTTTGATGATGATGAATTAACTACAAAAGACAATATTATTGGATTATTTTAAAGCTTTTAATGAAATTATCTATGCAATTCAGCTACATTAAAAGTGAAAAAGTAGCCAAACATTAAAAAAATGTATTGTTTGCTTTTTTTTATTTTTTGGTCTCAGTTATTCTGAGCTTTACGAGAGGAACACATCCTATTTTATTTCTGATTAGCTTATTCAAAGTTAATCTTTCATGATTACAGGAAGTTTGGTACACCAATTTAACAATTTTTATTTCTTTGCCACAAAGCACAAGTGTTACAAAGGCAGCCATTGCAAATAATAACAATGTATAAAATAACAAACTCAAAATCATTAAAATAAAAACAAAAGAAAAGCAACAATGATGTAAGTGGTACGTTGCATCATAAATAATAATAACAATAATACATATGCTGCATTGTTTTGAACATTGAGACGAGCTATAAATCTAGTTACTAGGACTGTTAAATAGTTCATTTTGAGATTTAAGAAATTTGCATAATTCGTCAATATTGACGTAATTATTATCAATCTTGTTTTTTTCCATAAGACTAAGCAATATTCTCATGGATTCTTTCCTATTAAATGATTCTTCAATCTTTAGAAACTATTTTTCCAATCTCTTTAGTGGACATTGTCGGGAGGGGGATCTGGGAGAAGGTTTCAGTGATACCTTCAGGCGAACAGAAACAGGAGTCGAACTCGAGCCCCCTTGTAATGTAGCTTAGCGCTATCTGCCAGTCCGAAACACATGCTACTGTACATTTTTATTTAAAATTTTCTTAAGGATGGCTTAGCTTTTTTTCAATAACAAAAATAAATGGTGAAAGAAGTATCCGTAAGTTAGGATACTAAATTCATATCAGTAAAATATATATTGATAACAGATGCCTTTGACACTGTCTGCAAAAGAGTGCACAGCTCAGCAGCAATAAAGCTGGCTAGAAGAAGAAGTGCCATAGAAAAGCCCTAGTGACTAATAATAATAGAAAGGCTTTGTCTACCCTCGTTGACCGTAAGCTTTATACTCTCAAGGTCTGAAAGGGGAACTTTACTTTTTTTACTTTACTTTTGTCTAGTACAGTGTTTCCCAAACTTTTTTCAGTAATGGAACACTTGCACATTCGGAGTATTTAACGGAAAACTTTGTTTATTTTTTAGAGTTAATTATTCCAGTAGTTCGTGCAGCACCTATTCAAGCCTCGCGGAAGACTAGAGTTCCGCGAAACACAGTTTGAAAAACACTGGTCTACTAAAACACCTTTCTTTTCTTTCGATCCGTGTTACCTTGTGATATGTGCAACGTGACAAAGAAACAGGAAAATGCTATTTATATGCATGCATGTCAGGCTTCAATGCTTCAATGTATTAATCAGTGCTTTGTGTGTGTTTCTATATAACATTGTCCTGTTTGGTGCTAAACACCACTCGTGTCATTCAATTTTTGTATTGGTATATGTAAAATAAAATTTAAACATTAACAGAAGTAATCTATCTTTCCAGACAGACTGATCTACGGACAATGCGCAACAACAGAAGCTCGGATCACAATACCTCGAGATCTTTCTGTGGAGTTACCAATGACAACATGCCGCAGAGAAAACGTTTTGAGGATCCCAAAACAACGTGGTCAAGGTTTCAGGAACTTTCAAAGACATTCTCGACCTCAGCAGACGATTCGTTACCACCTTTGTACAGGACTTTTGTGCGCTCCAGTGAGCGAGATAATCTAGAACCCAGGATGCCTCGAAGTCCTGTTTTCTATTTCAACACCTGCGACATGCTTGCCGTCATGGACACACTGGCGTTCAAAGGCGTCGGGGGAGGCTCCCTGTACAAGAGCGCCAGCATTCTCGTCTACTGGTACCAGCTGGCAGACAGTATCTTCAAGAAGGCGCAATTCGGAATATTCCGCGGGATGCGGCTGAAAATAAAGTCTATTTACATCATGACTGAGTTTACTCCGTCCGTGGAGCCGCATTTCAACAGAGACCCCGCCATCGGACAGGTGCATGCAGACGAGGTCAAGGCCTCATTGAACAAAGAGAAATGGTTTAGTCATTACTGCCTGGCACATTTGAGCACAGAACGAAAATTTGTGGACAATATCTTGGGTCTCGCTTCCCTGGCCAATGTGCCGGTCTACGACGAGGATGAGTAAGTAATAACCTTTGACTTTTAAAACTAAACAAAAAAAAACCGGAAATTCTTACCACATTAAGTATCTCTCATTGGCCTCCTTCAGTCGTAGGACGACTATGGTTTATCTCAGAGCACACTTCCTCATGTGGCTGTGGAGCCTTATTTTGGAGAGACACTCCCGTCCACAGTAGCGCAGGTTAAGGTGGCTTTGGCTTCGGTGGTAGAGGAGCTGGCCGTTTTTCGGATTTTGCGTTTTTCTTCCTGGGCTGAGACCCATGTACTTTCACTTTCCATAGCTTTCTTGGTCACTGTCTCTCTCCACCTGTTGCGGTCTAGAGCTATGTCTTCCCAATGGTCAGTATTGATGTTCACTGATTTGAGGTTACGTTTTATTATATCTATGTAACGGAGGTGCCAGTCTTGTGCCAGTCGCGAGTTGACCATAGAGGATGACTTTCGGGATGCGCTTGTCCTCCATCCGGCGAACATGTCCAAGCCAGCGCAAACGGCGTTGTCCGAGGGCTGTAAAGATGCTGGGAATACCTGATCGGCAAGGATCTCAGTATTGCACACTTTTTCTTTCCATGTAACATTCAAGATCCTACGGAGACATCTCAAATGGAATGAGTTCAGTTTTCTCTCTTGCTTTGCGTAGGTGGTCCATGATTCACTGCCATACAGCAGTGTACTCACAACGCATGCCTTGTAGACTTCCATTTTGGTATTAGGTATTAAGTATAGAAATTGTTCAAAATGACTTTCAAACTTGTTTTACATTTTTTGTGATGTCTTCGGGGATTGCAAAAACCTTCCTTTAGGGAACAGTACCAGGAAAAAGAAGAAGAGGCAGACAAAGCGATGGGAAGGCAGCATAAAATCCAATGCAAAAGACAGAGAGGATAGGAGAATAAACCATGTATGGTACCTCAGCGGTCTAACAGACTAAGGGAGAGATGATGGTGAAGGTGCGATGTACCTTCAGACTTAAAGTACTCTACCATCCTAGCCAAAATCTCCTTCCGGATGTGGGAGATATGGCTGCGGCAGGGAGTTTGATACCGGAACCATCGAGACGACAGTACAGAGCTCGTACCACACGACCAGGCAGTCATGCTGACATCCTGCAGTGACCATCTCGTCAACACTTCATATGATGTTGACTTTTTATATTGGTTCATTTGAACATTGTCAACTGTTCAGGAATAGCTTACATTAATTTTCCTCTTCATATTCAGAATAGCAACTTCCTTCCCAGGGGCGAAAAAATTTAATGGCTGCCTTAATTTTATCCAAGATAAATCTACAAACATTTTCTATTTCATTGTCAATGTCAAACAATTTGTTTCAATTACAACGGGCTTTGCTGCATTAAATCTTGCTAAGTGATTGGCTTAGAAATTAAATATATTTGTGTATGATAAATCTTTGGTCGTATGTGGGAAGCGTGGTCGAGAGGCTAAGTACTCTTGAGCTCTGCATTGCTTGGCTGCATATGAAGAGGCTTGAGGTTCGACACCCAGCTCGAGCAGAGTTGTGTTTACTACTAAAGGCATCGCGGAAATATTCTTACAGTTACCTTCCAACCTGAGCGCCCTGACCATTCTATAAGCATATAAAAGTAGCGCTCTATAAAAGCTATATTTTTTAAAAATCATTTTACTACTTTGCTGACCAACAGAACTTTCTAGACTGTCTTATTGCGGAAGATTTCTTGGTTGTAAAAGTATTTAACGATTTAGTCACATATTTTGCATTTGATCCTCATCGGAGTGTTGCGTAACTCGTAATGCATCAACAATATTTCGCTAGTGTAGTCAAGTTTAAAATATTGTTATAAACCTGGTGGTGGCACAGATGGGGGTAGTGGTGTGTGTGTAGTCAGCCTAAGCAAATCGCCCCCAGGCCAGCGCTAGACGAGCGGTCAACCGTGACGAGCTACGACGGTCAGCCGAGACGAGTGTCAACATGACGGCTCTGGAAGGATCGGCGTCGTGAACAGAGCTCAGGAGCGTCACGAGGGATGTTGTCATATGACGAAGCTAGAAACGTCCAACGACGTTCCGTCCGGTTCTAGAAAGCCATTTGGGACCCTATATAAAGAGCGGAAGTGTCGCTGTCAAGACGGTTCACGAGAGAAGGTTCATGACAGGGGTTCAGAACACGGTCGACTACAGCACAGTTCAACGGTGTTGTTCTGTACGGAGCATTACGACGGTTCAGTGCGGAGTACTGTCAAGTACAGTTGAGACGATTGGCGTCTTGATCTTGGTCTGCGATCGAGTCCGACACAACGAGCCTAGTGTGTGAAGTCAGTCCTGAACTGTTGAACCCAGTGCAAGCCCGGAATGAGACGGAGAGGCCAGTGCAAGAGCTGATACGGCGGTACGGTGTTATCGGAGAGATATTTGTACAGTGTACGTGTTGCCAATTGTACAGTATTGGCTGTTATTTATTCAACTGTTAAAGTGTTACGTTACTTTGGAGCCCTGAGTTGTCAAGTTCTTTAAGTTGGCGGTGTATGGTGCAGTTTGCAGAGAGCCTGGATAGTGAGATTCGTAACAATATATTCAGCATGACTTTAAAAGCGTTCTTCTCTTTCTTGCTTCAGTTATAGATATTCTTTACCTTTTTGGAACGAAGGCATTTGTGCATCGAACGCTAACAACGCAGCCTTTTCCTGTATCCGAATGGACGACAATGTCCTCTCTGATGCTGTAAGTTTTACATGTGGGCTAATTTTGTTTTTATCGTTTTAATAGATCAAGAGCTTCAGAAGTAAAGATAAGTGCATTCTAGCAAGAATTTTTTTTCCGGATAACCGAAAATGAAGGCAGACAGTGCTCAAAATTAGCACCATCGTGACTACAACCCAAATCGCAGAAATCCAAATTGATATAGGATATATCGTTAATGGTCGTTGTGCTGGCTACATGACACCCTCGTTAATCGTTGGCCACAAAAAAAAACAGATGACCTTTACAGCATATGCCCAATAGATAGCAAGGTCTGAAAAGGATACTTTTACTACTGTATTATCAATGATCCATACTAATTCAAAATATATTGACAAGTTATGTAATTAGCAATGATGAATTATGCATAATAGAATGTGTTTGATAAATAATGAAAGGCCTGGGCGAACTTGGAATACTTGATAAAATATAATAACAACAATAATAAGGCTTGTCTTGGTGTCCAAAATTAATGAGGAATGCAGAATTTCTCGTGGCTTGGCATCTAAAAATATATTGAGATGTTAATGGAATACACCAAATTATAGAAATGTGAGAGACTACGGATTTAGGGTATAGTTAGAGGCAAATGAATCTGTTTTGCAGAATTATTGATTTATATGTGACATTGCTGCATGAGACTGAGAAAATGTGTTACAGCTCGCCACACTGTTAAACACACTGTAATAACTGAAGGGAGGCAAACTCAACGAGACATAGATGTTTATTTACAGGACATCACAAATACACGTAGAACAACATGTCTGTAGCACAGCATCTTTACATCAGCTCACACTTGAGCGGTAATCGTTCTCTGTTCTAATGTTGACATCCTTTCCAGTCTATTCTATAACGGTGCACACCTCTGTACTAGCCTGAATGTTGGTGCGCACCTCTGTACTAGCCTGGATGGTGGTGCGCACCTCTGTACTAGCCTAGATGGTGGTGCGCACGGCAGAGTTATAACAAAACTTTTATTTCAACATAATGGTGTCTGAAGTGAACATTTTTTTAACGAATGTATTGATATGAAGGATTAGACTTAATCATCGGTTTTTCAAAGAATAAATGTTATCTTTTCATTAAACACAGGACGCTTTTCTGTACAGTTACTAAAAACGTACGGAATTGACTTTTATTGCTTTGAAAGTATGATGAAATGAGCTAAAGGCGAATAAGTTTAAGTTTGTTTTATAAAAGAAGTTTCTATTTAAGCAATTCAGTTGCGACCAACGTTCAGTTACTTGTGTTTTGAAGTGGTTCAAGGGACGTAACAACCAGGTCTCACTGAAATCGAAGACATTGACAGAGTGCCTAATATCTCTAGAAGTTTAATAAATGAAAAGCTTTCGGAGTGTCCTGCAGCCTGGTCACTGGACATTTTGGCTGTCGCATCAATCCTTTACATCTCTCTCTCTCTCTCTTTCTTCTCTTATTCCTTTATTCTTTTCACTCTCAACTTTCTCTTTTACCCTTATTTTGCTCTTTCTCTCTTTTCCTGCATTTAATTTCTTTTTATCCAACATTTTATGACCTTTACTTTATAAGGGAAAAAAAGTAAAGTTACCCATTCAGACCTTGAGATTCATGGGGCAGATGATGTTAAGGTCATCTGTTTCTCTGGCCAACTGTTAACGAGCATGTCGTGATGTGGCCAGCACAACGACCAACCTCCTTTACTTTCCCCAACTAAATTCAGGTGCCCATTAAAGTTGGGGGACCCAGGTGCGTCCTTAAAATCCCGAAATTCAAAATCCTCAGTCTTCTCCGAGATTCAAACTCAGGACTCCAGGTTCAGAAGCCAAGCGCTTAACCACTCAGCCACCACTTCCGTTACTTTATAAGAACTTGCTTATAAAGATTTTTATGTCTAATGGCTACAGAGAATGCCCGCTACATCGTACTTAAATCAATGTACTGTGTACATGTATGTACTAGTTACAGTTTGACTGAAGCTTAGTGTATAGTGACATATGTACTAACTAAAGTTAGACTTAAGCTAAGTGTATTGTGACATATATACTAACTAAAGTTTGACTGAAGCTAAGGGTATAGTGACATATGTACTAATATGTACTAACTAAAGTTTGACTGAAACTAATTGTACTGTGACATTAGTACTTTCACAAGTTTGACTGAAGCTAAATTTCCACTGACAAATGCAGTCTACCCACAAAAGTCTTGCTTTCTCATCAGATGTACATTGTCATCTTGACCCACGAGATCGCCCACGGATGGGGAGCCCAGCACGACGACAATTTTCACGTCAGCGAGTGTTTCCCAAGTGAAGAAGGCGGAGGGAAGTACATCATGTGGAGGGGACACAACGGGGCCAGGGATCCAAACAATTTGATATTCTCTCCATGTAGTGCTTCCTCCATACAAGAAGTCCTTCTGGTGAGTATCGCTTTTGTTTATACTACTACTCTGACCCATGCAAGAAAGTTATATGCTAATAACTTAATATGGGTCAAAGGTTAGGGCTCAAAGAAGTCCCTCTGATGTATATCGCTTTACTTCATACTATTATTCTGAGATCTCCCAGAAAGTTATATGCTAATTAGCAGCTAATAACTTAACATAGGTCAAGGGTCAAAGGTCTCAATAGACTTTTGTTAGATATAAATGCAGGACACGTCTTAGACCTACATTTAGATCCTCCCGCGCAGTTCTGCACATTTGGAGGCAAGCTGTCTCAATAAAGTTAAGGCACTGGAAATTTCTGAAGCCTCTTACCACCTGATGTTTACTGCTCTGGGGTTTTCCATGAAAGTGTGGCGCTAAGTTATACGAGAACTTCTCTGTTTGCACTTTCCGCGTATTGACTTCCTTGTATTACGCATACCAGGAGTTGCAATGACATGGAGGCATGACAAGCCAGAGTGTGAAAAATAAAAGTCACGTGACTGCAGTAGGTTGAAATTAAAGAGGTAGTGCTTCAAACCTCTGGCTGGCAAAAAGGAAGAACTTCTCAATACTGTGACAGAGACTCACTGTCAAAGGTTATTCTTCAAGTGGATGGAACACGAAGAAAGGGTCGTCCAAAGAAAAGCTGGCTGGATATAACATAACAGCCAACAGCTGCTAACCGGGAAAAAAGGAGGGATTTATCTACGCGAACTGTCAAGCACCCTTACGACGAAGGTCAAGGGACAGATGAGATGTGTTCTTAATATCTCTACGATAATTAGCCACTAACAGTGAAATCGGCAGTTATTCATCTTACTTTAACGATACGCTGAATCATGGGGAGCCCCTAAGAGTTTAAATTGCTTTTAGTTTAACTTTTTCTTCCTCTGACTGCTTCATATAATCATTGCTTCATAAAATCATTACTTCATATAATCAATGCTCCATATAATCACTGCTTCATATAATCATTGCTTCATATAATCATTGCTTCGTATAATTTATTGCTTCATATAATCATTGCTTCATATAATCATTGCTTCGTATAATCATTGCTTCATATAATCATGACTTCATATAATCATTGCTTCATATAATCATCGCTTCATATAATCATCGCTTCATATAATCATCGCTTCATATAATCATTGCTTCATATAATCACTGCTTCATATGATCACTGCTTCATATAATCATGGCTTCATATCATCATTGCTAATATTGTTTTTAACATTGTTTGGTATTAACGAGCTCATCTGTAACTCATTGAAGTACAAGGCTCACAAGTGCCTGCTTGCTGCTCATGCTGTGGTCCACACTTGCGGCGACTCTGTTGTGGAATTTCCAGAGCAATGCGACGAAGGACTGAACCCAAACAGTTCCTGCTGCACAGATAATTGCAGGTATGAATTTTGTATCTGACGAGGACCACAACTAGACCATCATTTAACTGTATGACATCATCTTAAGTGTTGATTTCCTAATGGCTAAGAGAGATTTTAGAGGATTCTCTGCCCTCCGTTAAGCCCAACTTAACTTTGAAATAAAGCAAAACAAAACAAATTCACATCCTCGAATAGCTGTTTAGAACCCACTCGTGAAAGTGACAGTGTGTTTTTTGCTTGTGTAATTTTTTTGTTTATGCACAAAGAGTGTCACCAAAAGAAAGTATTAAATTGTCCCATTTAGATTATATAATCTTGCGTAACATGTACTACACTACCAGCTCGGTCACATCACCCAATACTCTACACAAGTCTTATGTCTATTTAGCTTAGTACATTTCCCACTAATTGGTTGGCTAATTTTGTGATTGATTCACGTCATACCATCGACAATGAATAATTGTGAAAAGTTTCAGCTTGATCCGAAAATGGGAAATGGGAGAAATAACGTGTACAAGATTCCACCCAGACAGACAGACGGAGTGAGTTAATATAAGTTTTG
Organism: Biomphalaria pfeifferi; assembly: GCA_030265305.1. NCBI lineage: Eukaryota > Metazoa > Mollusca > Gastropoda > Planorbidae > Biomphalaria > Biomphalaria pfeifferi. Next base: position 2,708,640 of record JASAOG010000079.1, read on the forward strand.
TAAAAATACGTTTTTGTATTGTATTAATACTTGGCCTAGGAGTATGTATGTATGTCCAGCATAAAAATCAAAACCGTTTGACCAATCTTGATGATAAAGCTTAGCATTAATGTTCGTTAAGTAATGGGGAGGGGGGGGGGGGAAGTGAGGTTAAGTTTTTATGTCTTACCAATAACCGTAAGGCCCTAGTAATGCATATATATATATATATATATATATATATATATAAACTACATTTATCTCCATTAAAAACAATACGAATTAATCGGGTAAACCCCTAGTGCGGGAACCAACTAGTCACACTCTAACAAAGTAGACTCAGAACTAGAATCCTTCGTTTTATGTTACACAAAGTTCTGCTTAACCAAAATGATACATTAACAGCAAACCTTCTGTTCGCATCTCTAAATAGGAAACTACGCATTGCATGTCTTTAAGAGCTCAACAAAGAACCGTAAACCTTTTTGAAGCTTTGTAGATCAAACAGAAAACAGAAAAGTTGCGATACGAGAGAAGAAGAAGAGGACGTCTGTCACATTTCTGTCAGTAATTGCCACTTAGTGTCAGCGCCTACCGCTGTGTCGGCTGTCATGTCAAAACTAAGTGACCGTTTATCACGCGAGAGTTGTGGTCTACAATCTACAGGGATGAAAACTTTTGGGAAGAAATATCACAGGGGGAAATAATCACTATTTGTGTGTCTAGCAGACGGCTATACTTGTGATAATTACTTTTATAAACAATACGGCAGAAATAATTTTATTGTGTTAAGCGGTAATACTAATAATTTATATCCTAGTGTCTTCTGTTTCAGAATGTATGCATAAGCTTTGAAACCATATCATGTTACAGACATGACGATCAAATAATATTATTGGAAATATCTATTTGTCTCTATAACACATGACTGTGGGAATATGCGACGGGCAGGTTTAGACCCGAGACCCTAGAGACAAAAGTCCAGGGCGCCTACCATGTGTTCAGCCAGCCATCTTATTCACCCTTGTATATGGCAATCTAGTACCCCATATTTTTCCAATATTGTATTTTAAATTTTATTATTTATTTTATTTCGACATCATTCATCAGCGTTGAGTATTTTCTACATTATTGACCTTTCACCTGTGTTTGTTGGTTACTTACGTAATACCTCAGTTTGAACATATGTTCACAAGACCTAGAGCGGAGGTGCCTAAAATTATACTTAGACTTACTTAGACTTAGGTCCTCCCGCGCCGTTCGGCGCATTGGGCGGCAAGCTGTCTCCATAAAGATCTGTCACTGGCAATGCCTGAAGCCTCCTCCCACCTGGTGTGTTTTGAGGTCCTCCATGAAGGTGTGTCGCCAAGTAATACGAGGGCGTCCCTGTTTGCGCTTTCCTTGTTTTGGCTTCCATGTTATCGCAACTCTTGGTGTGCGTAATTCATTTTGACGTAGAACATGTCCCGCAAACCTCATGCGACGCTCAGTCACAACCTCACCAAGTGTTCGACTCCCAGTTCGGCATAGGATTTCCTTGTTTGAGACCCGATCTGTGTAACTGACTCCCAAAATCCGTCTCAGCCATCTCTGTTGAGCCACATTTAGTCTTTTCTCAATTTTGACAGATGACTTCCACGTCTCACATGCATATGTAGCAGTTGGAATGACGATTGTGTTGAGAAGGTGTATTTTTGTCTCGAGTCCAATGGCTTGGCTAGTCCAAATAGGCATTGATTTTCAATAAACTTTGTATTATGAAGAACAATACTTTTAATTTGAAAAAAACAAAAAGAAACCTACATACCATTTAAAGCTTAACTTAATGAATTAGCTTGAGAAGCTTTCTAAATAAAGTTTTATAACATAATTGAAAGTCAATAAGACAGGTCATCATTGACATCACTCTTTGAAAGTTTACCTCCAAATTCTCCACCTTGGCTCCATCTCTGTCAGTCTGCAGCTAGTACCTGTAGCATCCAAGAGTTTTTACCCTTCTAACTCCTGGTAGAATATTTCGTCTTTAGTGTGTGTATGTCATGTATGTATGTCATGTGTGTATGGCGAGTTGCATCTTATCAAGAATAAACACAATTTATATTTTCAAATTAGTTGGGGTTTTTTTTGGTTGCAAAACTTGCATAAAACATATTGCACCTATAAAACGGAGAAAGGTTACCTCATTGTGAGCCTTTGGTAGTTGACGCTACAAAGTTCTTGTAAAATAATTTATATTGAACTAATGAAGTATGATCTGCATTGAATGGTTCGGATAAATTCCATACGTTTCAGTAGCTATTACAAACCTAATATCAACTTACACCGTCTATCAAGTTGAAACTTTGCACTATTATTCATTGCCCCTAACAACACATGAATCAGTCAAAAAAAAAAAAAGGAAAAAATTAATTAATCGTTGTTAATTAAGCAATTATGTTTAATTTAGAAAAAGGGATGTAAATTTTACAGTATTGAGAGATATGGCTGTAAATGTACAGTTCGTATTCTTATACAAAATGTATTGTATAATTTTTGGAATTTGTATTTGATATCTTAACGACGCAAGTAATACAAAAAGGATAAAAGACATTGTTATGTTACCTTAGTACTTAGAAAGTTCTATAAATTTTTTTTACACTACTTTAATGAATTTGCAGGTTAAAAGATGGCGCCGTGTGTTCCCCGTTCAATCACCCCTGTTGTACTAAGATGTGTGGCGTTGCGTCAAAGACACAGAGGTGCTATCAACCCCGAAACCTGACCTGCGTAGCACCGTCCTACTGCGACGGGGAAAGCTTCTTACAATGTCCCTCCCCGGTCCCGCTGCCAGACGGCCGGGACTGTGAAGACCGGGGAACATGCTGGTCCGGGAAGTGCCTGAGCTACTGCGAAACTAAGGGCCGGACCTCGGAGCCCCCCGTCTACCTGGAGTCGTGCACCTGTGACACGGACCGTGTGGCAATGTGCTCTTTGTGCTGCAAGGCCCCAGGTACTAACACCTGCATCCCCACCCCAGAACACAAGGACGAAGGTATGCCCTGCTTGTTGGGATTTTGCAAGAATGGGAAGTGCGAGGGGACCTTTGAGATCAACATGAACTTTGTCAGCATGGGCGGAGGGCAGAGCTTGGCTAAGAGAAACATGGTCTTCATCGTTATTGCTTTTACTGCGCCCCCATTCGTATTGGTTGGTGTAGGCATATGGCTTCAGGATCGCATTAAGAAGAGAAAAAAGGCAAAAGACAATGCAGAATTGAGTTGTGTAATAATTCCTTCTAAATTATCTATTTCCGCCGGAAGTAAGATGGTGATTGGAAATGAAGAAATTGACCAGTGACTTATATTTCTCAGTACAGATTTTAAAATAATGTAGGGCTAGCATTTTGTTCTTATTTGTGCCAAAAGTCTAGAACACAAAATTATGTCATGTCACTATATCTTTCTTTCAAAAAGATTCTGATTTTCATATTTTTTTTTTTGCAGCTTTAGAATTGAAAATTATAAAAGCTTTACAACTTATATTATTAAAGTACTGTTACATTATTCCTTGTCGATACGTTCACAAAAATATCATGAAATATGAGAGGAGGCCAAGCACCTTATGTACAATAATTCTTGAGAATGCATGACCCAGTTGCCACCTTCATTTTTGTCTCATCTGATGTAGATAAATAATTATAACACTAAAAATTAATCATGATATGAACGAGCAGAATACCATAAATCAATTGTAACCACTAACTTTCAGAGCATACACTGCATGTCCCTCATTGCATCTATACCAACTGGCTTATATAGCTTATATTTTGTGTATTAATGTGGTTCTTAATATCATGAATATGATTTTTTTTTGTTCACATTCAAACTAGTATAAAGCTAGAAATATGATTAATTTTTAACTGTATGAACAATAATAACAATAATTCAAAATCTAGATTTGCATTTATTTATTTTTTTCTGTCATAATTTCTCAAAAGTTGGTCAGCAGGTATATACCATCTTTAATTTGAACACGCATACGTCATCAGGTATTCCCGCATGTCAAATAGTTAAAAAAATAAAATAAACATTCAAGAATATTGTGTTCTAAAATCTACTATGTCATGTTTCTTAATCTAGTATCTTAGTCAAGACAGCTGTCTTTTAAATTTGCCATGTCTTGATCTGCATTGCCAAACTAAAATTGCGGTAGATTTATACATGGGCGTAACCAAGGCTTTTGTTTCGGGAAGTAGGGTAATAGAAGCGTGGTAAAAAAAAAGTGTTCCATTCTTTTTTTTTTATTGAATCTATCGTTAATTATTTGGAGCAAAGACTGGCTGGAGAAAGTAAAAGAATAGACCAGCCTCTCTCTTGATATCCTGCCTAGACCAGCTGCTGACGGGAAATGGAGGAATTTGCGGGAACTATCACAGCACCATTACGGCGAAGGTCAAAGGTCAGACAAGAGATTAAAGAAAGTCCACACTATAGGCAAATGTGTTTTTTTTTTGAAAGTATATATATAGAGAGAGAGATATATTACATGTTCATACTGAGTTACTGTTATCAACACAAGGTAGGGTAAGGGAGAGAACTGATATAAAAACTTCAAACTTGTGTTTTCTGTTTTTATCTCTCTTTGGCATGAAGAAATCTACTGAATACATGTCATAATAAATAATTACAAATTCATGAGCCAATAGAAATAAATTATTACTGACAGGATTCATTTAAGAGAAATTAATTGCACATTAAGTTCTTGAACAGTATTCATCTAGTTATTCCCCTGCTCAAGTAGTTAAAAGTAAGGCTCCCTTTTTATAACTTGCTGTCTTTAGGATATATGCAGGCGATTTTAACTGTCTCTAAGAGGATGTCATGTAGTCAGCAAACCGCCTTTATCTTTTCCCCGACTAATCTCAGACACCCATTAAAGCTGGGTAGACTCAGAGCCATCCTAAAAATCATGAATTTAAATTTACGAGTCTTCGCAAGGATTGGAACCCCTTGGCTCGGAAATCAACCGTTTTCCCCTCAACTACCGCACCTCCCCTGCGAAAGTACTGTTACAATTTCTTAAATAAGAATGCGGTTTATATTATAACAACCTTATAATATATTTATTCTTCTAAAAGATAAGTAAGTTTTAAGCTTTTAAATATTTATTTATTACCTCCCTTATTTATTTTTAAGTATTGTGAATTACTTTTTAAGTTTTAACGAAAATGATAATTAGAAAAACAAACAGTTTTATCACACATTTATCTTTAATCCAAGAAAAACAGAAGTAACATATGGAAAAGTATTATATTGAGAACGGTTGTAAAATATCTGGAAGAATGTCAGTAGAGCGATATCCTGGAAGATTTCGATTGGTCAGTGACCGGACAGAGGTCAGTCTGATATTTGACCGCGCTGGAGCCGAGGAGCGAGCTTTTGGATGACGTCGTGAGAGCCTGGAGTTTGTACTTCGGCTTTGTGTACGTCAGGTCTGTCTTTGTTCCGTTGCAGCACTTAATGGAGCCGTTGGCGCCCCGGCCGGAGCCCCTGCCCCGCACGTCGACGGCGTCGCTGGACGCTACGGACGATGAAACGTACGTTGACTGTGCAGACAGGGAATGCTGCAGTCGCGCCTTATCGTCACGTGGGTAAGACTTCTTGTTGCCATTGACCGAATGGGCGACGTAAAGGTTAGGCGAACCGGGGTTAGGTGACCGAGGGGCGCGACAGCTCGAGCCACCCGCCAAAGACCGGTTGAAAATGTTGCTGTTGAAGCGTCTGGATCTATGCTGTTGCCAGGAGCGTCTCATCTCCGAATGGACCTGAAATTGAGAAATGATAAACACATTTAATACCACTTAATTGACCAATGGCTATTTAATCATATCATACAACAAACTATGAATTCTTTTTTTTTTTTTTTTGTGGTAAACAGTTGTCATTTTGGACCCAGTTGAGTAGCTACGATGGGGAGAATTGGAAAATCTCCCCCCAATCCCCAAATGAGTGTTCGAAATTGTTTTGTTTTTTTTATATTAAATATTACGCAAAATGCAGCCCCCCCCCCACCCCAAAAAAAAAAGATGTCCAGCCCCCCTCGGGCCCTTAAGTTATGGCAAATTTCTAGCTACACCACTGTTTGGACCTATTCTATGAGAAGTCGTTTCCCTATAGAAATTTTAATGTAGTAAGAGTAATATGGGGATACAATTAAAACGACAAAAATATGCTTAATTAAATAACACATCATTACACTTAGAATCCCAGCCTCTAACCAAGTCTTTTTTTTTTTGTTTTTGTTTTTTGTGCTTATTGCATTGTTAAACAATTTCTGGACAATTATTTATCAATTAAATTCACTTAGTAAAAGCCCCATAAAAAAAAAAGATGTACAATTTTGATGGAAAAAAAATTTCACAAAAGAAAAAAGTCTTGATGAAAGAAAATATCTTCAAGAAAAGATGCCTTGATGAAAGAAAGAAGTCGACATAAAAAAAAAATGTCATCAATAATAAAAGAAGTCTGTATACAAGAAAACAATCTTGACGAAAGAAAGAAATGTTGATAAATGTTGATAAAGAAAGAAATGTTGATAAATGTTGATGAAGAAAGAAATGTTGATAAATGTTGATGAAGAAAGAAATGTTGATAAATGTTGATGAAAGAGAGAATGTTGATAAATGTTGATGAGAGAAAGAAGTGTTGATAAATGTTGATGAAAGCAGAAGTGTTGATAAATGTTGATGAGAGAAAGAAGTGTTGATAGATGTTGATGAAAGAAAGAAGAGATGATAAATGTTGATAAAGAAAGAAATGTTGATAAATGTTGATGAAAGAAAGAAATATTGATGAAAGAAAGAAGTCTTGATAAATGCTGATGATAGAAAGAAGTGTTGATAAATGTTGATGAAAGAAAGAAGAGTTGATAAATGTTGATTAAGAAAGAAATGTTGATAAATGTTGATGAAAGAAAGAAATATTGATGAAAGAAAGAAGTGTTGATCATCGTTGATGATAGAAAGAAGTGTTGATAAATGTTGATTAAGAAAGAAATGTTGATAAATGTTGATGAAAGAAAGAAATATTGATGAAAGAAAGAAGTGTTGATCATTGTTGATGAAAGAAGGAAATGTTGATGAAATAAAGAAGTGTTGATAAATGTTGATGAAAGAAAGAAGTGTTGAAAAATGTTGATGAAAGAAAGAAATATTGATGAAAGAAAGAATGTTGATAAATGTTGATGAGAGAAAGAAGTGTTGATAAATGTTGATGAAAGAAAGAAGTTTTGATAAATGTTGATGAGAGAAAGAAGTGTTGATAAATATTGATGAAAGAAAGAAGAGTTGATAAATGTTGATAAAGAAAGAAATGTTGATAAATATTGATGAAAGAAAGAAGAGTTGATAAATGTTGATAAAGAAAGAAATGTTGATAAATGTTGATGAAAGAAAGAAATATTGATGAAAGAAAGAAGTCTTGATAAATGTTGGTGATAGAAAGAAGTGTTGATAAATGTTGATGAAAGAAAGAAGAGTTGATAAATGTTGATAAAGAAAGAAATGTTGATAAATGTTGATGAAAGAAAGAAGTGTTGATAAATGTTGATAAAGAAAGAAATGTTGATAAATGTTGATGAAGAAAGAAATGTTGATAAATGTTGATGAAAGAAAGAAATGTTGATAAATGTTGATGAAAGAAAGAACTGTTGATAAATGTTGATGAACGAAAGTGACTTACATCCTCGTTGAGGAAACAGAACAACAAAGCCAGAATAAATCCCTAGAATGGAACAGAAAATTAAAATATTTAGAGCAACTTATGTCATGAGTTCCTTTAGAAAACAAAGCACATAACATTCAACACAACTGCTACATAGCTATACAAGAACCAAATAAGAATAGGGCTTGTCTTCGAGTCCAAAGATTAATGAGGAATGAAGTATTTCCCGTGGCTATGCAGCCCCTGATGTGACCTACATATTTGCCACATCCAGGGCAAGCATAACCGTTGTCCGCCGGTGGTCGATTAAGGTTGTCTTTTCGACGTCTGCGTCTGTCCTCGGCAGCAGATTTTCTTTTGATCTCAAATGTGTATCACGCGGCCTTTGTGAGTGACCTCCAGCTGTCTCCTTCTGAATCGGCATGCACCATAACATTGAACTTTTGTGATATAAACATACAAGAACTAACATATACACGTATATAACAGATAAACACACTACCACTTAGAAATTTGTTTACAGATTACAATAATTTCCCACACTTAGCTTTGGGTCTTTAAGCCTTTCAGGTCATTAATAATAATTAACATTTGTTCAAGTCTTGACAACAAGCAATAATAGTCACTCAATTCAAATTACTATCATTAATACTAGAACTTGGAGGCGCGGTGGCTGAGCGGTAAAGCGCTTGGCTTTCGAACTGAGGGGTCCCGGTTTCAAATCTTGGTGAAGACTGGGATTTTAAATTTCGGGATCTTTGGGCGCCTCTGAGTCTAATGGGTACCTGCCATTAAGTAGGAGAAAGTAAAGACGGTTGGTCGTTGTGCTGGCCACTTGACCACCCTCGTGGGCCACAGAAAAAAAATTACCTTTACATCATATGTCCAATAGATGGCAATGTCTGAAAAGAAAACTTCGCTACTACTAGAACTTAAAAATTGTTTAAAGATTCTCATGGCATTTGTAGCAATAGTACACACACACACACAAACACAAACAAACACAGATTTAACCGATCACAATGAGTAGAAAAATACGGCTTTCTAATTAAACTAGTCTTTAACAACCTAAACCACATTATGATACTTTGGAGACGCTAGCCACCTCAGACCACTGAACCACAGTGGTCAACATTAGGGCTAAAACGTTTGGGTTTGGTCTGTGCAACCCATGTTCGACTATAAAAGTACACTGGAGACTTTACGCAATTAAATAGTCCTCATGCGGACAACGGCTTTGTCTGCATTTGTTGTGGGAAAATATTTAGGTCGCAATATTGTTCGCATACGGTAGCCATGTGAAACATTGCACTCACCCTTAATCTTCGGAATCGAGATATTGCCATGCCATTATTATTATTGTAGATATAAGAAAAGCTGGTTAGAAATGATTTTCTGTTCTCATTATACTTATTTTGTCCTGTCGCTCTCTCCTGTCTCTCTCTTTCCTATCTTTCTCTCTCTCCTGTCTCATCCTTTCCTGTCTCTTTCCCTCCTGTCTCTCTCTCCTGTCTCTTTCCCTCCTGTCTCCCTCTCTCCTGTCTCTCTCTCCTGTCTCTATCTTTCCTGTCTCTTTCCCTCCTGTATCTCACTCTTCTGTCTCTTTCACTCTCCTGTCTCTCTCTACTGTCTCTCTCTCTCTCTCCTGTCTCTATCTTTCCTGTCTCTTTCCCTCCTGTCTCTTTCACTCTCTCTCCTGTCTCTCTCTCCAGTCTCTCTCTCCTGCCTCTCTCTCTCCTGTCTCTCTCTCTCCTGTCTCTCTCTCCTGTCTCTCTCTCCAGTCTCTCTCTCCTGCCTCTCTCTCTCCTGCCTCTCTCTCTCCTGCCTCTCTCTCTACTGTCTCTCTCTCCTGTCTCTCTCTCCTACCTCTCTCTCTCTTTTGTCTCTTTCACGTTATCAATAATGATGTTTGACTTTTGCTCGAGGCAGCTATTAGCCACGAAATGGACAACTGACCATCAAACACACTGGACTACGGTGTATCCTATTACTTTCCCCGTCGCTCGTGAGTCAACATTAAATCTAATTGGTCAAGTTCTAGAGTTAAGGTTAGGGTTATCTTCACTTGCATATGAGAAATAAATTCTAAGTTTGCTTAAGAAATAAGGAATTCATGAAATCCAAAACCTTAACAGATGCAAACAAGTAATTCATTAAAGATAGGATACTGTTAATTTAGGATGCTATACTTCGCTAGTTACACATGATTCGGATGTTGCTTTGAAACTGAAGATAATAACATCATGGCCAAAACTCCCACCAAACGGTGTTCGAACTGGAACCATCGAGACGACAGTATAGTGCACATACGGTAAGACTAGGCAACATTGGTTAATATTATGAGTTAATGCATGACGCCTAGGACGTAATCATCTTCTTTTTTGAAGTAACGTCTGTATTATATAAGATAAGATAAGAACCGTCTTTGGCTGACTCTTGTAATATCCACTACTTATGTTCTTGCCTGTCTGATAGATTTCAAAATGACAATATATGGAAATGTATATTTTTTCATGCTTATAATATCCACATAGAAATGCTAAAAATAACATTTAAAAACTGTGAGTAGATTTTTTTACCGCCTGGAAAGAGCACATCGACCTTATGAGGGGAGATTAACCAAAAATTCATTTCCTTGAAACAAACTGACGCGTCCTTAGCAACGGCTGTTTAACATTCATCAATTTAATAATCACATAATTAAACAGAATTCTCTTTGTTTACAAAAATATCTAACCCGCTGTGCAATGGCTTGCCGTTCAAAAAGACAACGCTTTATCCATACTGACACATAGGCTAATTATAGAACACCTTGACCTTTGAAGAGCAATAACTCGTTCCAGCAAATTAACGCCATGAATAGCATTTATTGAGACATTGTTATTTTAAAATTGTTATTTCAAAAGACAAACTTATTTGTTTTAAAACAAAGATTGTCGTTTCAATTAATCTTCATCAAGGCGAGTTTTAGAGAATACAAAGAATGATGTTAGTTATCGCAGACAATGAATGAGAGAGAGAAAGAGTGAGAGAAAGAGAGAGAGTAGAAAGACAGAGAGGCAAAGAGAGAGAACGAGAGAGAGAAAGAGGAGAGAGAAAGAAGAAGAAAGAGAGAGAGAGATGTACCTATATAAATATAAATGCATAAATACACTCATCTTTGTATTATATTTTGATAAAGAGGTAAATTTAACTTTGTATTTTTGTTAGTTTCCACAGACTTGCATATATTACGAGGATACACAAAGTCCTCTTGTTCTTCACAATTCTAGACAGTATTCAAGCATCCATAAATAATCATGGCTCGTGGCAGATTGACTTCCAGCGCGAGTACATCGTCCAGGATGTAACCAATGTTAGTCGAATGGACTTAATTTCCATAACTTTGCTTTTCCTCAATCTTTTACAACATTATAGTTCTAATCACAGCTGGCCTGCTGCTCTAATTTGAATCTTATTGTGATGCAAGTGAGCTCTCCTTCGACCCAGTTTAATTGCAGATTCAGGGCATTCAGCCAGAATGTCACATTTACATTCATGTTTGATGTTTGTCAAAACTTTCTTAACCTTTAACGCATACCATTAGGCCATCATAATGTATGGGTTAACCAAAGCATACGTTCGTTTCCACTAAAAGCGCTCACATTTGGCCTGTTGCATAATCCTGGAGCATTTAATTTACTCTCCTTCAATGAAGTCCAGTAGGGCGTCGGCGCCGTTGGCGCCATTATCCCCTTGGTGGTTAGAAAGGCTTTTATCCGACTACCAGGCCTGGCCATGGGGCTCTTCACCCCTGTCCTGTCTGAGGGCTCTCAACGGTAGACGGTCATATCGGTTGACTGGGCCAGACCGGGCCGTGCCGTGTACACAGCGCTCCGTCCCCGTTCCTGTATCCCACTCGCTATAAGTGGCCGAGAACAGAGCTAACTAACGGGATACTGATGACGACCCCCATGTGGAACGGCGTGAAGGACTTTTTGAACTGTTGTGCGGGCTACTTGTTCCATCCCTACCCCAAGTGAGATAAAAAAAAATGCTCACCTAGGGGGACCAGCAGGGGCCTGATTCGCTACTCGTACTTAGCCTATATAAGTCCACCCCTAGACGTTTCCACCGGAGGGCCACGCTGAGGAGACGGGTAGCTGGAATTTGCTCTCCAGAGTTCCTTACCCTGATGCTTTTGATCTAGTTTCTATTGTCATGTTTGTGATTTAAAAACTTCTTCCAGTGTGTTTTATAGCTCCATGTCCAGGACTGTCGTTGCTTATCTGTAAGTTAGGAAGGTTCCATATTCTAAGAATATGTTTAAATGAATTAATCTTCGTGCAATTAATTTGGTTCCTTAGAGCATGAGTCAAAGTCCTCTTAACATCAATAATCTTTTGTGTTTTTTACAGAACTTCTGGATGGTTGTCTGGTCGTGAGTTGTGCGCGCTGAACTCTCGTTCGACGGACGTCTTGGGTTCAATTCCTTCCCGCTGCGATCCCCCGACGTCCTAATGGAAATTTTGACTAAGAAGTAGATTAGCTTTAACTCTGAAGGAACATCCGAAAAATGTGCAACATTTTACAAAACAACTGCTGGTAATATTCCAACAAACTTCCTGTAAACTGCTACACTCAATGTTTCAATTAAGTTTATTATTTGCTGGTGTTTCCCATTTTTTTGTCTGCCTCTCTTTCTTTATCCTGGTAATGGCCCCAGCAGGTAGGTCCTCACCAATCACGAATATTTTAAGAGATATTTTGTGATTTAGTTTGAGTTTGGGGCAATAGTCATTTATACCCTAAGGTTTTGATGAAATATCGAGTTTTCCCTGGTGCGACTTGAACATTGTGTATGTTATTTCAAGTAAAAGATCTTAACTTAAAATAAAAACACAAAAAAACACACAAAAAAAAACCAGCCATTCCTCAGTAAATCCCTAACATTTAGAGCTCTAAAAGAAATGGTCTCACTGTTGTTACCAGTCGTTGACTTGTAGCACCAAACTGCTGGTAGTATATGTAGTAAACTAAACCGTTGTAAGTCTAATGTATCTTAACTAATAAAACTTCAAAAAACTTGAATAACTTCCTTTTGTGAACAAAACTAAATAGAACTTTGTTTATAATATAGACAAATCAGCTTGTCATCAAATGAAATAAATTTAATAAACTTTGGTAAAAATATCCATTGAAAAAACTCCCATTCACTACAATTTCACTGTTTACACAAGACCAAGTGACGGCAGTGCCACCTATGTTGCATCATTCACAACCAATCGCTAACCTCTTCCCTCCGTCACCATAGAAACACACACACACACACTCCATAACTCTCATTAGCCTGATCTTTTTTTTTTTATTTATCATTATACTATTGCATAGCAGCGTTTTACGTAATTGAGCTCTCTCTAGTAAAACAGAGAAGTCCGCGATAAAAAAAAGTTCGTTAGTGTTTTCTTAGATTAATGTGCCTATTGTGTTTTTATCTTCTATGATGTCTTAAGCATGTGCTTAATGTACTGGAAGATTACTTTTACACTGATCTCATCAGAAGTAATGATGCCACAGATACTCTAAAGGTTGGCTGACCAAACGCTGCAGAACTTGAAAAAAATTGATTTTATGAGAGACTGCTTTCACGGAACTTTTTGAAAGACATTTCTTTAATTTGTAAAGTGAGTCTCAGGAAAGCGTGGGTCTACTTCTGAGCTATTCATCTATCAAAGTCTGACTCAGGCACTTAAGAAAATTTACTTGAAAAACAGTGAGAAGAACTTAGGTTTTTGGAATAAATGTTTTATCAAAGAAAAAGATTCTGGAATCAACTTCTTGACCCTACAGAATCAGAGCGAAATTCTTAAATACAAAAATAAAATCGATGAACATTCTCAATGTAAAGTTTCACATGAACTCATTTCTTGACTTTCATAAAGTATTTTTTTTACCAGAATTCTATGTTAAAATAAAAATCACAAAAGCATATATCACAGGTGTTGAAACATCCCAAAGTACATCTATATCACGGGTGTTGAAACCTCCTAAAGCATATCTACTTGACACCCCCCCCCCAAAGCATATCTATTTGATAGGTGTTGAACCCCCTAAAGCAGCGGTTCTCAACCTTTTAAGCTCGGCGACCCCTTTTTACAATCCCCCCCCCCACTGTGCCGCGATCCCCCCCTTCCCGCTCACACACATACAGCAATAGAAGAATATACTTTTTTCGATGGTCTTTGGCGACCCCTGGCAAATCGTCAATCGACCCTCAAGGGGGTCGCGACCCACAGGTTGAGAACCCCCTGCCCTAAAGCATATCTTATAGATAGATGTTGAGCTCCCGAAGCATATCTATATGACAGGCGCTTGGCATTTGAAAGGTATCAAGATGACAGGAGATGTCAGATCCTACTGACAGTTTTTAAGACCTTATTAACATACCCTCTTACAGTAATATTGTGTTCTTGCTTAACTAACACAACTGTTTGATTAAACAAGAGTATACAAACGAATGGAACATATCATCCTTTTATTACAGAATCTCTTTCTTTAGATTGACAAACTCGAGAAAAAAAAAAAAAAGCATAACATACCTGAAAAGAATTGTAACACATTTCAATATACAAATAGATGACGTTGTAGTACCCCAGCATGACTTCTGATGGGAAGGCGAAGTTTAAAACAATGTACATGATTCCAAACAGAGGAATCAGTACTAGAATGAATTTGCCAAATTTTCTGAAACAGAGATATGAGACATATTCACAAACGTATTCACCTATATTAGAACTTAAAGTAGGCAAACGCACAATAACATAACTAGTGTAAGCCATACGCATAAATAAGTACAACCGCGTTCGTCCAAGACCATTCGTGGTAACTGTGTTGTACAACAGAAGATCCCTGATTCAAAACCTGGTAAAGACTGAGATTTTTTACTTTTTGGGATCCTTAGGTCCATCCAGTTCTAATGCGTCATTGTGAAGTTCACTGAACACCCTCGTTAACCGTGGGCCACAGAAACCGACGACCTTCACATCCTCTGCCCCATAGATCGCAAGGTCTGAAAGGGGAACTATTGAATTTGTGACGTCATGAAAAAAAATGACGTCGTGTTATCCTATGGTCTAGATATTAACTCGTGTAAATAAAAAAACAAAGAAGCTGTGCTCGAGAAATATCTAGTTTGGAATTGTTACGAACAATATAAAAGGTACGCAGCACAGACAGGTCCGTCAACTACAGTCAGTTCGTCTAATGCAGGAGTTCTCAACCTGTGGGTCCCGATCCCCTTGCGGGTCGAATGACGATTTGTCAGGGGTCGCCTAAGACCATCGAAAACTTGGATTGTTTTTGTATATTCTTCTATTGCTGTATGTGTGTATGTGGAGGGGGTCGCGGCAGAGTGGGGGATTGTAAAAAGGGGTCGCCGGGCTTAAAAGGTTGAGAACCGCTGGTCTAATGCATGCCATTAGTTTGACATACCATTCTGTAATTCAATAGTTATATTAACAGCCTTGGAGTTATTATCCAGCAAAATTACACTATTAACATATACACTCACACTCTCACATAGACCGCACACAGAGATACCACAAACACACACACACTTACAGATACCACACATATTCACAAATGCATAACACACACACACATATTTCTATGTAAAATGGTTTAAGAAACATTTTATGTTTTGAAGACAGTATAAAAGAACAAAACAAAAAGACTGTTCCCTGAGACAAGAAAAACTTTAATGAACTTGCAATCAAAGAACTCGACTCCTGGAAGGAATTAAAGAATTCTGTGTGTGTGTGTCAATACGCAAAAATTATATTCACAAAGAAGAATAAAAAAAAACTCTTATTGCAGAAGTTCAGGACAAAAGCGTCTGATTTTGAAATTCATAGGTGTAGTCTCTTAACAGTAGAAAGGAGGGTAAAGGTAGTTGATAAGTCCCAATTTACCCCGTCCCACACTCAAACAAAAAAAATTAAGGCTATATTTCTTATTATGCTGACATATTTTCAATGCTATTTTACAATTTTGCGCTCTGCTAAAGTAAATAACGATCGCGCTATAGACACATGTAGTAAATGAAAGTATTAGAAAATGAAATTGTAATTTTGTGGACATAATTTGGTCAAAGTTTCATTTGAAACAGAATTTAAAGCAGTTTTACGGTGACTGTTTTCTCCTACTTAAAAATGCAGTCCTGAATACACCATCAACGGAAAATAGGTCAAGGTCACAGCACCTCAATTTTAGGAAAACGACGGAAGCTCCTTCCCGCCTTAAGTCACAGCTTGGTAACGACGTTCCGCTTGACATCTACACGTGCGGTATCAAGACATAGCGTCATAGTAAGCTTGAACACCGACCTGTGACGTGGCTACGATCTTAGCTAATCTTATGTAATACAGATGTTTCTTTAAAAAAAGAAGATGATTACGTCCGACGCGTCATGCATCTAGTCATGCGTGTTAACCGATGACTTAAATTCTGCCAAGTCTCTGGTTTTCCTGGCTAGCTCAGGCAACCCATTCCATGCTCTATTAGCACTAGGGAAGAAGGAGTAGTTGTACAAATTTTGTCCTAGCATATGGAACGAGGAATGTGCCTTTATCTTTGTGTCTGAGTATCTAATGGTCTCCATTGACCATCCACAAGCTGACGTCACAGGTAGTGTTCAGGCCAACTACGATGAGATACGTGCGGTATGCGCACTAGACAGAGACCAATTGTCATAGAAGTTGTATATGCTCATCAAATATATAAATTGTTTGGCTTCCTATATGCAGTGTTCGCTTTCGTACAAAATCTTTTCTTTTTTTTTACATCGATTCCATTTTCCTCGCAAGATTTTGTGTGCCATGACCACAATCCTTTTTTTTTTTTCTGTCTACGGTTGTAGCGACCAGTTGTAACCAGCTCAGAGCGGTATAATTACCTGTCAAAGATGTTCATTACTAATCTGATTGACACTAACAGATTGAATCACGAAAACCCAAGAAATCCATAAAAAACCAAGAAAACAACCACGATAAGATAGTATTTATATTTATTCATAAGTATTAGTGCTACTTCTATGACATTTCAAATACAGAGACTTTAATGTTGAAAACATATAGTACATCTTCAAAGGATTAAAATTCTGAGACTATCGCAAACTTTTTTGTTGATATTTGAATTATTTCAACCAAAACAGTCAAATTGCACGACGTCTTAGGCCTAATTAGTTAATTTTTTAGAATACAAAACTTAACTCTAGTGGCCATTATATTATCTTACATAATGCAGACGTTACTTCAACAAAGAAGATGATTACGTCCTACGCTTCACGCATTTAGTCATGCATATTAACCAATGAACTAAATTCTGCTAAGTCACTGGTTTTTCTGGCTGGCTCAGGCAACCCATTCCATGCTTTAAAAGCACTAGGTAAGAAGTAGCATTTGTATAAGTTTGTCCTAGCAAATGGAACAAGGAATGTGCCTTAATCTTTATGTTATTACATTACCTGTACTGAGATCGCCCAGCGTGACGTTGGTTGTTTCTGACTCTTGTTACAAGTGCCCGGATGATATCGAGAAAGAAAAAGAAATTGATCTGAAAAATCGATAAATGTTCAGAAAATGTGTTCACGTTAATGTTCAGCCCTGTGTTAGACTGAAAGTTGAACATAATTCTTAAAATAGTTCCATGATGAATGACAGAAAAGTAAAATACAAAACAATATAGTAGGCCTACACTAACTGGAAACTATTACTAACTCAATAAGGAAAAAATGTTTCTTTAATAAAAACTTTTTCACAGGATATTGTATATATATATATATACAAAGCAAGAGAGAGAGAGAGAGGAGCAAGAAAGAGAGAAGGAGAGAAATGGAGAAAGAGAGAGAGAGAGAGAGAGGAGCAAGAAAGAGAGAAGGAGAGAAATGGAGAAAGAGAGAGAGAGAGAGCAAGAGAAAGGGATATAAAGAGAAAGAGAGAGAGAGGGAAAGAGAAAAGTGAAATGGAGAAAGAGGAACAGAGAAAGAGAAAGTGAGAGGGGCGAAAAGAGAAGAGAGATAGGGGAGAGAGAAAGAGGGAAAGAATGAAAGAGAAAGAAAGAGGGAGAGACTATTAAAAAGAATTCAAAATATCTTTTATTCCCCTACACACTTAAAAAAAAATATATTAGCACATTTAATAATGGTAGGTAGCCATTGTAGCCTACTTGATATATTCTCTTGTCACTGATTAACTGCTACAATGAACATGTAGTAACTCTTACCAGGACCACGGCTGTCCAGGGACCTTTTAGTATCCAGAAATAGACTGGGTTGGACTGCATGTTCCAGCAGCTGTGGAGGGTCCAGATGAAGAGGTCATTGTCACGAAGCCAAGGTCAACGTCAGAGAATCATAAAGTAATTAATATATAGCGTCAAATCCTACACATATCACATGTGATCGTCACCAATGCGATCCCTTAAAGATCATATTTATTATGCCTGATAATTGACTCCCTTAATGTTTTTTTTATTTGGTGAAACTTGCTTGTAAAGATTTCTCAATAGATAAAAGATACTCGGAGGTTCTCAAACGCTTTTGATCCGGACACCTGTATATAGCTAATTAATTATAGCTTTTATATAGCGCTACTTTCATGCTTTTAGCATGCTAAGAGCGCTATGGTCCAATTTCTTTTGCGGACCAATGGGGGAGGGGGGTATCTGGGAGGTTTTCCGTGCTGCCTTTAGGCGCTCAGTAAACACAACTCTGCTCGAGTCCGGTGTCGAACCTCCAGCCTCCTTCATATGTAGTCAAGTCAAGCCATGTTCAAGCGTACTTAGCCTCTCGACCACCCTTCACACTAGTTGTGACATAGGTTGTTGTTTTTTTTTACCAGTAACTAACAGAAAATAATGTACACAGTTTATACAACACACAGCAGGGTCCAGTTGTAACTAAATACACTCTGCATGGCCTTATATAACCTTCTCAAGGGGAATCACTCCTTTCATCTCCATTATTCGAAAATAGTTAACTCCCCTTATGTACTTTTAAAGACCCAATCTGCCCGAACAAAGTAAAATGGGCTCTTCAGAACGAAGATAGACTTCACATCCAACTTCGAGTTCACAAGAAATAAGCAAAGTATATTAAAAAATCCTTTAAAAACAAAAAACAAAGGGAAAGAATCCCATCCTTACAACTAAATCACTCAATAATGCGGAAATTATTTCCTTTATTCGATATTGAACAAAATAGATAACAATAATTAATTGACTACTTTGGTTAATGTTTTAATTCTTGTTTTGTTAGGTAAAATAAATAATTGTTTAAGTCTCAATTTTGTCCGAGAATGGGTGTGTGAGAAATAACGTGTTCATTTATGGAAAAGGATGAAATCTTATATATTTAGCCGAATCTGTGAATACTGAAGGATTAATTTCCCTAGTTGGTATCAAACAAAATAATGAATTACTAGAAATAAATAGACTAAATGGTTAATTTTGTTTTATCGATTTATGTCTTCAAAACTAATTATTGTGCGAAGTTTCAACTAGATCCGAGAATGAGTGTGGGAGAACTAACTGGTATAAACTTTTAATAATCAGACAGACAGACAGACTGACAGACAGAGTTTTATATTTAAATTGTGCGCATCATCTTTGTCCATGGCGTTGTTTTCCCTTAGCTTTCAGTGTGTCCTTTTGTAAATGAGGAGTTAACAGACAAATATACATGTGTCTACTTACAATTTATTCTCGTAGATATATTTCACGATAATCCATGGAGTCAGAAATGTCCAGGGAAGAACTGGGAACAGAAAATTGTGTCACCAATGAGCATTGTAAGATTAAAGACACACGGTTTGATGAATATGTATTATAAAAAACAGATGAGAATAATAGTTAGACATGTAGACACTGACACTAATAATTAACAAGCAAAATAGAAAAAAAAAAAATTGTTTAGAAAAAATAAAGCTATTCTAGAAGTAACAACCGCCAAAAAATGACGTAACTCTAACCCTAATGCTGCATATATTAACTACCTTTTTCTATATAAAACAAAACTAATTCATTACCACCACTAATTGATTAACTAATTGGTTAATTTCTTATTGATTCATGTATTGTCATCGATTAGGAACAATTATGCAAAAATTTAACTTGATCCATGAGCGAGAAGTGGGAGAAAAAACGTGTATCAAACGTAATAAGGGGAATAACTCCACATATACAGCCACGTATCTCAATAAGTAGCATTTATTTGATACTAAACAAAATAATTAATTAACAATCCTCTCCCTCTCCTATCCCTAGAGAGAAAAAAAAGTCAATTGAATGTTTAAATCTCTACTGCACCATATAATATTCTCTTGATTAATTTATAAGACTCTTCTATAAAATAATAATATAAAAAGTGGTTTAGCAGGGGAAGTATCTTTTTGAATTATCTTGTTAAAATAAGCTTCGTCGCGTTTCAAATTGATCTCCAGTTGTTGTATTGACTAGTTTACAAACTAGACTCACCCCCCATGTGTAAGCTTCATGCACTAAACTTCCATACTGAGATTAGTCTCTTGTAGTACGGTCCAAGTATCTGGCGGTGTTCTGTAGGGTTTGTCCGTCTCCGAACAGGACAAGACCCCCGCATGCACTAGTTCTATCTATTCGTACTTTCCAAATAGTTTCTGAGCACTCTGAAATTGTTGAGGATGTGTTCTACAGTCTCGCCTTCAAGCAACAGTTGAAACATCTGGGATCGTGGTTTTCTGAGATCCGGGCGAAACAGTCTCTCTCCCATCGAATAGGGTCCAGTGCGAATACTTGCCGGCATTGCTAGATCCTTTCTGTCTAGCTTCGACCACTCGTCCTCCCTGTTTGGGCGTTTCAGAAACTTCCAGACTTCCCATCCCGTGCTACAGCGGCTCCAACTATTGTACCAAATGGACTCATCACTAACCAGCCACTAATGAGTTACATATACTCACGCCAGCCGAGAACGATGTAAGGTTTGACCCCAAGCCTCTCCGTGACCATCGTCTTGTGAACCAGAAGGTAGAGATAGAGCCCCTCCATGAGCATCCATGTTTGACTGGCCGAAATAGCGAACATTAGAAGTACAAAGAGCGTGCGACATTCCCAGTGCTGGCAGACGAGATAGAAATTAAAGACTCTAGACTTTCTGCAACTTAAGTACTATAGTGCATGTTTCATGTATATATATATATGTATAATAGATATATGTTCTCCGTCAATAAATGTATTACTAAATAGGTATTAACGAGTCTGTCGTTCATTTCTATTTCTGAACGCGGATTGACAGAGCACTAAATGTGCACCCAATAATATGATCGACAGCGTTGCAACACGAGAATGCGCATTTGGTGAGCAGGTCAGAGTTCAACAAAAGTAGGTCGAAAAAGAAAAAAAAATGTACGTTTTAGATCACGAGTTTTCAGATCCAAATCTTGACGGCCAGTGAATATTTAAAATGAATAAAATTGTCAGGCAAAAAAAAAAAAAGGATTTTGAAAGCCATTAAATAAGATTTAGTTGTAAAGGTTTAGAAGAGACAAACTGAGGCTAGTATTTGGAGCGTTGTTGGTCAGTTCACACAGCCAATCGAGCTCCCATCTTGACGTATAATAATTATAATTATACCTGTGTCAGGACTGAGTTCTGGTCAGCCTGGGTCTCCTGTTTACTGTAGAGGAGAAGGGGGGGCAATTCAGGTTGTTGACTTCAAAACTGTTATTGTTTTGGGTTGTTTTGATTTGGTGAGATGTTTTTGTTGAAAATAATGTAACTCATAATAAGGTGTGTGGTTTTGTTCCTAGTCCAGGACAGTTGGACTTTAGGATATAGATATAGTCGAAGTGTGGACTCTAATTATTTCTCTGTGTTGTCACTATTCAGTCTATGGAATATTAAGCTGATATATTTTAAATTGATACTGGATATTTCAAAATGTCTGAACTGATTCTGTATTATAGTACAGATAATGTAATAAACATGTTATATGTCTGTGAGTTGGCATTCTGAATATTTGTTCTATCGTTGTATGTGTCGTTGTGGTATTGCCCAGGATTTGGGTACATTTAGTAATACACATATGTATATTAGAGAAGAAATGAGTCTTGACATTTTGGGGGCTCGTCCAAAACAACTACATGCGATGGATGCATCAATCTCCAGTGAAGCATCTGCTGCATCCAGATAGCGTATATCTCTGAGTACTATAACCTGAAGTATCTGCTGTATCCAGACAGTATATATCTCTGAGTACTGTAACCTGAAGTATCTGCTGTATCCAGACAGTATATATCTCTGAGTACTGTAACCTAAAGTATCTGCTGCACCCACACACCCATAAGGAGCGGAAACTCGTCGTCTGTATTTTAGGCTGTTACTATCTAATAATAATGATTTAACAGGCCTACTGTGTTCACTATTAGCAAGTAATAGTAGCACCCCTTAGTACGTCTAAACATAAAGGTATATGCAAGGGCAAGTTCGTCCCTCATAATTGGATTACCAATACGCTCATT
The DNA here is from genome assembly GCA_030265305.1 of Biomphalaria pfeifferi. NCBI lineage: Eukaryota > Metazoa > Mollusca > Gastropoda > Planorbidae > Biomphalaria > Biomphalaria pfeifferi. The sequence continues at coordinate 2,730,850 of JASAOG010000079.1, forward strand.
CCTTGGATTATACTGAAGAAGCTGCTGCTGGATCTAATACTTAAAAGAATTTAACTTTTGTGGTACATTCTTTTTGGATTATACTGAAGAAGCTGCTGCTGGATCTAATACTTATATGAATTTAACTTTTGTGGTACATTCTATTTGGATTATACTGAAGAAGCTGCTGCTGGATCTAATACTTATATGAATTTAACTTTTGTGGTACATTCCTTTGGATTATACTGAAGAAGCTGCTGCTGGATCTAATACGTATATGAATTTAACTTTTGTGGTACATTCCAAGCACCGGTACCACGCGTAGGTATAAAGCCATGTTGGGATTACCTGTTGGATTATCTACCTGAAATAGACTAAGAGAAATCACCTTATTGGATAACCTTGGACTATTGTCTTTAACCTGTTGGAGTACCAGTTGAACAACATTAGTAGGAGCAGAGGTATTAGTATTATTTTAATTTTGCTTTAATTGTTTTTGTATGTATATCATTTTGTGAGCTAATATTGTAATAAAGGACACTGCTCTAGGAAAATGTCAGAGTTTATACCTCGTTCATTTGAGGAGATAGTAGCCCAGGCTCAAATGTTGGGGTTTAAGGGCAAAACGTTAAAGAAATTTATAGATGCCCAACAGAAAATTGACTTAGATAGACTGACAAGGGAAGCGGAGGAGAGAAGACATATAAGAGAGATGGAGGACAAACAACTAGCAAGACAACATGAAATGGATAAGAAAGACATAACAGTTAACGACAACCCCAAACAGAGTAAACAGTTAGACAAAAACCTAAAATGCATGACAGACAAAGAGGACTTGTTATTCTACTTAGAACTGTTCGAAACAACTGCTACTGCTAACGACATTCCCAAGACAAAATGGCCACTTGTCCTCACTCACAAATTAAATGAAAAATTAAAATTGTTTATGATACAAACAAAACTGATACATAACACTGACTATGATCTTGTTAAGGGGGAGCTCCTAAAACAAGCCCAACTAACGGAAGAAGCCTGTCGGACACTGTGGCATGAACTTTCCCCAATGACGGACGATATGAAAGATTTTTATGTCCATTTGAAAAGGACATTTGACAACTGGCTTAAAACATCACAAACCCCAATGACAGTAGACGGTATAATTGACCTGATAATGAGAGACAGACTTTACAGTGTGCTATCTTCTGAGGCCCTGAAAGATATTTTGCTACGAAAGCCTACTTCAGCCCAAGAGGTCTTAGACTGTATTGATCAATTTAGAGATGCCACGAAAGGCTCTACACATATTGTAAAGGGAAGTAACAAAGTAACTAGTAACGATATCCCATATGTAGCATTTGGTGCCACTGGTCAATCTAACAGTCGTCGTCCGAATAATATAAACACAGATGGGACACAAGTGATATGCTATAGATGTGAAAAGGGCGGACACATTGCTCGATGGTGTCGGGTAAAGATAAATGAGAATAGAGGTCCAACACAGCAATGACTAAGAGTATTACCAGAAAGGGGGCAACAAGTGGGATTGTTTGCATGTCACACTGATACATATAATTTTTTAGATTATAAAGATAAATCAGTTGGTGGATTGAAAATAGTTGAGGGATTTTTAGGAGATCGAAGGGTATCGGTTCTACGAGATACAGGGGAGAGCATAATTGGGGTCCGAGAAAGTTTGATAGAAGAAAGTCAGAAGATAGATGGGTTTTTCACTTTAAAATTAATAGATGGACAAACTTTTCAGTATCCACTTGCGTGGATAGACATTGATACTCCATTTTTAAAAGGAGTCTTTGTAGCGGCCATGTTTAAGGACCCAATAGCAGATATTATTATTGGAAATGTTGATCAGGCTAAAGCATTTTTATATGGGAATGCTGTTACTAGGGCAATGGCGAAAGCAGAAGACACTAGGGTCAAATCGGAAGATAAGGACAGGATTGGTTTAAGTAAGTGGATGGAATTGGACAGTGATTTTAGAGAGGATCAAAGAAATGATAGTTCTTTAGTTAGATTATGGGAAAAAGCGAAAGCAGGAACGGTCGAAGATAAGAAAAAGGGATTGGTATCATTTATTGTGGAAGAAGGTCTACTTTACAAAGAATTTGAGAGAAAAGATAGCCCTGGGGTAATAGAACGACAACTTGTAATCCCTACGAATAGACGTGAACTAATATTAGAAATAGCACATTCTACACCTTTAGCTGGACATATGTCTATAAATAGAACCAGGTATCGGATATATTCGCATTTCTTTTGGCCTGGGGTAGATAAAGATATAAAAACATACATTAAATGTTGTGACCTTTGTCAAAGAGGTAGACACCCAGGAAAAGCTGGAAAGGTAGAACTAGGGCGCATGAATATTATTTCCACTCCATTTGCTAAAGTTGCTATTGATATCATAGGACCACTCCAAATGACAGATCGGAAGAATAGATTCATTTTAACGTTAGTTGATTTGGCAACAAGATGGCCGGAAGCTGTACCACTACCTAATACAACAACACCAGTAGTAATAGAAGCTCTAAGTGCTATTTTTACTAGAATAGGATTCCCGGAACAGATACTCTCTGATAATGGATCTCAGTTCAGATCCGAATTATACAAAGAAATATGTCAGTTTTTTAAAATAAAGATTGTTAAATCAACACCATTCCACGCCATGTCAAATGGGGGCGTAGAACGCTTTAACGGGACTTTGAAGTGCATGCTGAGAAAGACGGCCGAAGCAGAACCTAAGAACTGGGATAGAGTTATAAATGCACTTCTGTTTGCGTACAGAGAGGTACCAAATGAGTCTACTAACATTTCCCCTTATGAAATGTTGTATGGAAGGAAAGTCAGGGGGCCTATGTCAATTCTAAAAGATCTTTTTACTAATCAACAGGTAGAACCAGAAATAAAGAATGTGTTTGACTATTTATTAGACCTAAAAAGTAGGCTGGCTGTGGCTTGTCAAATAGCTCAGAAAAATAGCTCAAAATGTAAGGAAAGTTATAAAAGGTATTATGATAGAAATAGCAAAGAAAAAGATATTCAAACAGGTGATTCTGTGCTTTTACTGAAACCACAGAGACAGAATAAGTTAGCCTTGCACTGGGAGGGGCCCTATAAAGTAGAAAAAAGAATTAACAAGTTTAATGTAAAAATAAAGAAAGGCAATCGAGTAAAAATTCTCCATGTTAACAGACTTGTAAAATATCATGAAAAAAACAACACGGAATGTACGGTTAAGGAAGATAGTGATCTACAACTCTCGGGAACTGCGTCACATGTCTTGTATGGGGGTCAAGAGGAAGAATTATTACATGCGTGCATAGCGTCCCTTGTAACCGACCAGGAAGATGATAACCAAGAGGATGAAGTTACTGAGTTACCTACTCTTGAGAGTACTAATTCCAGGGAACATATTAATATCAATACTGAATTAACCGAATCCCAAAGAGAACAGATTCAGACGCTAGTTGAGAAGTATAAAGATATAATTACTGATATACCGGGTAAAGCGAAGGTTAAAGCATTCAACATTGAGCTCACAACAGAAAAGCCTACTACACTGAGGCCATACGCAGTTCCTATTCATATGAGAGATGTCTTAGACCAGGAGATAGAGAACATGATTCAAATGGACATTATTGAAGAGTCTCAATCGCCCTATGCATTTCCTGTTGTTTTGGTTAAGAAAAAAGATTCAACAGTACGTACTTGCATAGATTTTCGGAAGTTAAACGCGGTTACCAAATTTGACGCGGAGGCTATTCCAGACCAAGAAGATCTTTTCTTACCACTTAATAGTGCCAAATTTTTTACAAAGATAGATCTAACAAAAGGCTTCTGGCAAATACCAATAGAAGAGAATAGTAGGAAGTACACTGCATTCAGGGTACCAAGTGGTCACTTTCAATTTAAATATCTACCGTTTGGTCTGCTTAATTCTCCTAGTTTTTTTAATCGCACTGTTAGGACCATTCTTAAAGGACTGGAAAATGTGTTTTATTTTGATGACATTTGTGTATTCGGGCATGATTGGTCATCACACTTAATAGCACTAGAGAAAGTGTTGTCCAGGCTAAAAGAATATGGGTTTACTATCAAGCCAAGCAAACTCGAAATCGCGTATCATAAAATAACTTTCTTGGGTAATATTGTAGGTGAAGGAAACATATACCCAGAATCCAATAACAGAGACAAGGTATTGAATATAAAAGCACCAAAAACGAAAAAAGAGGTTCGATGTTTGCTAGGTATTGCTAATTTTTATAGCAGATTTATTCCAGCGTTCGCGGAAATAGTATTTCCAATTACTGGATTGTTAAAAAAAGGGACACCGACGAGGGTCAATTGGACTCCAGAATGTGACCGGGCATTAAGAAAAATTCAAATGTGCATGACACGGGATCCTATACTGAAATTACCAGACGTTAATAGACCATTTATTGTGCAAACAGACGCGTCGGACATAGCCATATCATGTTGTCTTTTGCAGGAAGTAGAAGGAATATTCCATCCTGTAAAGTTCTTAAGCAGAAAACTGTTGCCCAGAGAACAACGGTATTCAGTGATTGAGAGAGAATGCCTTGCCATTGTTTGGGGGGTGCAACGCTTGTCCAGATATTTATATGGCGCTAAATTCACAATTCAGTGTGACCATAGACCACTGGCCTTTTTGAAGAGCGCAACATATGGGAATAATAGAATTTGTCGTTGGGCTCTACTATTACAATCATTTAACTTTGATGTAGAACATCTAAAGGGCAAACTAAATGTAATTGCTGACTTTCTATCTAGACTAACAGAATAGACCAACATAACATTGATTACAGATAACTGAAATTTAATATTTATTCATTTCAAAGTTATTTGTTTGCTAGGATTGGGGATATGTAATTAAACGCCTTTTACAAAAGGTAGAATATATGTTTGCACACTAATTTTTGTTTACATGTTGATATGTATATATACGTATAATGCTAATTGCTTAGTATGTTGTATATAACATTTAAATATGCTTGTTCACTGACTATTTGTTTTTGTTTACATGCTGATATATATATATATACATATAATTATTATTGCCTAGCAGGTTGTGTATAGTAGAGTGACATTTCATGTAGATACATCGTGTTTTTTTGTGTATTTTTTTTTAAAAACTGTAGGCTATGTTTTAGTACCAAGATTACTTTTGTTTGCATGTTGATATATGTACGTTTTGGAAATGTCTTTTTTGGAAGTTTGTCTGTTATAAATGAACCCAGAAACAGACAAAAATTAGAGGGGGGAGAAATGTCAGGACTGAGTTCTGGTCAGCCTGGGTCTCCTGTTTACTGTAGAGGAGAAGGGGGGGCAATTCAGGTTGTTGACTTCAAAACTGTTATTGTTTTGGGTTGTTTTGATTTGGTGAGATGTTTTTGTTGAAAATAATGTAACTCATAATAAGGTGTGTGGTTTTGTTCCTAGTCCAGGACAGTTGGACTTTAGGATATAGATATAGTCGAAGTGTGGACTCTAATTATTTCTCTGTGTTGTCACTATTCAGTCTATGGAATATTAAGCTGATATATTTTAAATTGATACTGGATATTTCAAAATGTCTGAACTGATTCTGTATTATAGTACAGATAATGTAATAAACATGTTATATGTCTGTGAGTTGGCATTCTGAATATTTGTTCTATCGTTGTATGTGTCGTTGTGGTATTGCCCAGGATTTGGGTACATTTAGTAATACACATATGTATATTAGAGAAGAAATGAGTCTTGACAACCTGTATGTTATATTTTTTTACAAAAACTTAAATTTCGAAATAAATTGTTAAATACCAAAGAGCAGAAGTAGTATCATATTTCTAGATGACGTCAGATGCATCTGAAAGATAATTATTTTCTTTTAATTGGTACACTGTTGCGTCTCCCAGAGTTCTATTTTACAGGCTTCCGGTTTTCTGATCTTCATTGACGACTATTAGGTCTTCAGATATTTTTTTCCCTGCCCTGTGGAGTCATCTCTGGCGCTCAGACTTCATTATTTGGTACTTGACGTAATTGTCGCACGTGCCTGTGTTCATGAGTGTGTGTGTGTGTGCGTGTGTGTGTGTGTGCGTGTGTGGTCTCCTTGTGAAAGCACGTGAAGAGAATGTGGGAGAATGAAAGAGAGAAAAGAGTCAAGGCACGTAACTCTTAACAGTATGACCGAGTTACTTGCAGCTTGTTTTAACAAATGACTCAAACACTTTCATGTTGGTCCCTTCTTAACTCGTTCTCTCCTAATCGACGATGCCAACGTTGATTTGACCCACCATTAAACTAATTTGATTTTGGATTTAAAAACTTTGATGTGTGTTGTGTAAATGGAGCATGCATTCTCCTATAAGTTGATACCAAATAAAAACATTCTCTGATAACAAATAAACACGTTAGCGAAGTTTAACCCTAACTGGATAGTGAAATATAAATGAGCCAAATAAATAAATATTAGGGGTGCACCTGATAGTACTTATTGATATCCGGCTGGAGCCGGATATAACCGGATAGTAAAATTAGATATTCGGCCGGAGCCGGATACCTACATGACTCAAACAGCTTGTTTTACTGAAGTTTTTGCGAATCTTCTATATAACATACCTATATTCATATTATTTTGTTATTACTTTCTTACTTTAAACTCTATCACTGATTGATAAATTAAAATCAACAGCATTTTTTTTACAGATATGCTTATCATAAGCTAAACTTTGTAACATGAGATGGTGTGTGCGCATGTATGAGGCCGCTAATTGTAAAGTAGAATGTGGGATAACTCATGCAGAATATATAAACTTATATGTAACTAATGTAAATCAAAGGTAAAGTTCAATCTTGGTTTTATAGCGTAAATCTCTCTTAGTCTTAAGTACAATCTAAGTTGTATAGTGGGTAGATGTTTGTGTTCATGTATTTTACACCATCAACTTGTCATTAGGCTCGTGTTTTAAAGGCCACAAACCGCTTCTGGTTTGTACCTTATACAGATAGTGGCTTAGGAAATATCTTAAGTAATTCCAGTAATAACGAGGAGTTACTTGACACTCTTAAATTTTATTAAAAATATTGTGATTCAATCAAGACACACACATAACACAAGAGTAAGATTTAAAGTTAACACGTTAGAAAAAGTAATTCAACAGTGATATTTATTTTTTATTTACAAAAGAATACATAATGCTTATTTAATATAATAATAATATACACATCCTTTAAAAGTTAAAGCATTAAAGCACAGCAAAAAGAAAATGAATCGATATGACAAGAGCTAGGTTTCAATTGAATTCATTAGTTGTTTGTTACATTAAAGATGAGTTATATTTCAGAAAAATAAGTTTTTCAGCATTGTCTGGTATAAGTTTTGTAAGATAGTCATTGATAATTCGTCCATCAACGCTGAACAGTCTCTCCGATGGCACACTGGTTGGAGGTGGTGCTAGATAGATTTGAGCAACCTTTGCTAATCCAGGAAAATCTACTGGCATTAGCCTTCCACCATAAAACTGGATCATCTTTTCGATGAATCAGTGGCTCACTCAGGTATTTGGGCAGCTTTTCATTAATTATATCTTGCTGGCTTTGTACTTTGACGTCCGTTGGTACACTAGCTTCTTCTTGTGCCACCAATTCATCAAAACAGTCCCACAAACTGGATTCAGCAAACCTGGCCTTTTTTGTTGGCGGTTCAACTGCTTCAGAGAAGACGTGTGCTTGTGTTACACTTTCTGTGACAGGATTTTGGTGACGTGTTGCATAAATTAGGACTCCCGCCTTTGCTTTAGTGCATGCATTCTCATTTAGTACAAGAGATTTAAAACGAGGGTCAAGCAATGTTGCTTTGCTGTACAGACGGTTGTTGTCTGTGTTTTCAAACCTGCTGTTCAAGCATTCCAGTAATGTACTTTTCATATTTTTAATTCCTTTATCATTACCGTCACGCTACAGGAATATCTTCAGAACACGTACTCATGAAATCACAATAGAAATAGAAGCTGCCGCTGCACTTACTTCACGGGTAACTTCCTCAAAAGGTTGTAGAAGAGCAGCCACTTTCTCACCAACAGACCACTGGCTTGGAGATAAATTGCTTAATTTTTCATTTTCTGCACAGTACAGTGTCATGGCTCGACGTTGCTCCAACAGCCTCTTTAGCATAAGGAAGGTCGAGTTCCAGCGGGTAGTGACGTCTTGAAATCAACTGATGTTGTGGAAGGTCGAGTTCGCTCTGTAGGTTATGTAAACGGTCAGATGCCGAGGACGAATGTTTAAAATGGCATACTATTTTTCGTGCTGCAATAATCATATCCACTACACATCGCTGACTCAAAACACCGTCGTGTACACAAAGTTGTATTGTATGTGCAAATCAACACTTGCAAATTTACCATCACGAAAGCATTTGGTGATGTTTGCTGCATTGTCAAGTAGAACCAAATGACAGTTTTCTCGAGATATGTTCCAATTTTCAAGCGATGTTTCAAATGCTGACAGCAAATTTGCAGCCGTATGCTGGCCATTAAATTTTGTACAATGCAAAACATGGCTGCTTCGGTCAAATGACTCATTCAACCAATGGGCAGTTAAACCAAAATATGATTCGGTGGTATTATCAGCTGTCCAAGTGTCTGTTGAGAAAGCGATGCTTTTAGCTTCAGACAGCATTTCACGAAGCTTTGAGGAATTATTGAGTAGATATCTGGAATAACGTGATCTGTAAAATATTTGCGACTAGGCACAGTGTATCTTTTCTCCAGTACTTTTAAAAGTCCAATAAATCCAGGTTTCTCAACTACTTGGTAAGGTTCCATGTCAGTTGCAATCATCTTTGCTATGGCCAAGTAAATGCGTTTAGCATTATCACTATTAATATCCCACAATTTAGCTTTGTCTAAGACCTCTTTAATCCCTGCTTGTGTGTGAGGCTTGACGAATCACTGGAGCTCGTGAACGTACTGGCACAGGCAGTGATATTACTTGATGATGATTTCAATGCAGTCATTTCGTTGAATAAGTCTGGGTGTTTTGAGCGTAGATGATTAATCATATTGCTGGTTGAGAAGTCTTTAGGTTTGCTTGTTTACCACGTGACAGATCTATTTTACAAGCATTGCAAACTGCTTTAGAGTTGTCCATTGTTTTGACATTAAAGTAACGCCATATAAGTGATGACTTTTTATCAGCCATTATTCTTACTTTTCAATTTACTAAATGCCCTTGCAAGCCACTTTTATACCCGTGGCTTGTGTAACAAAATACTTGTAGGGGTGTGTCCTGTAGTTCAGCGCTCTAATTGACATTTCTCTCCAAGTAAACAAACTTAGTGTATCATCTAGTGATCTCTAGACAGTGTTAATATGTCTTAACAATTTGCGTTAATCCATTCTGGCTTAAGAATCAATATCAATACATTGTCATGGATTAAACAAATAAGAAGTTGGGGGTGTTGAGTCTCTTGAGCCCTCCCTTTAAAGATACCCTTGGTCAGTGTCTGTTTGGCTTGTATTCCTGACTCATAATTGAGACTTAACTCAAAGTAAACAAACTTATTACCCGTCCAATAGTATAAAAGGTGTGGTTTGTGGTCCAGACCCTTGATTGACAACCTATCTCATAATAAACAAATTCATACCAAATTAACCTTATAGAGATTTGGCTTGTAGTCCCGCCCCTAATAAAAATTCTACTCCAAGTAAACAAACTCAGTTTCCTCATAAGATGTGACCTCTTGTCAGTGTCAACACGTTGACATCTAGCTTAATGTGGTCAGCTGACTATCTGTGAACTCAATGTTATGGACTAAACAAACAAAAGGAGGTGAGGGTAGCTCATCTCTACCTCTGGAGATATACCCGCACATCTAGACAGATTATCAGCGTGACGTAGTTAAGGAATATGACATGTTTACTAGACCACTCAAAAGGTCAAGACAAGCCAGTGTGCCAGACATCGCTGCTACGTATGTAATACGAATTTGTAATGTAAAGTCTTGTTCCCCCCCTCCAAATAACAAACCTAGTTCCCTCGTGTGACCTCTAGAGAGTGCTTACGTCCATCGTATCTGACTTGGGGTCACCTATCAATCAATGAACTCAATGTGATGGGCTAAACAAATAAAAGGGGGAGGGAGTTGTTCATCTAGAAATATACCTGGTTACCTTAGAGGTGTGGCTCTTGTAGTCCAGCCCCCCCCCCCCAAATAAAGACTAACTACAAGTAAACAAACTCAGTTCCCTTGAAAGGTGTGATCACTAGAGAGTGTCTATACGCTGACATTAAACCTACGTCCATCGTATTTAACTTGTGGTTACCTGCCTATAAAAAACTCAATGTGATGGACTAAACAAATGAAAGGGGGTGGGAGTTGTTCATCTCTACCTCTGGAGATATACCCGCACATCTAGACAGACGTCTGGTCAGCATGACGTAGTCAAGGAATGTAACGTTTTAACATGTTAACTAACTTACTCAAAGGTCAAGACAAATTGAAAAAAAGTGCCAGCCATTGCATCTCTGTATGTAAAGCGCATTTATGATGTAAGTTTCATCTCTATTTATATTAAGTTTTTAACATGCTTTGTCTTTATAATAAACGATGTTTGGTGCATATTCATAATGGCTCTTTTTTTAAGCACATTATTTTGTTTTCATATAAACATTAATATAACAGACAGTAATGGAACGAGGTCCACTTTATGCATATTAAATAGGTGTATTTTTTACTATCCGGTTTACTATCCGGTAGTGATATCCGACCGGAGCCGAATAGCACCGGATAGTAAAAAATGCCGGATATTCGCCAGAAGCCGGAGCCGGAGGGACTATCTGGTGCACCCCTAATAAATCTATAGAAACAAGGAAACTAATTACGGATAGAAAGAGTTAATTCAATGCATGGACTGGTCTAAAGACAGTAAGGGATCACTATTCATGCTTAACTCTTTGATCTCTCTTACTGTCCAAGTTCCTGTCACTCAACCAAAAAAAACCCTTTTCTCTTGTTCATTTTCAAAGTACAAAACATGTTATCATGAACGATTTTCTTCATTTTATCTAACCTTTTTTTATCCTGGTGTTATTATCGGTGGCACCTGAGACATATATAAATATAGATTGGCAAAAGGAATTAACTTCATGTAACTTGAAAACATGTACATCTATTGTTGTCGGATTTTCGAATTCTGAAAAGTTGCATGATCTTCAGTCTTAGAGATTTAAAAAAAAAACACAAGTGAAAATATTGTAATACTTGTATAGGTTATGGCTGAAATAGTTATGAATACTTAACTTTTATACTGCTCATAAATGCTGTATAATAAAGTACACAAAATTGCAAGTCACAAATTTTCGTTTCATAAAACGCTTTTATCGGCCAGTCTATATTTATTTATGTCTATGGTGGCACCTTAACGTAGACTGTCTTTCTTTTAAAGAATCGCGCCATTCAAATTGCTTTTAGGTAAAAACAAAATCTTGCTTTATTTTGATTGTAATTTGAAATTGACTGACCGGTCCTTCGTCTAAGAATATCAATGTCCTGTCTTCGGATCGCTTGATGTCCTTTGGAAGTCCGAGTCCTCCGACAAAGAGTCTGTCTTTCATGAAGGACATCGCAGCTCGTAGGATGAAGGCGATAAACAAGTTGATGTGGAGAGTATTGCTCTTGCAGTGCAGTCGTCTGAAACATTAAGAAAGTTCAAGGTTAAAGGTCACAGAATCAGAAAACATAGAAGAGATATTTTGGTGTTATTGTTTTGGCATTGAGGCACCCTGAAGAAAGAACGTTTACTCTTATAGAAATAAAAGGAAACTATCAAGGGGAATGAAGCTTTAAAAACAAACATCTAAAATACTTTGGTGAAGAAATGTTGGCTAAAAGCTGGAATATAACTATGACAGGGCCAGCTTTAGATGATTGGAGGCCCTAGGCGAAGTGAATATGGTGCCCCACCCCCCAAAAAAATAAAAATAAACAGCGAACAAATAAAATTACTCAATTTATTTAAAACCACGTGTACTCCAACAATTACTAATGTATAAATTTCGCTATTTCTTCTATAAAAATGTTCACATCAATTTGATTTCATATTAGAATCAAGTTTCGCTATGACATATTCCTTCATAAAATCTTATTTGTAAACCTTCATTTCCTTTGAAATTTTGAATTGTATATTTTAAAGAAAGTTGTATTGTTTCTAAAACGCAAGTGACTATTCTAAGGGTTTTCTCAGAGAATTCAAGTTATCCCTAGTTCAAAAGAGAACATTCTATTTTATGTTCCATGCAATAAATGTCAACTAACTATATAGAATATAATTTAAAAAAATACATTTTAGTTTATAATTTATAAAATAGCTTTTTTCTTGGTGAAGTCAGTAAATTTTTTGTTCGTTTATTTAGACGCCGATGTTTTATAATTTTAACCAAATAAACTAAACTAAAAATAAAATCAATGTCGAGCTCTCCATGAAAGTTTCCACTCAAATAAAGTCCGGGTAAAATGCTAGTACTAAATCCAAATAAAATGAAAACCACACTGACCTCCAGTTTAACATAATGATTACAGCTACCAGCAGAGAGACCAACGACACACTGTAACCTATTGTATACAGCAAAATCAAATTGTCCGCGATTTCCTGCAAAAGACATTTTAAAAACACTTTACAGATAAAATATGATTTGCATGTTTAGAATTATTATTGTAGTGAGTGAGAATTTCATGATATGCGTTATGAGAACAGGGTGTGACGTAACTTAAGGGTTTCAAGATCATATAGTTAAAAAATAACTTGTTTTGTTTGTCAGTATATTTGTAGCACATAGCTAAATGGCGTAGCCAGCTCGTAGTTGTACATTGCTTACAAGTTAGTTTAAAGCTAAGACAAAATTAAGAAGTTTCCATACGTGCTAAAAATAACTTAGATAGTTCGATTAAGGAGGGAAAGACGTAGGTTGGAGAGACTATTAAAGAAGATGCATGAACTGTTTCCGGGGCATCAGTGACTGATGTAGGTGTTTTGAAATTAAGGAATGTTATTTATTTGTGAAGTGGGTTAATCATTCAATAGTAATTCCAAGTTCTAGAATAAATGTTTTGTTTATTATTATTATTATTTATTTTAAAATATTTGTTTGTGTTTTTGCTTAAATTTGTATCTTCGGCATTACAATATTGCTTGATTGATTATATCATGAAAGGGACTCTGTGTAAAATTGCGACATCACAATTTCTACCACAATCTTTGCGATCGCATTGTATGAAGTATTTAAACCCTTTCTCAAAACATAGAAAGATTTCCAGGGCTCATTAAAAACAACTCAGATCGTGTCGAATGTCAATTAAAACTCTAGGAAGCCAAGTGGTTTAAGCCAATGATCCATATACGCCCCACGTCTTTAAACAAACACTGCAGACTCGTGTAAATAAGTCTAGATCTTTAGAATAAATAGATCTAAACAAAAACTCTCAATTATATTTACGCTTGTTAAATTATACCAGCATTTTAACATCTGCAGGTCATAGATATATGTTGAACTTCGGCACTTTAAACAGTAACAAGTGTTTCTCATTGATAAATAGAATAGGTTGTTTTTTTTAAAGTGAAACATAGTTTTCAGACCTAGATATCTATTGCGCAGATGATGTAAAAGTCATCTATTTCTATGGTCGACGGGTAATGGGGGTGTCATTAACCTTGACCAACCGCCCTTACTTTGCCCCAACCAATGTCAGGACCCACTGGAGCTGGGTGGACTCAGAGGCGCCCTAAAGATCCCAAAAGTAAAAATCCCTGGATTCGAACCCGGGACCTCACGGTTCGGAAGCCAAGCGCTATACCACTCAACCTGTTTTACTTTCCAGTTTACCCCCCACCATGACCTTGAAATCTCTGCACTCACACTTTGCTATGATCCTCCTAATCCTTGAACCGAAAGAAACAAGAAAAAAAAATATTAAAGAAACAATCTAATTCACTACAGCCAATATTTTCACAATTCAACTCCCACACTAAGACATACATACACTCACACACACACATGAAATGCACACAACGGTAGCAATTTAAAGCAATTTAATTTTACTGAAAAAGAAAAAAGATCAACAATTTGTGACAGCGAAATGTTTTTCAAAAAATAAAACTCTTTAATGTGCATGTCATTTCAGAAATGTCGCGTGTCTGATGAGGGAATGAGTCTGTTGTGGGAATGAGTCTGATTGGGAATGAGTCTAATGTGGTAGTGAGTCTGATTGGGGAATGAGTCTGATGTGGGAATGAGTCTGATGGGGGAATAATTCTAATGTGGTAATGAGTCTCATTGGGGAATGAGTCTGATGTGGGAATGAGTCTCATTGGGGAATGAGTCTGATGTGGGAATGAGTCTGATGATTGAATGATTCTGATGTGGTGATGAGTCTGATAAGGGAATTAGTCTGATGGGCTGATTCTCAAATTTTGTTGGATTTGCACACATTTTTAAATAAATAATAAAAGCGAAATGTTCAACATATTTCCTTATTCCTCACTCTCTCTCTCTCTCTCCCTCTTTCCATCACTCCCTCCTTCTCTCTCTTCCTCTTTCCATGTCTCTGTCCCTCTCTCCCTCCCTCTCTCAATCTCCCCTCTCTCTCTCTCTTTATCCTCTTTCTTATCCCTCTTTCTCTCCTCTTCCTCTTTCTCACGTTCCCTAATTGTTCCTCCCTTTCTCCATCTCCAATCTCTCTCTATTCTCTGCCTCATTTCCTCGATTTTAGCCACCTTCCTCCCTCTCTCTCTCCCTCTCTCTCTCCCTTCCTTTCCCTCTGTTGAAAATCTAAAAAATTTGGATCTTTTTTCTTTACCTTCATGGCAGAGAAAAGAAACAAAAAACCAAAACGAAGTGGTAAGTCGGCCAATTGGTCACGCTATTATTTGAGCCGACAATGACGTCATAGGGTCATGGACATTTTTGTTTTTGTGTGTGTTGATGTTTTATTTTTCTAACTACAAAGCCATAATCTCCCAGCTTTTTTATTTTGTTTGCCTGTCCTTTATACCATTTAATGATGTAGATGAGATTCAGAAGTAAATACGACTCTCTCTCTCTCTCTCTCTTTCTCTCTTTCTCTCTCTCGCTCTGTGAGGAAGAGAGAATGAGAAGAGAATATTTAATGAAATGTTCTTTAGATGTGTCTCAGAATAAAGTGTCGAGTTGCCTGAGTCTCTCTACGTTTAAGTTTTAATCAATTTGACATTGCCTTTATTTAGTTTTGTTTTTAATTGGCTAGAGGGTCTCATCGTAAATATATATTTATTTATTTGATTGATGAACAAACAGATCAGTGTAGAGGAAGTAAACAGATATATAGACAAATAGATAGATAAATGATATATATATATAGATATAGATATAGATAAATAGATAGATAGATAGATAGATAGATAGATAGATAGATAGATAGATAGATAGATAGATAGATAGATAGATAGATTTATAGATGGATAGATAGATAGATAGAACCGATATAGAGCTTCTTATTATATAAGAAATTGAATGACCAATCAGTGGCTACTTACAATATGAGAGCTAATGTCCACATCGACTGGTCTATGAATGCAGTTGTTGTAGTTGGTCCAAGAAGTGTTCAGAACTGAATGGACGTACCACGTTCCATTCTCTGTGCATGTCTTCTCGGCATACTCTGTGAGAAATACAAGGTTACAGCACAATGTTATAACAACCAAAGTTAAACACAAATCTGGTACACACGGTTTAGACACAATGTTAAATATACGCAAAACATTTTTAAACAATAATAATTTAATGGAAAGAACTGCACATTTACAACCATATTTCTAAATAATGTAAGATGTTTTTCTTTTTTTTTATATCAAACAAAAGTAATTTATTATTACAAATAATTAAATAAATGGACCTCATTTACATGATGTCGATAGATAACACAACGAAAAATACGGTCACGTGATATCCATGTGGATTTGAAATAGGTCCGTAAGTTGTATAGACTAGTTAGGGTTTTTGATTACGATGAGTGAATGAGGATTCATTGGTTATTTTGTTTCATTAATCCGTGTTTTGTTAGGGACACTGAATATTTGTGCAAAGTTTCAACTTGATCTGTGAATGGGAAGCGGGAGAGGTCACGTGTCGAAATGTATGCCCGACAGACAGACTGACGAACTGACTTGATATAAGCTTTTGTAAAACAGTTAAATTTTGAAATACAACGCCCAGATGAATCATTTCATTGAGTCAAGGCAGAATTTGATGTGACTAAACAAGCCGATTCTGGAGCGGACATGTTTGCTACTGTTCACTCTAATTAAAAAGCGCGCCTAGATTATGTAGCAATTATACATAAAACACTGAACCATAATCTTCAAAAACAAAACAAAACATTATTACATATTTTCTTATAAAGTACAGACGTTACTTTACAAGAAAAACAGAGTAAGTCCTACGCGTGTCCCTAGGTCAATCTAGTCATGCATGTTAATCAATGACTTCAATTCTGCCAAGTTACTTCAAAAATGAAGATGATTGCGTCCTTTGCGTCATGAATTCAATCATTCAGTCATGCATATCAACCAATGACTTAGATTCTGCCAAGTCACTGGTTTTCCTGGCTGGCTCAGGCAACCCATTCCATGCTCTAATAGCACTAGGGAAGAAGGAGCATTGGTACACATTTGTCCTAGCATATGGGACGAGGAAGGTGCCTTTATCTTTGTGTCTTTCTGAGTATTTTATTAGATTTTGTCTTTGTATTTGAAGATTATGGTTCAGTGTTTTATGTATAATTGCTACATAATCTAGGCGCGCTTTTTAATTAGAGGCTTAAAATCGTTATTTTAGATATATAAAACAGAAGTGCCTTTAAACTTGAACCTGGCATAATGTGATTATCAAAATGTTTTTTTCCTGTTCTAGGCTTACAGCATTTCTTCAAATAACATTAAGCTCTGTTGAAATTCTAGCCATGGTACATTATGAAAGTAACAAGCGACCTTTCAATATATATCACACAAGACTCTAGTGTTAATGCATCACCATACCCAAGAAAACATTCGCTTCAAACGGTGTGACACTGAGTGTGTGTGTGTGTGTGTGTGTGTGTTTCCTAGGTGATGATGATGTAAGGGAGCATTAATTGTTCGTGTTGTAGAATGATGCAAGAAAAGCGGCTGTGTCGTAATCTAAGCTAAGAACAAGACACGACACCGGAAAGCCATAGTGTATTGACGTGTTTTAATAGTGAGATAGATTCGTTTATCAGTTTATTTCGTCTCAAATTGAAATGTAACGTAGAAATTAAAGTTTCATTTCGTTTCTTTCGTAAAGAATGTTTATTCAAGATGTTTCAAATTCTATAATTTAAATATAATACTCCAAAACCGGTTTAGTTGTCTACTAGCAATTTTGTGATATAAATCAACTTTCGACTAAAACGTACAGGAAAAGGCGGGCAATTTGGAACAGGGCCAGTCTTAGGCCACTGCCACCTTTGCGCTTAAAGTTGGCGCCGCACTTTCATTGACGCCGCCCTAATTCTATGTTTTCATTATTTAATTTAAATTAAATTAGGTCATTATAACAGGTTTCCGTGGCCTCCTGATTTTTCAGGAGCTCATGGAAATCTCCTTAATTTCAAAATGTACCAAAAAGTCCTGGAAATCTCCCGAATTTATTAAAATCTCCTGAAAACTCTTATAAAATATCCTTTAAAATAGACAAAATTGTCATTTTGGGGTTGTCAGTCAATAGGGTAAACAACAATCATACGCGCGATAAAAAAAACGGCATTGTCATATTTCATTTAATAAAAAATGTAATGCAAAGACGAATTCAATTTTCTAATATAAAATCTTAACTTTCAATTATTATCCCTATCCCTATCCCTACCCTGATTGGGCCCCATGCAATACATTTCGCATACGCCTTGCAATTG
Organism: Biomphalaria pfeifferi; assembly: GCA_030265305.1. Lineage (NCBI taxonomy): Eukaryota > Metazoa > Mollusca > Gastropoda > Planorbidae > Biomphalaria > Biomphalaria pfeifferi. The sequence continues at coordinate 2,748,815 of JASAOG010000079.1, forward strand.
TTAAGGCCGGCCCTGCATAGGGGTGAACTTTATAGATTACATTATAAAAAGACTGACGCTGAACTCAATTCACAGCACCTTTTATAAATAAAAGTCTGAACAGCATGTACACATGAACGCTAAGAATTCATTGTGACAAGACTTGGAACAAAGATGGGAACTAATGATATTAGTGACTCCAAAAGCTAAGTCACCATTACAGGAGAGGAACCAGGTCCCAGGAGAGAGCCAAGTACCGTCATTACTTTCCCGTTAGGAAAATCTCTCAGAAGTGAAGATGAAACTGGAAGGTCTGAGTGGCGGTGGTCGAGTGACAGAAATCAAAGACAAGTCAATGACTGGTTGTAAGGCGAAACGACGATCAAGGTGAAGGTCAGGCTTCCCCCATCTTGACCTTATCACCGCCGCACTTCTATGTAAATCAGTTTTTTTTCCCTTTGCTGTCTGGCCATTATTGATGATCACTCTCTCAGACAAAAAGTGCATAGGCGGGAAAAACTCAAGTTATAGATCTAGTTCGAATCCCAGTGAAGAAAAAAATACAAAGAGGAGCTCGTAGCCTAAATGGTTTGTAGCCTAATATGGCCACCTGTAACACTATGATTAGAGTGAGATGCACTAGATGATTTCAGTTCACGTGAAAATGGGGTCTCACACATTGTCAAGCACGGAGGTACCATTTTTTGATCACATGACCACATGTTTTAGAGAGTTAGTGCCATGATGTATCAAGAGACGGAGGTGTCTCTGGTTTAAGTACATTTAATGAAGATTTTGGATATCTGTGGAAATTTTCTATGAATGTAGTTTGTATTCTATATGAAGTAATTTGTGATAATACTTTATGGCTGAGATTGCCTACTTTGTGAGATATTATTTTATGTAATAAATATTCGTCTGCCAGAGTGGAGTTTGTGATTATTTATCCATAATATGTGTTTAATTAATAATACAAGAATATTACATCAAGGCCTATGAATGTAGTTTGTATTCTATATGAAGTAATTTGTGATAATACTTTATGGCTGAGATAATACAATTCAAATAACATTCTCACACCATCAAGACTTGACACCACCTCGTTATAGTCAAACACTGTGCCCGTATACTGTATTTATTTTACTGTATTTAGCGCTGGATTTACCTATAGGTAACATAAGCTATAGCCTAGGGCCCGCCTTGCTTTGGGGCACTTAAAATGGTAACAGGGATATTTTCAATCATTTTGAAATAAGGGCCAAGGAAAATTTGTTTTACAAGGGGGACTGTATGTTCCTAATAGCTGAGGGCCTTATAAAACCTAAATCTCTGATCTGGTTGTATTTTAGGGATATAAGCTATCGGTAGCCGCCTGCTTGTCATTGAACAAGGTCAATGTGACACTTTTCAAATTTAAAAAAAAAAAGACAAAAACAATTCTGCAATTAACTATAAAATTTTCACAACTTTTAGTGTCTAAATTTTCACTTGTAAAAACCAATGGGCGACGAAAGACACACTATGGCTCTTCTTTCTAAGCTAGCGAAAAGAGTTAGGAAACTAGCAGAATCTAAAAAATATGAAAGAAAATTCAACGGAGAAAAAAAACAACACGCAAGAGTAATTTCCTATTTTTTTCTTTACATTAATTAATCAATTATTTACCAATAATTAACAAACTAATGTTATTTTTGTATTGATTCCTATGGTGTCCTCAACAATGAGTATGTTTGCGATATTTTTAACTTTATCCGAGAACGGGAAGTAAGATAATCACATGTACAAGATTTGTATAAAGACTTACGGGTTCATTCTAACAGGGGAGTAGAAGCAAAAAATATATGACAGAAAAAATTCGATGCCCTTTGGTTCACTTTTTAAAATTTTACCTTGCAATGAACAATTTCTGTGAGAAATATTTGATTTAACATAAAATCTTTGAATGAAAAAAGCAAAATTTGGCCAAGGGAACCAAAACGCCATATCTACATTGGCCTGACCTTCAGTTGAAAGAAAGGAGGAATGGGGCTTCTCTTGTGAATCTATACAGCTACATATCTACAAAGTGGATGTGTTGGCTAAGCTTGGCTTCCGAACATGTGATCCTGGGTTCGAATGTCGGTGAGGACTGGGATTTTGAATTTGGGTATTTTCAGGGCGCCCCTGAGTCCACCCAACTTTATTGGGAAACTTATTTTAGTTGGGGGAAGTAAAGGCGGTTGTACATTTTGATATCATCAACATGACACAGTGCTTGTTATCCGTTGGCCTAATAAACGTTACGTTATACGTATGTATGCAAACGCGACATGAAGCTCTTCAAAAACGACACTGGCAACTGGGAAGAGGTGGCACTGGACAGATCCACATGGAGAGAGAGAGCATAAAGGAAGGGTCACACACAACAGAAGCAGAAAAAAGGGTGAAAATGCAACGACGCCTGGTGTTTATATATGCCCCAACCTGCGATCGCAGCTGTATATCAAGAATTGGCCTCTTTAGTCACACAAGAAGTTGCGAAGGGAAAAGATTGTCTCTCGAGACGTAAAATGCCACAGTTAATTTAACTGATGACCTCAACAGCATCTGCCCTGTTGATCGCAAGGTCTGAGAACTTGAAACGAATGTTGAACTTTGGTAGATGCTAGACAACAACTGTATTGCTAGTCTAGCGCTACGGCAATATTGTTACTATTATACTGCAACTGCTACAGTTGTGCGCTACAATAACAGCAGTGCTACTCTTACGCTGGCTATCTTTTCTTATCTTATAAAAATACAGACGTTACTTTAAAAAAGATGATACTTCCTACGCATGTCCATTTGTCAATCTAGGCACGCATGATCAATGACTTACGTTCTACCAAGACAGTAGCTTTCCTGGCTGACTCAGGCTACCTGCTACAGTAAAGTTCCCATTTTAGGCCTTGTGGTCTTTAGGGCAGATGATGTAAAGGTGGCGCGGTGGCTGAATGGTTAAGCGCTTGGCTTCCGAACCTGGACACCCTGCTCGTTAACCGTTGGCCAAACATAACAGGTGACCTTAACATCGTCTGCCCTATAGACTGTATGGTCTGAAAGCTACAGTGCTACCTTAAAATTACAATAAAGTATTTTTTAATAAGGCTCCTATAGCGTATTTCTGTTATACTTTAATTACTACACAATTATTAGTTAACAAATTATTCACAAAACAAGAACTAACATAAGTGTGTGCATTTGTTTCATGATAGGAAGCAAATATTTTGATATAATAAATACCTAAAATGTAACTATTCAAAACAGGTATGTCTACAGTGACGTAGCAAGGGATTTGCGGGGCCTGGGAGGCTTTGCCTCTTTAGGGACATTCCATTTCAACATTTGACATAATGACATTAGATAATGTACTTAATAAATATATAAGTCTAATGTGTTGAAAACAAGCAAGATGGTCCCTAATTTAAATAACAACATGAGTAGATAAATGTAAAAAGCATTGACTTAATATTTAATGTAGAAAAAAATTGGACATTCATTTGGGGGATTATCAAGTGGGGACCCGGGAAAATTTTTCAATTTGGAACCCCCCTCCCCAACCCTAACTACGACACTGTATGTCTAGTACTAATTTTTGTTTTTAATTAGCAAAAGTTCTTCTGTTTGTAATTTGAAAATTCATTTTTGTCTAGATTCTTATTCTGACGGAGTTACATGCTTTTCCTATCTGTATTGAATTTTTTTTTCTTATCCTTTTTGGCAAAGTCTGAATACACACTTCAAATGCTATAAGAAGACAGAAATATTTTTGTTTGGCCTTAACAAGTGACACTCTGGGCATTTTTCTGCAATGAAAGAGTTAGAAGAGCTTTTCATACTAAAGAAAAACAGCTTAATTCTCGATGAAGTCAGAGCATGTTTTAAAAAAAAAAAAATTTTATAGAATGAAAATGTGGACGTTTAGAGTCATCTGACTCATGATATTAATTTAGAAGTTATAAGAGAAGGTTTAGAGTCATCCGACTCATGATAGTAATTTAGAACTTATAAGAGAAGGTTTAGAGTCATCCGACATGATAGTAATTTAGAATAAATATGACTTATAAGAGAAGGTTTAGAGTCATTTGCTCATCAGAGATGGTTTTATAGTCATCTGACTTTTGAGGTGTGGTTTAGAATCATTTGATTTATGAGACCTAATTAAGGGTCATCTGACTCATGAGGGATGGTTTACAGTCATCTGACTCATAAGAGTTCATTAAACATATCTCTCGGCCATTCCACCCTCTTATACAACTGTGGTACATTTCGTGACTACCTTAATTAGAAAAAAATAATAATTTAATTGATATAACTACGGGATACGAAAGCTATTGCAACAGCCAAAATAAAACGGCAGTATCCGAACATTATGACGATTAGGGTTAGGGTATCTCTGAAACATATTAGACCTCATTAACATGCATAGTTCTTTCAGCAAACAAGCAAGCTATGCCAAAGTATTTGTTGATTTCTTAAAGACACAAATCAATTTAATTTGAAGGGAGGGTTTGCCTTAGATGGTGGACACATCACTCAATGAATATTCTCGATTATATTTCTAAAAAGACCACTGACTGACTGAATGATCAAGATGCCTCTTAAACTAGCATAGGGATTTGCATGAAATTTCGTACACAGGTTCGTTTTACCTCCTAAGCGCTCACTATGACACGGTTTTGACAGAATCACAATATGGCCAACGCAGTTCGCGAAAAGCCGCAAGTTTTCGATCAAACTTTTGTATTTTATTTTCTTTCATTCCCCAAAAGACCGATTACTATCCCCCGTTTTTTTGTTTTGAAAGCGACCGACCAGATAACCCTTTATTCTCCCATTTACCGCTTCTCGACTGATCCAAACAAATGTTAGCATCATAGCGTTACTGAGAAAGCTAGAAGCATAAAAGCAAAAAAAAAATTGTAAAAATATTTGTAATAGCAGAGATTTATTACTGTTAGTGTAGATCTATTACAAATTGAATTATATGACTGATTCAAACTAAGTACAACTACACTTCATACAAGTTGTTTTTCTTCCCTCCCCCCCCCCCCCCCCCCCCCCCCCCCATGTTCTCTCTGTTACTGTTCACGATTGCCGACAGGATTTTAAAAAAAAATTCCCTAATTTAAGAAAGGTCAGTTAACTGAGATTAATGCCAGTATGAAAATAACCTTGTCTGACATAAATTGCCATTTGGTTAAAAAAAAATTTCAAACTGTGACAAATGTTAACATGATTACACAACAAAACGCAGTCATACGATTGAAAAATTTCTTCGATCAAAGCGCGAGGGTAGAGATTTTAAAATGGCGCCATATCGACACTCCACACACATCTATCTTGAGTGACTACCAGAGATCCTCGTAAATGGATACTCTTTTTTCTTCCTCTTCTTAAGAAAATTTCAACATAAAAAAAAACATCCAATCACCAGCCGTGCCCCCGTACAGCCATCTGACCACGTTACGATGGCAATCCTGATGACGTCCCTTTTGTAAGCATTTGACCGTCATCAATGGATCGCCCAGCATTCACATCCGGGGCTTTTTGTCAACCATGGCTATATTTCTATTTATAGATAAGCGTTATTAACGAGCGTCACGTGATCTTTACCATGGGAGGGAGAGTGGAAAAAAACATAAAATCTCTCTCTCACTCACTCTCTCTCTCTCTCTCTCTCACTCTCTCTCACTCACCAATTTTAAATTCTTGTATCTTATCTTACTCAATTCGCATGTGTGTGCGAGAAAGTGTGCGTGTGTGTGTGTTTCTGTGTGATCATTCAAGAGAACAAGAAAACCACGCAAAAAGAGATGATGGACTGCCGAAAAAACAAGAAATCAAAGAAAAAGAAAAGTCTAGAAAAGAATATTTTTCCTTCCCGCCCAAATTGAAGAGTTCGTTGGAAAGGAAGAGGAGAAGATTTCATTGGAATGTTAACCTCTTACAATCTAACGGTTCTAAATGTCACTTTTATGTTGGGGAATTAAGACACGAGTAGGGCTGAAATCGTAGGAGGGTGAGTGTGTTTGTGAGTGAGTGCAATAAGAGGGAGACAAAGTGTGTATCTTATCTTATCTTATAGATTGCAGACGTTACTTCAAAAGAGGAGATAATTACTTCTACTAATGATGTCAGACAAACAGATGAATAAATTTACGGATGGACAAACTAATGAACAATCAGCAAGACAGGTAGATAGATAGATAGATAGACAGAAAGACGGATAGATAGATAGATAGATAAAGACAGACAGAGATAGATAGATAGACGGCTAGATAGCTAGATAGATAAACAGACAGACAGACAGACAGAAAATAGAGAGATTGAAGACAAATAACAAAATTACATCTGAAACAAAAAAAAAAAAAGAAACAGATTGAACCAAGGTCTTGACGACCTAAAAAGATGATCTAAAAAAAAAAGAGGATGAACTTAAAGATATTGTGCTTGAGAATGAAAATATAAAGAAATAAATGAAGACACTTGGGGAGAGAGATAGTGTTAGGAAGAGAGAGAGAGAGAAATGACATTCTGTGCAAGACGTTAGACAGTCCAGAAAGCTTTGCGTTATGACGTTATGTATAGTTGCCAACTAACAGGAACATAGAATGTCCATCAGTTGGCCTAAAGCTCAAAGCTGAAACTAGAACTGATAGCATTGATCGTACAGAAAGCTTTCTTATAAACATAACACTATAAATGTTTCTTTGATTGTAGAGTCGAGTCTCACTGATGACATCGCTGACATCGCGTTTATGGCCCTATGTTTATGCTGTATGTTGATGGCACATATTGATGTTAATATTGAAGTAACTCCAGTGGCGGACCGAAAGGGTTAATGCGTGTGCGGCCTACTGATACACACGACTCAGGCCAAATCACACAGGTCAACGAATCAACGGCTGTTGAATAAAGGACATTACTGCTAGTACACGCAAATATGACCAGTATTATGGTCATGTGACGAATGCCTTCACGGTCAAGAGACAGTGTGTAAGAAAGGACAGTTGAGTCCAGGACGCAAGGCAGTAAGGACGGTGTGCTACAAAGTGAGTCCTTGAAAATGTAGCTGTACAAGTCTGGACGTAGACAGAGACAGACTTGTAGTGTTTAGTTGGCAGTTCTAGTGTACAAGAAAGCATTTGAATTTGATGTGGCCAGTTGTGTTGTATTGGCTTTTGATGTATTTGTCATTAAACCGCCACATTGTTTATTGAGACTCTTGTTGTCAAGTTCTTGTGTTGATGTGCTGTGTGTTTAGCAGTGTTTAGAGAAGATCGTAACAATATTATTGTCTTGTAACGTACTCATCAATGTCCCTAGAGAAGTGTAAACTGGAAGTTTATCAATACTTTGTGGCTTATAGAAGGCATTTTCTTGCCTATTGTATACTCTGCATCTTTCTGTTGATGACCCTAAGTTGAAATTCTTGTGTTTGTGTCCAAACAGTTGACATGTTGCTGTCATTCAATGACATCCAAAACCAGTTTCACCAAACTCACGCTGAGGATCGCGTGGTTAGTGTCAGTCACCCGTGGCACAGAACTAGCCAACCACAACGCGAACAAGAGAGCCTGGTCACGGCTCATTGACGCCCTCAAGTCGCTTCCGCTGATATTTTTTGTTAACATGTAAGCCCAGGTCTTGATATGGTCACTTTATGGTCAATAGCTTGCATGGAATGCCACAGTTGTTTATTATTTGTTAGTTCTACATCTGCTGCGTGTAGCAATGTGATAAAAATGAATAGAGGTCTGAGAAAGGGCTGGGGTTAAAGCGACAGGTCACAAAAACAATGGATTAACAGATAATTGCTGGCTTTGAAGCAATTTTTGGCTTAATGCAATTTTAAACCGTTTTTTTTTTACGGTCAGCTGATAAGGTTTTGTGAAGTTGGCATGTTTAAACTAGTAAAAAAAAATGTTATGTACCTATTCCTTGTACTGCGAACATTTTTTATGCTATGGTTCGAAATAAGAGAGTTGTTTTTTTTTCATTCTTTCGTTAATTTAATGTTTAAAATTTCCATAAGGATCAATAAGGCAGTCCTTAGTCTTTAAAGTGTTTAATTAGAGATGCCAATTTGAAAATTAAAAAAAAATGTGTGAGGGGGGAGGGGAGGTAAGTGAGAAATGTGAGGAAGGGAAAAAACATTGAGAGTTAATTCAAACATTAATTAGTATAAAAACAAAATTGTTTAAAAAATTTATGTACATCAATTATTTTATATGCTTCGAATTGAATTTGGGCCTAACTGTACTTTGTTCAAAAGTTGCGTAACATTAAACATGAATTTCTTGTGCTTGGATTTTAGAGTAAACATTAAGTTTGGAGTGGGCGCGGTGGCTGAGTTGTTAAGCGCTTGGCTTCTGAACCTGGGGTCCTGGGTTCGAATATCGCTATAGACAGGGAATTCGAATTTTGGGTTTTTTGAAGTGCCCCTAAGTTCACCCAACTCTGATGGGTACCTGACATAAGTTGGCAAATAAAGGCCGGATGGTCGTGCTGGCCACATGACACCCTGCTCGTCAACCGTTTGAAAAAAAAAGTTGGCAAATAAAGGCGGATGGTCGTGCTGGCCACATGACACCCTGCTCGTCAACCGTTTGAAAAAAAAAATTAGAATGACCTAAACATCATCTGCCTTGTAGATGGCAAGGTCTGAAAGGTAAACTACTTTTATTTTCTATTAAGGTTGGAATTTGCAATATATATTTGGAATTCGCTCTAAGTTTTGAATTTACTTAGTGCTTAAAGTCTACAATGAATTAGAGCATACTCTGAGTTTTCATAAAAATTTATAAAGAGCTAGATTTGACTCAAGTCTGCTGTGCAGTTTAAGAACAAAATGACTCTAGAATCACTGGAGTATTCATTTAGTTAAAAGCTCAACTAAACAGAGATAGTTTAGCATAGATAGGAAATCCTAGCCAAAAAATATAATAATTGCAGAGATTAAACACTAAATAAGGTGAAGAGATGAATGAGGTTTATGCTCTTGACAACAGATAATAAATGATTACACAAACATACATTTTTTGTGTTAGTTATGTGATCATTTAGCTCTGGACCGCAGGACCCACTGTCTCCGCTTCTGCGGTTCACTGTTGCCGCCTTAAGTCTTAACATTCCTACAGGGTTAAATATCTTGCCACTAACACGGGTTCACAGTACGAGCCGCTCTGTAGCGTGTCTTTGTTTCCAGAACGATAGTCTACAGCAGCGGTTCTTAACCTTTTATGCTCGGTGACCCCTTTTTACTATTCCCCACTCTGCCGCGACCCCTCCCCACACACAAACACAACTTATTTTAACTTAAAATAGAGCAGCTGTTGCTAAATCTGGGCAAAGTGATCAATGTATTGATCTAAAAATCCGTATAAAAACAATACATATTTTTCTTCCCTAAATTAATGAAGTAGGCATTCTTTATCACTGGACTGTTACAAACGCAACAAAATCTAAATATATCTTTGACCAGGGCTCGATTTAAGAGTGTGGAGGCCCATACGCAGAATGTTTGTGGTGACCAAACTGTCTTTTGAAGACTTTAAAATAAAATGCACTTAATTATTGCTACATTAATGACACTATTAAAAATGGCATATGCATTTAATCTCAATTTCTTTTTTTTTTTTTATATTTTAATGACTTATTATTTCAAGTCTGTACTTTTTTTTTTTTTAAATTTAAATAAAATCCCGCCCCCCCTTCCTTTTTATGTTTGAGTTTGAGGCATCAGGAAGCTGTAGTCACTGATCTGAAGTAAATAAAACCATGAATTTGACTAATGTACTTTTTTAAAATGTTATTTTTCCCTAAAATCTAGTTTTAGATCTGAATATTTAGTTTAATGTATCATAAAGAAAATTATCAAATCTTTGCAATTGAAATTATACAAATGCTTTGTATGCATCTATACTTTCCAGTAGTCAGTGTTGGCCTCCTTTAGTTCCAGGTGTACGGCAATAGTTAAATGCGTTTTTTTTTTCATCCAGCTCTATTGGGAGAGCTAGTGATAAGCAGATCGATCAGTCAGCTGTGACTTTTGTGTAGGCGTAGTATATTTTAACTTGTAAAACTAGAAATAACTTATATAATCTTTGGGAATACTTCTAAACAGAACTTTTATTACAATGTAGACACATTTATATTGAGTCAAAAGGAAGAAAAAAATATATAATACTATAAAATGGTATTTTAAACAAAATGTAACTCACTAAAAAGACACTCTTTACTCGAGCAATCTAGAGTTGTCTGTCGTACCCAAGACCGCTGACGACAATGCTGCTTTTCTTGCATTATTCACAACCAATCGCTAACCTCTTCTTACCGTCACCATAGAAACACACACACTCCATACCATCAAAACCTTCGCGGGACGGAGCGGGGAGGAGTGGAGGGTTCGAACCTGGAACTATCATGACTATCGAACGACAGTCGAGAGCGCATAACACACGACCCTTTGTAAGCCTCCATGCACTAAGGCTCCTTGCTGAGATTAATCCCATAGAGCACGGTCCAGGTATTTTACGGTGTTCCTTAGGGTTTGCCTGTCTCCTTACAAGGCAAGGCGGCCCCCATTTGCACCAGTTCTCTCATCAGTCGTATCTTCGCAATCGCTTCTGAGCACCTTGCAGTCGTTGGGGATGGGTTCTACTGTCTCGTCTTCCGTGTAGCATTGTCTACATATGGAATCGTGAATCGTGGTTCTTTCAAATCCAAGCGAAATAGGTTTTTATCCCGTGAGAAAACTTGCCAAAATTACGTGATCATTTCTGCTTGCAACCACTCACCATTCCTGTTTAGGTGTTTTAAAAAATTTCCAGACTTCCCGTCCTATGCTACAATTGTTCCAGCTATCGTATCTTTTGGATCCTTATAGTGCAGTTTTCATTTCAACTTAAGATTAATTTATACAAATATAGGTCTAAACGTAATCTTCTATATTTTACTATATACACATAGAGAGGGTCGTCTTGAGTCACTTTTGACTCATACGGTATTCTATTATATTCTAAGATGCCTGAATAAAATATTAATTATTGAGACATAAAAAAAAGTTTTAAAATTCCCCGAAACAATAAGAGTTGAACAAGAAAGTCGGTCAGATCATTTTATTTGGCCATGGGGCAAAAGAATGTGAAGGAGAATCACAATGTCTGGCACTCTGATTATTTGAATAAATGATTAGAAAGGAATCCTTGGCAATGTTAGCTAGAAAAGTGATTTGAGGACATGTTTTTCTTCTTTCCGTAGAGTCTAGAATATTTTTGCTGTTATTTAACATTCACGATGATCTCATCTAACAAAGTGTAAACGAGCTAAATCATTGTAAAAATACTTTTTAAAAAAAAAGATACGAAGTGTAATTGTAATTATTCGTTAGGATCAGTTACGTAATTGAGTTTGTAACAGACCTAGACCAACAACAATAAATCTGTGCGATCAGAAATATTGTGTATTGATCGTTTTTATTTAGCCCTATTTTATGCCTTTAATCTTTCTATGATCCTATTCACATGTCTGGGTGACATTGCACACGAAGCGTTTGTTTTTTTTAATTTTAATATTTATTTAAAAAAAAAAAAAAGACCTGAATTCGAACTTATTTCTCAAACGATCTCAAGGCGAAATTCTGACGACTCTGTGTATATTAAAGTAGAAGATGGTATTGTAAGATTTAATGAAATCAAACTTATTTTAAAGCGTCGACCTATAAAGAGAAATAATTCAGCTTATACCACACCACTTCAGGCAAGTACAATTTATTTAGTTGAAGATTCCAAACAAAATTAGTGATTAACAATAATGAGTTAACTGATTGGTTAATTTTTTCGATTGCTTCTTTTGTTTGTAAGGTCACAGAAATAATGTGTGCCGAGGTTGGGTGTTTTTTTATCTATAACCAGACAGACTTGATGTAAGCTTTGTAAAAGACTTGCTCCTGTAACACCCAAACAGGAACCTATATTATCTGTGATGTCACTTGTGAGAAACTATTTGTCCAAAATAGAGCAGTACATTGACAAAAATTGCACTTTAAAATAAACATTTGTTGTTCTTCTAATGAAGCAGACTATCGATATAATTAACAAAAACATTATCTGACATATTGAGAAATGATATTATTAAACTGGGTTTAGCTGTGTTTTTTATTCGAATACTAGCTAAGATTTTACCCTGCTTTCTTCGGATTTTAATTTTGTTTTTGTTATATATAAAGGCATCTAAGCTGTTTTAATAATTCGGAAAAAACATTTACAAAATGCTTACAAATGAAATCAAAGTCTTATTGTATATCATGTTTGAGTAGTTAACTTAATTAGCGTGGCTTTAACTAAAAAAGCCTATTTAAATGTTACCGTTATCTCAGACTTACAATTTGGACAAAGATCTCTTTATTAGACCGAAAGTGTTTAGCAGAATACAGTTAGGACAAAATATTGGAAACTCTTGGCAGCAAATCCCAAACGTAACTATCAACTTTATAAATTGGATATGATGGAGAAGGTAAAAATAAAAACGCCAATCATTAACATTGCTCAGCTATCATTAACTTCCAGTCCTTTATTGTTTCCAGTAGCGTAGCTAGGGTGGGGAGGAGGGAGGAATTTAGAAAATTCTCCGGGGCCTCCACTTGTGTGTGTGTGTGTGGGGGGGCAAACAAGCTTTTTTTAACATTAAATGTTAAATATTCTGCAAATTATAGGGGCCCCAAAGAGGTTACGACTCCGGGTCCCCAAATGATGGCAAATTTCTAGCTACGCACATTCGAGATTCTGTATCTCTTAATAATAATACAAAAGACGTTTCATTCATTTCAGATTTTTCTATTTTTTTTTAAATCACGTATTTTATTGGGTAACTATAATACTTTCGACTTAAAATATCTGCAAATCGTTCTTCTTGGTATGAAAAATCTACATAAGTTCCGATAAAAAAGAACTACTAGCCCAGATGCTCTGTCGAAGTACCAGATGCCTCGTTAGGGCACTTTCTTGAGCATTGAATGAAATCATCATGTGATGCGCATGCGTCATAGCCCATCTCTCGACCTTGTTTATGTGATCCCAGCAAAATGTCCTTTTACGTAGGAAATGATCCAAGGGAAAAATAGACCAAGAACAGCTTGAAACAAATCCTTCGGCTTTATCAAGTTTTAACAAGAGGTCTATCAAGACATTGTTAGCGCACACATAACACACACACACACACACACTTCGTTACATTTGTTTGAAGCATAGATCCTGGACAACCCATTAAAACGTATTTTTTTCCCTTTCTTCTGCTAAGCGCAATGAGAGTCTGAAGGCTTAATTACTTCTGAAAGATAAGTTCTATGTTTCCCAGGCGGTAAACTAATACTGTACAATAAGTAATTAAAAAAAACTTTTGCTATTTTTCTTTTGGTTTTTTTTTTGGCAGACTATGTCAACAAGACTAGTGTGAGACAAATATTTACGAACAAAAGTTTCTCCTTGTAAATATTCTACCAACGAGAATACTCGTTAAGGACTTGATTTTGAAATTTCGAAATTTTAGGGCTTCCCCTTGGCCTACTCAACTTCTATGGGTACCTGACATTAGTTGGGGAAAAGTAAAAGCGGTTGGTCGTTGTGCTGACCACATGACACATTCTTTAAAAGTGGGCCTTAGAAATAGATGGCATTTACATCGTCTGTTCAATAGCTTGCTGCGATCTCTGAAAGCGGGGATTTTACTTCATAACTAGAATAATATTATTATCTAATGACAATCATTGCGATTATACATGCTATTTACATCACTCTGGCAGGTGTTGTAGACGGTTATTGATTTTCAGCATCAGATTTTTGCTGGACAACTAAACCGCTGTAGGCGTATTTTATCTTTACTTGTAAAGCTTGAAATAACTTCAATAGCATCTTTGTGAACAAAACTGAATAGAACTTTTATTTTTACAATAGAAACAAATTCATCTTGAGATGAAATAAGTGTAGTAGACTTTAGGAATAATATAACATGGTATTTTAAACAAAATCCAAATCACTAAAAAAACACGTCTTTTCAGTCTCACGTTCTGGTGTCGTCTGTCCTAGCTAAGAACTCTGACGACACTGCTTCTTATCTTGCATCATTCACAACCAATCACTAATCTCTTCTCACCGTCACCGCAAAAACACACAAACATAAACACACACACACACACCATAACAATCAGTTAAAAGAATAAGCAATTCATAATGTGATACATGTATGCATTAAGAATAAGTGTTGTTGTTTTTCTTAACTCATAAAGTTAGATATTTTAGTTTTTAAAAAAATCTTTAAAATCAAACTTTATGGCTGATTACTTCAAGACTGATTTCCATAGGTGTGATAACTGAAAAAAAAAGGCTGTGTTAGATAGAGGTACAAAAGAAGAAAAAAGATGTTGACTTAGGTACACAGCGAATTGAAAAAGTCCTTATGTTATGTGCACAATGTCATCAAGCAATCAGTTTGACGTCGTTATCTTTTTATTAAAAAAAAAAAATATGAAAGGAAAAAAATGTGGGGGTTTGTTCATGAACATCATAAGTTCATGTTCATGTACTTCGTGAAAGTAAAAATCATGAAAAGAATAAGATAAGATACATTGATATCAAATTATGTTGGCATTATCATGTACCCGAGGCTGAAAAAAGAATTCAAGCCTTTGAAAGTCAATGTTACAGAAAAATGCTGGGTATCAGATACAAGGAAAAGAAGACTAATGAGTTTGTACTTTGACAAATCATCACTGTGGTTGGCAACATGTAACATATTAATACTTTGAAGAGACAAGGGCTGAGCTGGTTCGGTCATATCATATGACATGACTCTATGTCATAAGTCATCCTTCAAGTTATAATGGAGAGCGCACGAAGACAGGGTCGACCAAAGAAAGGCTGGCTGGACAACATACAGCAATAGACCGGCCTTTCAATTGGTATTCTGCTGGAAGAGATGCTAGGGATTCAGTTACGCGAACTCTGCACCCCTACGACGGAAGTCCAGGGACAGATGATGATGATAATGATGATGGTGTTAACTTTCTACCCGCCAAAAGTAAAGAACTATAGAATAACAAAGTATGGTATGGACTAAACTGTCCAACAGCTTTAATGGGTACTCGACATTAGTTGGGGAAAAATAAAGGCGGCTGGTCGTTGTGCTGGCCACATGAGACCCTCGTTAACGGTGGGACACAGAAATAGACGACCTTTACATCATCAGTCCTATAGATCGCAAGATCTGCAAGAGGAACTTTACTATAGTCTAAACTAGAAATAATAATTATAGACTCCATTAATCGTGAAGTGACTATAGATCATCTCATGAAAATGAGATGAATGCCTGTGCATTAGCTCTGGTCGGAGTAATGTCTTTATGCCCCCGTCTCCACGCAGCTCCAAAGGAATAGGAAGTGCCGATACAGTTTGGGATCACTTGGGTCGTAGTCTCTGGACTGTGAGCTGTCAACTGCCTAAAAGAGTCGCCGGCTCAGGAATTTTTTTGAGTATAGCTGCAAGGCAGCAGAGGTTTGAACGTTTGAATTCAGAATTTTCCTTCTACTAGGTGAGTAGCCAGTCAAAACTAAAGATCTCCTCATGCATGCATTCTGAGGAACCTCTGACACCAGTCCAACAACTTGCCACATATGGCTCAGATATTGGGTCCGGTGGAACTGATTTCACTAACAGAAGATTGGGCGAAAGCAAGTAACTAGCCCCTAAACCAGTAAGAAACTATATACTTGGTTCATAATGACCTCACTTTCTTATTACTATGTTCCACGACACAGGGCGTGTTTGGTCCCAGTAAAATTCGACTTTGATGATGCTACTCATAAGTTAATAAAAAAACACAAATAGGATGTCTGGCCACACATCATCCTCACAGCGCCATCTAGAAAGACCTTACTTCATATAAACACGAGACCTTCAAAAGTTTGCCTGGCGTTCGTCTCGAAGGAGATACTGATTGCACAATGCTTGGATGAGGCTGTACTCGAGGGGAGGAGCAAACGACATGTCAACGTGCCCTCCTGAAAACTCATCAAACTTGATATGAACTATGTCTCCTCTATAATGGAATGTTTTGTCTGACTGGGCGATGCATTAAGACAAAAGCTAGCCAGTAGGTGCGACGCGCTAAGGGGCGCTAACCCACATCAAAGCAATGTTGTCTGACAAACGGTGCAAGCCTCGAGCGAGCTCTTCTTTGATATGATTTGACTGCGCCAGCACGGCGTCTTCGTAAAGGTTTTTTTTTTTGTTTTATTTTATTTTTTCTTGATCCTTCATTGAAAAAAAACAAATATTTTTCCCTTTTTTCCCCCAATGTTAACCCTATTTACGCCAAATTGGATTGAAAATTTATAGAACGGACTTTAAAGATGAAGCCGAACGATGGTCTTATTTTGGCCTCATAGAGCCGAGAATTTAGGTAGATTAACTCCGTCTCCCCATAATTATTTACCCCATTCTGGTGGAATCAACGCTGGTAGCGTCAGTTTGGAGAGAAGGAGTTAAACAACCTTGGAATGAAACACGATCATTGTTCAGTCTGTGCTTGTTTTATTGATGTATTGTTAGCATAGTATTGACCATATTAAGCAATCACCTTATTGCTTATTTAAAATCAAATGTATTTAACAAATGTTTTGTCTCCTGTAAGCATATGTCAGAATTAGTTAATTAAATTGTTAACGGTAATGTCTTCAATTCCGGGGATTAAGAATGAGTGCGGTGTTTCACATGACTATGCAAACCCAGTTTGCGACCTGTATATTCATGTGTTTCTTTGATTAAGTAAATAACTGGTGCAGGGGCTCACTGCATGTTGAAAACCTGATAATAATACTCAGATACACCAGTTTGTACAAATGCTACTTCTTCCTTGGTGCTGTTAGAGTATGGAATGGGTTGCCTGTGTCAGCCAGGAAAACCAATGACTTAGAAGAGTTTAAGTCATTGATAAACATGCATGAATGACTAAGTTGACCCAGGGACCCGCGTAAGGCGTAATCATCTTCTTTTTTTAAGTAACGTCTGTATTTTATAAGATAAGATAAGATAGCTCTAATAAGAGGTCGAGCCATTTCATAGATGATCAAAAAATATAACTCTATCAAATGACTAAAACATTTTATATAGGACAAAAGATATAACGTTATCCAGAGACTAAAGTATGTTCTAAGTGTAGTCATGTGAAACACTGCACTCAGAAATCGAGAAGAGATTTCCATTAATTAATCAATAAAATTCTGACAAAATATGCATGTTCTATAAGGCAACTAATGCATAATAGCCTGAAACTTTATCAAGAGAGCAAAGAATGCTCTTTAGGATGGCTGTCAGGTCGTGCGATATGCGCGCTGGACTGCCGTTCGGTCGTCTGGATAGTCATGGGGTCAAATCCAGCCCTCTTCCATTTTTCCTCGTCCTGCTGGAGGTTTGAACTAGGAAGTCGATTAAACTCTGAAGGAACAACGGAAATATGGAAAACATTTTCGAAAACATATCGCTCTATTCGGTGCCATTTCTTAAATATTTGATGTTTACTGTTATGTTCATCTGTAAAATAATAAATAATTTACGCTTTCAATACGTTAACGCTAAACTTCGCCACCTCCTCTACGTGTTTCTCCCCCAGAAAAAAATACGCCATTGACCGGAAGCGCTCTTGCAATGACGACGAAACATCGTCAAGAGTTGTGTAAATATCTTTGCTGTGGCTAAAACATGGGCAGATAAAACTGCTCGACATTTCATAAGTTCAAGGAGAATTCTGGACAGGCTCTCAAGGGAGCTTCATACTTCATCCAAATGTGATGGGTATTTTATTCCCATTGTGAGTTATGACAATTCTTAACATATTTATCAGAATCTCAAACGTGAGTATCTAGGGCATATAAATGTAAATGCGTTGTGTCCTATTGTGAGACAAGTGTGAATGTTGTGTGGGCAGAATGTGGTGCTCATTTTATTAACGCAGTTGGAATTTATTGACAGATACACATTCTATGTTTTGTTCTCTTTATTATTTTTATTCTATATTCTCTCACTGTCTCTCTTTTACTCTTTCTATCTGCCTGGTGTCTCTCTCTTTGTCTCTCTTTATCTGGCTCTCTCTTTGTCTCTCCTTGTCTCTCTCTGTTTCTCTGTCTCTTTCTCCCTGTCTCTGTCTCTCTATGTCTCTCTCTCTCTTTCGCTGTCTCTCTCTGTCTCTTTCTCTCTGTCTCTTTCTCTCTGTCTGTTTCTGTCTTTCTGTCTCGCTGTCTCTCTGCCTCTGTCTCTCGCTGTCTCTCTCTGTCTCTATCTCTCTCTCTTTCTGTCTGTCTCTGTATCTCTTTTCAATACGCTCTTTTTTTAATCTTTTTTTAACACTCTTTGTTCAAAGTTCTCTAAATATCTCTTCGGTCTCTTCATCCACATTTTTTCTTTTTCTTCTTTTTTACAACTCTTTTCTTTTCTTTCTCTCAGAGGCGGTCTTGCGGAGACTCGCGTCGTAAGGGGCCTGGTGTCAGCCCATCCAGGGCCGGTCTTAAGCCACTGCAACCGATGCGGCCGCAGTGGGCCCCGCACTTTCATAGGCCCAGCGCGAATTCTAGGTGTAAATTATTAAGATTAAATCATTTTAACTTATTATTAAATGGTTCCTGGAATTCTCCCAAAATTGCAAAATAAACAAAAAAGTCATCAAAATCTCCTGAAATTATTAAAATCTTCTGAAAACTCATGCAAATCTCCTAAAAAGCAGACTAAATTGTCATTTCGGGGTGTCATTCAATATGGAAAACGCCTATCCAACTCGCGCTTAAAAACTAAAAGGCATTGTCAGCTTTCATTTAATAAAAATGTAATAATAAGATGAATTTTAACCGAAACAAGAAGTTCAAATACATAATTTACTTTAATAGTCACTGGCAAACAAATAAAGATCTAAATCTATCTCGACGTCTTAAAAACAACGATATTTTGCTAGTGTATGTAAAAGGCAGATCTGAATGTTTATCGGCCTTTTGCTAGAAAACCACTATATCTACTGTAGATGGCTCGTAACTTGTTAATTTGACTGTGATTTTGTATTTAGTAAAGTATGAATAAAATGCAAAAAGGAATTTATTTTCTAATACAATTTCTTAATTTTCACTTATTATCCTTAGCCCTACCTAGACTGGGCCCCGCGAAATCCGTTTCGCATAGGGCCCCGCAATCTGTAGCACAGGCCCTTAGTCCATCCTACAAGTATTTGTGGCCCTGATCTGACATTCGACCAGGGCCCCAAACACTGCTAAGGCCGCCTCTATCTCTTTCTTTGTCTGTCTCTTGCTGTCTCTGTCTGTCTATCTCTTTCTCTCCTTTCTCCTGTCTTTCAATCTGTCTTATAAATCCTTATTAAACAATTTCTCACATCTTTTTAAATATTATTAACAATCTGTCTAATGATGATGACCAGGAAGGACAACTCACGCTATCCAATTTTATTTCATCGAAATTCAGAATTAATGCCCCTCAATCTATTTGCACGCTGCTCTACGTTGATCTATTCACACACACACACACAAACAAACACACACACACACACACACACATATACTTGTTTCTCGCTCATATCCTGGCTGTCAAGTCTTGATTGACAAGACACTCTGCTATGTATCCAGGTCTCGGTCTGAACATCATTCCATTTCGCTAAAACAGATTCATTCTTTGTTGTAGGTACGTTCGTAGGACCGATGAGTCTATTTAAAAAATAAAAATAATGTCACGGCAGACAATTGAACAGTATGCCCGACAAAACTAAGCTTACTATTACAAATAGACTCAAGTGAATTGTTTGTGCAGCTAGAAAGTAAATGGTGGAAAGTCATTAATGGTACACGCAGCAAGGCAAAGAAAAAGTACATGAATCAAGAGGCTGTCCACAAAAAAAAAAAAAATCTCCTTTTCTTAGTAAGTTTTTCATTTTGAAGGATTATTTTCAAGAATTTATCAAAGTTATACAGTATAACCATATCACAAGATCCTCAGGGTTTGCAGAGACACTCCTACAGAGAACATTACCAGGAGAAAGAATGGACAGCCCTATCATTGAAAGAGACTGGTTAAGGCAAAGACGCCTTTGCCCTGTAATAGGCCAACGTTGGCAAGACTACCTTACAAATAACCACGTTCTGAGTGAAAAGTATAATGGGCCTAGGTTGGCAAGACTACCTTTCAAATAACCACGTTCAGCTTGAAACCTATAATGGGCCTACGTTGGCAAGGCTAACTCACAAATAATCACATTCTGCTTGAAACCCGTCTTGTCAGTATAGAAACGTTAATTACCAATCGAAAGCTCCGATGGGTCGAACACTTATCCCTCATGAAGGACGACCACAAAAGCGAGCTTAAAACGGAGCTTAAAAGGAGGACGGCATAACAGATGTATGTCCAGGAAGCGCTTAAGCTTGACTTGAAAGCGTTTTTGGTAGGCACCTTCGTAGTCGAAGAAAAGCCCAATTGAATACAGTTGGGTGGCAAAGTTTAGTCGTTGATTCGAAAAGCACCGGAAAACTTTGGGACCTATACTGTCCGTCAATGAAGTATCTAAATCACTGTTTGGATGCGTGGTCTGGTCATCAGGTCAGGTTTTGAATCAAGTTCTGAAGATGGAAAAGGAAAATGGCCATCGAAGATTCAAGTTTTTGTTATTTCAAATTCCCTTTAACGTTTTTTTTTAAACTTCCTTGTGCATTGAGTTTGAGAGAAATTTAACTTCAATCCATTTTATGTTCTGTCGCATAGACTAAAATGTCGAGTGCTCTGTCGTAATGAAATAAAATGAAATGAAATAAAAATTAGAAATATTTAAAGTCAAAGACCCAACGAATCAATTAACAAATTGGTAAATCTTTTATTTTTATTATTAATTCATGACTTTTCTACGTCAGTTATAAATTATGCAAATTTTCACCTTTATTATTATTATAGCTTTTTGTATACCGCCTACTTTCATGCTTATAGCATGCTCAGAGCGCATTTGGTCCAATCTCATTTGTGGACCAGTGGGGGGGGGGGTATCTAGGAGTTGGTTTTCCGTGCTGCCTTTAGGCAGCTCAGTAAACGCAACACTGCCCGAGTCGGGTGTCGAACCTCGAGCCCCCTTCTAGGTAGCCGAGACAAACCAAGTTCAAGTGCACTTAGCCTCTCGACCACGATTCCCCGAGAATTTATCTTTATTTGGGGGAAATAACGTGTTCAAGCTTTTTACCAGACAGACAGACAGACAGAGTGAGCTGATAGATCTTTAAGCTTCCTAAAATAAAAGCTTTGCACAAAGTAGATTTCAATTTTCTGTTTTGTGAGTCTCGCGCTTTCTCACATACTATGCCCAACCAACACCTTCTGCGTCACTTTATGTCAGCCTGACATTCATTACAGCTGTTTGAGAGTTTTCAATAAAGCAGCAGACGTGACACCGTTCAACTTTGTGCCGTGTGCAAGAAACCTGGGCTGATGACATGCCAGATTTCCTCGCTGCTGTCCACTGTTTTAAGTAACTTTTGTAATAAGTAAAAAAAACATTTTAAGTACATTTTTTGGGGGGGGCGGCGAGGGGGATGGTACGGACGGTGAACAAGGAAGTCCAAGGAAAAGATGGATTAAGCTTGTCGGTTACTAGCCTGTAAGGAATGAGTTCGTGAGTTGGCAGTGCTTCTAAGGCTTCTTTCACTGAATATCATTAACAGTAAGCGGGGTAAAATCTTCCTACACTGTATGCGCAGGGCTTACTCGCGTACACACACATGGACAGCCCAATAAAAGAAAGGGAATAACTGTAAAGGAAATATAAAAAAAAAAGGTTTAGAAATTCTAAAGGAGCAAGCTTATTATCTCCCTTGTAAAAGTTATAAAGACATATTTATGCCCCGATTGAAGATAAATCATGTTGTTGATCACATGGAGAGTGATTAACCCTAATCGATGCATGTGTAAATATTCTTTGATATTAATTCATTTCTCTGACTTGACATGTCCTAGAATGTTGAGTGAAAGAGTGCGGTGATTTCATGATAGGATTATTAGATAAGATTATTTTATGCTTTAATTATTTGATGATATGATTATTTGATGTTGTGATTATTTGATGATCTGAATATCTGATGCTGCGATTGTTTTGTGATTATGTCAATAAAATGATTTTGACGACGATGTGATGATTTAATGTTATGATGGACAAAGAACGTAATATTTTAATGAACTACGCTTTCTGTATCACTGTTCTCTATTATCTTATCTTATCTTATATGATACAGACATTACTTCAAAAAAGAAGATGATTACGTCCTACGCGTCATGCATTTAGTCATGCATATTAACCGATGAGCTAAACTCCGCCAAGTCACTGGTTTTCCTGGCTAGCTCAGGCAACCCTTTCCATGCTCTAATAGCAATAGGGAAGAAGGAGCATTTGTACAAATTTGTCCTAGCATATGGAATGATCTGTTTGTATCTATCTTTGTGTCTTTCAGAGTATTTTATTAAATTTTGTTTTTGTATTTGAAGATTATGGTTCAGTATTTTATGCATAATTGCTACTTTAAATCGTAAATATGATCTGTCGCAGCCTAAAATCCAAGATGTATAAGATGTTATAAATACTCTAATAAATTAGCTCAAAATATTTGTATGTAAAAAAGGAAAACTAGATCATTATTTTGAAAATAATATTTATAAAAAATTAATAATAATTAGCTATAGACCACGACAGTTATGCAAAGTAAATTTGATATAGAGAATAGCAGTATTAATTAGTTTGGATAAGTCATGTAATTAAATTTGCAATAGATCTAGACTAACAATTAAAAGGCATTTATAAAAGGCAATAAAAAGTGCGAACGGCCTGAATTCGAACTCATGGCTCAAGCCTTCTCAGGCTTTTCTAGCCAACACGATAAGCACTCGGCTAGTGGAGAGCCTATGAACATGGAAGATTGTATAGTTATCTATTGTTTCGTCCTATTTTTCATGCTGTGTTCACTAAGACTCAGACGACGACCTATAAAGGGGACTAATTTAGCTTATACTACGCCAGTACAAATTCTTTCCCTTGTTTGAGATACTAAACAAAATAATTAATTACCAATAGTTAATTAACTAATTGTTGTATTTTTATTGATTCTTGAGTTGTCAGGTAAAAGAAATAATTGTTCAAAATTTCAGCTTGATCCAAGATTGGATGTAGGAGAAATAATGTGTACAAACATTTACCAGACAGACAAAGTGAGTTAATAGAAGGCTTGGAAAAAAAAAAGTAGAGCAAAAATGAAAAAAAAAGAAATAAAAAGTCTTTAGTGCTTTACAGCTGGCCATTAATCACTACGAATATTTATGTTTTTTTAACTTAAGACAAAATAAGCTTAAAACATAAAAGGAATAAAAATGAATAAAAATAAACTATAAATGTTCATTCATGACATCTCTAAACAGTTCATATTACCTTATAACTAAAAGACGAGACAGTAGCGTTTTTGAAAAAGCATTATTTTCTTGAAGAAATCGAAACAAAAACAAAAAAATTAGATCTAATTCCTGTAGCTCTATAATTGCAAAGATATTTTTGAACACAATTTTTCAAGGACGTCTTACATTTTTTAAAAATTCTTATTTTAAACAGAGCTACAAGGGCAAGCATAAAGCTACAAGGGCAAGCATCGTGTCATAGGCGTAGCTGGTTCGCTGGTTCGATAAAAAATTGGTGAAAAGGCGGCGCTTCCGCTCTGTGAAACTGAACTTCCATCACATTATAAAAAAAAAAAAAAAAAAAAAAAAAAAAAAAAGATAGGATGTGAGTGATAAAACAGGTGACAGAGAATTTGACTAAAAGTCTTTAAATTATATAAGTATGTTACGTCTCGGAAAAAAATGACCCCCCCCCCCCTTTTTTTTTTCACAAAGAGAAAAACAGTGAGCGACGCCTCTGCATCCTCTCTTAAAAGATTAACCGCATTCGTTTCTGAGTCAATCTTTTTCTGGTGACTTTAGCGACCTGCTTATTAAGGTCATCGTGACTTTATCTATTTATAAACTCCAAATCGGAAGTCTGACCCCCCCCCCCCCCCCCAAGCGCCCTGCTTCCACCCACACAGCTTTTCATCCCCCCCTCCCTCCTCACGTCTTTGTGTTAAAAAAATTGATATTAAAATAAACCGCCGCCTCAGTCTACTTAAGAGAGAAATGTATTATTGGACCCTTGTGACGTATGCGTATTACAAAGAATGTGAGTAAAAGAGAGAGAGAGATTGAGAGATGGACTGGTACCAAAGTCCTGTTAAAGTGGCCCAATTTATAGCTAAACCCTTGGATAATAGCTGTTGCGTTGCCATCTCGACAAAATAAGTAAAGCTAAAATCTCAACACCGATTCCAAAGTCCCTAAAAAATAAGACAAATATGCAATCTCTATAATCGCCAATGAAACTCAAATGAGAGGTATAAACCGTTTTGCCACGTCATTGAGAGACTCGAGTTTGAATCCCAACGTAGAATAGGAATTTTAATAGGCGATTGGGTTGATCAGCGCGAAAAAGACAGCACAGAAACCTTCTCCCATATATTCCTCTCCTTACTTATACATACGTTGATTATAAATGAGAATGTATGTCATAAGTGCCATACAACTATTCAAATTTAAATATACATTCTTAGGTTTACCGAGTCATGAGGTCTTATTATTATTATTATTTGTTAAAATTATATTATTACCGTCGTCTATCGGAAAAGATGGCTGCCTGGTCGTGCGGTTTGCTCGCTGGACTGTCGTTTGGATTTATCGATGGTCGAGGGTTCAAATCCTGCCCGCTCCCATCCCCCATCGTCCTGCGGGAGGTTTGGACTAGGAAGTAAACTATCTTCAACCCTGAAGGAACATCCGAAACATGTAAAACAAACATTTTACAAGAAAACTCTTATCTTATCTTATGAGGGCTCAATTGTGCACATCTGTTCAATCGAGGAGCAAAGCAAAGGAGTTTTATCATTTCCTTTAGCTCGATCTCTCTTCGTAAAGAGTTACAAGTGTGTGTGTGTGTGGAATGAAAGTTGCGTCGTAATGTGTCTTTACACTGAAGACTAAACAAGCAAAATACAAAAAAATCCTGTTTTTAAAAATGAAAGCTAATCTGAGAGGAAGAACTCCTCCCTTACAGCTTTATCTATCAATAATGTATAAGTTAGTTCCCTTATTCAACATCAAACAAAAAAATTAATTACCAAAAATTAATTGAATAGTTGTTAATCATTTTAGTTGTTATGTTTTGGTATGTACAATATATTAATTACTAAAGTATCAACTGGATCGGGGAATGCGTATGGTAGAAATGGCGTTAATTAATATTTAAAAGGGACTAAGCCCTACAAATGTAGCCATTTATTTGATAACGGAAGGATTGATTTCCCTTTTTGATATCAAACTAAATAATTAATTATCAGCAATTAATTTACTCATTGATCCGTTACTTATTGGTTTATGTCACATATACGCCAATGAATAATTGTGCAAAGTTTTAACTTGATATAAGTATGGGTCTGGGAGAAATAACGTGTACACACTTTTAACCAGACAGACAGACAGAGTGATGATATAAGCTATGTGAAAATAGGGGACTCTGTCAATAAATAAACAACATAATCAGTTTTCAACATTGTGGTGCAAAAGTATCAGTTCCAACAAGCTTTGTTACACTGCGCTGTTCTTTCCAGCATTACACAAATAAAATAACTGGATATTTACATCTCCATTGATATAGAAACACTCAAGGAAAATTCCACCCTACGACAAAACATTCCGGATGAATGGGCTCATCGCTTTTGTGTATAGCCTTCTGGCAAATAGAAGGCATGTCAAGCAAAGGGAAGTTAAATTGAAGACTGTACAACTCTTGTTGCAATTGTAAAATGAAATAATAAAGTCTTAAATAAAAATGGAGTTTAGTGACACAATATAATCTAAGATGTATTGTACTAAACAGAATGGACTAGCTGGACGGTTGTTATCTTATACTATCAACTACACCGATGTATGCATAATATATTCTGATTAGTAAAACTAGTAAAATTTTAATAAATTATTTGTGAACGATACTATAATAATCATAGCTTCTATATAACCTCCCTATTTTTCCGTCACGGATGTCTCCCGAAGCCTTTCCCCCGTCTGGGTATAGCCACAAGGCAGCGGAGTTTTGGGCAGCCCCCAGCCAATAAGGTGCTGTCCCGTCATGCCTGTCTTCCTCGTTTGAGTACACGAGGATAGGACAAAATCTGAAAAGCAGGCACAAAGCCAATGTATCAGTCGACATGAATTTGTGGACGGGAGTGTCTCTCCAAAATAGGGCTCCACAGCCACGTGAAAAAGTGAGCGAGATGAACCATAGTCGTTCTACGACTGAAGGAGGTCAACACATATATAACCCCATAGTGGTGCTTAAAGCATGCTCAGAGCGCCATGATCCAACCTCATTCGTGGAACAGTGAGGGTGTGGGTATCTGGGAGATTTTTCCGTGCCTTTAAGCGCTCAGTAAATACAACTCTGCTCTAGTCAGGTGTTGAACCTCGAGCCCCCTCCATATCGTACTCAGCCTCTCGACCACGCTTCCCACTAAATATAATAAATACTAAAATACTAAATAATTTTTTTTTACAAATTGACAAAATCAACTTGTGATGAAATGCAATAGATGTAAGTAGACTTTAGTACCAATATAAAATGTTAGTTTAAACAAAATGTAACTCATAATAAAAACACGTCTTTTCAGTTTCCCGTTCTGGAGTCGTCTCCCCTAAGACCGCTGACGGTAATACTACTTACCTTGCGTTATTCACAACCAATCGCCAACCCCTTCCCACCCTCACCATTCACCACAGAAACACACAGAAACACACACACACACACTATAACACTAGTGTAATGGAAAGTATAAATGTGTGCTTGAAATAATATTTACATAAGTACTTGTATATAATCGTTTCTACCTAACCAGCTTCAGTGTTCCGAGTTTGCATTGCGCAAATAAAATGCTTAATTGCCATTTACTTTGAATATTGAATGTAAAATTGCTGTAAATTTAAAACATGCAACTCATAGAAAGGTTAGACGTGAAAGAGGATGAGCGTTTATTTCCATGAGCTACTCCTACAAGTTCACTGCCGCTGCCTTATCCTGCACTGTTACAGGATCACAGTCTGTTGCCTCTGTAAACCACCTGCTGGGACGACCATTCTATTTCCCCATACTACATCCTGTCCAAAGAACCTAAATAGAGCACATCATCTGTTCCTCGCCTTGTTGGCCTGTCCACTGACGATGATCCCTTCCACAACTTTTGGCGGATGGAACCAACCTCTATATCTGTATTTTCGTTCACTTAAAAAGAAACCCACCGTCTCTCCTTGCTCATCTGAACATTCTCGTTCATAACCCATGCTGAACAGTGGGCTGGTCCGCACCGTAAAAAAAAGCATAAGCTCAGTAGCAAAGCTATTACATAGAGTTCCATTATTTGGTATTCCAATATTTTAAAATATCTCCTTAAAGACAGGAATTGTGGGATACGCGATAAGCAGACGACAGGAAGAATAAGATCAGGCAGCAACTTTAAAGGTTCAAAGGAAGTGAATTCTAAAGGTTCTTTGTAAATTGTAAAGAATACTTATTGCATCACAGTAATTAATAGATTTTTTTTTTACAAAGCCTATATCAACTAACTCTGTCTGTCTGTCTGTCTGGTAAAAAAAAGTGTGTACACGTTATTTCTTCCACACTGATTCTCGGATCACATTGAAACTTTAAAAATTATTCATTGGCATAGACAAGGCATGAATAAAAAAAAGTTACCAATTAGTCAATTAATTACTGGTAATTAATTATTTCTTATACCAATATGGGAACCTAATCCTTCAGTATTCACTTGTATGCCTCAATTTGTTGGGTTTAGTCCCCTTAAATAATTGTTAACGCTATCTCTCTCTCACTCATTCTCCGATTAAGATGATACTTTAAACAATTATTTATTGTACCTAACAAAACATGAATCAATAGAATGTTTTTAAGGGCGGAGTTCTTCCCCTTTATATAAGAAATGTATGTGTTTTTAAAAATTGATTTGTATCTATCTATATATATATATATATATATATATATATATATATATATATATATATATATATATATATATATATATATATATATATATATGTATTGCTTGCTTGCTAGATCTAGTTTCGATCTTACTACAAGCT
This sequence comes from Biomphalaria pfeifferi, assembly GCA_030265305.1. NCBI lineage: Eukaryota > Metazoa > Mollusca > Gastropoda > Planorbidae > Biomphalaria > Biomphalaria pfeifferi. The sequence continues at coordinate 2,777,110 of JASAOG010000079.1, forward strand.
TTAAAATGTCTCTGTTTCTTTTGTATATTTCATCATTTAGAACAGTTTTCATTATCCAGTTATTCATTCCTTTAAATTAATCAATTAATAAATTACATTAATAATGATAAAACATTGTATTGAAAGGTCTAGCCATGTCGGACTTGCCCTGAATTTCCAGACAATAAACTTTTTTTTATGTTGAACATTTTAATCTAGCCACCTAAGTAGCAAGGCTAACGAATAGTTAGGCATAGAAAATCAGAAATCAGGCTTTGCTGTGTGCGTAACAGTGTGTGTATGTGCAATGATGTCAATTGCTTAGGTATCGATTGGACTCACCACGCAGTAAATGGTATGAATTTATCTTGACTCCTAAAGACGTTAAATCTATTGGCAGACGACACGGCTTCCCAAAGCTGCGCGCTGTGACGTGTTGAGTTTGACAGGCCGCGAGCAGCTTTTTATTTATAGGCTGCAATCTTGAAACAACGAAAACAAATATTTATGGAATAATAGTTGTCGTTGATCAAGTTAACTCCCCTGGAGAAATGGCTCTACTTTTAATATTATTACAATTCCTGTAATTCGTTTGAAAAAAATCACATGGGTTTAGGACACTGGATGGATTTCGAAAACGCCTCTATCGATCTTCCTAGAAAGAGGACAGTCTATGTTAATCTTTGGGAAAAAAACTAATGGACCTCATTCACCAATCGTAAACAAACAACATTTAGCCACGTGATTCTCTATCTCTTCGATACAAATTACCATCTAATTTTAATACATAGTGGCTATCACGTGACAATTTTTTTCTCGTTGTTTTATCAATATTATCACGTGACTAAATGTTGTTGTTTACGATTGGTGAATGGGGTCTATTGTCAACATAACGAAAATTCACGTTCGATTGTTTTAGTTATTCAAAGTATAATCATCTTAAGGTTAAATTACGTTATTTAGAATATACTTCGCTTTTTTTTAAAAGTGAAATAAATAAATCAACGCTCATTTACACATCACGCACCGTTGTTATGGAGTGTTTGTGTGTTTTTATATGATATAATCAGGATGAAAGGGGAGCGGGTGGTTTTGTTTGTATAGGTTGAGAAGGAACATCCGGGTATTACGTAACAGTGAAAGGGGCGAGGAGGGTAAACACATTTGTCACGATTTGTTACAAGGGAGGGAAAGGGGGGGGGTCTGATTTGTTACGTAGCAAAAAAAAAAATTTAATGTAATAACAAAAACTGTTAAACTGTTGTGTTTGTGCCCCAACAGCCTTCTTTTTGTTTGTTAACAAATACAGTGGTCACGTGATTTTCGCGGGTCCAACTTTCACTAACCACGCTGTTGTGAAAGAATTTCGCTGTGTGTGTGTGTGTGAGTTTGTCGCGGAGCATAAGTGTCATTATCAAGTTACGCCCTCTAAATGCTGCGCTGGTAAAGGTCATTGGGAAAAAAAAAAAACCCAAAAAAAACTCCGTTTCAGCAAAAACTCTTTGAGAAAAAAACATTCACGAGAAAGCTAAAAGAATTTTTTAAAAATAACAACAAAAAAAAAAAATCCCGTTCTGGGTCAGGATTTTGTGATTTTACGATCACAAGAGAGAGTGGCGCGAGGGCTGAGCGGTAAAGTGCTTGCCTTCCAAACCGGGGGTCCCGGGTTCAAATCCTGGTGAAGACTGGAATTTTTAAGTTCGGGATATTTGGGCATCTCTGAGTCCACCCACCCCTGACATTAGTTGGGGACAAGAAAAGGCTGTAGATCGTTGTGCTGGCCACATGACACCCTCGTTATATACTGATATACAAGTTTCACAGTCAACTTTTGAGTGAATCTAGTGTAATCGTATATTTTCTAAAGTTCTAATGTGTTTGGTGTGCTGTACACATTGTATGATAACATTCCTTGTGAATAATAGGAGATTAGTATTATGTTAGAAAGGAACGAGTAGTCATTCTCTAGCGCTGTTTATAAGAAATAACATTCATTGTGGTCCCTTCAACAGCTTCCACTGAGGAATTTTCTGATGATGTGGCAGGTCTGTAGCAGTACAGCCCTCTGACAGGCAACGAGAATCTTTCTAGGAATTTTAAGGGCCTTGAAGGTATCTGTGAGTTCAGTTGTCATTATCCCTTCGACTGATATAATGATGGGGTATATTTCTACTTTAGATAACTTCCATACACGCTTAATCTCCAATCAAAGGTTCCCATATTTCCTTTGTTTTTCTACTGTTTCTTACACTATGAGACAGTGGTACGGCGATGCCATTAATTGTAGCGGCCTTTTCTTTTTTTTTTTATCAATAAACAGTAGATCAGGGCGATTAAAAATCTACCGTTTTGTTAGGCTTAATGGGTCTTTCCCAGTATAATAAGTGATCAGTAGACTTGAGAAACTCTTGTAGCGAGTATTTGTAATAAAGTGTAGTATCCTGATTACCCGAATTATGTGTCAAAGCCAAGTGTTGGTGTAGGCCTATACATTTTGCCACTTGATTATGGCGACCTAGGTAGGTAGATTCTGATAATACTGAACATCCTGCCATTTTGACTTTGATTGATGTCAGGGATTCAAATTATATATATGCTGCTCCTTGTCTCATGTTATTGTGTCTCTTAACTTGGCTCCTGTGGCTCACTAGCGGGTTTCTTGAATATTAAATAATACTTGCTTGATACTTTCTTGGTTACTCAATTATAATTCATTAATACTTGCTTAACTCAAATACGAACACTTAATATACATCAACTCTAACTCCTTATATTCATGAGTATCGATAATACTTTAATGCTTAATAAAGCACACAATTATATCACTCTTATGAAATAGTAATACACAAAACACCAGTCCACCAATTTATAAATATATAAATGCATAAATACCAGTCCAGGAATAAACGTCCAACCTTCCTGGACCGGGAGCAAGACCTTACTGACTTAACACACTCTCTCGCACATTCAAAGAAGACTTAATCACTCAGTTCACAACACGTGCAACACTTCGCATTCATAACAAGGAGATATAGCAATCATACAAAAATTTAAAGTAACATTCCTCTCACTGAAAACCCACATTTTCGTATTTTTCGGCCTTATTTCTCTGTCCTGAATTGCTGTAACAAGGCCTTTTGGTTCATGGTAGAGATGACCTGATTTGAGCCATGTTATTATCATGAGTGTGTTCAAAACTGGTGTACTTTCGGCCGTCTTGCAATAAACAGGGGTCAGTGGACCAATGATTTGGAACCACTAACATACACCATTTAAGAGGGTAATTTAAGATATGTATGAATATGAATAATCCTTATTTTACCATTACTAAAAGTTGAATTTTTCTTCTTTATCTACACAAACAATAACGACAACAAAAAGGTTTAATTTTTATAAAGCAAAAACTAATAACAATAAATATGTTTGTAGTATTTTTCTTTCAAATCATATTATTTTTAAAATTTATTTTTATGGAACTATCCAATAGTTGTATTTCTTTAGTAACATTTCAAAGGTCAAGGGTAATCTTTCGGCTAGACCTCTGTATCTACAAAACAAAAATTTATTATTTCCCCTGTTCTCTATGTAAATTTTTTTTTTCAAAGTACATCTGGAACTAGTTTTTTTTTCAATTTATTTTTAATTAATAATCTCCACATTTCTCTCTTTTAAAAAAAAATACACCCACTATCTTCTATTTCAAAAGTCTAACATGTAGAGAAGATTTCTTAAGAGTGTATTATTATAATTATCCTTTTTTTTTTTTTTGAGCGCCGCAAAATAATAGTTTTAATGTTCACGTAAAGTAAACAAAATAAGACAGTCAAATAATGTTGAAGAAAATACATTTTGGGAACCACTGTGATGTTATGTGCATGTCTGGAAAATACATTTTGGGAACCACTGTGATGTTATGTGCATGTCTGGAAAATACATTTTGGGAACCACTGTGATGTTATGTGCATGTCTGGAAAATACATTTTGGGGAACCACTGTGATGTTATGTGCATGCCTGGAAAATACATTTTGGGAACCGCCGTAATGTTATGTGCATATCTGAAAAATACATTTTGGGAACCCCTGTGATGTTATGTGCATGCCTGGAATCTACGTTATCTCCTGTGCGTCGTTAGTAATTAGCTCAGATTTGTCCAATACAAGACTTACAGAGCAAAATTTTATGGTGGCTCTTTGGGGAACTAAGAAATTGGATTTTATTACATATTTTTTTTTTATAAAAATAACATCGAAGATACAATGTCAGGGACAGAAAAAGAATCTCTAAAGACGCAATATTGGGCTAGAGCTAAATCTTCGTCAGTCCAGATGGAGATTAGTGAGAAATTGTTTAGAATTTTAACGGGCGTTGAAATAAAAGAGTCTAAATTCAACAAAGGCTTTGAGAGTCAACCACGAGGAAAACCCAGGATTCAGCGGTTCTTATTCAGATTGTAACACGCAGTGCAAACAACTGTGTAGGCATCTATCATTTCTTTGGACACATAACGAGGTATTGCTGTGTGGTCGAGATCCTCCAAACAACGTTAATGCTTAGGCATTCATCTCATTTCTATGAAAAGGTCCAAAGTCTCTTCGAGACTGGAAAGAGACCAGGAAAGAAAAACAAAATAAATTTAGAAACACCCGGCCCCCGTTCTATCGTAACTAACGTTCGTGGTCAGAGGTGAGCGAGGTCTGTCCATCAGAGGATCAAACTTTACAAGTGCTCACTCCTTGCTCCGTGAGACTGCATCAGCGCTACTTGTTGGCAGTACGTGAATAAAACATCAAGGCGTTTATATGAAGCTAGTCAGTGAAATTCTCCAAGGGTTGTGTTTGTTCTGCGGAATGTTATTGTTTTTAATTGAAAATAAGTCCATGTAACCACAACCCATTTCCAAAAAGGATCAATAAAGCAGCATTAGTCTTAGTCTTATTCTATTTGAGAGCAGACAAATGAAACGGGAAAGTACGCTCAGTGGGGGGGGGGGGGGGGGGGGGGGATAAATATGAAAAGAATGGATGATCCTTTTATTTTTTTGTCGAAATAGTTCAAAGTTGAGTCGAAGATTCTTAGAACTCCAGGCCCATTGAAGCTGTCTTCCACCTGCCTGTCTAAACTGTTCTGTCTGGTTGAGAACCAAGCAAGTGAAGGAAGAGCTGAATGTGATAGAAGTGACAGATGAAAAGATGTAATGGCAATAGAGCTAGTTTGGCTAGAGATGGTAGTGATGGTATCTAATTACTTACATTACAGCTATTCTTGCAGAAAAATTGTGCTAAAGTCGTCCAACCTGATAATTATAGACTCAACCAAGTCATTGATGACCTAGATAATACAAATTATGCCCTAAATGCATATTAATTGAAAAAGCACTTATATTATTTTATCCTAGCATATGGAATAAGAAACCTGTGTTTATCTTTATGTCCCCTTGGCAATCAATGAAATGACACAAGATGCGTAGAAGTTGAGGTTAAGCGGGTTTTTCCTAAGTGATGTGATGAGTAATAAAAGAGGAGGATTACGAACTAGAAGAGTAACGGACAATACGCCTTAGAGGACGACGCTAGGCTAGCGACGACAGAGGACTGTGCCCTTTTTATTGTTCATTAAATTGTTGAAGTTATCAGCCTGCGTTATCAAGTAAAATCTTTGTTCATTCTGTTGTTGTGTCTTCTATGAACTCGCATGCACCATTAACATATATAATCATCAACAAAATAGACCATCAACATCAAATCATAAAATTGAAACTATCTGATATAAACTTTTAACTTTTAAATTATGAGTGAGTCGTGGTGTAATTGTATATTTTGCTTTTCTATATTTATATATTGTTTTGTTTGGTTTAATGCTAAAATTATAAGACACGTGTACTTACTGATAGTAAAGATTATATATATATATATTCCCCCCCCCCCACACACACACCGAAAATATATGACATGCCATTTGTGGGCCGGTTTACATGGTAATGCCCGGGCCGATTTTGATACCCAGTCCGCCCCTGTATAATATATATATATATATATATGTAAGTAATAACCACGTGTTTGATTCTTGATATTGTAGTCTTTTGGCCATAAATGTCTCTAACTTTATTAATCTTACTACTTGTGCTAGTAAAATGTCATCGTTTAGGGTGTAAACTGATATTAAGTGATGGCCGTTACATAGGGCAGTGATGTGGGAAATAAATGTATTGATTCAAAGTCTGTGTGCCCTGCTTTGAGTTCACAACTTGGTACTTCGTGTTTCACCTTTTTCCCCTTTCAATGAGGTCAGCGGGACATGACCTTCTAACCTTGAATCAAAATAGATGACAGAATAAATAATTGCCTCAAATAGTTTTGTCATTTGGAATACTTTCAAATAAATATTAGATTACCAGCCACTATGTTGGTTCAAAGAAAATAATTTTAATAGTTGGCGCGCTAGTCTATTCCTCTAATTTCATTCCTTCTATCATCTCATTGTCAACAAAATATTTTTAAAGTTTATTTCATTCCCATTCGTTTATTTGAATGTCGTTTTACTTTTGTTGACATTTAAATGGAAATGTGGCGGTATATAGTGCCGGCTTTGTACATTGTTCAAAAAATGGTATACAAAATTTGCATAAAACGTGACGCTGGCTTCGAAGACCGACGTTCATTCAAATGCAAATTAATGTGTTTAAGGACGTTTATAGACAAGACGTGTGTTCCAGAGTCCAGTTGAACTTGTCAAATACAATTACACTTCGTCTGCGGCGGCTACCGAATCTTCAAAAGAGTCACATTTTATACAATGACATAACTATGGAGAACTTATTAGGTTCGTATTGTCTTTGAAAAAATTACAAACAACGACTGTAATATATATCCAGAGATTTTAATTTCAATACATAATTATTTTTTATTGTTTTACAGTCTGCTTGTCCTTTTGTTTGTCACCTATAATACTCAGAAACTAAAAGCGCCATTATGAATTCGATCTTGGTTTATTTTCAAGCTTGACACAAATCGACTACTTTTTATCTCCTGAAAGCTAATATTTTTTATGTAATTTCGTTAGGCCAAATAATAATACTCTTTTTAAAGCAAGATTTAGAATCTTTATAGTTCAACCACCAACCGCCTTGACTCTCCATAAGAAATGGGTGCTGTCAGAAGCATGCTTAAATTTCCGAAATTCAGAATCGATATCCTAGTCTTCTAAAGTGAAACTCTTCAGTTCTTATGCCTAGCGCTTCATAGCACTGCCACCAGGGCCGCTGAATTTTCCATGAAAAGATTACATTGAGTAGGAACTGCTTTAGTTGTCCAATGGGGAAAGGAAAAAAAAAAAAAACTCACCTGAGGTGTCGAAACGGTCAATATAACCTGGACATCTCATAGTAGCCACTGTGTTTGGTCTGGTTGCATTCCAGCACATAACATTGTCCCAGACAATACCACACCATCCCTTCCGGTCATCGTCTGAAAAATCAAAGCATCTAAAGATAATGTTATGTTAATGTCGAAGATCGATTTGCTACAAAAATTGCTTTAGATAATACAAAAATATTTAATAAAAGCTCAGAAATAGACAATACAATGGCAAAATTCGACCAAACATAGTTTCTAGTCTGATTCTCAGAATGTGAACCTGGTCGTTTAGTATGCGCTTCGGAACAGGGCCGGATTTAAGAGTGGTCAGGCGGGGCTACTGCCCATGGACCTCAACAAAAGAGAAAAAAATCCATATTTTGACGGGTCAGCAACTGGTATCTTTTCTTTCTTTAGATTTTTTTTTGTGACTTTTTTATTTATTTTTATTATAGCTTTTTATATAGCGCTAAACTTTCATGCTTATAGCATGCTCAGAGCGCATTTGGTCCAATCTCATTTGTGGACCAGTGGGGGGGGGGGGGGTATCTAGGAGTTGGTTTTCCATGCTGCCATTAGGCGCTCAGCAAACACAACCCTGCCTGAGTTGGGTGTCGAACCCAACAATACTTTAAATATGCAACATTGTCGTATCTGCTTTTAGTGTGCTTGCACTATACAACAGTAGCTCCGGATCGACTACATTTCGTAAACTCTAAAATATTAATTTTTTTTTTACTAAAATATGCATTTTAAATAATTTTAATTTTTGTAAACGAAAGTAAATTCAATTTAATTTACAATTACTCCCTTTTTTAATATGGCGCTGCTAATAGATATTAGGATTTTTATTGGATTTTTATTAAAGGTTTCGAAATTTCTGCATCGGGGTATCCACATACTTAAATCCGGCCCCTGCTTCGGACCTTCACTAGTTCGAGACCTGCCTGCCGGCACTCATTGTCTACTTTCAAGAGATTTCGGGTAAAACGTGCTAGTTAAACTATGTGTCTTTAAAAGAACGTCCGAGGATGAAGAAGAGCTGACAAGAGATGCAGAACTGTGTAACACAAAGAAATGGGCCACTTCTCACCTTAAGGCATAGTACAAGATATCCTGACACTATTATGCATTGACTACATTGGCCTAGGAACACGCGTAGGACATAATCATCTCCTTTTATATAAAGCTTATATCAACTCACTCTGTCTGTCTGGCAATACGTTTGTACACGTTATTTCTCCCACACCCAATCTCGGATTGGGAGGCGCGGTGGTCGAGTGGTTAAGCGCTTGGCTTCCTGAGGTTTGAATCCCGGTGAAGACTAGGATTTTGAGTTTCGGGATTTTTAGGGCACCCCTGAGTCCATCCAACTCTAATGGGTACCTGACTTTAGTTGGGGAAAGTAAAGGCGGTTGGTCGTTGTGCTGGCCACATAACACCCTGCTCGTTTACCGTTAGCCTAAGAAACAGATGCCCTTAACATCATCTGCCCCATAGATCGCAAGGTCTGAAAGGGGGAAACGTTACTTTACTTTACAATCTCTGATTAAGCTGAAATATTGCACAATTGTTTCGTTAAAATGACAACACAAGAATCAATTTTAAAATATAACCAAATAGTTAACGATTAATTATTTTGTTAGGAATCTTGAACAAGGGAAAGAATTCGTACTTAACAGATGTGGAGGTATACATGAATTAGTTTCCTTGACTACTCTTAAGCCCTGAATGATTTTTTTGTATGCATTAAAAATGATCTTGTAAAACATTCAAAGAGACTCCATTCTCATCTCCCCCCTTTCACAACTGATCCAGAAAAGTGATAGGATCATAGCGCATAGAGAAAGCTAAAAGCTAAACCAAAACAATTGGTAAAAATATTTCTAAATGCACAGACTAATTATAGTGCAGGCAGTGTCACAGAGCATTACAGAACGATTCCTACCAAAATAGGGCTTGTGTTTATATTTTTAATATCTATATTTATTTGTAATTGTCTTGTTTGTCTCCGAAGTTTGAAACTTAATAATAACAACCTTGAAGAATATACAGAAAGCCTAAAAACTATAAATAAAGAGATTTTCTGTTGTATTAGCATACATAAAGGTGATATGGCTGCCTGGTCGTGGGGCATGCGCGCTGGACTGTCCCTAAGTCGTCTCCATGGTCCCTGGCTCATACCTTGCCCGCTGCCATCCCCCGTCGTCATTTTTTTAAACAATAATAACAATTTAACACTTTTGTTTTGTTTGGCCATAAAGCTACAAGTGCTACAAAAGGCCGTCAAATTTACATATAAATACAGTATACAAATAATCAAGATATCAAGATAATGAACATGCAAATAGCAGAAAAGTAATAATGATATTATAAATTATAAATTAGAATTATAACATGATAATAAATAACGACACCGCGATTATCATATCACACGGCTCACGTAAAGTGAAATAGTTAAAAGCAAAGTTTTCTGCTGCAGGGGTAAACGACTATATAGAAAATACGATAAACATGCCTAGATAGAGAACAACACCAGACAGATAAGTTAACTTAAGACTATTTTGTGTTAATTCTTTGTCTTTTTTTTTTGTTTGTTTTGTAGCTGATGAAGGCCTCGTGGCCCAAACGTCTTTTGTTTTACTTGGTCCAGCAGGGTTACATATATGCATGTTTATCGTATTTTCTATACTGTGAAATATTTATCTAGCACCAAACAGCACTCTGGTTCAGCAGAATTTCCTGTATGTATGTTTATTGTATTTTCAAAAACTTGCAACTATCGTCAATGCTCGATGACCGCTTAGATAGAAAACGTAAGGATGATAGTAAGGGTGCAAACGAATACAGTAGACTACGGATAATCAGTTCAAATAACCGAATGGTCCTATTAACCGAATTTAACTGTATATACAGTCGACTTCAGATAATCAATCAAAATAATCGAATGGTCCGAATAGCCGAATTCGACTGTATATTACATGTATTAATTGTATATTCCAGTTACTAAAAAACTGTCTCATTTCCATCTTCTAACAATGTGACCTAAATTTAAAAGTTTGATAGACATTTTCGGCAACTCTAGCTAAAAAAAAAAAGGTCCACTAAGTGACCTTGACCCATTTAAATGTTACTTTTTAAAACTGGGTCTTGGTCAAATGATAAGAATATCAAAAAATTAGAAATTTCAGACACTGACCAGTCTGGACTCGAAAAAGGACACAATCTCTTGGGTTAATCCGGACACCAGAGAGATTTAACCTATAGGATTGGACTAATATGATCACTTTCTAGATTGAATACAATAAGCAGAGATCAATAGTTGCCATAATTTGAAAATACTGTCACATGTAATAAGGTATCGCCTTCGATTCCGAAGATTAAAGATGAGTGCGATATTTCACATGACATGCCTACCAAGTTGCGACTTGCATATTTTTGTCCCATTTAGTGCAGTGTCCTCTGATGGCGTATTTTAACTTTCTTTTTGTTGTCTGCAAATGGCCTCTGTAAAAGCTTTTTTTTTTTAAATATAATTATTTTTTTTTAACTGGTATAGTCTTTTTTTTTTTTTGTAGCATTTTTTTTTTAAATTCAGCTTATATTTTTCGATTTCAAAAACACACAACACACACATATTAGCGGATCCGCGTCTAGACGATAAATTGTATATAGCCCATGATCATTCACATTGTTAAATGGTACACACCTTCCACAGTTCATGAATTATGAATGTATATTACTTAGTAACCTTAAATGTATAATGTACATGTCATGCTTCCCCTTGCAATGCCTATTTTGTGGTTGAACTTTTGCCTTTTTTTTTCTTCTCCATCCTCTCTCTCTCTCTCTCTCTCTCCCTCGAGGGCGTAGCTAGGAATTTTCTATTGTTTGGGGTCCCGGGGGGGGGGGGGGGGTCAAAACCTCTTTGGGGGCCCCTGCATTTTTCGTAATACTTAATTTTTAAAGTAAAAAATCCAAGAGGATTTTCAAATTCTCCATCTCCTCCCCCCACCCTAACTACGCCACTGCTCTCCCTCTCTCTTTCTCTCTCTCTATTTTTGTATTATTGTCTCAAGGCTTTACCCCACCCACATTGGAGCCAGATGATAAAGTGTTTGCTGACCACCGCTTAACGATGAGAAGTGGATCACGAAAGGTCCAGCCATGGATTATCCCTGACTAATATCTTCCGCCTCCCCAGTTGTATTGATTTATTTGCTTCTCTTTTTTTTTACTCACTGTGCATGAGGTTGTTGTGTTTTAATTATTTCAGAAACATCAGTCTATCTTATGGCTTGCATCTCCTTGTACTGTGAAGCCCAGTGGTGTAGCTCCGTGCAGTGGTATAGTCCAGTAGTGTAGCCCCGTGCAGTGGTTTAGTCCAGTAGTAGAGCACAGTAATGTAGCCCCGTGCAGTAATATAGTCCAGCAGTGTAGCACAAAAGTGTAGCCCCGTGCAGTGGTATAGTCCAGTAGTGTAGCACAGTAGTGTAGCACAGTAGTGTAGCACAGTAGTGTAGCCCCGTGAAGCGATATAATCTAGTGGTGTAGCCTAAGGACGCCTTACATTTTTGGCATGAGAACCATTTAATCAAATTTACAGTTTAAAATAAAAATAAAAAGAGCGCGGTGGCTGACTGCTTAAACGCATGGCTTCCAGACCTGGGGTCCTGGGTTCGAATCTAGGTGAGGACTGAGAATTTAAATTTCGGGATTTTTGTGCGCGCCACTGAGTCCACCCAACTCTAATGGTTGCCTAACTTTATTAAAGGCGGTTGGCCGTTACGCTGACCACATGACACCCTGCTCGTTAACCCAAAGAAAAAAATGACTTTAACATCATCATCGCAAAGTCTGAAAGAGGAACTACTGATACATGCTGGATAACTGAATTTGGCTTTTAAAACATTCAACATATTAATTGATCGTGGCTGGGGAACGGTTGCCTTGCTACTGCTAATTACAGCAAGAACCAAGTACAGTAGTTGTTTGTTTCCCAACGTCTACGTCAAACATTACTGTAATGCTTCTAAAACATGGCTCAGATTATATTTTTCTTTCGGTTTTTTCTCATCGACCTGCCCATTAATTGTTTATTAGAAGCAGACTGAAGCGTGACCGTGATCTAATTTCATCCCCCCCCCCCCAGTCCTTCATCACGCTGCCCAAGAAATATAAAAACTTTTTTTTTTCTGTTACCTGAACTCCGCCCTCTCTACAGCACTGGACACTTTGTGTCATAATGATCAACGAGCTGAATGTCAAGGTCGCACTTTCTCTGTGGGCATCCGCTAACCACGCTCATAATAACCAGTCTAAAGGAGGGCAGTCAGAGGCGTAGATGAAAAGGAGAAATAGGGGCGGCTATAGGGGTCCGGCCGTGCCTTAACAAACTATGGCGCTGAAAAAACTTTCATATGTGTCCAAGTGACTTAACGAAGTTTTTTTTAGAAGACAAGAAAATCTACCATGTCAGGGAATGGAGTCAATATAAAAAGTCATTTATTAAAGATGTTAGCAAGCAGAGGTCATGGTGACCGAGTGGTCAAAAGTTTGGCTGTTGTCACTAGGTTTCTGTGACACGTGTTTGGCTTGTAGACGTTGGACTGGTGGTCCGGTCTTATTCCTCATACAACTTCCATGTCATTTATTTCATTGATCGGGCTTCCATCGAAATATTAAACGTAAGCAACATAGAGCTAATCCCATCATGGTGGTTGCCAAGTCGTGTGGTATGCGCATCAGACGATGGTCTTAAGTTCGAACTATGCCCGCTGCCATCCCTTCCAGTCGTGCAGGACGTGTGGACTAGGACATAATGACCTTCATGCGGATCTTTGGACTAGGACATAATGACCTTCATGCAGATCTTTGGACTAGGACATAATGACCTTCATGCAGGACGTATGGACTAGGATATAATGACCTTCATGCGGATCTTTGGACTAGGACATAATGACCTTCATACAGATCTTTGGACTAGGACATAATGACCTTCATGCAGGACGTATGGACTAGGACATAATAACCTTCATGCAGGACGTATGGACTAGGACATAATGACCTTCATGCAGATCTTTGGACTAGAACATAATGACCTTCATGCAGAACGTGTAGACAAGGACATAGTGACCTTCATGCAGAACATTTGGACTAGGACGTAATGACCATCTTTCAGAACATTTGGACGGTTGATTCTGTTTCAAAACCCATACACCGCCTTTAATCTTGAGTTCCTACATGATATTGACTAAGCTCTTTACTTAGAGCTAATACAGATTTTAAAATTTCATTCCACTTTCGGATAGAGTGTTTCAAGGCCACCATAAAGCGCTGTTAGTGTGTTAGAATGGGTGGGGAAGTGAATGTTTATGTGAATGCTTTTCGTATTTGCATCTCTATTGTTATTGTTAAAATGGTAATGCTGAGGAGGACAATGGTAGTCAAACTAAAATTCTAACTGTTCGAGCCAACACGATTATCTTATCTTATATCTTATAGACAAACATTTGTATGACAGGTTGCTAAGAGTCAGTTGTAAACACATTTTTTATTTGAAAGAGAAATAGAAAAAGGAATAAAATACGCCCCTGTTTTTTTCTGGCCCCTCCCACACACAGACTCACGCACACAACTCTGTGTCGTAGAATACATAAACGCATACACATACACCTACATACGTTTACAAAGTGTATTAGAAAAAAAAATGTCTGTTAGAGACACTAAAAAAAAACAACAATCTTGTATACCGTCAAAATAAAACAGTCTCCGACAGCATTTTCCACTTCGAGAGATTGTGATTCAAACCAACATCGTAAGTAACCTATTCACGTCTGACAAGAAAACGGTTAAAGCAGTTACAAGAAAAAGAAGGTTGAGATTAAAAGGGATTGAGAACCAGCGGTCTAAAGATAATTAACAAAGCTAGAGCCAAAAAGAAAGTAAATAAAAATAAAGAGAATTTGTATAAATTCAAACCCAAGGGGCCAACCAATGAGATTCTGTTTACTAGCAATGCAGGTAAATAATTTTATTTAAAGTTTTAAAAAATAACAAAAACAAAAAAACTCTCTCGTTTTGAAGAAATGTCCTTAATTATTGTTTAATTAATCATAAATGCTCATAATTACCCAGATACTCTCCTGGCCTAGCGATGTCTACGCCTCTGCTATCTTGCATGTTAACAAGACCCGTATAAGAGAAGTGATATAAGCGAGGTGGAATTCGAACTCATACCTACCAGATTGACGCCGACGTGATCCGTTGATGAAGTTAGCGATGTGACCATGTAAGATGTCAGTTAGACGAGTCATGTAAGTAACCATGTATTATGTTATTACCATGTACAAAGTATTTACATATATGTATCTTATATGTATTTATCTTGTATCTTATATGTAAATAAACCCCGTATTCTATATGGAAGAGTTAAGCTGTCACGTGTCACGTCTGCAAGTAGTTCCGGCGATTGTTGTTGTCTAGTCTCCGGACTGTAACACTGCGCACACACGCTACGCCTACAAGCATCCTACAAAATAGTCCTGATGTTTACGATAACATTGAAAAAAAATCGTAACATTAAACGAACTTTTTTTTTGTTTCTGCGGTAGTTTCTTAGCTGAGCGCTGGGCTTAGGACCAATGTGTCGCCTAATCTGTTCACTATACCCATTTGGTTTCAAGAGCAAAGACTATTTAACGTGGTCGTAGTTTTAAATATAGTTCCCTTAACCAAATATATTGCTGCTTTCGAGTTAGAATATAAAGATACGTCCTCAGACGTCTCATTATTTATACATTCGATACTAGATCGAACTGCGCGGATAGTTTTCTGCGTAGAAATATTGTCAGTTTAGGCACGAGACTAATTACTTCCATTAGTGACAGTTTGGACCCGAAGGTATCGATGAATTCGCCGAGAGAGTAGTTGTGTACTTGAAAGGACGATTCCTTTACGTGCGTGTCATGGGTTGATATGAGGATCTAATCAAGCGAGTAATCGATACCAACTTTAATATCGATTCGGTAACTCTACAAGTACAGATTTATATTGTTTCTGGGTCGCTACAGTGCCTGTTTTAATATGAAGTAAAATATGGATCTTTTCAGCTTCAGGTTAGCCTTATGGGGTTTTGTTTTAAAACAGAGAAACTGGTTTGAATATATACAAATGTACCCAGGAAATAAGGTTGTTTTTTTTATGAACTAGTTTCTTCAAGATAAAATAAGATTTACTTGTACAATTAAAATTCTCTCTGTATATCTCTATGTACAACAAGTGTTAGGCGCGTGTCTTGAAAAGTAGCAATGGATTGACACAAATGGTGCGTAGTTAAGCAAGAGTCAGCATTGTCGTCCTCAGCAACTTCCAAAGCGATTTGTGGAAAAGAAAAATGAAAAAGAAATATAACATGTCAATGTGTATTAAGTTTTGATGACATTGACATATGTCATTTCTTTAAGGAAGTAAATTTTTTTGAATTCATAATACATAATGGGGAATGATAATTTGTTGGCGATACTCTAAAGTTATCGAGTAAGATAATCTTCTAAACAGCACGGTTGTACACTAAGTTACGCTTCTACAATGATAATACTTTTAGTTACGCCTCAGACGAAGGACGTACATTTAGTTACACCTCTGACAACGGTTGTACATTTGGTTACGCCTCTGGCAACGCCTGTACTTTTAATTACTTCTAATCAAATGCTTTACATTTAGTTACGCCTCAGACGAAGGATGTACAGTTAGTTACGCCTCTGACAACGGTTGTACATTTGGTTACGCCTCTGGCAGCGGTTGTACATTTAGTAAGGCCTCTGACAACGGTTGTACATTTAGCAACGCTTCATACCTCTGACCACTGATGAACAGTTACGAAACTGATTTGACTAAATGCCTGTTTAAAAGGAGGCAACATAATTTTTAGACCTGAAAAAGATAGAAAAACTCAAAAAGTAGGTTTTGGCTAGGGTTAGGGGTTAGGGCTAGTTACAAATCAATTTTCAGGACGATATATACATTATGGAAATACTATAAC
This sequence comes from Biomphalaria pfeifferi, assembly GCA_030265305.1. Classification (NCBI taxonomy): domain Eukaryota; kingdom Metazoa; phylum Mollusca; class Gastropoda; family Planorbidae; genus Biomphalaria; species Biomphalaria pfeifferi. Next base: position 2,793,485 of record JASAOG010000079.1, read on the forward strand.
ACTATACTATAACACTTGCAATACCATGATCGGACCTCGCAATGACTGGTTCTAGCGAATTCCTTGTTCCTTGCTTTTTGAAGTCATATGTCGTAGAAAGATCAAAGCACACATAAATTGAAATTTAAAAAACCTGACCGCGATTTCCTGTCGATTAATGTTATTTCTAAATATCAAATAACACAGTATTATAGAATTGTTTTCATAAATTAACTTGAGAATTCTGGTTAGAATGTGAAATTTACAACTGAGTGCACCGATGTTTCTTCTCTGCCCCTAGGTCTATAGTTATCTTCTGAACGTAGGGAGAAAGTGATTACAGTTGTTGTTTTTTTTAAATCTTATCTTATATATTACAGACGTGACTTCAAAAAAGAAATTAATTACGTCCTACGCATTTCATGTGTCAATCTAGTCATGCAAGTCAATCACTGACTTAAACTCTGCTAAGTCGTTGGTTTTCCTGGCTCATTCAGGCAGCCTATTCCATTCTCTAATGGCACTAGGTAAGAAAGAGCACTTGTATGAATTTGTTCTAGCGTATGGAATAAGAAATGTGCCTCTATCTTTGTGTCTTTCTGAGTATTTCATTAGATTTTGCTTTTCTATTTGTAAATTATGGTTTAGTTTTTTATTTATTATAGCTGCTTTACTTTTTATTCTTCTGTCCTGAAGTGTCTCTAAGTTTTAGGGATTTTACTTAAGGTGTTACTCTAATCCAATTGGAATATTCATCTGTTATCAATATTGAAAATTATTACAGCCTAGTCTCTATATGGCACATTCTTTGAACTATATTGTCAAAAAGTTTTACTTTCAAGTATTGTTTTCACTCGGAATTATCTTCCAACTCTGAGAATGTAATATGTTTTCATGGCAGTCAGAGTAAATTAGAAGTTGTCAGTTTATGAAGACCTCACTTGAAGGATACTATCAGATTTACTAAGTAACGTACAGTATAGTTCCTATCTTGACACGCACATGCTGACACCTCTGACTTCATTTGAATAGCGGACCTACTGATCAATATTGTAAGTGGAACAAAATACAAGAGTAACTTCCGTATTTACAGTCGTCCTATCCTATCTTCTGACGGAAGAAGCGATGCTCGAGTAATCAGCTGATGAAAGATGATCTCGTTCTTGCATTGAGAGAGACCACGAGACAATCTGAACAATTCTCTTTTCTTAGGGCTGCATCACATCTCGAGCCTGACACTCCCTTTGTCTATTTGGCCAGAAATATTCTCATCTGACCGGAAATACGAAGGGCGATGACGTGGTCATAAACTAGCTGTGTATTCTTTTTTTTTTATTCTATCTACAGTGTAAGGGCACGAATAAAAAATATCTTGCTTCTAAAATTAGACTTCGATTTATTTTGGTTCATCAGTACCTTGCCCAATTCCACAATATTCTCTTTAAAAAAAAACTTAAAAGGATATGACCTTGTCACTTATCCACAGTAACTTTTGGCTTTTTTCCCCCATCGGTTTAAAACTATTTTTTTTACTTTGCAGTATTTTAACTTTATTAATTTATATTAGATACATATTTTTCGATTTAGTAGATTTGTCACTCTTTTTTAATTAATTGTTAATAATTAGTAGTATTAGTAATGATAATAGTACTTTGACTGACCAAAACGGTAGATTTTAATCGCCTTGTTTTGTTTATTGACAAAAACAAAACTCTGGCGTCATTGACATCACTTTACCACTAACCCATAATATAAACAAAAACAAAAAAAAACCAAATTGAAAAACAAAGCAAATATGGGAACCTAGGCTTGGAGATTAATCTTAATTCGAAACAAAGATAGATGGTCGAGTTCCACAATATTTCAAAACAAGCTAGCTTTTTTTTTTTTTTTTTACTTTGGCTTCTATAAACCTATTTATTATTTTGCATGAGCCTTAAAGTACAAAGCAACAGCCAATACATGTATTAGCACTCAACTTGCCAGTAGGGGCCTGATATATATAATTTTTTGGCTCTTCAAGGACACTATACCATCAAATTTATTTAACTTTTAATTATTATTTTGTTTTATCAAGTATATGTCTTATTTGTATCATAGTTTTATACTTACAATGAAATAAGAAGCTAAATTTAAAATAGTGTCGAATATGTTTTAGAAGGAAAAATGGAAACTTACTAATAAGCAAAGTGTTCCGCTAAATTCTCCAAGTGTGCAAAGTATTCATCTAAATACTCCGAATGTGCCAAACGCTCAGCTAAATACTCTGATTATACCATGTGTTCTGCTAAATACTTCGAATGTGCCAAGCGTTCAGGTATATTCTCTAAATGTGCCAAGAGTTCAGATAAAATCTCTGAATGTGCAAAGTGTTCTGCTAAATACTCCGAATGTGTAACGTGTTCCGCTAAATAACCTGAATGTGATAAATGTTTGTCTAAATTCTCCGAATGTGTAACGTGTTCCGATAAATACTCCGAATAAAATAGTTTAAGCAGATACAGACTAAAAATAGCAGTCAATACTAGCTAGTTAAGTACAAAGAATCAATATCTCTACGATGGTTTATATGTGAATCTAACGTCTTCGATGTTCAGTAGAGTCAACAGACACGCCAATGCACTTCATTTGAGTAGTTCTATGAATGAAAATCTTGGCCAGGAGTCTCTCAGTGCGTATAAATCATTCTCTATAGCTTCCGTCACCTCACGGTCAAGAAAAACTCCCCCACAGTGTTCGCTAATTAAATTGTGGATCACTAGCAAACAGTACTTCTAGCAAGGAGTCAATATTAAGAATAGATCAACTTCTTGCATGAACAAAAAAGAAAAAAAATGTTATAGAATTGTTTAAAAAAGACTTTATGATACTCAATTTATTTGCAAATGCGATTTGATTTTTTTTTGTTAGTTGTAATTATAATATCCTTACTTTATGAGTTATAAAAAATAACAACTATAAAAACAAGCAAGGAAAAAAAAATATTGGCTTTACTTAAGATATTAAGGAGCAGGAATAGAAACTTTCCTTAATCTACTATTTTTGTTTTAGTGTCTGATGCTACTGTGTCGTGGTGATCAGTTCTTGATGTCAATATTCTGATTATATTATCATTTTGTTAAAAAAGTTTATATTAACTCACTCCGCCTGTCAGTCTGTCTGTCTGTCGGTCTCAATGTCTGGTAGAAATCTTGTACACGTTATTTCTCCCACTTTTCATTCTGGTATCAAATTGAAACTTTACAAAATTATTCATAATCGATAACAATAAATGAATTTATTAAAAAATTAACCAATTAGTTAATTAATAGATTGTAATTAAGTGGTATATTAATTCATTCATTTTTTATTTAAATATTTATTTAATGCGTTCAGTATTGAGTTATGGCAATGATTTTTGCGTTTATTCCCTTTTGATAATTTTTTATAAAAAGTATTTTTAATACATTTTTTTCTTGTTATGCTCTGAAATCTTTATGTTAAACCGTTGGTCAAGTTGGTCACAAAGTCCCGAGAATACCATGTACCATTATAACTAGCTCTATGCCTCCACTGCAAGATGAAGAGTTATGCATCTTTTAAAGTGACAAAATACATTTGTGACTTTCTAAATATAATTATAGATTTTTCACGTACAATGATTCTGAGGGCTAACTGACATTTTGTCTTAAGGTGAGAGGTCTTTAAAGAAATGACCATGCCTAACAAGCTGGACAATTTTAACTTCCATTTCCACAAAGAGCAATCTACAATCTTCCAACTTAGAACAGGACACACACCTCTGTTAAATTACCGTCTTAACAAAATAAACTCCACACAACTCCACCTTTTGTAGAAACCGAATCCATCCTTATAAAACTGTAAAACATATTCGCTTTAATGCCCCTTTTTTAGTATATCTTAAGCAGACCCTAATTCCACTAAAGCCCAACATTACCAACACCCTGTTCGGCATTGCTGTACAACTAAGAAACAGCACACTATTTTTCTTTGGCACAGTCTGCAAAAGAGCTGACAGCTCAGCAGCAAAAAGCTAGCTTGAACAAGAAGAATGGTCTTTGCGCCGTCCCTGTGACACACTTGGAAAGCTAGGACAGAAACACTCACACAAAAAGCTCTCTCAATATTAGCAAAATAAGTTTATTAAAACTGTACAAAAAGACTGAAATATTTTTATTTTTTTTATTACGAAGCGTACAATTATTACAGCCTTTCTTTGTTCGGAAAGGCCAAGGACGACCACGATAGCAGACGACGTTGACACCCTAGCGATGGTGAATGTGCGAGTCGTCAGAAAAGGCGCCAAGGTAACAGTCACGGTCGTCGCAATTTACCGCCCACCACAGAGGCGCTGAAATGACGCAAATGGATGAGAGAACTATAACAAACCACAACGACGCTTATATAAATTGGGAACTCGTTGGATACCAATCACCAGAATATTACTCTGTCATGTCGAGGGCTATTTATTTTTAGAAAGACGATACCGGCAAGTAGACAAGGGGAGAGAAAAATGGTAATAACACAAAACACAAATTTTTAATGAACTGACGGAGAAAACGAGCAATTGATTTATTATATAATTATAGGAAACAAGAGAAAAAGCTAATGCCATTTCGGTGTCTGAAGTTTAGGAATTGTATATTTATATTTTTTAGCATAGTCTAATTTGATCTGAGTTTCATGCAGCATGGGGAGGGGGGGGGGGTTACATTCAAAAGGATAATTTGCAGAAGTTTATGTAGGGAAATAATAAGCATAGTTTTTTAATTACTTCAAACATACAAAAAGATAAGGCGGTCAAACACAGCCTATTTACTACACGTCTACACATTAAAACTATTCATTCACTTCAAAGTTGTTCTAAGTTAAAGAAAATTAAAATATTCGACTAGACGTATTCCAAATTAAGTAGACTACGGATAATCTACATTTTTAATATAAATATTTGCTATCATCTTTTTAAAAAGTCTATATGGTTTTAAAATTGAAAAATAATTATTTATAGATTATGATATTAAAAGTTTCATAATAATTATTCTGTTAGTATCACTTCATTGCTTTCTTAACATTTTCTGTTCCTATTTCATTCTAACGCCAACAAGTGTAACCCTTTTTATTTCGTCTGTTGGGTCAAATTTCCGGGTCACTAATAGTCCCTGGTCATTTCAGTGATAGAAAGAAATAAAAAAAACTTGCCCAAAGAGATGCCCAAAATGTCTAAACGAATCCTTCGACCGACGGCATTCCCAGTCCCAAACTGTCCAGATACTACTATGGCAATTAAGGCTCCCAGCTTTCAGCTGATTGGCCCAAAAGGACGTCTGATGGTGTGACAAGGCGTTTTTTTTTTTTTTTTTTATAGGCCGGAATTAAGGAAGGGGGAGATTTTTCGGTCATTACGATCTTAGTGACCTCTGAGTCATGATGACATTTAGATGTAGTGGACATCTCATATGAAGGTCAATAGTTGTCCTGGAATCTGTCCACTTGTAGGATCAGGGAGTGCAGGAACTTAATTAGAGTACATTATAGAAAATTACTTACTTTTGGAATAACACGTGACTTGGAAAGGCATAGGATGCAATTATATTCTTTTATAAAGGAGCGTTTATAATCTATAAGATAACTAGTAAAGTTTATTTTTCAGACCCCGGTTAACGAGGGTGTTATGTCGCCAGCACAACGACCAACCGCATTTATCCTCAACTAAAGTCGGGTGGACTCAGAGGCGCCCAAAGATACGTAATTAAAAATTTTAGTCCTTCACCAGGATTCGAACCAGGGATTTCGGTTCCGAAGCCAAGCGCTTTACGACCAGCCACCGCGCGTCTAAGATGACTAGTATTAGTAAGTAAATCATAGATGAATCTTCTTATTGTAAGCCAGGTGCGTGACGTTTAATTGTCTTATAAGTTTCCGACGTACCTTCACAAATAAAGACCATTACCTCCGACAGGGCAGGAAGGGTTCCTTAGCTTTGTTTGGCTGTCCACCCAGGAGGGAAAAAAAACGGAGCTCAAGCTTCTGCCGGAAAGTCTTCGGAGAGAAACATCTGGAGCCGGAGATCTTTAGGAAGCTTGCAGCACACAGTGCTACATCCTGGTAGAGCCTGCGATGCCGCTGATGTGTAAATGAATTGGGGGGGGGGGGGAAGTTTGATATTGGGGTGGCATCGTTTCGATCATAGTTAATGCCAAGGCATTTTATTTCCATGAGATTCAAGTCGTTTAGCGACTGAACGAGGCCATATATACGTCTAATCTCAAATCTCCTGCAATGATAATAGCAGGTCTAAATGGGAACCGTTGTGACGACCGTCGTATTCTGTACGACCACGCAGCCACCATTTTGTAGCTTTAGTCTTACAGTCAGTCATCCCCCCCCAGCCCACCCGTTTCTCTCACATGGCTACACTTTTGAATTAGTCGAAATTTAACTCAATTACTGATAATATAGACGGGCATGCCTCGAACCCGGGACCTTTATGTCGACTATAGATTTATATTTGCGTAGTCACCAGAAATACTTCATTCTTACTAATCTTCGGACTCGAAGACAAGCCTTATTATTATTGTTATTATTATTATTATTATTATTACTATTATGATACAAAATATCTTAAGGATTGTCGAAATGGGAACGCCGCATATATATTCATTTCTTATTAATTTATTATTCATATTGACAAATGAAGGCATAAGTCAAAATTGTAATAACTAAGCCTGCCCAACATTCGCCAAGTCAATTGGATAAACATCATAAAGGGCTAGTACTACCATCAGCATATCGCATGCGTCCATCTGAATAAATAAATATATAGAACTCTTTAAACGCCAGTTTCCTAGATGTGTGATGTTTATGTATACGTTGTATAGCGGGGTATTAGGGCGCTGTTAAATCTCACCCCAACGTCTCGAGGAAAAGGAAAACAGCCTCGTCTCTGGTAGACAATAATAAATGATCCCTGGCGCTTGGCGGGCTTTCAGATTTAAATGGCGCACTGGGTCAATCAGTAGAGAATGTCGGCTGGTTTGACAAGGAATAATTTTCCAGAAATATTACAGAGAAATGAAAGCGGGAGACATTCAGTGTGGCCGGTGTAGAGCGTAGAGCTACGTCTGATGAGAATATTTATATATATTGTATATTTAAAACGGGGTCGAATCTTAAGTTTTTCTTCTTTGACGTATAACTATAAAAAGTTAGTAGTTGTTTTTTTTTGTTTTGGATACTGTGTACAGATTACTGAAAGTGTTTTTCAGACCTTGCGAATAACGGGGCAAATGATGTAAATGTCAACTGTTTCTTTCGCCCCACGGTTAACGAGGGTGTCATATGTATGGCCAACAGAGCTTTACCCAACTGATGTCAGGTACTCATTAGAGATGGGTGGACTCAAAGGCACAAAGAAGATCCCAAAATTTAAAATCACAAACCTTATCAGGATTTGAACCCGGAATTCCTCGCTTCGGTAGCTAAGCCCTTAACCACTCAGTCACTCGCATCCCTGTATTTAAAAGGTGATGAATACTTTTGGGGCACCTTTTAGCACTGAAAAATTCACATTTCTAAAATCTTCCGTTAGTAGCATAAATATATTTGTACTATTTATTTGGCAAGAGTTATCTATCACTATAACACACTGGACATTCTCTAGTTTGTCTATTGACTACACATTTGTGCGGCCCCCGAAAGGGAAAAAGACGCTATTAGTTTTGTGTGGAATGTCTGTCAGTCTATCCGTCCGTCCCATTTAGATCTCGTAAACTAGATAAGATAGTGAAAATCTGACACCATAATATTTTAGACCAAAAATCTGATTTTTAAATCACTTATTCAAGCAGTTTTTTCATACAAATATACCACTTTTACAACTATTCACTATTAATAGTAACATTCTCAGGAGGCTCTTTAGAAGGGGTAATGACAGTTAAAAGATATCTTTATCATATTTATGCTAATGGTTTTAGATTTTTTCTCAAAAATGTTTTTTTATTATGTTTGTATTGCTAAGTTAAGTAAGTTATGTCATACTTACTACTACATTTACACACATAAAAAAAATTTCTTTTTTTCTTAAAGAGAAAAAATCTATTTAGTATGCATATAAGTAGGACATAATTTAAAACAACAATTAATAAGTAGTATTTCATAATTATCGCATAAACCTCAATACTGACATGGAACTACAATACACTTAAATTTATTTTTTTTTGGAGGATTTGAATAAGAGATTGACAAAACAATTAGATCAATAAGATATTGATTATAAGACATCAATTAGGCCAGGTTCACATCTAACTTCACATTCACTTTTACCTATCTTTTGGTCTGCTGGACCGCTGGGGCACTCCACAAGATCTGTGTACCTTCATTCTCCATTATTTTTTGTCATTTGTTTTTGATAGAATTTCATTCTAATGTTATTTCTGAAAATATTGAAAATTTTTACGTATCTGGGTGGACCACTTCGGGGGCCGATTTTGAGTTTGTGTTTCCACACAAACTGTCAATGTAACCTTGTTTTAAACATCTTTCTCTTTTTTTTTTTCTTAAGTTTTTCTTTAGATTTCATAAACAGTCCTCGTATTTACCCATATCGTATTTCCTTCTTTTTCTGTGTTACTGCATTTTATGTCGTGAAAAAGAAAAAGTTAAACCGGATCTTTAACATTAAAATGCATTCGAAAATGTGATAACTGTGTTTAAAATTTATTGCAAAAAACACCAATACTTTAAACAGTATTTTCGTTTCGTAAACTAGATCTACAATTCTTTACAACTGTCACAATCTCGCTAGACATCGCCTGTTATATGTGTTCATCTCGGGTCAAGAGGGCGAAAAGCACGAGAAACCTCGGACATAGAAATAGGAAGTAAGAATGACTAAATTGACTGTAAGTCAGTAGGAACTTGAGGTCAGTTGGGTTGGGTAGTCATTTGAAGTAATTAGAGACAATACACATATTTTTGTAGTTGTTTTAGGGCTTAGAGATGGATGGATACATGTTATTGAAGTTATTTTGTTACCCGCTGTGATGCGGACGTTATTTGTATTCTAGAGGGCTTAGTATATTTGATACCGCTATAAATCGGATGTAATTATATTTCAAATTGGATTATATTTGCGTAACTACCAAAACGTTGCAGTATATTGTTATTATTGAATAAGCATCATATTTGACTGCTAAGGTTACCTTTTTCAAAATGGCGCTGCACTGTGGCGACTTGCAATTTGTGCTTTCATTATTGATTATTATTTCTTTGCTGGATGTATATTGAATATACTTTTGTAATTAGTGAAATGTACACTTTGGTTTCTTCTAGTTTATACGGTTTTTTGTTTGGTGTAATGGACTAATTGTAAGACGAATTTCCATATGGACAATAAAGATTATTATTATTATTATTATTATTATTATTATTATTATTATTATTATTATTATTGAAGTCAGTACTATTTATGTTTGTTACATATCAAGTGTAGCTCCAGGACACACGAACTCAGCATTCTTCAACAGTACACTCATTGATAACACACACATCGTTTACAACGAGACAAAAAAAAAATCAATGTATTTATTTGCGAACAAGATGTTTCATAATGGAATGAATTTTTCTGCCCTACTATTTTCGATGTCGTAAAACGAGCGTCCCAAATGAGTATCACGTCATCATTTACGCCACAGCGTTGTTCACATCAACAAAACAACATATTTCCAGAGTCCTAATCAATACGGCACAAAAGACGTTTGGGGGCTCAGCGCTAATTGACAGGCAATTTTCCTCTTCGGAACAGGGCTCGTGTGCTGACTGCCTTGGAATGAAGCATGTCATGGATACAGTGTACAGGATGACGTAGATGGATCAGCAGACGATAAAGAAATATATCCCATGTCACGGGCGAAACAATGTCATTTGCGTAGCTATTTCGTTGATAACTTTTTTTTTTCTTTTTTACAGAACAGGGTTATCGAGTCGTTAACAAATTTTTTAGGGTCATTTAGCAGGGGTATAAGGCTCTGGGTAGCAGGGAATAACATCTTTGGATAAAACTACAGGGATACAGGGAATAAAATTTTTGGGTATCACAACAGGCAAAAGTCTTTGGGCACAAAAAGGTATAAAATCTTTCGATAGTACAAAGGCACAATGGGAATAATATCTTCGGCTAGCATAACAGGGAATAAAATCTTTGGGTGGCACAATAGGGAATAATATCTTTGGCTAGCATAACAGGGAATAAAATCTTTGGGTGGCACAATGGGGAATAATATCTTTGGATGGCACAACAGGGAATAATATCTTTGGCTAACATAACAGGGAATAAAATCTTTGGTTGGCACAATGCAAAATAAAATCTTTGGGTGGCACAACAGGGAATAATATCTTTGGCTAACATAACAGGGAATAAAATCTTTGGGTGGCACAATAGGGAATAATATCTTTGGCTAGCATAACAGGGAATAAAATCTTTGGGTGGCACAATGGGGAATAATATCTTTGGATGGCACAACAGGGAATAATATCTTTGGCTAACATAACAGGGAATAAAATCTTTGGTTGGCACAATGCAAAATAAAATCTTTGGGTGGCACAACAGGGAATAATATCTTTGGCTAACATAACAGGGAATAAAATCTTTGGGTGGCACAATAGGGAATAATATCTTTGGCTAGCATAACAGGGAATAAAATCTTTGGGTGGCACAATGGGGAATAATATCTTTGGATGGCACAACAGGGAATAATATCTTTGGCTAACATAACAGGGAATAAAATCTTTGGTTGGCACAATGCAAAATAAAATCTTTGGGTGGCACAACAGGGAATAATATCTTTGGCTAACATAACAGGGAATAAAATCTTTGGGTGGCACAATAGGGAATAATATCTTCGGCTAGCATAACAGGGAATAAAATCTTTGGGTGGCACAATAGGGAATAATATCTTTGGCTAGCATAACAGGGAATAAAATCTTTGGGTGGCACAATGGGGAATAATATCTTTGGATGGCACAACAGGGAATAATATCTTTGGCTAACATAACAGGGAATAAAATCTTTGGTTGGCACAATGCAAAATAAAATCTTTGGGTGGCACAACAGGGAATAATATCTTTGGCTAACATAACAGGGAATAAAATCTTTGGGTGGCACAATAGGGAATAATATCTTTGGCTAGCATAACAGGGAATAAAATCTTTGGGTGGCACAATGGGGAATAATATCTTTGGATGGCACAACAGGGAATAATATCTTTGGCTAACATAACAGGGAATAAAATCTTTGGTTGGCACAATGCAAAATAAAATCTTTGGGTGGCACAACAGGGAATAATATCTTTGGCTAACATAACAGGGAATAAAATCTTTGGGTGGCACAATAGGGAATAATATCTTCGGCTAGCATAACAGGGAATAAAATCTTTGGGTGGCACAATAGGGAATAATATCTTTGGCTAGCATAACAGGGAATAAAATCTTTGGGTGGCACAATGGGGAATAATATCTTTGGATGGCACAACAGGGAATAATATCTTTGGCTAACATAACAGGGAATAAAATCTTTGGTTGGCACAATGCAAAATAAAATCTTTGGGTGGCACAACAGGGAATAATATCTTTGGCTAACATAACAGGGAATAAAATCTTTGGTTGGCACAATGCAGAATAATATCTTTGGATGGCACAACAGGGAATAATATCTTTGGCTAGCATAACAGAGAATAGGATCTTTGGATAGAGCAAGGAGAATACAATCTTTGATGGGCACAATGGGGAATGGGATCTTTGGATAGAGCAAGATAGACAAAAAATATTTGGGTAGCGCACAGAACATAAAAGTTTGATTCCTGATTGAGGACAGAAAAACATCATATGACTAAAATATGAAATGTCATTTTCATTTGCTTAGAGTGGGGAGTCATTGCGTAGGTAGATATTGGTGAAGGCAGTCTGAGCTAATGTATGACCCTCTATCCAGTTTACCGGAAGATATTTATCTATATATTCATACTTAACTATTCATTATTATGATCTTTATTAATTTTTTGTGATGTACATGTGCTGTTAAATAATGCTATGATCAATCTATAAATACAAAAATTGTAAGTAAATCGTTTAAGCTTTTATGTTATCATCCAATAATTACTCCAATTTTATAATAAATACAATATCAATTGTAAGTAACTCGTGCAAGTCACTAAGAGTCACTATGCGTCAATGGAGTATTTTGTCTTTAAACACTTTCCATCTCGGTACAGAAACACAATAACAACTCTCTGGCCATCCTGTCCATTTCCCTCCCTGCCGTCCACCTTGTCTGTATCTCCGTGTCTCCCACATTCGAGACCAGAGAATTTCCAGTCTGTTTATAAACGTAAGACAAGGGCAGATACTCTGTCTGGTCTAACTATTGATTACTGTCCCTTGAAGGCAGGCTTGTGATTCAGAACTAATTCGCTTGAAACTTTCTTTTTTTTTTCTTCTTCTTTATTCTCCATTCCACCTCTCAAGAACATTCTTTGTTATTATCTTTATCTGTTGAAAGAAGTCCGTCGAACAATCAGGAGACGAAGAAGACATTTTGTCGTGAGTTCCACGAATATCTAGCGGCCTGATACACGATTGACAGATATCTATTGGTCATCTTCTAGGACACTCCAATGAATCATGTCTTAATGTATGTATCATTTTTATTTTCTACATTTGCTGTTCTCTTAGACTCACCTTCAACTTCCCCTATCCCTTTGTCTGATGACAGGCTGGGGCACCACTCAAGATCTGTTGACCGTCTGTCTCCATTCCTCTCTGTCTTTTGCCTTGGATAGAATTTCATTATCTTATATAATGCAGACGTTACTTTAAAAAAGAAGATGATTACGTCCTACGCGTCATGCGCCTAGTCATGCATGTTAACCAATGACTTAAATTCTGCATAGTCACTGGTTTTCCTAGCTAGCTCAGGCAACCCATTCCATGCTCTAATAGCACTAGGGAAGAAGGAGCATTTGTACAAATTTGTCCTAGCATATGGGATTAGGAATGTGCCTTTATCTTTGCGACTTTCTAGTATAGATTTTGTTTTTGTATTTGAAGATTATGGTTCAGTGTTTATGTATAATTGCTACTTCAATGACAAGCCTATCCAATCATTTATGTTGTCCTCTCATCGCACTCTGTGTCCGTCTCATTTTCTTTTTCCTGGTACTGTTCCCTGAAGGAAGGTCTTTGCGAGCCGTGAGGACCTTGTGATAAGACTAATCTTAAGAAACCTATTGGAAGGCTAAGTGGACAAGTGTTTATATTTTTCATTGTGTTGATATTTCTATAGTGTCGGTAGTACCGATGGAGAAGCTGTTAGTGTCAACAGTTTTGATATTGTCAATAGTGATAATTTAGTTGAATGCTGACAAGGTTGTGGTTTTGTTTCAACGAGTAACATTTATAAATAAAACTTTCAGGTTTTGTAAGGTAGCACGAGTCAAGAACGTTCTTGTTTCGTAAAGTAGCACAGGCCATGAAGAATCACGTTTCCTAAATTAGCCTAATTCATGATGGTTGTTTCGTAAGGTATCACGTAAAGTCATGAGGGATCATGTTTTGCAAAGTAGCACACGTCATTCGTGTTTAATAAGGTAGCATTAGTCATGAAAGTTCATATTTCGCAAGGTAGCACAATTTATAAAGGTTACTGTTTCTTAAGGTAGCACAAGTCATGAAAATTATTATTTCGTAAGGTAGAACAATAGTTGAAGGTTATTGTTTCATAAGGTAGCATTAGTCATGGAGGCTCTTTTTCGTGAGGTTGCACAAGCCATGAAGGTTCTTGTTTCGTAAGATAGCACAAGTCCTGAAGATTTTTTATTTAAAAATCTGCACACGAGTTTTACACTTTTTAAATGTGTGTTTATTTAGTGTCTCTGTGTTTGTGTATTTGTATTGAAATATCGATATGACTGTCCACTTGTATATGCTCAACTTCAAACATATATTGTGTCCCAATCTTCATGTAAATTGAGTCGGACTCTTCAACGGTCTTTGACATAAAATCAGTCAAAGGAACTCTTCTCTGTATAAGAATAACAACATTGTACATACACTAATGCTCGCCATTTCTTTTTTATATCAGATTACCCCTTGAAGAGAGTAAAAGAAAGGGGAGTTCATGTTCTATAAATCGATGCACACTTAACATAAACATTGGAAAAGACCGCCATTAGTTTATGAAACGTAATAAGATTATTTTGCCTTTGACCTACTGAATTGTAGATAATACATTATTTCTTACTGGTCAGGCTTTCTCTTTTCTTAATTCAATATTCAGACAGATACGTTTCTTGGGGAGGGAGCGTGGAGAAACAGGGATGGGTGGGGGTTGTTTGACATTCTAAATGAAACATGTCAATCATATATATTTGGGTACAGGTGTATGGGATTCATGTTTTTTATGGTAATGAAATTTTGGTTTCAACTACTTGTAGATCTAGCTTGGGGAAGAAAGTGTACATTTAGGGGGGAGAAAAACTTTTATAAGGATATGGAAGTATAAAGGGAAACTAGGATGTTTTTTTCAAATATGAATAATTGATATATTTTAGCTCTGCGTAAAAAGTTATAATTTGTAAACATTATACCATTTCTTATTTAGATGCTTAGAAACATTTTTATTTAATAAATTAGTAAATTCTTGACATCTAAATAGAAAATAATAATATGTCATTTCGGTTTTAGCCATTTGCCTACGTCACTCCCCTCCAGATCTAACCAATCACATCGTTCGGTACCTTCGAAATGGGTCACGAAGGTTGCGAACTGTATTTTATAAGATACGATGAGATCGCTTCATTCTTACAGTAACTGCTAGGCCTAGCCCATAGGCTGTGACAAACATTGGTATTTGTAAGCCTTCATGCACTCAGGCTCCATACTGGGATTAATCCCTTACAGCACGGTGCAGCTATCTGTCATTGTTGTTCTCTAGGGTCTGTCTCCGTTCAGGGCGAGACCACCGCATGCACCAGTTCTGTTTCAAGACTAGTCCTATCTTCGATTGTGTTTCTGAGGCACCCAGCCTTTGTAGAGAATGTGTTCTACTGTCTGTCTTCCATGTGACAGTGTCGACATCTGGGATTTTGATTCTCTCGTATGCTAGTGAAGTAGGCTCCTATCAGACAGTGTCCTGTACGAAACCGTGTCAAAATTGCTTGATCCTTTCTCTCTAGCCGTCACCATTCGTTCTAAAAATCATTTTACACACATTGGTATTGATTCACACACTCACACACTTTTTTTTTCAATCCATACTACTAGATAACGATATAGATCTAGACTCTAAAGTGTGTAATCAACATTTCTAACGTCACATAGAAACCAGGTGAAAATCTGTTTTTAATGCGCATAAAAATTCTGTCAGATAAACATCAATTTACTACGGTTTTTTTTTGTTTGTTTTTTTTAAATAAAAAGAATGTTATTTCATTCTCTACATGTAAATCAAAATACATATGATATAAAAAAAAAATTCTCAAAACCATCGGAGTTTCCTACCTTTAAAGCAAATTACTTTTAAAAAAAATGAATGCCGTTTGAAGAAAATCTTTTAGCTTTATGAGATATTTGTAGATTTAAAAGAATTTTATTGGTATAGAATTGGATGACATAATACTCTACGATGATAATACAAAGTGCTAGACTTGTATGAGCTCCATAGAAATCTTCTTAGAATCCCGACGTTCATATCAGATGTTTGAAAAGCAGCTCATTACGCAAGTTTCACAAAAGTGTGGAGCTGACGATTGAAAAGAAATGCCTCCAGGTGGTAGAAAACGGACCGACGGATTAGCAAAAATATATTTCATAAACTGCTTATTAAAACATGTTTTATTCAATTCACAAAGACAACACTTTTATTGAGTTCTGAAACAGGAGGGATCGTCGCTGCTTTTTCAAATTCATTGTAAGTTTATAACTTTAGTAGCTACTAAACTTTGACAGTTTAATGTCATTTTAATATTAGCGGGAAATCTGACGCTTGTACAAAAGTGCTGAAAACGTTAGGTTGAAAATGAAAAAACTTATTTTTTTTTTTTGTTGACTATTTGTTTCGGCTGTTATTGCAGTTATTGCAACTTCTAGAAGCTTACCATTTTCGTTATCTTGGCTCCATCATCTGAAGACATCAATAACAAGAGAGCAAATGCGATGGGCACCATGTCACGGCTTCAGAATTCAATGAAGGACAATACCTTGCTGACTTAACATTACCAAAGCCCTAGTCCTCCGGTACTGTATGATGAGCACTTTGCTATACGGTAGACATGGCAGTAAAAACTAAAGCTACATATATTCCAGCGTGCCAAGATACCCGTGCTGTTATCAGTTGCAGACGCCTTGGTAGGCTTGGTAGGCTTGGTAGGTTTGGTAGGCTAGGTAGGTTTGGTAGGCTTGGTAGGCTTGGTAGTCTTGGTAGGCTTGGTAGATTTGGTAGGTTTGGTAGGCTTGGTAGGTTTGGTAGGCTTGGTAGGCTTGGTTATGTTCACAGAATGCCACAAGGTTTAACTTTCACAGGACACTCTGCATGGTGATCTAACAGAAGGCAGGAGAGGAGTTGATCTGTCACTTTTAAGGTATACTGATGTATGCAAACACAACATGAAGCTCTTCAGTATTGCCACTAACAGATCCACATGGAAAGCAATTCTAAAGGAAGGGTGCTGGATTGCAGATGCCGTGCACACCAGTAGTTGAAAGAAGGGTGAAAGTGCAAGATCACCTGTTGATTACAGAGTTCCAACCTGTTATTGCAGCTGTGTACCAAGGATTGGCCTCTTTAGTCACACAAGAATTTGCAAATAGAAAAGATCATTTCTAGAGAAGTAAAATACCACAGTGTTTAGACGAGACATTTTTTAAAATGAACTTTTTAACAAGAAGAGATATTTTTAGAACATAGATTCATTCCAGTGTTTTGATTTAAATATAACTTGGTACATATCTTGCTTCAGAAAAAGACTTGAGTACTTTTCGCTTCTACAGTGCTGGAACAACCATTAGGTCACCAGACGACTTTGGCGCCCCCTCTGGTGGGAATAGTTGCTTGGTGACGGAACTAGAAGAGGCCCCCCAGTAGAGAGAACTAATCAAAGTCTGGCTACTATTTGTCAGGAATTTCATTCAAGCGTAAATGATTAGACTTTTTTATGATGGTTTTGAGACGCAGGAATATAGAGCCTAGTCGTTAATATTCATATCAGTTGGTATTAGAGCAAATGTTAAAAAAGCAGGCTGTATGAGAAACTGACATCTGATGAACACTCCAGAGATGAGTTTGAAATCCATTCTCTTTTAGACTAATTGGAAAATAATTTTGTAGTTGAATAACACTTTGTAAGACCAAGAACCAAATGAAAACACCACCGTCTGTCTTCTATGACTCGATGGTTCTCAATGTATACAAAAGCAACTAATTTTTTGTAAGTCGACGTCTAGCACTCAGGCATCTCTGACGTCATCTTCCTTATATATCAAGTTGCATAGAATATTAATATTACCCATCATTCACTGCTACAGAGCAAGCCACTCACTACAAAAAAGTAAAGTTCCCCTTTCAGTTCTTGTGGTCTATAGGGCCAGACGCTGCAAAGATCATCTATTACTGTGGCCTACGGTTAACGAGGGTGTCATGTGACCAGCATAACGACCAACCGCCTCATCATTTTTTCCCCAAGTAATTTCAGGTATCCATTAGGGTGGACTCAGAGGGGCCCGAAGATCCCGAAATTAAAAATTCCTGTCTTAACCAGGATTCAAACCCAAGACCCCAGTTTCGGAAGCCAAGCGCCTAAACACTCTGCCATAAAATAAATTGTATTCTTTCCTTATGAAATTATTATGATCTACTGTCATTCAATGGTTAATGACATACTTCATTCTACAAATCATTTGTTTTACTGGCTGATTCAGGCAACCTGTTCCATTATCTTAATCGTACAAAGAAAAAAAGTGTACATATTCGAACTAATTTTAGCATGTAGATTAAGGTCTAAATAATAATTACCTACTAAGGGACTTCACAAACAAGCAGGGCATTATTTTTTTTTTATTTTATTCTTTTATTATTATTTTTTTTAATCTAAAGGAGGATAATCAGGTCTTGAATTCTATTGTAATACGTCTGATCTGGTTTCGTAGAGTTTGTGCTAATCAGAAGATTGCTTTAGTGTTTCTGTACGTGTATTATTATCTTATCGACAGACTTACAGATCATGACATAAATTGTGATAACATTCAATATAATAAATCAACAGGTGTAGATCAAATACGAATGTTTGATTCAAAACCGGAATGGTCAAGTCTCAGTCACTATAACGATGAAGGATCAACTTCTATGAAAGCCTAGTCTCAATGGACTTTATTCACCAATCCTAAACAAACAACATTTAGCCACGTGACAATATTGATAAAACAACGAAAAAATACGTATCACGTGACAGCCTGTGTGTATTGCGTAATTTGTATAGAAGAGATAGAGAATAACGTGGCTAAATGTTGTTTGTTTACTATTCATGTATTATGGCTTCTTAGAGATTTACATCTGCGGCTGATTATCTAGAGCTATACCCGGTGTTTCTGGGATACAAAATATAGGACGTTATGATGAGCTAAGTATTTAAAAGGTGTATTGTATATGATAATTTTTGTGCCTTTTCTAAGAATTGCAAAGCCAACTTTCTAAGCCCCTTCCTTTAAATCGCCAAGAGGTTTACACTATTAATTTGGCAGAAGTGATCATTTAATAAACGTCCTTAACATTGTTAAGTTTTAATTTTCAAATTTAAAATGTTTCCCAAGCATTCTATCTGTATTTTTTTACGTTACCCACATTTCTCAATATCGATATACAAAAAACCTCTAGCTTTAGATACAGAAGATTACAATGTTTAACATTTATCATGATAATCCTTAATAAATGAGATCAAACATTCTTCAAAATAATGCTATAAGCTTTGTTTTTCTTAAATCAAAATTAAAATTAGAGGTGCGTGAAAGTGTTTGTGATCCATTGATTTGTGTTTGATCTGATGAACAGAAGTATGTTGTGCCTATTGCAAGAAAGATGTTATAAACCACATTATTCAGGGATGTTGTTCTTTAGATGTAAACCTAATGGCTTAACAAGATGAACTTTTAGATATCAATGAAATAAGTCTTGTGTTTCTGCTTAGCTTTGGGTGCGTGTGTCAATAGCAGGGCTCTATCAAATACAAAATCTGGCCTTGATTTATGGATGAACATTTCATTCGAGATGTTTTTTGAGTCATAACTTTTGTCAAATAGGGGGGGGGGGGAGGGGAATACGTCACGTGATGTAAATTGTGTACTGTTGTGAATTGTTGTTTTTCTTTACCTTTTGAATTGGTGCTATGACCAGCCTATAATCAAAACATGTTGATTAACTAAATAGATCAATTAATCAGATAAATTGAACAGATCCACTGAAAAAAGTCATAGTTGCCAAATAAAGATGCCAATTACAGAGAAAATAATAATGATAATAATAATGGCAAGGTCTACGATCCCGAAGATTAAGGATTCCTTAGAGTGCAGTGTTTCACATGACTACGCAAACCCAGTTGCGACCTGCATAATTTTCCACATCTAATGCAGATAAAGCCGTTGTCCGCTAGGGGTCTACTTAAGTTTTCTTATCGTCTTCTGCGTCTGTCTTCAACTAGGACGAACTGCTGCCATTGAGGAGGACATGGCAGCAGAGTTGATCTTTATGTGCAGAGATAATAGCTAGATAAGAAGCATGTTGTTTGAGGATAATAACTAGTGTAGTGACCTAGTTTAGTTTAGAGATTATGTTAGTATTGTAAATAAATGTATTGTGCATTGTTTTTAGTCACGGTAAAAGTAGTGACGTAGTCAAACAGACGAATGACGTTGCAGAATACGTGTACATGATAGGAGAAGAATATGGCTAGGGATTGTAGAAAGATGTATAGTGAACAGACTGCTAATTAAAACGACGGATAGAGAGACAAGACGATCATCCCCACCTGTAAATAAACATCAATTGAAGTCTTCACAAGTTTTATTAGGTATATTTAATTGTTGTGTCCCTTGGATGTGTTTGAACTCGCGTTTATATTAGTGAAATAGTATCAAACAGACAACACACAAAATCCAAGCCAGGACACTAGTACAAGGATAGGGCATCTGCTGTTCTGGAGCGCTGTTAATAAAGAAACACCCAAAATGTAATAATATCTAATTGCATAGACAATTTGGATGCGACTTTTATGACCAGATTGTAGGATGATCACTTTGGTAAGCGTATTGTTCATACTCAGTCTTATAGTACTGAGACTAGACTAACAATAGTTACAGGAACTAGGTACTTGCGGACGTGACAAAATATGAGTTTTTTTTACATGTCTTAAATTCAACTTCTATGAATATGATAACTATCTAGCTTCACATCTAATACGTTCCTTTCACTAAGTCCATTACATGACTTGACATAGACTTGGTCATCAATACAACTACTTGACGTCATCTTCTTGCATTCGACCTGTAGCCATTTGACACAAAAAGTTGTTATTACCTACTGTCCTGCTACCACATACTGTGTTGTTACCACATACTGTCTTGTTACCACATACTGTCTTGTTACCACATACTGTCTGGTTACCACATGCTGCTTTGTTACCACATACTGTCTTGTTACCACATACTGTCCTGATATCACATACTGTCTTGTTACCACATACTGTCCTACTACTTCATACGAAGTTAAAATTTATTGATCTGTGAAGTTTGCAATCAATACTGTCAGAGTTACATCCCTTGTTGCCTCCGTAAAATTTCCATTCTCAATTTTCATACTTCCATAGAACTAAAAGACAGCGGTTATGTGAGTTATGGCGTCTAAAAGGAATCAAGGTGGGCGAGATAGACAGTTGGTAAAGTGCTTGACTTTCGAACCTAAGAGTCCCGGGTTCGGATCTGGGTGAAGACTAGGATTTCTAATGGGTTACTGATATAAATTGTGGAAAGCAAAACGGTTGGTTGTTATTCTGGTTATGTTTGTTACTTTTGTTTGATAGCAACATAAAACTTGATGTATAATAATATTGTGTTTAATTTCTAAGCTTACAAGGCGAGGCGTCTAGAGCTCAAGAAGAAAAACTCCCAGTCCGCCAGATACCTGACATGTTTAGGTGAAGATAGATGTGGGTGATTGTAGTACTGGCCACACGACATCCTCGTTACAACATCGGCCATAAAAACAGATAGGCTTTACGTCATCCGCCTTGTTGAAACAAGGTCTGAAAGGTGAATTCAAATCAGTTCTTCCTTCAACCTAAAAAATAACTTGGCTTTAAGAAATCTAATCTTAAATTTATATGTCTGTTGTTTTGGCTGTCTTATGGGTATTGGAATAATTCGCTGCCAGTGCGCTTCTTAAAAGACGTGCATGTTTCGGTCTATATGCGTACGCCATCCCCCCCCCCCCCTGCATACCCCGCAGCCTGCGTCATCTATCACCCCGAGTTTCTCATGTGTGATACTTCAAATGAAATTACACAAGTGGAATTAAGGAAGGGGAGGGCCTGGGAGGGTGACTCATGTTGAAGGGGGGCATCAGAAAACATTTTCAAATTGAAACTCCATGAAGTCTCGTCTTGCAAATCAAAACTCGCGGAAATCTCAGCTAGTTGCTGCACGCGACGTCCTCCTCCGAGACATGCACGAGGCTCAATCATTTTTCTTTATAAGCCTGCACATACGTAAAATGGCTGACATTTTGTTTAATTCAGAGGGAGGCAGCGTGAACGATGGATCGGCTTTTTTTATTTGGCTATGGAATGTAAAATGAGACAAATGTATCCAATATATGCGTAGTGTATGTGCAGTGGATTATTTTATAATATCTTAATATTCCTTTAAATGGATTAATCATGTAAATACTTGTATCTTGGTTGTATCTTGGCTAACAAAAATTAAATTAATATAATCATATTAATACATATAGCCGAAGACGCTAAACATTTTGAGACAAAAAAAAAATAGATTTACAGGCCAGGTCTAACATAGTTAATAAAAACACGTCTTTAAATGTAGGGGGTTGGGTTACGTCTCCTTGAATATCCTCTGTTGCGTTAAGGAGAGAGCAATAGTAGAAATAGACCTGAACTCTGACCTGTGACATGGCATTGAGCTATTGGTCTCCATTACCACAGGTGGTCAAGCCATAAGTCAGTAATCAGGGCTACTGGGACTCCTGGTCACGGTTAATAAAGGTTAGTCGGGGCAGTTGTATAAGTCAATTGCAAAAGACTAGGTCAACAACGTGAGTCATATTTTCTTGCTGACCTCATGTTCTTGAGTATCTGGTTTTGTCACACACTGACCAGGTAAATCCGTTGGATGCTAAACTTATGGTGTGTAAACTAGATCAGAAATTCCTGACCTAGATCAGTAGATTGCATCGTGGGCTTAATTACTGAAAACCCAGTACTTGGGTTAGCTGCCCATGCCAAGGGCAACAATTATGGATACACACTAGGCTAACAGATCAACAGCATATCCTTTAAACTTAAAGTTTAGGCCTTCAATAAACATTTGCACTTTAGAAACAATTTTTGTATTAATATTTTTGGCCCAGTTATTAAAAAAAAAAAACAAAAAAAAAAAACCTGCGCCCTACAGTATCAGTCTCCATCAGACAAACATGTTCATATCTGTATTACAAAAAAAAAACAATTGCGTGTTACATCTCCTACCTTCAACGGCATGCTGGTCTATTTCCTATGCGCGTGCATATCCGTGCTGGGCCATTGGCTACTTAGCCTTGTCCTATAACTCATTTCTCGTCGCTTGGATTTGATCCGTCCCAGCCCACCCCTCCTCGTGTACAAATGCATTTTAGAGAAACTTGTTTTTGTAGATTAAGAAAAAAAATTCCGATACAATTAGTTATATTAGACTGCTATGCCAATTATATCAATAATCACATTGGATACGTATAAAAAATATAATGGATTTGTTTTTTTTTTGTTTGAGAAAATTGATATTGCATGTTTACATCAGTGAAATCTTAGCCTAAATCTTATCTTATCTTATCTTATATAATACAGACGTAACTTCAAAAAAGAAGATGATTACGTCCTACGCGTCATGCATTTAGTCATGCATATTAACCAATGACTTAAATTCTGCCAAGTCACTGGTTTTCCTGGCTGGCTCAGGCAACCCATTCCATGCTCTAATAGCACTAGGGAAGAAGGAGTATTTGTACAAATTTGTCCTACCATATGGGACGAGGAATGTGCCTTTATCTTTGTGTCTTTCATAGTATTTTATTAAATTTTGTTTTTGTATTTGAAGATTATGGTTCAGTGTTTTATGTATAATTGCTACTTTACTTTTGAGTCTTTTGTCCTGAAGGCTTTCTAAATTTAGTGATTTTACTATAGGTGTTACTCTAGTCAAATGTGAATATTCATTTGTTATGAATCTCACTGCTCTATTTTGTGTCTGTTCAAGTTTCTTAATGTTTTCTTAAGTTGAGGGGTCTATCAGTATTTCACATTAAGTAATTATAGCATTAACACAAATCTTGAAAATAGAATTATTTTCTGGTAGTATTGTGTTGTGCAGCGTTTATTTATGTACAAATGTGCATGACATATTTCCGGTTGCACTTTACTTTCACTAAATAAATAACTTTATTATTATGATATAAACATTATGTAATCTAAGTTAATCTAAGGCTTTCGAATATTCGCCTGTAATCGTTGTGTTTATGTAGCAAAGTTGAACTATTTCTTATAACGACTATTGGTTTTAATAGTTGTTTTAGAAAGTTAGGCCCATTTGACTAGTGCTGAGGCACGCCACTGGTAAAAAAAATAGAGTCCTTTAATTATCTGTTTGCTGTTTCAAATTGGATAGATTTTCTATGTTGTTTTCTCGGTTACCTCTCTTGTGTTCGTCAAAAGTCAGAAGTATTCTGATTGGGCCGCGATAATAATTAATAATGTAGCCTTGAATTTCTACAGCGCTGTAAACAAACATAATGCAGGCCCAAGGCGCTGTGACGACATTACAAACATAATGCAGGCACAAGGTGCTGTGACAACATTACAAACATAATGCAGGCACAAGGCGCTGTGACAACTTTACAAATATAATGCAGGCCCAAGGCGCTGTGACGACATTACAAACATAATGCAGGCACAAGGCGCTGTGATAACATTACAAACATAATGCAGGCACAAGGCGCTGTGACAACTTTACAAATATAATGCAGGCCCAAGGCGCTGTGACGACATTACAAACATAATGCAGGCACAAGGCGCTGTGATAACATTACAAACATAATGCAGGCACAAGGCGCTGTGACAACTTTACAAATATAATGCAGGCCCAAGGCGCTGTGACGACATTACAAACATAATGCAGGCACAAGGCGATGTGACAACATTACAAACATAATGCAGGCACAAGGTGCTGTGACAACATTACAAACATAATGCTGGCACAAGGTGCTGTGACAACATTACAAACATAAACACGAGAGCTATTATGACAAAAAAAAGTTTTAAACAGGTTCTTAACTCTTTCTCTCCTAACTGACGATACCAGCGTTGATTCCACAAGAATGTGGTAAATAATTACGGAGAGAAAGAGTTAATGTTCTTTTTGAATGTAGCTAAGCACTTTGTCTGAGATCAATAGGGAGTGAAATCCAAACTTTTGGTCCGTGCACTGAAAAAGCCCGCAGACCGTAACGTTTGAGGGAGAAACGTGGCACCACTAGAAGCGTTGAGTCCATTGAGCGCAGGGCTCTCTGGGGGACATATGGAGTTATCATTCCGTTAAGGTACAAGGGCATTTCTAGATTGTAGATACACTGATGACAAAAGTGTGGTCACCTTGAAGGCGATTTTTGCTTTCACAGGGAGCCAATAGCGAGGCAACCAATTAAAGTTAGGAGTCGAATTAAAATAAAGTAGTGATGTCCAAACTAAATCCCGCAGGCCATATCCGGCATGTGATGCGATGCTATTAGGCGCGTGGAAGCTTCTATTCACAGCGTAAAAATGAAAAATGAAATGGCTTGGTTCCCATGGACTCGATGAGATCTAGCGAAGCGGCCCGTCGCATGGTGTCAGATATTCTTTGGAGCAGAGCTAACGCCTATTGAAGAACTATTTCACGAATGATGCCTTTCCAAAACACACCAAATACCTAAAGACAATCAGCTCCCATTAAACAACAGTTATATCAGATCTGGACGCAGTGGTCGGCTCCTCTCCATTATTTCCATTATTAAATCTACACAGAAAGATTTAACTCTTTCTCTCCGTAATTATTTTCCTCGTTTCGATGGTATTATTCGTTTCGCTTATCTCACTACCCTGTTAGGATTAAACTTCAATATCTTTTTTGTTTGTTATCAGAAAATGCTAGATTTGGTATCGAATTATAGGGAAATGCGTACTCTTTTTACACAACACAAATTAAAGTTTATAAATTCAAAAATCAATGTAGTTTAATGGGGGTCAAATCAACGTTGGCATCGTCAGTTAGGAGAAAGAGTTAAAAACTCATTTAATCCTCTTTCAGTCATTGTGTTTCATCGTCACTTGTCCTCCTCATCGAAAAAGCAATATCTAGTTTGACCGTTAAAATTTGGAAAATACAAGACTTAATTCTCTTGCAAGGAGAATAATTATTTTTTCTTGTAAAGAGTTCTATCCCCTCACGCCGCCACCCCCGTGCTGCGGGAGGTTGGGCTATTTTTTAATAGTTTTCGAATCTGAAAAAACATCAGCAAAATGTGATACCATACAAAACAGAGCGATAGTTTTATTTTTTTGGACATCCTGTTTGATATACTATTTAGTTATGACAAATATGCGTATACAGTCTGGGTCTCTCGTATCTCTTGTCAATTGTCTCTTCTTAAAACACAGCCTGGCACTTTCACTTGCGTCGGTTGCCGGCAGCGGCTAGGTCACTGTGACCTCGTGATGGACTAAGTGAAAAGGGCGCAGACTAGAACCGTCCAATGATAAATAGGTTTTAGTGAAGGTGTCCCCGCTCTCCCTCCCCCCACCCCACCCCCATTACATCGGCACACAGGTCTCTTTGACAAGATCATCCGAAAGAGCACTTGTCATTTCTATGAAACATATCAGCGCCTGACCTCAGAGTTGGTTGCTGTTTTTTTTTTTTTTTTTTTTTTTCGAAGACGTCGCTTGATTTAGAGGCTGAGTTGATGTGTATGCAGGAAGGGGACAGCACCCGGTGTCCTATTTACGATGGAAGCACCACGCTAACAAATGCAGCAGCATTAATCCTATTCGTGCTATCTAGCAGTACCCAACGATATGGAAACGGCCGTTTTAGCGCAGTGATGTTTTGGGCAAAGCCGTTTTGGCGCCTTAGTCGATTTGACGCCGCCGTTTTGGCGCACTGGTCGTTTTGACGCCGCGGTTTTTGCGCCCTGGTCGTACTGACGACGCCGTTGGACGTTAGTGCGCTTAATGATTTAAACACATAATTCTAATTTTTGGCTTGGGTGTTTGTGTTAAAACAAGTTTGTTTTGGGGATGAACAAGGTGCTATTAGTTTTGTGTGGTTCGTTTGTCTGTCCGTCCGTTCGTCCCGTTTAAATCTCGTAAACTAGAAAAGATAGTTAAAATCTGACATCATAGTATTTTAGACCATTCAAAGTTCTGATGCAACGGCTTTTTTTCTTTTCTGAAAGCACCACAGAAGATCTGTCCACCTTCTTCTTCCCTTCTTCTTTGTCATTTGCATTTCATAGAATTTCATTCTAATATTCTTTCTGAAATTTTTGAAACCTGCTTTTTGACCTGCCTGGGTGGACAACATCGACGGGCCGATTTCCATACAAACTGTCTTTGCAATCTTGTTATCTATTAGATTTTGAATTTACGTTTTAATGTAGTTTTTATTATGTCACTTAACATCATATGGGTGCTAATATCGTCTATTAAACCACGTGACTTATCATTTATACATGTGTATGTATTTAAGTTCGTCACACATCTATGATTCTTTTTAAATGCAAAACTAAAAGCAAAATTAATAATAGGTCTATAACGTTCTGCGCCTAAACGACAACGTCGCCAAAAGTGCGTCGCCAAAATGGCGTCCTTAAACGACTCCGGCGACAAAACCGCGTCGCTAAAACAGCCCAACCAAAACGGCGTCGGCCGGTTGAACAAGACCTATTACCTCGAGGGGTGTGGTGGCCGAGTGGTGAAATGCTTTGCTATCAAACCTAGGTACCTCAAGTCTCGCTGAAGACTGGGATTTCTAATGTCTGGATTCTAAGGGCCCTCTATTATATAGGATACCTGACCAACGATGGGGAAGTACAGGCGGTTGGTCGTCGAGCTGGCGAAATGACACCCTCGTTCCGTCGACAATAGAAACTTATGTTGTTTAAATCTATCTGTCCACAAAGATTGCATGGTCTGAAAGGGATTCCTATTACCACCATAGGTCACTCACTGGTCAAACAGAGACAACCAGTTAACTAATCTTGAAGTCATGGGTCTGCACGACGTGGCAACGAGCTATTGGTCTCCACTGCCCACAGGTTTCTACGTCGAATGTCAATGTTGAGGCCTGCTATAACGATTAGTGTCGGCACAACAGAAACCAATTTGTAGTCAGGTCGTACATCTCATAATAAAACATGATTGAACCACATCAGGGATCCTAAGAGACGTTTTTTCCCCCCACTGCCATAAAGAAAATCGATCAATCATTTATTGTACAAGTTTCTTCCAATTAAATTCCCTCTATACCAGAGGTTCTCAACCTTTAAAGCTCGGCGACCCCTTTTTACAATCCCCCACTCTGCCTCGACCCACCCCCACCCTCACACATACACAGCAATAGAAGAAGAGACAAAAACAATACATATTTTTGATGGTCTTAGGCGACCCCTGGTAAATCGTCAATCGACCCCAAAGGGGTCGCGATCCACAGGTTCCAATCCCTTCTCTATACCTTCAAAATTATAATTTAAAAAAATGTTTAATAAAAAACTTTGTCTCAAAAGTGTGAATCATTTATCATGGTTTTGGATCGGATTTGGATGGCTGCATGGTCGTGCTGCATGCGCACTGGACTGTCGTTCGGTCTTCACGATGGTGTCGGGATTATACCCAGCCCGCTGCTAAATGCCGCCGTCCTGAGGGACGTTCGGACTAGGATGTAAATTATCTTTTACTCTGATGAAACATCCGAAACATGTAAAAGGTTTAAATATTTTTATCCTAATATGTATTTCTAGTTTCTTTGTTCTAGCTTGCTGATAAAATTTATGTCTTTTTAATCTATTCCTAAGATTCGATTTTTGTCGCACTAGTGTTGTCTAGACTAGATAATTATCTTCATACATTATTAAATGAGAAAATTTTGAAAAAATTGTCATAGTTAGCAGCTATGTTTCAACCAATCTTATGTGTGTGTATGTGTGTGTGAGTGGTTTATATAACAAACTAATTGGACTTAGTAGTGTAAGAATGTTGTGGACTTAAAAGTGAGACGGGGTGAGACAGGTGGCGGGGAAGGGGGGAAATTAGGTATGCTTAAGTAGCTCGATTACTAAGTAAGGACAAAGTTTCAGTTCAATTATCTATCAGAGGCTTTTATACTTTTATAAAGGTTATATTATATCTAAGGTTAGTAGTCGTTATTCTAATGAGCTATGTTACTTTAGTCTGTTACGTTTAAGATCGTATCATTACATCATTACTATTCAGAATAATGTTTAGTTTTCATACAAGGACGCTAGTATCCAACAGATATAGACCTTGTAAGTTAGATTAAAAACGAAAACATTCAAGCATGGAGTCGCAAGAAGAGGAACCAATGCAGTTGGACAACATTGCGTCAGTTAAAAAGAAAAAAAGCCCCACAACAATCAGTGTACATCCCAGGGAGAACTCAGATGAGGACCAAGAAAGCCGTGAAGTGTGTGCGCTCACGTGCAACGGCAGGAAAAAAAAAAAAAACAAGCTTCCGCTAAGATGCAACCAGTAGTAAAGAAGGGTGAAAAGTTTGTCACCAAGAAAATTGGTGAAGTTAAAAATGGTGGTGAAAGAAAAGTCAGAGTGAAGAGACTGTCTAGATTTTACCCTACTGAAGACAAAGCCAGAAAATTAAAAAGTCATAAAAAAGCATTCAGTCAACACAAAGAGGAACTTAAGGGCGTCTATTACACCTGGAACAGTTCTTATTCTTTTGGCTGGTAGACATAAGGGCAAGAGGGTTGTTTTCTTGAAACAGTTGAACTCTGGACTCCTCCTTGTGACAGGGCCTTACCACTTAATTGGTTGTCCATTGAGAAGGATAAATCAGATCTATGTGATTGCTACTAAAACCAAACTTAATATTAAGGATGTGAAAGTTCCAGATGACTACTTCCGCAGACGTAAACTGAAGAAGCCTCAGCATGCTAAGGGGGGACATATTTAACACTAAGAAAGAGGTTTACACTGTCAATGATGAAAGAAAAGAGGATCAGGCTGTGGTAGACAAACAAATACTGAAGCATACTGGAATTCATCAAGAAGAATTCAGAGAAGAAATTGTTATTTGGTTATTTAGGCGCTACTTTTTCTTTGTCCAACAACCAGTTTCCACATAAAATGGTGTTTTGAACATCAGTTCTTGAAGCATACAATAAAGGTTGAAATTAAAAAAAAAAACTAAGTCAATCAGCCGAGACGAAACTAGGTCAAACACAGTGATAAAGCAATTTGTATTGTATATATTTGACGCTACACACATAAACAAGGATGGCAGAGAGATGATCACAGGTAATAGCCTCTGGAAAAGAGATGGGATTGACAGGAACCGCTTTACAAGAGTGGGTCAAAGAAAGAGAAGACAGAGAGCGAGATGAAAGAGCTAAAGAGAGGGAAGTGAGAGCTAAAGAGACAGAAGCAAGAACTAAAGAGAAAGAAGCTGATTTAGAAATACACAAATTGAGAGTCAGAGAGTTGGAGCTTAGGGAGACCAAAGGAGAACTCAAAGAGCATATTGTTCAGGCTTTCGCGCGGTGTTGATGCTTGGAGGTATATCTAGTGTAGATCTAGGTCTGACTGGAAGTAATGCTGAACTCGAACTACTTCAGTAACACCGGCGAAAGGCCGAAACAATCAAAATAGGTAGTCGACTCTGATGTTGTTTAACAAATATATTTAATAACTAAGAATGGAATCGTCCGATGTCAGCTATGTCCGTAAATTCGTATATCTATTCTACTGCTCTACACGAAGCGTCTTCTTTCTATCGTCACTAAGAGCGTTCTTGTTTTTTACAGATCTGTCACGTCATTTGTCGCTAAGTAAAACTTTCCGCTTATTCCCGAAACAAATAACTAATTCCTAATCATGTCATAACAATATAAAATCTGTATGGAAGCCAAAGTTGCTACCTTTTAATGAAAATGTGGATCAAATGGGTGCATATTTGGCGAGATTTAAAGTGCATGTTCAAGCAACAGATATAGACCTTGTAAGTTAGATTAAAAACGAAAACATTCAAGCATGGAGTCGCAAGAAGAGGAACCCATGCAGTTGGACAACATTGCGTCAGTTAAAAAGAAAAAAAGCCCCACAACAATCAGTGTACATCCCAGGGAGAACTCAGTTAGATGAGGACCAAGAAAGCCGTGAAGTGTGTGCGCTCACGTGCAACGGCGGGAAAAAAACAAACAATGAAACCACTGAATCAAACACATAAACTTTAATCAGCTGTACTGCATATCACACACGCTGGTCTCTGTCTGACAACGAAACACACTTCCGGTCATTCGCGCAGAATGTAAAAATAGATTATACATACATACACACATTCATCCGTGACAAAGATGGTCTCTACATTTTTTACTTAAACTGTCCCCATCTTCCTTTTGCTTTTCTCAAGTCTGCTATCCTTTAGAACCCACAATGCTTTACTTTAACAGGAACTCTAAAGAATAAAAAAAACAACAGTACAAACCATATATATATATATATATATATATAGTGATTTTTTCATTTCATCCCCCGGTCATTAAATATTTTCCTTTTTCATTGTTTAATTGTGCTGTTAAGGCTCTGACTTTAAGCCCTCATTTCATCTAATATATAAATATGATACTGTCGAATGCTTTTTAAATTTTTTGATATGTTACTAATGAGTTTATAGTGTTTCCTCTTCCACTTTGCATTCTTGACGAGAATGCGTATAATATATTGTAAATCTTGGTGTGTACTTATCTATAGCGCTTATATTGGATATATATATATTTATAGCTTTTATATAGCGCTACTTTCATGCTTATAGCATGCTCAGAGCGTTTTGGTCCAATCTCTTTTGTGGACCAGTGGGGGGGGGGGGGGGGGGTATCTAGGAGTTTTCCGTGCTGCCTTTCGGGTGTCGAACCTCGAGCCAAGCCAAGCCAAGTTCAAGCCACTTAGCCTCTCGACCACGCTTCCCACTGGGTGTGTAGGATGTAATATTATAATATTATCCTGCGCATGGCATAATGATCAAAAGCCAAGGTTTGGTGGAAGTACGACCGTTTCACTTTATTTTATTTTTCATTCAATCTTTTTCTTGAAATTTTTAGCCTTAAAATAAGGTTTTATTTTTTTTCTAATAAAGTCTGACTTCACCCATATCAGAATAACACTTTTTTTATATATTTACATTACCTCTATATTTATACATGTTAAATTTGTATAGTTTTTAATGGCATTTAATTTTAATTTTATTCCTATCTAACATGTTATACTTTTTGTCATTTAAATAAAAAATTTCATGACCAGGGGATGAAATGACCGGAGATGAAACGACCTGTGATGAAGTGACCGGGATATATATATATATATATATATTGTAGTAACTCCAATGGTGGACTGAAAGGGTTAATGTGTCAATAGACAAGGGACAGTACTGCTAAGAACCGCAAGTATGACCTGTGTTGTGGTCATGTGATCAAGAGCCTTCACGGTCGAGTGACAATGTGTAAGAAAGGAGGCAAGTCCAGGACAGCAAGAGAAGGACTGTGCTGTAACTTGTGAGTCCTCGAAAATATAGCTGTACGAGCTAGAGAGACTTGTAGTGATTAGTTAGGCAGTTCTGTATTCTAGCAAAGCATTTGAAGTCAGTGTAGCCAATTGTGTTTATTGGCTGTTGTTGATGTATTTGTTATTAAACCGCCACATTGTTTATTGAAGCTCTTGTTGTCAAGCCTTGTGTTAGATATGCTGTTGTGTTTAGCAGTGTTTACAGAAGGCCTGGTAGAGAAAATCGTGACACTATACATGTATCACAGAACTATATAATCATGCAAATTCATGAAATAAAGCCATTTCTTGTTTGTTTCCATTAAGATAATGCATAGAAATCATAGATCGAAATAATTCACGTCTATTGATTTTAGTCATCTTATGTACAATTAAATAGATGGATTTTGTTTTTATGTATCTAAAAATTTCAAAGTAATAATTATCAGAAGAGAGCGCACTTTTTTTTTGATGTTTAATTACTAGATCTAGATCTAAACATTAAATTATATATTACATAGGTTAGGGTTGAAAAAAATCGTAGTTCTGATAATTACTTTACAAAACAACGCCTTGTTTCATCTTTTTTAAAGGTTTTTCACGACATTTTTCATAGTGTTAAAAGATCTCCATGTCCAGTCTAGATATATATATATAGGTCTGTGGTCCATACATTTTACACCAACAAAGTACGTCTCTTCGAATAAGTGACATCTATTATAAATCTATAACTTCAAGCGTCGACAAGAATCCCCTGGAGACCGGCGTAATTAACAGAGCGTTATGGCTGCCCTGTCAATAAAGACAAGAAAACAACATTAGCATAATGAAAGCGTCAGAGGAGAAAATCAAGGCAACTCAAGCTCCAGCTGGAATAGTCTGCCCAGTACACTCCAACATTCCAGGTTCTTAACTCTTTCTCTCCTAATTGACGATACCAGCGTTGATTCCACCAGAATGGGGTAAATAATTACGGAGAGAAAGAGTTAATTGTCTTGCAAGTAACATGAGGAGGTACGAGACTTCACTAAAGCCCTCAAGCCCCTGTATGACAAGTGTGATTATCATCGTATTATGAATGCAGCTGGCATGCACACCAGAAGTAGAAAGGAGAGTGAAAGTGCAACAGTGTCTGATGATTACAGATGTTCAATCTGTGACTACAGGCTGTGTATCAATGATGCTTGTAAAATGTTTTACATGTTTCGGATGTTCCTTCAGAGTTGAAGATAGTTTACTTCCTGGTCCAAACCTCCCGCAGGACGACGGGGGATGGGAGCGGGCAGGGTTTAAACCCAGGACCATCGATAAATCCAAACAACAATCTAGCGCGCACGACCAGGCAGCCATCCATGATTGGCCTCTTTAATCACATGATAAGCTGCAAATGGTGATGATCGTGTCTCGAGACGTAACATTCCACAGACAGACGAATATCATAGAGACTTATTCACCAATAAACATTTATCTAGAGAGCAGCTCAACTCAATTTTATTTTGTAAATTTCATCAAATGAGTTTTAAGCCAGTTCTGACGCTTGAGAGTAGGGCGCTTCCGGGGGGGTCTCAGTGTCGAAAACTTGACTTTTAAATTTTAGGATTTTTATGGCAACTTCATCCAGCTCTAATCGTTACATAACATTAATAGGGAAACAAGGAAAGGCAGTTGGTCGTTGTACTGGTCACATGACACCAGTGTGCCAAAAAAAAACAGGAGACGTTTGCATAAAAAATTACAAGGTCTGAAAAGGGCACTTGACTTTACTAGCCTCCTTTATTCGAAAAGGTGTCTGGCAACCCCACGGAAGCGTCACTACTATTGAGATTCCAAACCGAACCGGAATATAGCGCAAAAACATATTAGCTACCCCTCCCACTCATGGAGACGCCCCTGTTCAATGTCATAAACACCGACAAGAAAACACGTTTGACGAAAGACAGGAACATAAATACATTGACAAGATGAAAAGATATTCCAGTAGTGCTGACCACAATGGCTTGACACAAGATAACACTCGTTGGTTTAGTGTGACCATCATTATGTGACTGCCACAGAGAGTTTCCTCTGTCAACGACACTCACAAAGTCATCCCTATGTAAACTAGCTTTAGTCTTGATGTGAGATTCAATAGTTAGATCAGAAAATGCAACACGAGTCTCTTCATTTAACCATGCATTGACTTTTTTTTTAAAAAAAGGATTATATTTCTGTTGTTTTATTTACTGACTAATTTTCCCGCCTAAAATTTAAACTGACATCTGTTTCGTTGATTGGTTGACGTGACATATCAAATGATCAAGGTTTTTATTTCCCCTAATCATTTTATATGTCGTGACATATCTGTCTAATAAAGTGTCGTTTATTTTTATTGAATAAAAAACTCTATACTGAAGCTATTCTAAAAAAAATATTTATACCTTATTGCGAACAAAATAACATATTGTCTAGCAGAAGATTATAGTGTTAATCAAGACATGTGAAACGAACAGAAACCGAACTGAACTCGAAACACTATTACGATGAACCTAACCGAACCCGAACTCAATAACTGATCGGTGCGAACCAAACCGAACGAACCGTCTTTATCGAACTGAATCATGATTTTGCAATATTCTACTTGGGGAAAAAAAGTTTTCAGCGGCTTGATTTGACAGTTATTTTTAATGCTAAGAAAATTCTTCTGCATTCTTGAGCTGGCCTTGTCCTTGACATCTTATGTCTGCATTCTTAGCTGGCCATGTTCTTGACATCTTGTGTCTGCATTCTTGAGCTGGCTTTGTTCTTGACATCTTATGTCTGCATTCTTGAGCTGGCCTTGGTCTTGACATTTTGTGTCTGCATTCTTGAGCTGGCCTTGTTCTTGACATTTTGTGTCTGCATTCTTGAGCTGGCCTTGTTCTTGACATCTTGTGTCTGCATCTTCCCGGAGTCAATATGGGTTGTTTTTTTTTGGTATTGACAAGAAGGGTGACGTACTCCTTATTGTTTTAATGGGAGAGTTAAAGAAACAAAAAGGAGACTCTGAATGTAGAAACTTCCATGAAAAGTGGACAGATCCAATTGTTTGTGTAGCATAAAAATATGCCGTCAAGTTTGATTTGTATAGAGCTGTTTGTGACTTTTTCTATAGAACGTAATGTTAACCAGCATTATGAAATCGAAAACATAAACAAATAAAACGACACTCGAAGTACGAGCCGCGAAGATAATATCTCTTAGAGATTAGTGGATTGACGAGAATATTTACCAAGAGAGAACAGGAAAAGTAAGGACAGGCTACAGAGTTATTGCTCACATTTTAAGTAATAAATGAAGCCATTTTTTTTTCAACGGCGAATGCGAAAAATGGGGAGGGTGTACTATCACTGATGGAAGAAATGTGCCATGAAAAGAAAAATGCAGTTGAAGCCGACACCCTGTTTCACATGACTAATAGAACTGAGTTCAAAATATTTTCTATTGCCGCCGACTTATCTGATACCACTCAACTCTTAGTACTTATCTGATACCACTCAACTCTTAGCACTTATCTGATACCACGCAACTCTTAGCACTTATCTGATACTGCTCAACTCTTATTAATTATTCGCGGTACAAAAAGAAATTTTAAAATCGCAGAAGAGATAGTTGCTATGAGGAGCGCGCATGAGACAACTACTGCCAAAGACCTGTTCATAGAAGTTTCAGACATCTTTGGTAGAAATTAGTTGGCGTGACTATGATACCACCAGAAGTATGGCTGGATGTCAGAAAGAGTTATTAGAAAAAAATGTGAAGTGATACAGAACCTCTGTCTCATGGTGTTAAATCAGGACCATGTGATGATGTTATCAGCACTGTACATTTTATACCATTTCGACTGCACAATTTCTAAGAATGTTCTGTCAGAGATAGAGTCTGTATATTAAAACGTTGTATATTACAGTGAAGTGCGGGGCTGGTTAGGTTGTGCCACAATATGTAGAGGGGATTTACATAGTTTTGTTTCGGATAAACTTCCTACATCCTATGAATTAGTCTCAATACAATATATCCATGGGTTTTCATGAAAATGTTTTATTGTTATTTAATATATTTTGTCTCGTTTCTGTTATGTGGCCCACTACACAAGTGTCGGAAATTAAAATGGCCCGTTGTTTATACTCTATTTTATGTAATAAATTGAATTGAACATTTATAGTAATATTATGTAATGTTATTTAAATTATAGGATCGATTCCCATTTCAATGTTAATTTTACGTTATTTATTGAGATTTGTAATGTATGAATAATTTGAATGAATACAAAAGGCAGTATGACGTTATTAATAGTAACTGTTACAATGAGTGGGGTGGTTAGTGCGTCTAGATATATTCAGAAGTAAATTTGATAAAAATGGAAATAATTGTTTTGTGTGAAGAAATAACAGAATAATTCTTTGCAAAAAAATATTTAAGCCTTCATGTAGAAATCATGCAAAGTACTTAAAACTTTATGTGAAACAAAAATACTTTTTTTAATTGTACATTCTCCCGACCTATTTACTGCATTATGCAGTCTACAATGTTACATTATAAATCCATAAGTTCTTATTGTACAACAAGGCAAAGCACTGAAGGAGTTCAAACTAATTCGTCTTTCTTTGGTACAAGGCTTTGGCGATAAGGACTGTCTGCAGTGCGATAATGACTTGGTGACTGACAAGGGGATGTAATCGACTATTAGAAAGGGAAACTATAACAGGAAGTGAGACAACTGTTCCTGTTATACCGATAACAGCTCTTCCGGTTGAGCCCAAAGTATGATAACCCAGCTTTTGTTCATTATTTGTTGTCAATTCAGATAATAATGAGTTCATTATTGTTAATTATTTTGTTTGATATCGAATAAGGAAAATAATTTCAACATTATTGATACAAATTGTTTTAAATGAGGAGTTATTTCCCTTAGATATTATGTTATGTTTTTTTTTTTTTTTTTATGATTTTTTTCCATAACTAATGGGTCAGTTTTGTTTTTTTATTGCCTCGTGTCTTTTCAATGCTATGGAATAATTGTGCAAATTTTAAACGTGATCCGAGAATGAGTGTGGGGAGAAATAACGTGTAACAAACGTTTTGACAGACAGAGTGGGTTCATATAAGCTCTGTGACAATCTTCAACCAACTCTATAAACTCAAAAGTCTTTCTGTCACTGAACTTTCAGTTCAACTTTCAATCCCCTATTTATATAATCAAGAACGAAAGACTGCCTCGTGGTTACATCAGAATCTATATCTCTAATACACAACAAATTATCTGCCATAATTGTACTTATGGTTACATCAGAAACAGGCACGCACATTCCATAAAATCACCTCAAAGTCCACATATTGGAATATATTAACCAAATTGTAACAGCATTTTAAAAAATGAGTTTGATTTCTGGCAACACTTTGGCTATCACGCGACGGTGTCAATACATATAGACATTTTTTTTTCTCTGATGTCGGGGATTCTCAATTTTTCAGTAATTTGAGAGTGCAAGAAAAAGAGAATGAAAAAAAAGGACACAGAAAGAGAAAGAAAAAAAAAGACAAATTTAAAAAATGAACTAAAGAAAGAGAAAGAAAAGTTCATTTGTGTGCCTTGTCTTTCTCAGAACAAAGCTTACAAAATATTTATAAAATTTAAAAAAAAACATTTTCTCACGTAGAGCTATTTGACTTAATTAATTTCATAACTAAATACTCGTAGAACATAATTATATATATTTTAAAGGGAAGGGATGTCTGTAATTTATAAGATATGTAAAGGGAAATCAATCAGATCGCTGGCTACAGAAGTAGCAGACTATAGAATATATAGATTTATATGAGATATTTTTATTTCTTATATATCGCACATTGTATTGAAGATCTTGATCTATGGCAGATAACTTTAAATAGCTAACTATTTGGAGTACCCGGTGTAGAGAAAATAGTTTCAGCTTTCTAGTTTAGAAGGTATACGATAAATTGTATGCACCTTTTTTTTTTTTCACTGCAAAAACAAATTTCATAGCTTTTTTCACACGTAGCACGGCTTACCTCTACTGCAGCGTATGCAAAGGTGATCTTTTAAAACACCGTCCATGCCATTGTGTAGAATTGAGGACTTACCGTGAAAATCTCCAATTATGAATGCTATACTTTTTCGTTAAGTGTTTTCTTTTCTTTTATTTACCCAGATCACTAATGCTGATTCATTCTTTGAAAAGAAGGAAATCACAATAATTATTCAGATGAGTACCTCTTCTTCTTCCTCTTTCTCATTCTTATGTTGGAGGGTTTCAGATGACTAGACCAATATCCATTATGGACTGCTCAGTGTTTCCACGTCACTAAGATGTGTGAGTATAACAAGATATCGAAAGGCACAGTCTCTATAAAAATTTCGAAAGACAAGAAGACGTTTATCAATGCTTTTGAACCCAGGTTTTCTGTTATTGTCAAACCAAGGTCTTCAGGTCAGAGAAAACAAATTTTTCCAAGACAACAAAAATGATTTTTCAAGTCAAACAAAATAATATTTTCAAGACAGTTAAACCAAGTTTTCGAGACTGTCAAACATGTGTATGTGATAGACTAAGCTAGGTTTTCAAAGCAGACAAAAAAGTTTTACTCAAGACACAGCCATTCTGTAATTTCTTTATACACGATTATTACATATGAGGTCTAAGCTTAAATAAAAATCCCTTAATTAGATAAAAGCGCCAGGTACACAATCCGATAATAGCACACTCAAAAACAGTTATTAGCACAATAAGAAAAAAGCACAATCAAACCACCATTCAATCAGACGAAAGTTGAATCACACAATCCAGTTTTGACCCGGAATGTCTAAAAAACTATCACCCGGTATCAAATCTTCCCTTACTGTCAAAGCTTCTGGAGCGCATCGTGTTAGCGCAAATTCTTTCTCATCTTGAACAGTACTGTCTCTTGGAAGAATTTCAATCTGCATATAGCAAGTGCCGTAGCCCAGAGACAGCAGTGGTCAGGGTACTAAACGACTTACTTCACAATTCCGACAAAGGCCACATATCAATTCTTTCCATGCTGGACTTGTCCGCAGCCTTTGATACGCTAGACCATGAAATTATGATGGCCAGATTCTCTGCAACTTTTGGTTTAGCAGGAGTCGTCCTAAAGTGGCTTGGATCCTACCTGAGGGAACGCAACCAAAGTGTCGTTGTTAGCGGGACAGAATCAACAAGCTTACTTTTGAAGTATGGAGTATCCCAGGGATCAGTTCTAGGCCCAGTACTGTTCACTATGTATACATACACTATCTTTCGACCCACACATAAGTCAGCTCTGCAAAGGTCTTTATCTGCAGCTGCGCAGATTAGGCCAGATCCGACCATATTTAACAACGGAGTCAACAAAAACGCTAGCTGTGGCATTCATACTCTCCCGCCTTGACTACTACAACGCCGTGCTAGCAGGTATACCTGATGACAAAATAGCTAGGTGCAACGTATACAGAACAACGCCGCTCGAATAGTCCTTAAAAAAAACTAGGCAAGATTCTGCTACTACGCTAAAAAAAATTAAATTTAAACAGATAGGTCTTAGTGTTCTTCTTAAAGCGCACGCTCCATTGGCTTCCCGTGAAAGCGAGAATCGATCACAAGGTCGCCACACTTTGTCATCAGTGTATATATAACAACGAGATGCCCTTGTACCTTAGAGAACTGATTACTCCATATGTCCCCCAGAGAGCCCTGCGCTCAATGGACTCAACGCTTTTAGTAGTGCCACGTTTCTCCCTTAAAAGCTACGGTCTGAGGGCTTTTTCAGTGCACGGACCAAAGGTTTGGAACTCACTCGCCATTGATCTCAGACAGACAACACGCTACACCATTTATAAGAAGAACATTAAGACCTAACTGTTTCAAACTTTTTTAGTGCACGGACCAAAGGTTTGGAACTCACTCCCCACTGATCTCAGACAGACAACACGCTACACCACTTTTAAGAAGAACATTAAGACCTAACTGTTTCAAACTTTTTTAGTGCACGGAGCAAAGGTTTGGAACTCACTCGCCATTGATCTCAGACAGACAACACGCTACACCACTTTTGAGAAGAACATTAAGACCTAACTGTTTCAAACTTTTTTAGTGCACGGACCAAAGGTTTGGAACTCACTCGCCATTGATCTCAGACAGACAACACGCTACACCACTTTTGAGAAGAACATTAAGACCTAACTGTTTCAAACTTTTTTAGTGCACGGACCAAAGGTTTGGAACTCACTCGCAATTGATCTCAGACATACAACACGCTACACCACTTTTGAGAAGAACATTAAGACCTAACTGTTTCAAACTTTTTTAGTGCACGGACCAAAGGTTTGGAACTCACTCGCCATTGATCTCAGACATACAACACACTACACCACTTTTGAGAAGAACATTAAGACCTAACTGTTTCAAACTTTTTTAGTGCACGGACCAAAGGTTTGGAACTCACTCGGAATTGATCTCAGACATACAACACACTACACCACTTTTGAGAAGAACATTAAGACCTAACTGTTTCAAACTTTTTTAGTGCACGGACCAAAGGTTTGGAACTCACTCGCCATTGATCTCAGACAGACAACACGCTACACCACTTTTGAGAAGAACATTAAGACCTAACTGTTTCAAACTTTTTTAGTGCACGGACCAAAGGTTTGCAACTCACTCGCCATTGATCTCAGACAGACAACACGCTACACCACTTTTGAGAAGAACATTAAGACCTAACTGTTTAAAACTTTTTTAGTGCACGGACCAAAGGTTTGGAACTCACTCGCCATTGATCTCAGACAGACAACACGCTACACCACTTTTGAGAAGAACATTAAGACCTAACTGTTTCAAACTTTTTTAGTGCACGGACCAAAGGTTTGGAACTCACTCGCCATTGATCTCAGACAGACAATACGCTACACCACTTTTGAGAAGAACATTAAGACCTAACTGTTTCAAACTTTTTTAGTTCACGGACCAAAGGTTTGGAACTCACTCGCCATTGATCTCAGACAGACAAGGCGCTACACCACTTTTGAGAAGAACATTAAGACCTAACTGTTTCAAACTTTTTTAGTGAACGGACCAAAGGTTTGGAACTCACTCGCCATTGATCTCAGACAGACAAGGCGCTACACCACTTTTGAGAAGAACATTAAGACCTAACTGTTTCAAACTTTTTTAGTGAACGGACCAAAGGTTTGCAACTCACTCGCCATTGATCTCAGACAGACAACACGCTACACCACTTTTGAGAAGAACATTAAGACCTAACTGTTTCAATTTTTTTTAGTGCACGGACCAAAGGTTTGGAACTCACTCGCCATTGATCTCAGACAGACAACATGCTACACCACTTTCAAGAAGATTATTAAGACCTAACTGTTTCAAACTTTTTTAGTGCACGGACCAAAGGTTTGGAACTCACTCGCCATTGATCTCAGACAGACAACACGCTACACCACTTTTAAGAAGAACATTAAGACCTAACTGTTTCAAACTTTTTTAGTGCACGGACCAAAGGTTTGGAACTCACTCGCCATTGATCTCAGACATACAACACGCTACACCACTTTTGAGAAGAACATTAAGACCTAACTGTTTCAAACTTTTTAGTGCACGGACCAAAGGTTTGGAACTCACTCGCCATTGATCTCAGACAGACAACACGCTACACCACTTTTGAGAAGAACATTAAGACCTAACTGTTTCAAACTTTTTTTAGATTTGTTTTTGATTTCTACAGTCGTGTTTGTGTTTGTCATGTTATTAGAGCGCCTCGAGCCTACAGTTTGTCATGTTATTAGAGCGCCTCGAGCCTACAGTTTGTCATGTTATTAGAGCGCCTCGAGCCTACAGTTTGTCATGTTATTAGAGCGCCTCGAGCCTACAGTTTGTCATGTTATTAGAGCGCCTCGAGCCTACAGTTTGTCATGTTATTAGAGCGCCTCGAGCCTACAGTTTGTCATGTTATTAGAGCGCCTCGAGCCTACAGTTTGTCATGTTATTAGAGCGCCTCGAGCCTACAGTTTGTCATGTTATTAGAGCGCCTCGAGCCTACAGTTTGTCATGTTATTAGAGCGCCTCGAGCCTACAGTTTGTCATGTTATTAGAGCGCCTCGAGCCTACAGTTTGTCATGTTATTAGAGCGCCTCGAGCCTACAGTTTGTCATGTTATTAGAGCGCCTTGAGCCTACAGTTTGTCATGTTATTAGAGCGCCTCGAGCCTACAGTTTGTCATATTATTAAACAGCGCGTTATAAATAAAATAACTATTATTATTATTAATAATATTATCAAAACATAACAGTGGAAGAGAACAAAAAAGCAAAGTTATTTATCAATTCCATTTCGAGGCGTCTTTGTTTCTAAGTCAGTTTGTTAAGCTCTTAATCTTGGAGAACTTTCAGCAGTTGTTCAGTACTGAATGACAGTACCCCTAAGATTTGATTAACAGCATTGAAAGAAAACAAAAAATGGATGCTTTGTTATAGAGAATAAAACAGTTCTATTTTTTTTTGATACTGACCTTCACCAATAATAAGTCCACAATATATTATGGTGCAAGGTTTTTTAAATTTGTCTATGGCAGTGGTTCCCAAACTTTTTTGTCTGGTAGACCCCTTGCCATGTTTTCTGGTTTTCGGTAGACCCCCTGCTTAACTTGCAAATTTTTGCAAACTCATAAACATTTAAAAAACAAAACAACACATTTCTATATGTATTGAGTTGAAGAGTGAAAAAGTAATTTAAAACTGCATATTTTTAGTTATAGAGAACTAACGTTTTAATGATTCAAATTTAAACCAATTAAAAAAAAACAATTAATATGTATTGCTAGAATAACCAAAACACACTGGAAATGTTTAATATTTTTGCAAGTTTATCATCCGTTGCTATGAATATTATGTTTCGTATAGGATTTATAGGCTAACTACCCACCTAGCAGAAGGACAACAGACCTTAACTTTTGCTGCCTTGCAACTATAGGGGCCTACCCAAACGTGGGAAAGGTTTCGTGGGTTACCCTGTGGAAAAATAAGGAGACTGCTACCATTATGCAGTTAATAGCGCACAGCGCTACACCTTATGAGACCTGTGATGCCGTTGATCCCAATCTGTACATATGTCGTTTGCAAAGAATTATATAAGAAGCTTTTAGTTTTAAAACTCATGCCATGGATGTGCCCTTGAACTGTATTATTGCTTATAGAAATTTGTTTTATTTTATCAGATGTAGGTTTGTGTAAAAGGGCTTGTACAATTAATGTTTGACCTATGCTGTTTTCCGTATTTTGCTATAAGTAAAGGCTTCAAAGGTTGTCATGGCCAGGGGTATCAATTGGGATAAGCCCGCATTGTCTATTAAAATACTCCCAATGGCATGCGTCTCAAATAGCCTCTGACAACTAAGTCCAGCACCTGGCCTGCTCGTGTGGCTTAGATATTAAACCCGGCGAAACTGCTCTTACTAACAGGTGAAGGGGTGAAGGCGAATACCTGGAGCATCAAAACCAGGAGGTTCAGGTAGATGAAGCTCGTCAGCCTAGTAAGGCAATTCATCTAGGAG
This sequence comes from Biomphalaria pfeifferi, assembly GCA_030265305.1. Classification (NCBI taxonomy): domain Eukaryota; kingdom Metazoa; phylum Mollusca; class Gastropoda; family Planorbidae; genus Biomphalaria; species Biomphalaria pfeifferi. The sequence goes on from JASAOG010000079.1 coordinate 2,837,179, forward strand.
AGGAGTACTCTGACTTCAAACCCCGCTGCCTTGCGGTACTAAGGCTTCAGGAGACAACCTCGAGGAAAAATCAGGAGTAAAGCCTCATAGGCATTGGGAATAGCAACTATGACAATCCCTCCGGCAGCTTCTGCAACTGAGCTGGTGCCAAATGTAATGCGAAGCGTTCCTTTGGATCTCATCAGCAAGATCAAGAGAGGGATCATGACGCAGGGGCTACCCATGACCCCTTTATCTAAGGCCCAGGAATGCGCCACGGAGAGGAAACTCTGGTGCTGCTGCAAAGCGGCTAAATATATAAGTAAAGACATATTGTTAGATGCCCACAAACCATCATCTTCTCTATATTATGATGTGGAAGAGAGATTTTTTTGTGGGTCTATTCTGAACTTTATATTTGAGTGTTCTAAAGTTTTTCAAATCTTTATCTATTTTTGTAAGGTTGGCATCATCTCAGATGATCCTCCAACGTAATTGGTTTCATATCGTCTTTAAAAAAGTCACTTAGGCAACCGCTTGTTTGACAAGGAAAGAATGAATCCTTATTTTAAATAATCAACGCTGTACAGACTAAATTTCTTTTGTTAAACATTAGTTACAAGTACACAAAATTAAGCTATTTAAATAAGTGTTGAAATTAAATACAATTTTTTGTTTGAATATCAGGATACATATTTAAAGGATTAACTAAGGTGCAAATAATATATTAGTGTATAGTATGACAGAATTACATTAATTAAATGTAAAAATTAAAGTCACGACCAACTTAAATGAAATCCATTAACGTAGACCCCCGTGGACATCTCATAGACCCCCAATTAATTTTTTCCCTTTCGTAGACCCCTTGGAAGTCTTCATAGACCCCTGGGGGTCTATATAGACCACTTTGGGAATCACTGGTCTATGGGAACAGATGTGATCAATAAGAAACAAAAGGAATGCAGGGGAATTAAAAAATAATAATTATGTTTATGACTCTTTTGTTACTTCCCCTTCTGTGCCCAAGGGAAGCAACTAAGTTTCCTAATAAATCATCTGCATAGGATTGTGTTGCCCACGCCTGCATCGAGTTCCCCTAAATTACAAAGCTTAACATCCGAAGATAGAGGTGACGTCATTTTAGACTTTTCAGTCCGGAAATAAGATGGTGAAAATGAAACCGGAAGTGCATGGGTCAAAGTAAAACGCTATTAGATCTAATTCAGGACAAAGTAATATTTTTTTAATGGAACTTTATTACTTTTGTGTCTATTATCTTATCTTATATAATACAGACGTTACTCACCAAAAAAAGAAGATGATTCCTAAACGTCATGCATACAGTCATGCATATAATCAGTCATAACAATTATGTGAGGATAAACTCGACACATCTTAATAAAGCATTTAACTTCATTTATACAATATAATTGTACATTTATTCTTAGACTAGCCGAATATGTCCCGCTTCTGCGGGCCTTAGTTTGGGTATTACTGATCTACTGAATTGAATATAGATCTATGTCAAGCATGGAGAATGTTCCCTTCACATTTTTAATTATTTTGTTCAGAAAATAAAAGTAGAGTGTGAAAACGGGTTTACCCGATTTGTTAAAAAAGTTTCGTTCTTTAGTAGAGATATAATTAGGTACTTTTTGTCTATTTTAGGGCCTTCCGGTTGCGTGAGGAATATTAAACATACACCTCGGTCGCCGCCATGCTCTAAGGAACAATTATGCCTAGTTTGATCAAGATTGGTGAAACGGTATTGATTTTTATTCGGGACATACATACATACATACATACTTACATACATACATACATACATACATGCATGCATACATACATACATACATAAATACATACGCCCAGGGCCGCCGCGAGGGTTGTGGCCGCCTGCGTGCGAAATTTAAAAATGCCGCCCTTCCCTCCCCCCCCCCCCCCTTTTTTTTTTCCTTTAGAAAAAAAAACTCCATTAAGACTGAGCTGGACACTGTTCTAAAAGTGCCCTTTGATTTAAATCCATTTTTTTTTTTTTTTTTTGTAGACCATTCCATTTTTCCTTTCATGTTCGCACCGTTGTCTTATCCCTCAAGTACAACTATGAACCATGAACTAGGAACAATTTCAAATAATAAATGCCTACAGAAATCTAATAACATGGAATATTATATTACATACTAGAAACAGATCTCGTTCTGACTACTCGCTTAAGCTCCTTAAGTATTTGCAACGATTATAATTGATGAGCTGCGGCGGCTATATAACAATGAACTGAGTAATTGATCATGATCTATATACAATATCTCGATAACTTTGCTCAACAGTGTTATATAGGTCTGGACGTGGAAATGTTAAATGGTTTGTTATTGTACGTTCAAGCATAATCCACACACACAAAAAAAAGCCGTTGTCAGTGGAACTTTTCAACGTACTGTAAGCTTTCATAATAATTATCACGATTGTATTTTAGAGAGATGTGCATTGTATCCACAATCATGTGACATACACAGATTCAAAATTGCCTAAAAATGTATCCAACAAATGTAGCAACTCAGCGCTGAATATTTTTCTTGAGTTTAAAACGAAGTAAATAATATAAATTAAAAGTCAACAATAACTTGAAATAAAACATAGTAAGGCAGTGTTTCTCACATTACCGGGTGGCGACTTCCTGGATAACATTTTCATTCGAGCACCCTTTAAAAGCTGGAGCCCAGAGGAGCAATGTGAGCTTACACAGTGAGATCCGTGAGTTGTTTTCTTTTTTTTTTGTTTTTGCTTTTTTGTTTAGAATGTAATAAAATAGAAAAGAAACTTAGTCACAAATTTTAAGGTTTTATTTTTAGCCTACATTAATTGAACACTGTGTGTAGAATCCAAATGAACGTCATGAAAGTTCACTATAATTCTTACGCGTTGCAAAAATAAAGTTCATCCTGGGGGTAGAATTGAAGATAAGACAGGTTTCCGCTCAAGTCAGTAAAGGGGTCTGAACATTTTTTTCGCCACACCCCCCCCCCCCCCCCCAAATGTTGTTAGTTGGTTGTTGGCTTGTAGCTCAAGACAGCTTGTAGATCTGAACCGATGTAAGCGTTTTATATTTTGTTAATACCTAAACTTTAAATAACTTGAACAAATGTTTTGTGAGCAAAAACTGAATACAATTGTTATTATTTACGATTTAACTTGAGGTAAAATACAGATCTAATAGTAATGAAATAAACTGATATTTAAATAAAATCTAAGCTCACAGCAAAAATAAAGTCCTTACTCTTTGATAATCACCTATCAATCGATTAAACTCTTCTTACCGCCGCCTAGGAAACACACACACTCCTTAACATCCCCCATTATTAAGGACGTTGGGCCCTCCCCCAATCAGTGAATATACTTTTCAAATTGACTTTTTTAATTACCAGTAATAGATCTACTTACAGTGCGGGCTATTCGATTTAAAACAAATATTACAAACAAACCACAAAAATTCAAGGCCAGAAATGAGTAGGCGCCTATGGAAAAAGCCGTGGGAATTCCTAGTACGCTGCTCTATTTTTTTTGTTTCTAGTTTCAGAAATAATTTCTCATGTACGAATATCGTTTATATTTTCAATGGTAATGGAATAATTTTGAATTGATATAAAATATTTAAGTAATTTTTTTATTTTCCTAATTTTCTTTTTAAAGTAACCTTGGAATAATGATTTCGCCGCCCCCTAAAGTCGGCCGCCTGCGTGCAATGCACACATTGCATACGCCTGACATTCTGCTTTATATATTTGATTAATGATATAGGTAACAATCTTTATGCTTTCATTCTTAGTTCTACCCATTGTGTCACTGGTCTCTTAAGATAAAACATAAATACTGTTGTAAACAAAAAAAGATTCCCTTGCTATGGTACAACCATATATATCTTTACCATTCATTAACACTACCATCAGTAAACACCATCAACACAGACTTCCGTTCCTCACGCCATCACCAGGGTGGACTCCTCTCAGCATCAACTAGCCAAGGTAGCAGTGCTACACTCCGCGACGCCCCCAGCTCTTTCTTAATGACATATCTGTCCCTATGTATTGTCTGGTCTACTGGTCACTTTATTACTGACTTCCTACCTAACTCTCTGTAGTTCAAGATAATGATTATTAAAAAAAAAAAAAAGCTTATTCTTCATCTCTGTAAAGTGTTGTGGAGTGTGTGAGTGTTTGTAGTATGATGGTGGGAAAGAGTTAACAATCGGTTGGTGGCTATGCAAAGTGAATGATGCAAGATAAGCGGCAATGTCGTAAGCTCTTATGTGTACGCTAGACGACTCCAGAATGCCAGAGTGAAAAGACGTATTTTTGTAGTGTGTAAGATTTTGTTCAAAATACCATTTTGTTTTATTAATTAAGTCTAACTACATTTATTTCATTTCATCTCCAGTTTTATTTGTCTATAGTGTAAAAAAAGTTATATTTAGTTTTGTTCTCAAAAAGTTTTTTCAAGTTATATTAACCTATAACAGTATAGTTGTCTACCAGCAGCTACAAGTCAACAACCGGTAACAACATCCAGTCTCGCGCTTCAAATATATGTAAAATTGGATTCTATTTCTAATACATGTAAAATTTGAGTCCACTTCTCATACATATTATCTACTTTCAATTAATATCTTTTTCAATGAAACATAGTTTTAATTCTTCTTAAGTTATAGCGTTTCATTTGCCGATGATACTAAAAAAGAATGAATATATATAGTTCGTCCATCGTGGTTTGATGATGACCACTTTGTCATCCAGGGGGCTGAGGGCTTTGCACTGGGGTTTTATGCCTCCTCATGTGGCTAGTGAGACCTATGTGAGCCCGGAATGTTCGGCCGCACACTGGGCAGGTTATTCCAGCTGGAGATAGTGTCGTTTGCCTTGCTTTTCTTTTCTGGCGTTTTTCTTCTGCCAGTGTTGTTCTTTTTTCCTCAGCAACCTGTGCGCCAGTTTTCACAGAGCAACCCTATGATGCTCTGTCATGTGCCTCTGTCTCCCAGGTGCCTGGGTCTATGCTGAACGCCTTCAGAGAAGCTTTGAGGGTGTCCCTTAAGCGCTTTCTTTGACCACCTTACGAGCGCTTTCCTTCGCTTAGTTGGCCATACAAGAGTCGTTTAGGGATGCGGTGGTCTTCCATTCTGTAGACGTGACCTGCCCATCGCAGCTGGGACTACATCAGGATTGTGTGGATGCTTTGCAGACACGCTTTTCGAAGAACTTCTGTATCTGGTATTTTGTCTTGCCATTTGACATTTATTATGACGTGGGGTATGCGCTCGATGATCTAGGGTCCAGGGTTCCAGATAAATCACCAGATGAGATAAATCCCCAAATGAGATAAATCGTCAGATGAGATAAATCATTCAGTGAGATTTTCACCAGGTGAGATAAATCATTAGATGAGATAAATCACCACTTGAGATAAATCACCAGATGAGATAAATCACCAGATGAGATAAATCACCAGATGAGATAAATCACCCGATGAGATAAATCATCAGATGAGATAAATCATTCAGTGAAATATTCACCAGGTGAGATAAATCATCAGTCGAGATAAATAATCAGTGAGATAAATCATTAGTTGAGATAAATCATCAAGTGTGATAAAAAAGTATGGATTAAAAGAAGCTTATCTTCTTGAAACATGCCCACCTGTTGTGTGGTTACTTTTTATTAAACAACATTTTGTATGACGCCTGTAGAGGACAGGTCTATTACGTAACCTCCTCATAAAGAAAGAGACTGCTTTCTTTCATCTTTTCAAACAAAGTAATTAGATCCATATTGACATTAAAGACCCTTAAAAAAAAGTTCTTATTGAAGACATGCACAGAATATGAAAATAAAGCTTAAATAGACCTCCGGCGGACAACGGCTTTGTCGGTTTGAGTGGCGGAAAAATAAGCAGGTCGAAACTTGCTAAACTGGGTTTGCTTTGTCTCGTGAAACACTGCACTCATCCTCAATCTTCGGAATCAAAGACAATACCGTTATAGTTATATTTTATGCGTAATTTATAATTTCCAGATCAGACAGTCAATATTTTTGTCTAGTTAAAAAAAAAATTAATTTAAATCGACACAAACGTTTTAAAATTTAAATACCCTAAGGTTGATTACATACCTCAACCCCCCCTCCCCCGCTTCTTTGATCCTGATACAAGACATTAAAACTTATACAGGCTTGGACTCTTGATTAATGTGTCCCACTGCGTCCAGGCATCTAACAAATTAATTAATTATCGCAAGAAAAACTCTCAGAGCAGGACAAATTAGCTGATAAACAAATGAACTTAAAGAACAATGTCTGGGATGAACAAGAAGATTAACTTCAAATGAGATAAGGTTTAAGCTTAGATGACAAGGACACTGCCTGGCTGCCTGGTGGTGTGGACTGTCGTTCGGACTTATCGATGCTCCCGGGTTCAACCCTATCCGCTCCCATCCCCCTGTCATCCTGCGGGAGGTTGGACTAAGGAGGACATTATCTTCAACTCTGAAGGAACATCCGAAACATGTTACAAACTGTGGGAAGAATAAGCTGGCATGGACAAACAATGCTGAGAAAGTCTGTCACACGTTGGTACCACATCAGATGGCGGAGGACCAGGCCAAGGGAAGTAAGGTAATTTTAGTGAGATAATCATGAGACAATCATATTGAAGCAATCATAGCCAAAACATCCACACAAAAAAATTAAAGTTTGAAGATTATTATTCTGTGAAATTTTTTAATGTAATTTTTTTTAAAGCCAACTTTTTTTTCTATAAATATAAATTTAATGTCTCCCATAACATGGACGAGAAGGCGCTGTCGCTGATTGGTAAATTCTTGGCTTCCAGACCTGAGGGTCCCTGGTTTCGAATCCTGGTAAATACTGCGATTTTTAAATTTGGGATTCTTTGGAGTCTACTCAGCTTTAATGTTGTAAGCGTAAAGGTGGTTGGTGTTTGTTCTTCCAGACCTGAGGGTCCCTGGTTTCGAATCCTGGTAAATACTGGGATTTTTAAATTTGGGATTCTTTGAAGTCTACTCAGCTTTAATGTGTAAGCGTAAAGGTGGTTGGTGGTTTTGCTGGCCACATGGCACCCTCATTAACAGTGGACCACAGAGACATATGAACCTTACATCACCCGCCCTATAGATCGCATGGCCTGAGAGGGGAAACTTTACTTTTCTTGTTTACTGTAACATGGATAAAGTAAGAATTGAATTGAAAACGTTGAGAATGGAAGAACAAGTCTTTGTCTTCAAGTCCGAAGATTTAGGAGGATTGCAGGATTTCGCGTGGCTACGCAGTCCTAACTGTGACCTACATATTTTGCCCCATCCAGAGCAGACAAAATTTTTGTCTGCCGTTTTTCGTTTTCGGTTTAGGTTTTCTATCCGCTGCCTACGTCCGTCCTCTGCAGTAGATTTCTTTTTGGTCCAGGGTGTGTATGGTCTTTTAAAATTGTAGTGAGGTGGACCTCTGCTAGGCCAGTCCCCTTGTAACTCACCAAAAAGATTCATCTTATGTGTGCGAGTTAGATTGTTTTATGGGTGGGGGGTGGGGGTGTTGATGCGGTCTACCGTTTAGAAATATAAAATACAAAAAGAAAGGTAAAAAGAGAGTTGCCGCTCCTTCTGTTATGATGGAAACTAATTTTAGACAGGTTTTATAAATATATATATATTGTTACTAAATTGTTTAGACTTTGGAGTATACCAAAGAAAGATAACTCACCGATTGTCAGGTCGCCGTTATCCTTCTGATTGCAGAAGCACAATCCACTATAAAAGTCAATAATCCAAGTAATAGAAATAATGTCACAGTTCTCTTAATAAAATGTACATACAACTCGTCACAAACACCGATTTAAGAAAAACAATCCTCCTTCGAAAACAATCCGAGATCATCAGTCCAGTTACTTTACACATCAACACACTCGCTCAGGTCAGTTTCGCCTCCGAGCACAGACAAAACATAATAAGTTTCCACGTGGAAAAAAATGGTCAGTCGGGGGGAACATACCGCATCGAAAACGAAGAGATTAGGGTGAAATCAGCGATTAGATCCTCGAAGACCTGCTGCTAACTATTGTAAAAAATAAAACGCTAATTAAGACTCCATGCCCATATTACAAGGTCTTCGGGGCTCGCAGAGACCTTCCTTAAGAGAACAGCATCAGGAAAAAAGAAGAAAAGGCTGACTGAGAAAGCGATTGGAAGACAACATAAAAGAAGAGACCGCCCTGCCTTTGAAAGAGGCTCTATCCTAGGAAAAGAGGAATGGAGAAAGACGGTTGCGTAGTGCACCAATGGTCAAACAGACTAAGGGATAGGTGAGTATATATCCAACAAGGAATGATGCTATGCCTGTGATAACAACTTTAAAAGGCTGTGCCTCATTGTTTGTTGTGTATGTTTTTATGAGAAACTACGTTAAATAGGATGTTACGTAATAAAAAAAAGATAGTCTTCAATGTCTACTTACATCATCACAAAGTATCTGTTCATCATCTGTTATTATTAATGTCTACATAATTTTATTCATTTCTCTGTGACTACAGAGCAATGCGGGGGTGGAGGGGGGCACTCAGTGAATTCAAGCTTTATTTTAAAACTATTTTGCAGAATTTATAATTAAACTTAAGTCATATCGAGTGTTAATTGAGTTCAATCTTTGAGAAATTTAATTTATATTTCGTAAATAACATTTCTTCTCCTAATCAACTATCTCCGGCCACCCGCCGTACTTGGGTCATCAGACATAATTTCGAAAAATGCCAAGAAGTGTGAGCTAACCGATTCGATTGTCAAATTAACTATGCACATTCCTATTGTCAGTTGGCTTGAGGTTAGTTCTAGGCGCATGAATCTTTCTGAGATTGTTTTCCCAGCATACCGTAGTAGATCTAAGAGATCCGTTGCTAAAACACACAATTAATACATGCCACTTGTAACATGGAACGATGGATGGCTGCCTGGTCGTGCGGTTTGCGCGCTGGACTGTCGTTCGGATTTATCGACTGTCGATGGTTCAAACCCTGCCTGCTCCCATCCCCCGTCGTCCTGCGGGAGGTTTGGACTAGGAAGTAAACTATCTTCAACTCTGAAGGAACATCCGAAATATGTAAAACATTTTACAAACATTTTACGATCTAATCGCACTATTTTTTTGGTCAATCGATGTCTCGAGTCGCTATAAATATTCCGAGTGGTTCCAATTCTGGTGTCAGTAATTTGTCTTGTAACTAGCAGACTTGAAGGTGGGATTGAATCAAGCGAGTCTTGAGGTTGGCGTTTAGGACGCAAAGTGGAAAGTAATTGCTTAGTGTCAAGTGTCCGTCTCATTTATACTGTTTCAGCTGATTATAAGCGAAGTCTACTAAACAATCTCTAGAATGTACAAACTGCGGTCTCATCTTATATTTATACTAGCCGGACATGACCCGCGGCCTGAGGGCCTTAGTTATGGTATTACTGATCTACTGGTTTGAATTTAGATCTATGTGATCTAGAGGGAATGTTCCCTTCACATTTTTTTATTTTGTTACGAAAAATAAAAGTGGAGTGTGAAAATGGGTTTACCCGTTCAGCCGACATATTCATATCACATATAAAATACTGTAAAAATGGGTTTACCCGATTTGTTAAAAAGGTTTTAGTTTTTTAATAGAGGTAAAATTAGTTGCCTTTTGTCTACTTTTAGGGCCCTCCTTTAGTGGTAGAGAAATTAAACATACCTTACGGTCTCCGCCATAATGTAAGGAACAGTGAAGCCAAGTTTTATCAAGATTGGGCTAACGGTTTTAACTTTTTATGAAGGATATACATAGTTTACATACATGCATGCATACGACTTACTTTCTGCTTTATATTATAGATACATAAAGAAGAGAATGAAACACGAGGCCAGTTTTTTTTCTGTTTTCAATTCTAGAAGACTTAGTTACTAGTTGGACACATACGGGAGTAACACGTAAGTGAATATATATATATATATATATATATATATATATATATATATATATATATATATATATATATAATGTTCTGGCTAGGATATTGTGTGCTGTGCAAATCCAATAATGCTTCATCAACTAGTCTAAATTAGCAAATGGACATTACAATTAACAAGATAGACTTGCTCAAGACTTTTGTATACTTCAACTGATGCATTGATTTACAAATGGGATGCTTGTCATATATATCTTATCTTATCTTATATAGTACAGACGTTTCTACGCGTCAAGCATTTAGTCATGCATATTAACCAATGAACTAAATTCTGCCAAGTCACTGGTTCTCCTGGCTAGCTCAGATAACCCATTCCAAGCTCTAATCGCACTAGGGAAGAATGATCATTTGTACAAATTTGTTTTAGTAATATGGAACGAGGAATGTACCTTTATCTTTGTGTCTTTCTGAGTATTTCATTAAATTTTATTTTTGTATTTGAAGATTATTGAAGATAATACTGTTTTATGTAAAATCGCTACTTTACTTTTAAGTCTTCTATCCTGAAGGCTTTCTAAATTTAGTGATTTTACTAAAGGTTGCTACTCAGTCAAATGTAAATATTCATTTGTTATGAATCTTACTGCTCTATTTTGTGTCTGTTCCAGTTTCTTAATGTTTTCTTGAGTTGAGGGGTCCCGAACAGAGGATGCATATTCTATTATTGGCCTAACCAAGGCTAAATAACATTTTATTTTTAAGTTCTTATTTGATTTTCTGGCTGGAAAGACATGCTTCAATTTGATTCCCATTTCTGTAATTCATCTAATTCTCTTTGTAAAATTTCTGAATCTTTTGTTGTTGTTTTGTTGTTCTATATTATGCAATCGTCTGCAAATAATCTGACTTTTGTTCTTAAAGGAATGCAGTTTGGTAAATCATTTATGTAAATTAAAAATAGTAGTGGACCTAAGACTGTTATTTTTGTTATACATTCTTTATGTATTCACTCTGCAGCTGTCTGCTTACTTTTTGGGTAAAGTGATATATAAAGGTGGCTGAGTGGTAAGGCGCTTTGCTTCTGAGCTAGGGGTCCCGGAAGACTAGGATTTTTAATTTCGGGATCTTTCGGGCGCCGCTGAATTCACCCAGCTCTAATTAGTTGGGAAAAAGTAAAGCCGGTTGATGGTTGTGCTAGCTACATGAAACCCTCGTTAACCGTGGCCCACAGAAACATATGATTATTTCCTGAGCTGTCCTATAGATAGCATTGTCTGAAAGGAACCTTAACTATGATTATTACCAATCACTTGCCATTCCCAAATACGTGATAGCAGTTTATGTTTGAATGCTTTGTGATTCGGCTGTCGAAAAGATAATCATAACCTCGAAATTTGCCCTCTGACATCCCTTACAGCACGTATGAGCTAAAATGTAATAATCATTTCTGAACATCCAAAACATATAAAACAACTAAAACAAAAGAAAATATGTTTTTAATATACTTAACCTAAGTTCTATGCTACAGATCGCTTCTTGTTGACACCAGTTTTAACAACTGCTTTTAGTTCTATTTGAGAGCCAACTTTCTATAGATTATTGTTTAGCGTTGCGGTCTGCAAAATGTCAGGCGGGTGTTTGTCCTGCCAGAGTGCTGCAGCTATTTGAAAGACGTTAATGAATAAACGTGATGATGTCAGACTCTAGGCCTGGTGCCTGGTCACACTTGACGGGATGTTTGACGTGTGGGCGTAAAACTTCAAGCTTGGTCAGCCATGCGAAACGATTAGAAAGCTTAAACATCATGAACAGATATTCCAGAGATGAATTTATAATATAAGTTCTGATGTTTTTCTGCTGGCTGTGATTATTCTATTGTGTAATTTATTTTCGAACTTTTTTTCCCTCTTTAATTCCAGTATTGGTTGATCATATTAAAAAAAAAAATCTGGGTATTATTTTCTGTGGAAAAAACTCTGCTTTCTTCATAAATTATTCAACATAAAAATTAGACGACACTCTTCATGGCTAGGGAAACAAAAGTTATGATTTTTACTGTCATTTAGTTAAAAATCATTAAAATGTAGGCAACTGAAAATTTATTTAATGCGCTGCAAATTTTATGAGCTATGAATACAACTTTCAGAATTGACCAACCATTACAATACGTCTGACCATAAATGCAATTGTAATAGAATTATTTGTGGAGAACTATAGAAAGGTTAACATGTATATAGAGAGGGAACTGAATAACTTATGTTGATTATGTAATTTAATGTATCAGAATGATTTGAATCAATATTAAGTCAGATAACCAGATCGTGTACTAATAGAAGTGTGAAACCAGTTCGAGTGGATGGGGGGGGGGGAGGTTAGGTTTTAAGAAAGAGTTGACTTACCTGCGTGCTGTAAACTTTCATTTTTAGCCACCAGACATTTGTGCTCCAGTTCCTTGAGTAGCCTTCTCGTGTCCTCTTGCTGTCCTGACATAACGGTCAGTAGTCCTCAATCTCTAGGTAGTGTCAGTAGTGCTCAATCAGCAGACAGTGGTCAGTAGTTTTCAATCACAAGGTAATGGTCAGTATTCCCCAATCACAAGGGAGTGGTCAGTATTTCTCATATATCAGGCAGTGATGTGTAGTCCAGAAACACAATGCAATGGTCAGTATTCCTCAATCACCAAGCAGTGGTCAGTAGTCATCAATCACCAGGCAGTTTTTAGTAGTCCTCAATCAACAGGCAGTGGTCAGTAGTCCTCAATCACCAGGTAATGGTGAGTAGTCAGGCAGTGATGTGTAGTCCAGAAACACAATGCAATGGTCAGTATTCCTCAATCACCAAGCAGTGGTCAGTAGTCATCAATCACCAGGCAGTTTTAGTAGTCCTCAATCAACAGGCAGTGGTCAGTAGTCCTCAATCACCAGGTAATGGTGAGTAGTCCTAAATCACCAGGTAAGGGGGAGTAGTCAATAATTACCAAGCAGTGGTCATTAGTCTTCAATCACCAGGCAGTGGTCAGTAATCTTCAATCACCGTGCAGTGGTCAGTAGTCCTCAAACACCAGGCAGTGGTCAGTAGTCCTCAATTTCCAGGCTGCATCAGAAGTCCTCAAACACCAGGCAGTGGTCAGTAGTTCTCAATCACCAGGTAGTGATCAGCAGTCTTCAAATACCGTCAGTGATCAGAAGTCCTAAACTCAAACACACGTAAATTTTCATCAACGTAATCACTTTTAGTTGTGAGTAGTTTCAAACTCAAATCTACGTAATGACTGCGTGATTCTAATATCAATCACAATATTTGGGTCAGCGGCCCAAATCACAACCCCATGTTGTGGTAAGCGGTCTTGAAGTCAATCACACCAACTAACTAGTTTTCTGGATTTTTTAAATCTCTAATTCAACGCTTGCCACTAGAACGACATCTAAATGTGAAACGCGTAGCGTTCGCTACATCTTGCTACATGTCAATATGCCTTGGTACTCGTTAATTCATCCTGATAAAAATTATAATTAATATTTACGGCTAAACTCCTTTAAAAGATTTTAAAAATCGAATAAGTAATTCATACAAAGTAGTACAATTAATTTGCTAGGCCGACATATTCCTCAAATGATAGAATCGTCTTGGAATGTATTAAACATTTTCCCGATGTCCTTGTATAATAATGAACTAATAGATAATAATGTTTGCGTTCAGAACTTTTAAGTCACAATGACACAAACAAAGTGAGCGCAAGTCCGTGGCGAGGTGATTCCGATTTTAAATAAAACTGAGCCCGCGCCTAGCCAACGCTGTAAGAGAATGCTGGGTAAAAATCTCAATCACACATTGATTTCCAAGTCTTGTTTTATGAAGAGTTATGTTTCCTTTGGTTTTGTTCTTCCACAGCGCTAGCAAAACTCATCGTTCTACAAAGGGATTACTAAAAGAGTAGTGGAAGTCTGTGTATGATTTAAAACTAGATTTAGATCAATATGTAGGTATGTGGTTCAAGTCTTTGATTATGTTATTTTATTTTCCACATGTGCCTGAAGCATAGCAGAATTGGAGGAGCGAGTCAATCCCCAAGCCCCTTACAAATCTCTAGCTTTTCGAGGCTAGAGATCTATTTATTAGCACAAAGCGGAAACAGCTAGAGATCTGCAAGTTTGTTTGTTATATAATTGCCGAAGGCAGGCGTAGACAGCAAAAAGAGAACTTAAATTGGACTAAGTCAGGCAACTTTATGTTTGACATTTCTGCACAATAAGTAGGTCACATCTAGGACTGCTTAATAACATGATACATGACAATCATCCTTTATATTTGGACTCTTAAGACCAACCAAATATATATTTATATAAATATATAATTGAAAAGAGCTGACATTGAAAATGTTCAAACTATTTAAATTATGTTAAATATATCATTGTAGTTTTAGCATTTTAGCATATAAAACTTGGGACTAGGTATTAAGCTAATTGAAACTATCCCAGACCAGGGGTCTAGTTACATCAAAACGAACTTTGGATCTGGGTTTAGCTAATCCTCAAAGGCGAGATTGTGCCTTGACCTTCACCTATTAAGAGGTTAAACTGTTATTAATAAGTATATTTCGACATTATTTTTTGTTTGTCACGTGACTCGGTAACATCAAGATCATGTGACTTATTTCAACTGCAACTCAATAACACTGACAAATATAATTAATTTTCTTTAAGGGCTGAGGCTGTGCCAAACTTTTCTGTATCTGTTGATAGCTGCCTTAATATTCTGGTGGGATATCATACTAAAGTCCAAACTAGCTACTGATTGGTAGCGGTAAACGCATTAACACTTTCTCTCCGTAATTATTTACCACATTCTGGTGGAATCAACGCTGGTATCGTCAGTTAGGAGAGAAAGAGTTAAAGCGCTTGGTTTCCGAACGAAGAGGTACAAGGCTAGAATCCTTATGAAGACTGGGATTTTTTAATTTCGGAATGAGTGTTTAATTGTAGCCTACGCTATTGAACAAGTAGAACCATGTACAATGTACGTTTTGACTGAAGAATGGTTTAGGCTATATTAAAACGTTGAAGCTTATGAAAGAGTTTTCTTAGCTGCTTCTTTAAGAAGAAAATATTTACAAAAATCGATCAGAACAATTCAAGAATTCGCACTTAACAAAACTAAAGAAGAAAAACATAGAAAATATTTTTTTTTAAGAAAAAAAAAAGCTCATATTAAGTGTCATTGTATGTATTAGAATGGATTTGTCATTTGATTATGTGGGAAACGTTCATGGGTGTAATAAATCTTTGCGATTAGAAATATTTTTACCAAGTTTTTTTTTTGTTTTTTTTTTTTGTTTAGATTTTAGCTTTTCAATGCGCTATGATAATATCACTTGAAGGGATTAATTCAACCACAACTGTCAAGTACTATTTCTTTCTCTTGTTTGATATACCAAAAAATAAAAATTTCTAATAGTTAATTAACTTACTGATTTTTTTTAAAATTGATTCTTATGTTGATAATTGTGAAAAATTTCAGCTGACGATGCGATAGAGGCAAGGGAAACAATCAAGTATAATGCCTTTTAGTGATCATTTGTAATGATTATCTTTCTTTATATTACAGGACTCCGTGGGAACACGTAGCCTTTGGTTCTGTACTTTTTTTTGCATGATAGTCTGAGCGTCAGCCGCGTTTACGCCTTACTAGCTAAAGGCACTGAAGCAAGAGCAGACAAACCAATGCACACACAAATGTTTTCATTATAATCTGCCCCTTGACTTACGTGGTACTGTAAGGTAAGGATAAGCACAGCCATCCACGTTTCCCGACAGCGGCCGGTCTTAGCAGGATAGTAAGAGAGAGTCGGTCCAGGCAATTTTTCTCCGGACGACCTTTTCTATTTCGCCGCCCTCCACTGTAATTTGAAGGAGGACTTAAACACAGGGTTAAACATGTAATATAACATGGAGTGTAACATTGGGTATGACATAAGGTTTAACATTGGGTTATTTCATTACATTTTCCCCTAGCATCAAACGAAACCAGTTGGGGACTGTCTCTACAGAATATACGGCTAAACAAATCTCAAGGAAAAGTGACCCACGAGATGAACCATTGCCGTTTGACGAGATGAACCATAGCTGTTTGACGAGGTGAACCATAGCTGCTTGAAGCCAAGAACCATAGCCGTTTGACGAGATGAACCATAGCTGTTTGACGAGATGAACCTTAGCCGATTGATGAAATGAACCATAGCTGTTTGACGAGATGAACCATTGCCGTTTGACGAGATGAACCATAGCTGTTTGACGAGGTGAACCATAGCTGCTTGAAGCCAAGAACCATAGCCGTTTGACGAGATGAACCATAGCTGTTTGACGAGATGAACCATAGCCGATTGATGAAATGAACCATAGCTGTTTGACGAGATGAACCATAGCTGCTTGAAGCCAAGAACCATAGCTATTTGACAAGATGTACCACAGCTGATCGACGAGATGAACCATAGCTGTTTGACGAGATGAACCATAGCTGTTTGAAGCCAAGAATCATAGCCGTTTCACGAGATGAACCATAGCCGTTTTAAGCCAAGAACCATATCCGTTTGACGAGATGAACCATAGCCGTTTGACATTATATCATTATAAACTATTACCTTTTATTAGATAAATCATAGCCGTTTGCGGAGATTAACCATGGCTTTTACACAAGATGAACTAATACCGTTTGACGAGATGAACCATTGTCGTTTAAAGAATGAAGGAGGCCAATCTTTTCCTAAAACAATTTTATTGTTCATAAGTATCCAGCACTTTTATATCACGTTACAAGTAGAGCAATTTTCAAATTCGCGAACAGATGTCAGATTCTCAGTTTCACGATATTTTAATCTCTTCAGTTTAACCATGGTTTAACGCTGAGAAATTTTAAAAAGTTTTGTTTCATGATGTTTTTTCCGCGTTGTTTTTTTTTTTTAGTAAAAAAAATTAAAAAATTTCCTGTTAGCATACACAACAAAATGGCGTCAAAGGGGTAGCAGAAATTTTTTTTTAATCAACACAAATCAACACATAAACATTCAACAGAGATCAAAAAATAGATGTGAACTAGACTCCTTGCTTAATTTTATTCTTTTTGGTTTGTACAATTTTTTTAAAGTCTATATTTACATAAGATTTTCAATACTGAATTATCCTAGTTTTAGATAAAGAGTTTGATCTAGATCTAGATCTAGATCTAGCTCTTAGATAATCTAGATTTACATTGGCTTTGATCTTTTTACTTCCAGTACTTAAACCTGAAGTCTTAAGTACACTGCTATTTGACTGGTCTTGTCTTCAGCCTGTTGGTTTCGAAGATACTTTTATCGACCGGCGTCATACAACTTCATGATGGTCCTTTTTCTAATGTAGGCTGGTCAGTCATGAGAAGGCTGACCTTTTAGCGAAAACCGCGGCGCAAACGGCAACCCTACATGATGAACCGTGCACTTACGAGAATGTGCGATCGCTAGTCGACACCCGATTGTTGACACTTTGGTACGACAGTTGGGACTCTTCCGATAAAGGCCGTGGAGCTCTATAGGCAGCTCAGGAGACCAGACCGAAAGGATGCGTGGTGACAGCTTAATCGTGCGGAACAGGCCGTCCTATCCCAATTCCGAGTCAGTCACTGTCCAATAGGTGTTTACTTTGGACGGTTTCGAGAGAACTACGACACACGGTGTCGCCTCTGCATCGAGAGAACTACGACACACGGTGTCGCCTCCGCATCGAGAACGTAGAAACAGTAGACCACATTCTTTATGAATGTCGCGTTCTGTGTTAAGGGCGTTCAGGACAAGGATTTAAAAGAGAGAGAACTGGTTCGTGTGCGGCATAAGGGCTGTCCTTCTACGGGGGCAAGGCCACCTTAAAACTCACTGCTCGCTTTCTTTCACGCTCTGAGGGAATAATCTCAGCATGGTTCGTTACTAATGGGGTTTCTGATTCTTCTAATGCTGCAAAATGTGTTACATGTTTCGGAAGATAATCTACTTCCTAGTCCAAAACTCCCGAAGGACGACAGGGGATGGCAGTGGGCAGGGTTTGAACCCAGGACCATCGAGATGACTGAACGACAGTCCAGCGCACATACCGCACGACCAGGCAGCCATCCTTCTTCTCCCAAGTCCACTTTGCCCTTGTGCATTTCTGTAGCTGGTGTTTTTTAACAGGGTAGGGTAGGCCCACCGCAATCCCTCCTCGTTTTTCAGGCGGAGTTTCAAATATTTTAACCATTCTGTAATTCAAAACAAAAAAGAAATTAATTTTTCCTTATAACGATGGTAAAAAAAAGCCTTAATTTAGGTCTATGCTTCTGGATCCAGAAGAGACTTTAGGTTCTTATGTAGCCTTACCTAGGTACTCCCGGGCCATTCAGTGCACGTTGTCTTTGACAGAGTCGCTAGACTTCTTCAAAGTGGTCTCCCCTGCTTTCAAGTCTATAATGAAGGTGCATAACCATGTTGTACAAGACGTCTTGTTTGCGTTTACATCCAGACCTACAAAAAAAAAAAAGCGCAACTGATAACACATCACCTCTTGCCCCTTCTCTCTCCCGATATAAGAATACATAAATAGACAGTCCTACAGACTTAACTGAATGGTTGGTAGATAGGTAGGCAGGAAGAGTTACAGACATACAGATAGATAGATAGATAGATACATAGATAGATAGATAGATAGATAGATACATAGATCCCCTTTCAGACCTTGTGTTCTAAAAGGCAGATGATGTAAAGGTCATCTGTTTCTTTGGCCTACGGTTAACGAGGGTGTCATGTGGCCAGCAAAACGACTGTCACGTATTACAAATTGAATTCTACTTTTAAATGGCTTGCCTAGGGGAACGTGACAATAGAAAAAGGTAGTTGTGTCACTTATCTTAAGTCTGAATTTAATCAGAGACTTACAATGAATAACAAAAAAAAATGACACAAGAAATCGGAAGGTAAAATATCAACTTAATGTTTAATCATAATATAACTCAATACAAAATGGAAGGGTTGACCAAAACCCTTTTACAAAAATGGCATGTAAAAATATTACAATACAAGAGTTTGAAAATATAATTACAAATACAAGCAAGGCCTTGAAAAAAAGAAAAATCTTAACTTACACGATCAATTGGTATACCACGCACGGGTCACGCAATGTCTCCGCTATTCTGTCTCACGGCTGTCTCCGTATGTCTGTCTGTCAATGTTACGCGAGCGGTCTTTATATAATCTACCGCGCGTCGATATCTAGTAATTTCTAGAACAGAAAGTCATCAACACCCAGATCTAGAACGCTCTTCAAAGAGACAGAAGAAAAGAAAAAAAAAAAAACCACCCTCCTTTCAACCAGAGGTACACACATAGGTCAAGGACCGGTCACTGTCTGTGTGGCTTGACTCACCGTGAAAAATAAAATAAAAAAAAACTTATTACACAAGGGGCAGACAACCTACAGGTCAAGAGAAAAAAAATAGTATCTAGGTAACAATGCCTAGATACGTAACACCTCCCTCCTAAAAATAAAAAGTTTACATTTCCACGAAATGGAAATCTTTTTAGAACAATTACAAAAATGATATTTACATTACAGAATGTATTTATCATGATATATATAAAAAAAATATACATCAAAATACTTTTTACAATCTAGATAAGGCATCGGCGATAACATTTTCGCTGTCTTTTATGTGTTTAAGATCTAGGTTGTACTCTTGTAAAAATAAACTCCACCTGAGAAGTCGTTGGTTCTTGCCAGACATTTTGTGAATAAATGTAAGGGGATTGTGGTCAGTAAATACAACCAGTGGCCATCTGGACCCACTGATATAAAAATCAAAGTGCTGTATAGAAAGAATCAACCCAAGACATTCTTTTTCCACAGTAGAATAATTTCTTTGATGTCTATTAAATTTCTTGGAAAAGAAACAAATAGGGTGCTCTACTTGGAAATTATCTTCTTGGTAAAGGACTGACCCAACACCTGTGTCACTGGCGTCAATAGCTAACTTAAAAGGTTTTCCGAAGTCAGGAGCCATCAAAATGGGGGAGCTAGATAATATCTGCTTAATTTGGTTAAAGGCTTTCTGACATTCATCCGTCCAAGTAAATCGGACGTTCTTTCTCAGGAGGTTTGTTAAAGGACTGGCAATGACAGAAAAATTTTCGCAAAATTTTCTATAATATCCAGACATTCCCAAAAATCTTCGGAGTTGTTTCCGATCAGCAGGAATAGGGAAAGCTTGGATAGCTTCTACTTTGGCCATTACAGGTTTCACCTGGCCTTGTCCTACAATATGGCCTAAGTATTGGATGGAAGCCTGGCAAAAATCACTCTTACTCAGGTTTACAGTAATTTTTGCATGTAAAAGTTTAGTAAAAAGACAATGCAGTTGTTTACAATGGCTAGAAAAATCTTGGCTAAAAATTACTACATCGTCTATGTATGCGTGGCAATTCTCCATGTCAGCAAGCAGGGCATTTATCATTCTCTGGAAAGTGGCAGGAGCATTCTTCATGCCAAATGGCATCACTTTGTATTGGTACAGACCATCAGGGGTGACAAAGGCGGAGATTTCCTTTGCCCTATCAGTCAGGGGAACCTGCCAATAACCTGAAAGTAGGTCTATTTTGGTGATGTACTTAGCGTCACCAATACGATCTATGAGATCGTCTATCCTAGGGATAGGAAACGAATCGGTCTTTGTTACAGCATTTACCTTACGGTAGTCTGTACAAAAACGATAAGTCTTGTCCTGTTTAGGTATCAAGACACATGGGGAGCTCCAGCTACTGGAACTTGGTTCAATGAGGTCATTTTCAAGCATATACTTGATTTCTGACCTAAGTATGGCAAGTTTTTCAGGGTTGACCCTGTAAGGATGCTGCTTGACTGGAGTAGCCTCGCCAACATCTACATCATGCATTATAACATTAGTCTGTTTTGGTACATCAGAAAAAATGTCATTAAATTCATTAATGAGTTTCATGATAACTGGCCTTTCTGTCGAAGACAGATGAGACAGTTTTACATCCAAATTCTGTAATACAAAAGAATTAGGTATTTTGTATTGTCCAAATTTCTCCTTTACAATATCATCATCAATAGGAGAAACATGGCTATTTGAACAACTTTTGACTGTATTTAAAACACAATTACTCTTCTCTGAGTGATCTGGCCGAGATACATAAGGCTTCAGCATGTTTATATGACATAGCTGAGTCTTTTTCCTACGGTCAGGAGTTTTGATTGTGTAATTGAGGTCACTAATTTTGGTCTCAATTTCATAGGGACCAAAATATCTGGCTTGCAAGGGTTGACCTGGTATGGGCAAAAATACAAGCACCTTATCCCCGGGAGAAAATTCTCTAACACGGGCCTTTCTATCATACCAGCGTTTCATGCTGGATTGGGTGTTTTGTAAGTTATTTTTGGCCAGAACACAAGCATCATAAAGTCTAGTTTTAAACTTACTTACATAGTCTTAAAGTCCTTCAGTGGCTGTTGGTGACAACAAAGTCTCTTTTATACATTTCAAGGGACCGCGCACCGAATGGCCAAAGACTAAGTCAAAAGGGCTGAATCCCAACGATTCCTGGACGGATTCACGGGTTGCAAACAGCAGCATGTGGATTCCTTCGTCCCAGTCTTTTTCGTGCTCAAAGCAATAGGTTCGGATCATGTTCTTGAGAGTCTGATGGAATCGCTCAAGAGCGCCTTGCGACTCGGCATGATACGCACTCGACATGCAGTGTTTGATGCCCAACTGAGTCATGACTTGCTTGAAAAGATTGGCCGTGAAATTCGTTCCTTGGTCCGATTGGATGGACTTTGGTAGACCAAATAGAGTAAAGAACTTGATTAAGGCCTTTACAATGTTTGATGCTTTTATGTTCCTTAGAGGAATAGCTTCAGGAAAACGAGTTGAAGCACACATAAGGGTCAACAGGTATTGGTTGCCAGCTTTTGTCCTTGGGAGAGGACCAACACAGTCAATAAGTACTCTGCTGAAAGGTTCTTCAAAGGCTGGAATCGGCTTCAGAGGAGCAACAGGGATCTTTTGATTTGGCTTGCCAACCATCTGACAGGCATGACAGGATCGGCAGTACTGGATGACATCTTTCTTCAAACGTGGCCAGAAGAAGTGTGACATAATCTTGTGGTATGTCTTGTGGATGCCGAGATGACCTGACATTGGTGTGTCATGAGCCAGATTTATGATGTACGCTCGGTATCTTTCTGGTAACACGATTTGATGGCATATTCTCCATTCTTCTTCGTTGGATGCGTCTGGAGGTTTCCATTTCCTGAAGAGCAGATCATCTTGGATGTAGTAGCACGTTGATGCTAGCTCTGCCTCTTGTGATGTCATTGCGGTTTCTCGGAGTTTGGCGAGCTCTGGATCCTTCTTTTGGTCCTCAATCAACTGTTTTCGAGTTGATGCCGGCTTTTCAGAATTTGGCGTTGGTTCTTCTTCAAGAGAAGCAAAGAATGTGGTGCTCAAGTCCACATCATCGTGGTTACTGTTGGCTTTGATAACGTTCTCTTCTTGAGATGCTTTCAACCTCATTGCCCTTGTTACTGCACACGCTGGATATAACTCTATGTCTTCCTCGGGTGTGGCAGATAAGTCGGGTGTTTGAGTGACGATGGGTTCGGCTATCACCTTTCCACCTGCTAAGTCATTGCCTAACAGCAACGAGATGCCTTCCAATGGTAATGTTGGTCGGACACCTACAACAACCGGTCCAGTAATGAGATTTGACTTTATGTCGATTAGATGTAGAGGCACATCTATACATCCAAGCTCTACGCCTCGTAACAGTATGCTCTTCCCAGTCGATGATGATTTTGACAAGGGCAAGATACCCTCTAAAAGTAGCGATTGTGAGGTACCTGTGTCTCTCAAAATGGTGATAGGTCGTAGACTTGTAGAATCACCGGGTAGTGATACGAATCCTTCCGAAATGAAAGGCTTAAAATCCTCTAATAAAACATCAATTTTGGTTGATGCAGACTGGACTTGGGTCGAACTCTCGCTGGAGTCATTGACATCTCTAGGAGACGCAGTGGAGAAACTCTTTCTTGAGTCAGTAGAACATCTTTTGGATGTATTTGGAGAACTCTTGATGGAGTCATTGGAACATCGGGGTGATGTCTTATGGGAACTCTTGATTGAGTCATGGGAACATCGGGGTGATGTCTTATGGGAACTCTGGATAGAATCATTGGAACATCGGGGTGATGTATTATGGGAACTCTGGATAGAGTCATTGGAACATCGGCTTGATGTATTTGAAAAACTCTTGATTGAGTCATTGGAACATCGGCTTGATGTATTTGAAAAACTCTTGTTTGAGTCATTGGAACATCGTGGAGACATTTTCGGAGAGTCTTGTACAGTCAATACATTTGAAACAGGTGGTGTCGAGGTATTCTTGATATGACTTGATGATGAGGGAGTAAACCTCTCCGACCACTGTACTGTGCAAGCGCTGACTTTTGAAGGAGCTTTTTCGTTTCTCTTCCTCAATTTCCAGCAATCGTCAATTTTATGGCTTTCTCGTTTGCAGTAGGAACAAGTAGCTTTACTTGTAGTAGGTTTTCTGTCGTTTGTACTGCTGTTCTTGATGGAGTTGCTAGCAGTGGACTCAGGCTGTTTGACTTGTTTTGGCTTGACATCCGTCGTATACTTGGCAAATTGATGTGATATTATATAATCGTCTGCCAACACTGCAGCCTTGTGCACATCTTCCTCGCCACGATCAGCTATATGCGTACGGACGTCCAGCCGCACACAACTCTTGAACTCTTCCATCAGCATTAGGTTCTTGAATTTTGCAAAGTCGGTGCCGATTTCCCTGGAAGTGAGCCATTTCTCAAAGCGTCGCTCCTTTTCCCGCAGGAATTCTACATGGGTTTGGCCATCCGATTTGCGACAATCCCTGAACTGCTTTCGGTAAGCTTCCGGAACAAGTTCATATGCCTTAAGAATTAAGGCCTTAACAACATTATAATCTTTTTGTTGTTCAATGGTCAAAGAACAAAATACCTCTGCAGCTCTACCAGTCAAAACTGTTTGCAGCAAAGTGGGCCACAAAGTTTCAGGTACATTAAAATTTTTCACAGCAAGTTCAAATTGTGGAAAATAATTGTCAATTGTGGCTTCATTAAAGCGTGGAATTATTTTCAAAAATTTTGTTGCTTCAGCAGTATGACTGGCAGGGGAAGAATCTGGTCTTACATTAGCAGCTAACTCTAATTTTTTTAACTCTATTTCTATTTCTTTCTGCTCTCTAGCCGCTGCAAGCTCTAATTCTTTTTGTTTAATTTCCTTCTCTTTTAAAGCTAACTGGGCTTCTATTTCCATTTGTTTTAATTTTATCTGAAGTTCTAAATCTGATTTACCCTCATCGGGTCTAAGGGTTTCTAAAAGGTCCTCAGAAAACACTTCCTCGTCTACATAATGGATTACAATGTTATCTCTGATTTCTTGTTTAAGGGCATTTGATTTTATTTTTAACCCTAAATGTTTAGAAATAAGGACCAGTTCCTTCCTAGTAAAAGCATCAAGCTCTTTCACAGAGGGATTTGCAAGAAAAACCTGAATATCCATGACTAACTAACAACTATTACAAGCAAAAAATGTATACAATGTAAATATACAGTACAAAATCAGTACAACAAAAAAACCTTAAGAGAGTTTGGTCAATACTATTGATACTTTACTTCCGACTCTTTGACACAAAAAAAAAATTTAGTTAAAGTCAACTTCGCCTTTACAAAATTACTCAAGTAAGACGAAAATAAGTTCAGAAAAATATCCGGGACGAAAGCCCTCAAACTTCTTTTGTCACGTATTACAAATTGAATTCTACTTTTAAATGGCTTGCCTAGGGGAACGTGACAATAGAAAAAGGTAGTTGTGTCACTTATCTTAAGTCTGAATTTAATCAGAGACTTACAATGAATAACAAAAAAAAATGACACAAGAAATCGGAAGGTAAAATATCAACTTAATGTTTAATCATAATATAACTCAATACAAAATGGAAGGGTTGACCAAAACCCTTTTACAAAAATGGCATGTAAAAATATTACAATACAAGAGTTTGAAAATATAATTACAAATACAAGCAAGGCCTTGAAAAAAAAAAAAATCTAAACTTACACGATCAATTGGTATACCACGCACGGGTCACGCAATGTCTCCGCTATTCTGTCTCACGGCTGTCTCCGTATGTCTGTCTGTCAACGTTACGCGAGCGGTCTTTATATAATCTACCGCGCGTCGATATCTAGTAATTTCTAGAACAGAAAGTCATCAACACCCAGATCTAGAACGCTCTTCAAAGAGACAGAAGAAAAGAAAAAAAAAAAAACCACCCTCCTTTCAACCAGAGGTACACACATAGGTCAAGGACCGGTCACTGTCTGTGTGGCTTGACTCACCGTGAACAATAAAATAAAAAAAAACTTATTACACAAGGGGCAGACAACCTACAGGTCAAGAGAAAAAAAATAGTATCTAGGTAACAATGCCTAGATACGTAACAACGACCAACCGCTTTTACTTTTCCCCAACTCATGTCATGCATCCATTAGATTTGGGTGGACTCAAAGGCGCCCAAAGATCCCGAAATTAAAAGTCTCAGTCTTCACCAGGATTGTAATACCTCAGCCACCGCGCCTCTGATAGATAGATAGACAGACAGACAGACAGATAGATATATAGATAGATAGATAGATAAATAGATAGATAGATTTATAGATAGATAGATAGATTGATTGTTAGATTGATAGATAGATAGATACATTCCGAATGAAATGCCATGTTTCCTGATCTTTCTCAGACTACACAAACTACTTATATAGGCGTTACAAAATGGAACCGACATTAATAGGTAATCGGTTAGTGTACAACAGACGGAGTTCAAGCATCTTCAAGAGGAAGATGTACCCCATGTGTGGCGTCATTGATTTCCTTCACGTCTGTAAAGGGCGGAGTTTTCTGGAGCCCCTGTTCGACAAAGTGACTAGGATACCAACATGCCAAAGAATAAATGGTCTGGTGAGTTTTATTTATAGACTTTTAACAACTTGGCGATAAAATGAATTTGTTTAACTAATTATAAACATATTTGTAAGTAAGAAAAGAGCTTAAAGTTTAGCAGCAAAAGCTTGATAGAAGAAGAGGATAGAAATATCTAAAGACGGATCTAAGAGCCTCTTTGAACGCTCCCACCAAAGCACCAGCACTCCATAATGGCCATACGCTGTTAGACGACTTTTTCACATAACCATATTTTGCTACAGGCCAGTGTGGACAGTAGCTCTGGGTCGGACACCTATCCCGTCAGGGAGATGACCGAGTCGAGTGCGGGAATACCCGCTTAAAGCAAGTTTAAAATAGCCAAATTTAATTTTAAGATGATTATATATTTTGAAAAATGATCACGGTTTTAAGAGTTTTCATTGTTTTGCCTAATAGATAGTAATTGTTTCTTTTGTCAGAGATGTACAAAAAACAAAACTATCAAATTTCTAGGAAAATCGTTAGAACCGTTTTCGAAACTCACGTCCAACTATCCGTGAAGAGTTTAATATGTTAATGAGACGAATCATAATAACAACTAAAATTTGCGGTCTCAAAAATATGAAATTAAAACGAATGACAGCCATGGCAATACTCTACTACCTAGTATGTTATGTTTTTACAACCCTTGAAACACCTTGTCCACTATTCCGTCCTCTTTTGTAATACCTTATCCTGTCTTCCGTCCTCTTTTGTAATACCTTATCCTGTCTTCCGTCCTCCTTTGTAATACCTTATCCTGTCTTCCGTCCTCCTTTGTAATACCTTATCCTGTCTTCTGTCCTCCTTTGTAATACCTTATCCTGTCTTCTGTCCTTCTTTGTAATACCTTATCCTGTCTTCCGTCCTCCTTTGTAATACCTTATCCTGTCTTCCGTCCTCTTTTATAATACCTTATCTTGTCTTCCGTCCTCCTTTGTAGTACCTTGTTATTTATTCTGTCCTCCTTTGTAATACCTTATCCTGTCTTCCGTCCTCCTTTGTAATACCTTATCCTGTCTTCTGTCCTCCTTTGTAATACCTTGTTATTTCTTCTGTCCTCCTTTGTAATACCTTATCCTGTCTTCCGTCCTCCTTTGTATTACCTTGTTATTTCTTCTGTCCTCCTTTGTAATACCTTGTTATTTCTTCTGTCCTCCTTTGTAATACCTTATCCTGTCTTCCGTCCTCCTTTGTATTAACTTATTTCTTCTGTCCTTCTTTGTAATACCTTGTTATTTCTTCTGTCCTCCTTTGTAATACCTTATCCTGTCTTCCGTCCTCCTTTGTATTACCTTGTTATTTCTTCTGTTCTCCTTTGTAATACCTTGTTATTTCTTCTGTCCTCCTTTGTAAAACCTTGTTATTTCTTCTGTCCTCATTTGTAATACCTTATCCTGTCTTCCGTCCTTATTTGTAATACCTCGTCCTTCCTTCTTTGGGTGTGCAGATTTCTAGTAAAACTTTCTGTCTACAAGAAATGCAGCCAAGAATGCCCAAATACTTATTGCCATATACACTTGATTTAACTAAGGTAGATTTTCAGTGATCAACGGCTTTGTCAGCAGCAGAATCTGCAAAATACGCAATTCGCAACTAGGTTTACGTGGTCAGGTGAAGTAATGCACAAATCATTAAGATTGGGAATTGAACGCCATGCCTTACATATCTTTTTTTTCAAATAGATTTAACTCACTAGCAAAAGCATCGAGTCACTTTCTTGTGTTAGACATACATTTACCTGCTGACTTTATTGTTTTCAGGGCAAGAGAGGTCTCACTGGTCGAGTCGGCTGCTTTGTGAACTTTAAGTTCATCGCCTGCGTCACCGGAAGCGCGGTTCCGGGATCGAGGAGATCTACTATGGAGTGTGAAGTGGCCCCCGTGCTTGTACACGACAGACTTTCTTGACCGGAAGGCACTCGTTTGACCAGTATGTCTCAGCGGAAGGGTTAAAGGTGACTACGCCACACACTCACGCCCCCACGTGAGGTCATAGCTCTCTGACAACTGGCTCAACAGAAGAGAAAATTGACATTCGTTATTAGCATATTTAGATATCTTGCCCTTGTTTGAAAAGTTGTGATTCTTTTCCCTTGTCAACATAAATTCCAATTAGGACAGCAATGCCTTATCTACGTATCTCTGCGACTGTCATGGATTTACCAAGATAAGAGTCGGCGGCGTTTTTTTGAACCTTCAACAGACCTACTTAGATTATCTGCTGGTTTGATATCCTGTATTCCCTGGCATCATCGGCTCTCTCTCTCCCTCTCGTTATCTCCCTTTTCAATATCTTCTCTCTCTCTCTTTCTCTCTCTCTCCGCTCAACATAACAAATGGTGGCACTCACTTTTAAGCTATTTCTGTCCTCTTGACGCCTCACCACTCAGTCTATCACTCGTACATACGCTCAAGGGCTTTCACTGTTGTTGTATTTCTATTGTTTTACATCCTCTCCCTCTCTCTTACTGAGCCTCCCTCTTTCTCCTCCTCTTTCTCTCTTTTATTCCTCCTTATCTCTTTTACTCCGCTTCCCTTTTTTTCTCCCTGTCTCTCTCTTTTACTCACCCTCACTCTTTCTCCTCCTCCCTCTCTCTTTTACTCCCTTTCATTCCGTTCTCCTGCCTCTCTCTCTCTCTCTCTCTTTCATATTTGACTCCTTCATTTAGTTACTTTAACAAGTCGCAAGAATAAAAGCCATGTAACACAGTCTACGTATATTCCAGACATTTATTTGACTAGATAATCTGTAGGTTGTGCATCACTCATCGTATGAACTTATTGAACTGGTATAGCATCAATCAAAATACACAATACAAGCAAAGAACATGAGGAAGGAATGAGAACAAGCAAATAAATAAACACCATAATCATAACCATAATAATAGTCATAATCATAGTCCTAATCATAGTCCTAATCATAGCCCTAATCATAGTCATAATCATAGCCATAATCATAGTCATAATCATAGCTATAATCATAGCTATAATCATAGTCATAATCATAATCGTAGCCATAATCATAGTCATAATTATAGCCATATTCATAGACATAATCATAGCCATAAGCATTAGAGCTCCCAGCTTATATCATAAGTTCTTATTTATTTGTTTCATACAATTATGTTGATCAAAAAAATTAGGGCTTATATACAATGAGGTTTATAACAAACGACTCTATCATTAGAGGCTTACAAAATGGCGTTTACGTAGACTTATTGTATGTTATTTGAAATAGTGATATGGTTCATGATGTAAACATTTATACTGATACAGACAAACAGGTTCATAATAATAGCATTTATGACAAGGTTGTATACAAGTATAAGTTTAGGCACAATATATAGATCTATATACATATATAATTCACCGGACATTTTTCATCAAATTAATGCAAACAAAAAAGAAAAAAAAAGGTTAAAGCAAAAAAATAATTATATATATATAATGTTGGTTTTTAACTGATCACGTGACCTTCACGTGATCAGTTAAAAAACCAACATTATTTTATAAACAACATGAACTTTGAACTTGTACGATTATAACTTTATGATTTTTTAAATTAAACACAGGAATGCCATTTGCTTGAGTGTGTAGATTTCAATGCATATGTGGTTTATCCATGTTAGTATGGACGTCTGCTCGTGTGTACGCGTGTAGTCATGCCTAGGTGAGTGTGTGCTAGTGTTTGGTTATAACTGTGAGAGAGAATGTGTTGTGTGAGAAAGTGTATTTGAGGGTGTGTGTCAGAGAGAGAGAGATATATACATAGCATGTCCCGTGACAGCCGAAACATGACTATGTTAGAAGATTTATGATGCATGTCAAGTGATATATTCTGTATGATGAATGGTTTGTGCGATTATGTTTGAACACAAATGTGTGTCAATGTGAACACACTCCATCTTCAAAAGCTGTAATTTTTAGCGTTTGTATATATAGTGGATCTTCTTAACCTAGCATGACCTACACGACAGACAGGTAAGTAAGTTTGACCTACACGACAGACAGGCAAGTAAGTTTGACCTACACGACAAACAGGCTAGTAAGTTTGACCTACACGACAAACAGGTGAGTGTGTTTTACCTAAACGACAGACAGGCAAGAGTATTTCCAATGAAACAATGCCATTTAGAAACTGAGGCACATAAGAGAAGTGTAACAATATGAAACATAAACCCACCAACGCGATACTTTTTACATACATCCTTAATATTACAATTACCATATCTTTATAAATTTTGTACATATCCTAAACAATAAAGTTACTATAAATTTCAGTTTATATACATATCTTAAACATTACAGTGACCATATACAGTTTTATACATATATCCTACAGTTACTACCTATTTCAGCGTATACATATACCTTAAGCATTTCAGTTACCATATAAATCTATCTAAGAATTATAAGGGACATGTGTTTTTGAGCCGCGGTCGCAGCAATAAAAGACCCAGCGAACTACTCGACCGCCCAAAATTCCCTAATAAATAAGCTTTTTAGACAAACAATGGCTCTATATCTCTCCGCAGAACAATCAGACAGCGCATGTACACCTCATTTATAAGCAACAGGAAGTTAATAAACGTAAACATAAATAGACAGGCCAGGACAAGGCACAAACCATGGACACTCCGACCCGACAAACCCGCCTAGCTAAGCTTGACAGTTGGTGAAGGTGGATACAGCGAGATGGGGGCGGGACGACGTATAACATATGCATCACTCATTGTTTCAGAACTTAGCTTGAAGTTGTTTTTTTTACCCCTATAGTATAACTCTTTCTTTTCGTATTTAACATTTTAAACATTTCTGTGTTAAACATTTTTAAAAAGTGTTACACCGAATTACTTAATGTGCAGAAACGAATCTATACATAGCCTGCAAAATGAAATCAGTTTCTTTCGTTTATTTTGCTAGATGTTAACCTAAATCCGTCTATTTGGTTTAAAGGAGAATGAATATTTAGACGATAAAACCTGCACAGTGGCATCCATATGGATTGTATTTACGGTAAGCTTATTTCCCTTTCATATCAAAATAAAAGTTAAAATATAAATATCTTACTGAAATAACTTAAATATATTTAGCAGTATTTAACTTGTTTGTATTGATACACATCCAGTGTTAGGGCAAATGGTAAAGCACTCGTCGGTTAACTTGATTGACCAGAGTTCAAATCCCGGGCCTGGCTTTTGTTTAAGAAAAGAATCGCGTTGAATGGGAGTGTGGGCTAATAGAGAAAATACGGGCATTGAGAGAAAATAAGGGCATTGAGAGAAAATAAGGGCGTAGAAAGAAAATAAGGGTGTAGAAAGGAAATAAGGGCATTGAGAGAAAATAAGGGTATTGAGAGAAAATAAGGGCATTGAGAGAAAATAAGGGCGTAGAAAGAAAATAAGGGTGTAGAAAGGAAATAAGGGCGTAGAAAGAAAATAAGGGCATTGAGAGAAAATAAGGGCATTGAGAGAAAATAAGGGCATTGAGAGAAAATAAGGGCGTAGAAAGAAAATAAGGGTGTAGAAAGGAAATAAGGGCTTAGAAAGAAAATAAGGGTGTAGAAAGGAAATAAGGGCTTAGAAAGGAAATAAGGGCTTAGAAAGGAAATAAGGGCGTAGAAAGGTAATAAGGGCGTAGAAAGAAAATAGGGGCGTAGAAAGGAAATAAGGGCTTAGAAAGGAAATAAGGGCGTAGAAAGGAAATAAGGGCTTAGAAAGGAAATAAGGGCGTAGAAAGGTAATAAGGGCGTAGAAAGGAAATAAGGGCGTAGAAAGGTAATAAGGGCGTAGAGAGGAAATAAGGGCGTAGAAAGGTAATAAGGGCGTATAAAGGAAGTAAGGGCAATGAGAGAAAATAAGGGCGTAGAAAGGAAATAAAGGGTACTAAAGAAGTAGTTAATAGGTGAAGTTACGACGTAGAGAGGGAATAAAGGCTAAAATTGACAGAAGCAATAACAACCGACTCTAATTATGGAAGTAAGACACCATTTCAATGGGGTAAATGACCTTTAGAAAAAAGACATGTCAACATAATACTGTCTAAACTGCTGACTTGGCAACATTCCTTCATTTCATGAGCAAGGTGTAGCCGACATTATATGAACTCATTATAGATGCACAAAATGTTTAGATGATTAATGACATCTGACTCATATTGCTGCACATTTTGTCTGCAAT
The DNA here is from genome assembly GCA_030265305.1 of Biomphalaria pfeifferi. Lineage (NCBI taxonomy): Eukaryota > Metazoa > Mollusca > Gastropoda > Planorbidae > Biomphalaria > Biomphalaria pfeifferi. Next base: position 2,869,404 of record JASAOG010000079.1, read on the forward strand.
GGACGGCCCGTCTCAAGGCTTCCTCGAAATGTCATAAAGTATTAGTAACGCAACATTTGAAAACATATTAGAGAAGCCACCAACGCCAATAAGAAAAGCGCAATAAAAGCAGTTAGTCGCACTCCCAGTTTATTTTTTAAATGAACGGAAAACCTTAATGGTTGGGGTCCGAAATGGTTGGGTCCTAAATGATCGGGGTCCAAAATGATCAGGGTCCAAAATGATTGGGGTCCAAAATGATTGGGGTCCAAAATGGTTGGGGTCCAAAATGATCGGGCCCAAAATGGTTGGGGTCCAAAATGATCGGGGTCCAAAATGGTTGGGGTCTGGTCGAGTGAATCCAATAAGTAACGGCATGTTGAAAAATAAAATATAAATTCACTAGTATCACAGAGTAAGTCAAATGAAGTCACTGACAAAGAAAGTGAATCTCACATTGTCATTGAGCACATTCTTTAAATCACATTATCAAATATAATAAGCAAAACGTGTACCTTGTAAAATAGTTCAGATAGACCATCGATAAGGATTTAGATGAGCTGTCTATTTCAAAGCACCGGGAGAGGGCGCTTAAACACATAAAGGGCTGATTAAAAAATGAGTTCTATTTTTTATTTTACTTTAAAATTATGTCCGGAACGAAAGAAACGAAACTAAATTAGAACAATGAGTCATATCAAGGGACTAGATATAATAATGTGTATATTAATATTTGTTGTCTACAAAAGACGGTTGGCTTAGTTGGATGGACAGCTACATTCTCTTGCAGAGTGCCCCACAAATGAACTATGCATGGTAATACATTTAAGTTGACCTACATGGGCTGCCATTCTTTGGTTTCTCTGCGCTCTCCCCAAATGACAATGTCTGTTGGGGATTAGGATACACAATGTCCATCCCGTACATGTCCCACTTTCGTAGGGCACTAGAAGTCTTTGCTTTAGAAGAATGCTCCGGTCGCATCGCTGCTGGACGGTGTGGGGCAGGAAGATGGGAGGTTTTGTTACGTGACTCTGCTTCTGCTGATTGTTCTGAGGTTGCTTCATCCACTATTTGGGAAATGGTCTGAATAGTATTCGCGTTTGTGTCACACGATAACTGTGAGTTGTCGTCATAACGGGAATTCCCGCTCAATCTGTTTTTAGCTAGATCCACAGAAGACAGAGCTTTGTGCAGAAGCTCCTCTGAAAGTCCAGGGATGGGGCCGTTGGTTTCCAAAACGAAAGGCCCTTTAGACACCGGATAAAATGGACAAATCTTGCCGATGCCATCTTCATGGATGGAGGACGAATCAAACCGGGAGTATCTTTTGCTATTGCGCAAGACATGGCTTACTGATCCATCTAAGGAGGAATTGGCGGCTTGTTCCGACATCTTTCTCCTGACTATTCTGCCGGACATAAAATCACTCTCTCTGCATGGAGGATAAGAAAACTTTTGTTTTAAATTTCAAAGAAATGCATTTTTTCATAAAAGTAATTTTAAAAATTAATAATACTTAGAATGCTAAGATCTAGATCTTTATCAAATTTCAATATGCGTAAATATTTGAAGCAGGACACACGGTTTCTTTTATAACTGAAAATGGACAAATGGACAGCACAATGAAAATGGACAAACGGACAGCACAATGAAAATACACAAACGGACAGCACAATGAAAATACACAAACGGACAGCACAATGAAAATGGACAAACGGACAGCACAATGAAAATGGACAAACGGACAGCACAATGAAAATAGACAAACGGACAGCACAATGAAAATAGACAAATGGACAGCACAATGAAAATAGACAAATGGACAGCACAATGAAAATGGACCAACGGACAGCACAATGAAAATGGACAAACGGACAGCACAATGAAAATAGACAAATGGACAGCACAATGAAAATGGACAAACGGACAGCACAATGAAAATAGACAAATGGACAGCACAATGAAAATAGACACACGGACAGCACAAAAATAATGGCATTTTTTCCCTACTTGTATTGCTAAAAAAAAAAAACTTTGTAAAAGAACTGAAGTAATCTTTGCGTCTATCGTTTTGTTTCAATACAGTTTAAAAAATTCCTTCCGAAATGGAGATTATACTATTGTCCTAGCTCAATAGGGTAGACGAGGATGAGAACAGGCAGGGCTCGAACTTTGGACCACCAAGACGACAGTCTGAAGTGCATGCCATGCGACCTGACAGCCATCAATCGTCCTTCATTTTATATGTATTTATATTTATGCAGTGGAAAGAGACATCGGAGTGGGCGAGGTGGCTTCTGAACCAGGGGTCCTGGATTCGAATCTCGGATTTTGAACTTTGACACTTTTAGGTTGCCCATAGACCACCGCAACTCAAATGGTCACCTGAATTTAGTTGGTGAAAAAGCAAAGAGGTTTAATTGTTGTGCTGGTTACATGACACACTCATTAACCGTAAACCACAAAAAAAGATGACCATTACATCATCTACTCTATGGTCTAAAAAGCCTTAGGTCGTTGTGCTGGCCAAATGACACCCAGCTTGTTACCCCTGACCAAAGAAACAGACGACCTTAACATCATCCGTCTTATAGACAGCTTGGTCTCAAAGGAGAACTGTTAAGAAAAAAGTTTGGCATAAAACACTTCAGAGAATTTAAAGGGGAGATAACAAGAAAATAATTTTCTATAATACGCTCAGCTGTGTCATCAAGACACAATGATTTATCGCTAGTTCAGCTACAGGGGAATGAGCACTTACTGGTCATCGCTGCTGTCACTCCGATAGTAGTCCGCACTGACCTCTGTGGACAAATCAATATAAGAGCAGGACGCCTCCAGGAGGCTCTCAATCTTCTTCTTGAGCTGCGTGAACGTAGGCCTGTCGTCAATGCAGGGGTGCCAGCAAGCCAGCATGATCTTATATCTGGAGACATTCAAACCCATAAATGCATTCCTAGAGTGCTATGAATACCTCAAGGCAATATGAGAATATATATTAGAATGCAGATAGATTAGATAGATAGATAGATAGATAGATGATAGATAGATAGATAGATAGATAGATAGATAGAGAGAGAGATAGATAGATAGAGAGATAGAGAGATAGATAGATAGATAGATAGATAGATAGATAGATAGATAGATAGATAGATAGATAGATAGATAGATAGATAGATAGATAGATAGATAGATAGCAGACATAGAAAGAGAGCTAAAAAGACAATTTAAGTAATAGATAACTTTATTGGTAAAAAAAAAAGGAAATTCGGTTAGACTACATAGTCCACCTCAGCATAACCACTATAACAATAACAATATAGCTGCAAACACGAAAAGCATTTAGATAGAAAGAATATGCACACAATTAGAGCTTTATGATTAATGCTTCTATGTACTTGTCGGTGACGGCTAATAACATTTGAAACACTCTGACTGACATTAGGATAAAGAAGTTTCTAGCCTTAATGAAGAGGAGCCGACCATTTTGTCAAGAACTGATGTAACTAAGAATCGTGCTTGTTTTGAACAGGCATCTTTCATGTGAAAAGTTCTTCAGGAGATTGTGACCTTTGTCATCTGATATAGGATTTTTTTTAAAAATTAGATTATTTAATCGATGTCTTTGTGCCAGTGAAGTATTACCAAGTTTTTAAAAAGCATGATCTATGGCTCCTTCCGTGTCGAAAGACAATGGACGCGACAAGATTACTCAATAGTTGAAACAACTACACTTCATATAAGCTTGATTTGTCTTTATTATTTTCTTAAGCTTTTTTTTTTATTATTATTATACCTGTCTGGACTATTAGCTAGAAATTATTTTCCTAAAGTTTAACACAAACTGTCAAATTTCTAGAAAAATGGTTAGAGTCGTTTTTCTTATCCAATGGAGGAATTTTAAAATTAATGATAATACCCAGAACTCTACCAACTGCTATATTCAATTAAGTACACCGCTTGAGATTCAGTGAAATAGATCTATTCTCGTTACCTTACAGAAAGGCATTCGTCAGAAATGTTACTCAATTTGTTTGCTACTGTGCTTAATGAATGATTAGAGTACTGTCCATTCATATCTTGAGTGTAGTTTACTTAATATTATAATGTAACATTGTTACGATATGCAATGTATACATTCAATCGTTACATATTAAAAACAAATAAAACCCCAGATGAGATCTTCACATGTAACTGTTTTATGCAATTAATCGATTTATACACGGATAGTTTTGTTGTCAATAGTTAGGTTGTTTATAGTTAGATTGTTATACTTTCTCCTGTACTGTACACTCTTTACACTAAGAACATAAGAAGCATCTATGACTAAGTTAAACTCATTAAATTTGCTGATGATACTGCCATAGTCGGTCTTATTTCAGAAGACGAGACTCACTATCGAAGCTCGATAGAAGAGTTTACAAACTGGTGCACCGACAACTTTCTAGAACTGAATGTAACAAAAACTATAGAACTTATAATAGATTTTTGAAAGAAAAAAGAAACTATACGTAAACTGCAAATAAACACAACATTTATAGAACAAGTAAAGGCATATAAATATCTAGGCGTTATCATTAATAACAAACTTTCATGGGAAGACCACCTTGGAACTTTGACAAAGAAAACAGCCCAGCAACTATTTTTTTTTATACAAACTCAATAGCTTTAAAATAAACAAGAAGATCCTAAATACTTTTTAAGGCGCGACTACACAAAATCTGCTAACATACGGAATAACTTGTTGACAAGGAAACGCTTCATCTAACCTGTTGCGCCGTCTAGAAACCATCATAAAAGGGGTCTCAAAAATTACACTCACAACATTACCACATTTAAAGGAACTTTTTGAACAAAAGTGTCTAATGAAAATCGAAAAAATCTTGGAAAACAACGGCCATCCGCTCCATCAGAACTACGCCAGATCGTCGCGAAGTGGGCGACTACTGTCAATCAAAACAAGAACAGAGCGATACAAAAACTCGTTCTTACCTCACTCTGTCAGACTATATCAACGCCACTCATTGATCAGGAAACATGTAAAGGACCAAGATACCTGTGTGTAGTCGCTGAATGAGCTCTTTATATTGTGTCTGTTGTATTTATGTGTATGTTTCTGTTGTGTTGTCTTTATATGAGAAAAGAGTCTTTGTAATCACAGCGAATTTTCATAAGGATCAATAAAGCAGTCTTAGTCTTAGTCTTTATAGTTTAATTGTTCAAAGGTTGTTCATAGGTTGTTCATAGATTGTTTATAGTTAGGTTGTTCATAGTTAGGTTGTAAAAAGCTTCAAGTAAATAATCTGTTTGAATGATGACGTATCTCTTTAAAAAAACAAAGAACTCTTCCTGTTCTACTTACATGTCTGCTGAGCAGTTGTTAGGTCTCTCCAGCCGGTAACCTTCACTCAACAGGCGGAAGAGATCACAGTTAGGTACCCCTGGATAAGGGCAGCCACCCAGAGTAACAATCTCCCACAGTAAGATGCCGTAGGACCATCTGACATGGTGGAGAAAATAAAAATAAAAAAAAAAAAGTTAACAACCGCTACACGGCTGACTAGATGACCTAGTTCAAATGTACCAACTTTTTAAATACAATCTTTAAAATATTATAAGAAGTAAAATTGAAGCGTCTCTTTCAGACTTTGCGATCTAAGGGTGCAGATGATGTAAAGCTGTTTTGTTGCTATGGTCGACTGCTAACGAAAATGTTATATGACCAGCACATCGACCTCCCGCCTTTCCTATTACTACGCGATAAGTGTTGGGGTGATGAGTGTTGGGGTGATGAGTGTTGGGGTGATGAGTGTTGGGGTGATGAGTGTTGGGGTGATGAGTGTTGGGGTGATGAGTGTTAGGGTGATAAGTGTTAGGGTGATAAGTGTTGGGGTGATTAGTGTTGGGGTGATAAGTGTTGAGGTAATAAGTGTTGGGGTGATAAGTGTAGGTGATAAGTGTTGAGGTAATAAGTGTTGGGGTGATAAGTGTTGGGTGGATTCCGGGGCATAGTAACAAGTTAAGAATCAATGTATCTGTTATGATATACAGCACACTGTCAAGCTTCTATACCGATACTTTAACAGGGAAAAAAATGAAAAAATAGAAGAAAGAAAACTGGAAGAAGAAAGAAAACTATTTGAAAAGAAAGAAAGAGAGGGAATAGAAACTAAAACAACAAAAGACAAATGAAGAAACTAACAAAAAGAATAATAAATATAAAAGTGTTAGTGTTATAAGTTTGTAATGACTCAGTAGTTTGTACAGAAGACAGCCTCAATACTGAAGACGAAAATTTAGTCATATAAATGGTTGATGTAATGGAGATTAGTTTGCTAAAAGAAGCCTATGCCGGTTATTGGGAATAGAGTGGCCAGAAAAGATAACTATTGTCAATTAGTGGGAAAAAAAATAGACAAAAGCCGATAGCCCAAGATATCAAAAAGCGAAAGTGGAGCTGGATAGGGCACACCCTGCGAAAACCAGCTACCAATGTTGCAAGGCAGGCACTTGATTGCAATCTGCAAGGAAAGAGGAAAGTGGGCAGACCCATGCAAACCTGGAATAGGTCAGTCATCAGTGAAGCTGAGGGTACTGGAATGACATGGGAGCAGACCAAGAAAGCTGCTCAGAACCGAGTTCGGTGTAGAGATGTGAGGGGCGGCCCTATGCTCCCCTGGGAGTGCACTTGATTAATTTAAATAAGACATACTTAATACACTTAGATTCTTATCTTATCTTATATAATACAGACGTTACTTCAAAAAAGAAGATGATTACGTCCTACGCGTCATGCATTTAGTCATGCATATTAACCAATGACTTAAATTCTGCCAAGTCACTGGTTTTCCTGGCTAGCTCAGGCAACCCATTCCATGCTCTAATAGCACTAGGGAAGAAGGAGCATTTGTACAAATTTGTCCTAGCATATGGGATGAGGCATGTACCTTTATCTTTGTGTCTTTCAGAGTATTTTATTAAATTTTGTTTTTGTATTTGAAGATTATGGTTCAGTGTTTTATGTATAATTGCTACTTTACTTTTGAGTCTTCTGCCCTGAAGGCTTTCTAAATTAAGTGATTTTACTATAGGTGTTACTCTAGTCAAATGTGAATATTCATTTGTTATAAATCTCACTGCTCTATTTAGTGTCTGTTCCAGTTTCTTAATGTTTTCTTGAGTTGAGGGGTCCCAAATGGAGGATGCATATTCTATTATTGGCCTAACCAAGGTTAAATAACATTTTAGTTTTATGTTCTTATTTGATTTATAGAAATTTCTTTTAATAAATCCTAATGCTTTGTTTGATTTTTTTTATAGTTTCATCAATATGTGGATTCCATGACAGTTTTTCATTTATTATAACACCTAGTTATTTTGCGTTTTTAGTCTGTGTTACTGGTTTACCATGAATAAGATAAGTATAATTAATTTGTTTTAGTTTTTTTGTTACTCTTAACAACTGACATTTTTCTGGGTGGAAAGACATGCTCCAATTTGATTCCCATTTCTGTAATTCATCTAATTCTCTTTGTAAAATATCCGTGTCTTGTGTTGTTTTCATTGCTCTATATATTATGCAATCGTCTGCAAATAATCTGACTTTTGTTCCTGAAGTAATGCAATTTGGTAAATCATTTATGTAAATTAAAAATAGTAGTGGACCCAAGACTGTTCCTTGAGGTACACCTGAGTTTACTGTTATTGGTGTTGATTTAGAGCCATTTATTATTACAGTTTGTTCTCTCCCTATCAGAAAATCTTTAATCCACTGATGCAGTGGACCCTTAATGCCAAAATATTTTAATTTTTTAAGCAAACTATGGTGGTGAACTTTGTCAAAAGCCTTAGAAAAATCTAGTAAGATTGCATCTATTTGTTCACTATTATCTAAACCTTTAGAAAAATCATCAATTAGTCCTATTAGTTGTGTTTCACATGATCTATATTTCCTAAAGCCATGTTGGTATGGTGTGAGGACATTTTGTTTGTCTAAGTGGTTTATGATGTTGCTACATATTATGTGTTCTATGATTTTACATGTGATGCTGGTAAGTGATACTGGTCTGTAGTTTCCTGGGTCAGATTTTTCTCCTTTTTTAAATAGGGGGGTGACATTAGCTTCTTTCCAGTCCTTTGGTACTCTGCCCCCTTAAGTGAAGCCTGAAAGAGTATTTTGAACACTGGGGCTAGCTCATTGCTTAGTTCTTTGAGTAATCTAGCTGGAATACCATCAGGTCCAGACGCTTTATTTGGTTTGGTGTTTGCTAATAGTTTTTGAATTCCATTTTCTTATACTACTATATCTTCTATGTTGTCTACTTGGTTCAAATTCAGTAATATGCCTTTGTCTCATGGGGCTGAGAATGCTGATGCAAAGTATTTGTTTAGGATGTTTGCTTTAGTTTTATTATCATTATGTATTATGTTATGTTCATCTTTTAATGGCGCTATGCCTGTTGTTTCCATTTTCTTAGACTTAATGTATGACCATAGGTTTTTGTTGTTATCTTTAGATATTACATTGTTTATGTATTCACTCTGCAGCTGTCTGCTTACTCTTTGGGTTAAGTGTTTAATTTTTATATACTTTTTGTAAACTCTTTCTGGCTTAGTTTCTTTAAATTTTCTATTTAGGTTTTCCTTCTGTTTACAAAGCTTCTTTAGTCTATTATTAAACCAGCATTTATTTATTTTGTTTGATATGTATTTAGTTGGTATATGGTTTTCTATAATGCTTTTAAGATGGTTTTTAATGAACTTCCAGAGGTCATCGACTGGTTGGTTAATGTCTTTTTCTAATAAGAATGTTTGTTGAAAGTTTAATGCAGTTTGGTGTAGTTGTGTTAGGTTACATTTATTCCAGAGTAAGATTTTTCTTTTGGGTTTTGAATTGGCTACTGCTTTTATCTGACTGTGTATTTTTATGATCTCACGGTGTGATAGACCAGGGATAATATCATAATCAACTACTAATCCAGGTCTGTTGGTTAAGAAGAGATCTAATGTGTTGTTTAATCTAGTTGGCTTTTTAATGATTTGATCTAAACTTAGGTTGTGTAAAGTTTCTATGAAAAGCTCATTTATGTCCTTAAGGTTTTGGTGTTTATCTAAGGTTAGTGTTTTCCAATTTATATCAGGTAGGTTGAAATCACACAGAATCAAAAAAACTGCCTTTTTATTTGTCTCTTTAAGTGTAGTAATCTGATTACATAGTTCCTGCATGTATTCTAAACTAGAATTTGGTGGTCTGTAAATGCTGCCTATTATTAGGGATGTTGAGGTGGTATTAATTTTACAAAATGTTGATTCTATATTTTTTGAGTTAGGTAAGATAATTTCTTCAGCTATAAGAGTGTTTTTTATTGCTAGAAGAACTCCTCCAGGATTATCAGCCCTATCTTTTCTAAAAATTTCATAATTACTATTGAAAATTTCTGCATTATAAATTTCAGGATGTAGCCAAGTTTCTGTTCCTGCAATTATGTCTGGTTTCTCACATTCTAATAAAATTTCTAAGTCTGCTGTTTTGTTCCTAATGCTTTGAAAATTTATTACTAAGGTTTTAAGGTATTTTGGTATTACTTCTTTAGTAGGTTTGTTTAGTGAGGCTGTTGTATTAATTTAAGTAGATTTAGGTTTAACAGGAGTGGATCTGGCTAGTGGTTGGTGAGTTTGGTTTGGGATGGTGTTTAGGATATTGTATGGGTTAGAAGTGTCTGCATCAAAGGAATCAAACAGTCCTGATGTAAACTGAGGTAACCCACACTGTACACAGTGTAGGTTGTAGGTATTGCCAACTAAAAGAACAACACTCACACGTCACTCTTGATGGTAAAAACCTGATCAAAAATCGACTCGATTGGCATCCACTTAAAGGGCAGTTTTCTGGCTGAAGTAGGCTGGTAGGCATTGGTCTCGTACACATCCCTGGACAAGCCAAAGTCCGAAATTTTGACACACTTTGATGAGACCATCAGGATGTTACGTGCAGCCAGATCGCGGTGGATGAACCGGTTCTGATTCAGGTACTCCTAAAGAAAACAAAGGTGGCTGGTATTAACTAAATGGAAGGCCTAAAATGTAAATGTTAAATAAGCAAAAAAAAATACTAAAAAAAAAAAAGCAACAAAGATTATATAAAAGAAAGAACTGCACATTATATATCTCAATAGTGTAAGATTTATTTCCCGTTTCTGTGTCTAACAAAAATTAATTAATTTTCAACTTGAGCCAAGAATGGGAAGTTAAAGAAATAATGTGTAAAAAATTTTTACAAGACAGACAGAAAGATGGACGGACGGAGTGTGAGTAAGCTTTGTAAAAAAGAGAGTTTTTATGCTAATAAAAAGCTGAAGAAAGGGAAAAAAAAGCTAAGATTTAGCAGGTTTAGGAATGCCATTGCAGTTACTCCAAAGTCATTGGTTCACAAAAGTAATAAAAATGCCAAATTTGTTTATGTTGGGGGGGGGGAGCGATGTTGAAGCAAAGAATTGCAATTAGTTTGTAAGAATTTTAATTGGAGGCAGTAAATTCAAATGTGGCGCTAAGTGCTGAAACACTGGATGGTGCGTAGCCCTCCGTTACGTGTATGCCTAACTGGAGATAGACAATTTTTCTGGAGCTAGACAATGAACCTCATTTACCAATCGTAAACAAACAACATTTAGCCACGTGATTCGCTATCTCTTCTATATAAATTACGTAATACACACAGGCTGTCACGTGACAGTTTTTTTTCCCTTTGTTTTATCAATATTATCACGTGGCTAAATGTTGTTTGTTTACGATTGGTGAATGAGGTCCATTGTTCGCTAAATATTTTTTTCTTTCTTCCGTGGCAGCATCACCCATGAGCTAAATTTAGAAACAGTACAGCACTTGAATGAACCCCGAGCTAGCACGTTGTGTTAACTTTAACTCTCCAGTAAAATCTGAGTTGTGGAATCTTATTATAGAGGGTTATTCAGTAGGACTAGATCGACACATGAAATATATAAGACGTAATTATTTTTATTTTTCTGAACTGACACATGAAATGCAGAGGGCATAATAATCTTCTCTTTTGAAGTAGCGTCTGTAATCTATAAGATAAAAAGACGTGCTTATATAATGTATGTATATGTGATATCTACAGTATGTGCAATTTAAATGTATGTGGCGCCCATGTTTGCTGTGAGTGAACGAATCTTTACCTTAGTCTATAACAACGGTGGGGCACCATACAAGATCTGTCAACCGTCTTTCTTCATTCCTCTCTGTCTTTTGTCTTTATATAGTGAGAGGACCGTCCATTCTTTTATGTTGTCTTCCCATCGCTTTCTCTGTCTGCCTAGTCTTCTTTTTCCCGATACTGTTCCTTGAAGGAAGGTCTTTGCGAGCCCTGGGGACCTTGTAATGTGGCCATAGTTTCCGTTTTTCGACAGTGCTTAGCGGGTCATCGTTGGGTCCAATAGTTGTATTCATCCTTTTCTAATCTCTTCATTTGTGGTGTGGTCTTTGTAAATGACACCTAGGATCTTTCTCTACTGTCTTAGTTAAATTGCTAGGACGAATCTACACACAGTGTATATGTTCTATCCCTTTGTATGCGACCTCTAAGTATATGTAAATATCTATGTAAGTCTACATGCATTTTCAATGTCTATATAAATAGCCTCTGTGTATGTGCACTTTAAATACGTGTGCACTCTCTAGGTATGTAGTATGTGCACGCCCTAAGTGTGTGCACTATATGTGTGTAATCGACATGTAGATCTGTTCATATTCTCCTTACTTACCTAGCTAATTAAAACCTTATTACGACATTCGAAATGGAACAAAAATAGATTACAGACTATATATTATGTGAAGTGGGCAAAGATGATGTCTCACCATTCCAAGGGCGATCTGCCTTGCGTAGGACAGCAGCACCGTCTGCGACAGCAGCTCTTGCTCTGCTAGACACATCGTTTCTATTTATAGAAAGACACTCTGATTATTACAACGTATTAACACATACACACACACGTAAGTAAGCAGTACCAGACAGACTCAGACATATAGTACAGTTATATCCTATCTTATCTTATCTTATCAAATACAGACGTTACTTCGAAAAAGGAGATCATTACGTTCTACCCTTTAGGCATCTAGTCATGCATGTTAACCAATGACTTAAATTCTGCCAAGTCATTGGTTTTCCTGGCTGGCTCAGGCAACCGAATGCATGACTTCTACCCACCCTTCTCAACAATAAGACATGTGTATTATGTAGCAATACATTATATATTTTTCCATTTTCTAGTCTTTAATATAACATCTGAAAAAACGGATTTTCCCAAAGTATTGTCTGTGAAGCACATAAATTACTTGTATATATTACTTATATTTACCAGCTAAAAGACATACTCTATCTATAACTAGCTACCTAAGATACACATAAGGTGTGTCTAAGTACTATCCGACGGATACAAATTATGCTGAGAGACACTCATCATGTCTAATTACTATCTCAAAGACACTTATTATATCTAAATACTGAGAGACACTCATTATGTCTAAGTACTATTTGAGAGACACTAATTATGACTAAGTACTATCTGAGAGACACTCATCATGTCTAAGTACTATCGGAGAGACACTCATTATGTCTAAGTACTATCTGAGAGACACTCATTATGTCTAAGACTTAGAGTTACATTACTTTATTGATCCTTATGGAAATTTGTTGTGATTACAAGAACTCTTGTCTAATATAAAAACAACACAACAGAAACATTCACATAAATAGAACCGACACAACATAAAGAGTTCATTCAGCGACTACACACAGGCACCTTGGTCCTTTTCATGTTTCTTGATCAACGAGTGGCGTTGATATAGTTTAAGTACTATCCGACAGACACAAATTATATCCGAAGGGAACAAATGAAATGAAAAGTACTATCCGCGAGATCAACACATTTTAGCTATGCCCTACAAAGGTGATAGGTTTTGCTTCGTTGTATTGATAGCAACTCAATAGTGAGACTACGGTAAGCCTCGCCAACAACATCAACTATCATCTACTATGCATCAAGCATTCCTTCAATGACACTATGACATAAAGAGTTAATTAAACAGACTACAGACCAATCAATATAACGAACTGACCGTGTGGATCTGGACTGTTGATGATCAGATTTTCAGTGCCAGCATTGCTGTAGGACAGCAAACTGGACATGTTCCCACTGAAGACACCAGAGGAGCTGGAGGTCATGTAGTTGACCTGTCGAGAGACAATCAAATGTATTGTATTGCAATCATCACATGCCGTCAATAATTAGCAAAAGAACAGACTGGTGCTACCTCATTCTCATTAAGTAAGGGAAACAACTCTGTTTTACATATTGAAGAAAAGTAAAAAAAAATAGTATAGCCAATAATTTATGCATACTTTCAAGGAATAAAAAAGATAACAATTTGGGTCAGGATTTAGTGATTTTCCCATCGGAAAATAGACACAAGACACTGGTAGCAAAGACAAACACAAAAACTCTTGTTCCCCTGGCGATAGAATCATTAAATACAATTAAACTATCTGATATAAACATTCCACTTGTAAATTGTAATCGAGTCAGGAGTTCATGTATATTATTTTGGTTTTCTAAAGTTATCATGTTTAGTTGTTGTTTTTTCGAATTAATGCACAAATCGTTCGACACATTTTCCTTAAAAAAAATCTGAGTCTTGTGGATTAAAAGTGCATCTAATTATCATGTAATTTAAACCAAAAAAATAAAATTACTTATCCACACATCCTATACTCTGTACACCTGATACTCAGAAAAAAACAACAACTATTTATTGGTACGAAACTCTCCAATAGCTATCTGAGATAGTTTGAACTTGTGGATTACGCCTCCAAGGTCAGACGTGCTAACAACTCTGATAGTGAGGTACGTGTGACTTGAGAAGATTGTATAGTTATATATGTATATATATATATATAGTTTGTTTCAATGGACCTCATGCACCAATCGTAAACAAACAACATTTAGCCACGCGGTTCTCTATCTCTTCTATACAAATTACGTAATACACATAGGCTGTCACGTGACAGTTTTTTCATTGTTTTATCAGTATTATCACGTGGCTAAATGTTATTTGTTTACGATTGGTGAATGAGATCCATTGAGAGTGGTGACCTATAAAGGCGACTAAATCATTTTGTACCCCCACCACTGCAGTCAAGTACACTTTATTTTCCCTGTTCGATATACCAAACAAAATAATTTATCACCAAAATTTAATGAAATATTTTTTTTATTGATTGTGTTGGCAGGTAAAAGAAATTGTGCATAATTTTAACTTGATCTGAGTTTGTTGTGGGAGAAATAACGGGTACAAAACTTTTTACCCGGACAGACAGACAGAGTGAGTAAGCTTTAAAAAAGAAATTTGCTAAAAGAGGACGTGTTGAGAAATTTATTTCTACACAAGAGAAGAGTTAGACAACTCATTCGTATCGATTATGAAATAGATGTTAGAATCGGTGCTGGAATCGGCAAAACTTCGGACTCATCTCCCCAACAGTGTGCTGAGCCTGGTTTCACCGCGGAATTGGCAGCAGTGTAAAAAAAAAATCCTCTGTTGATCTTTCTAACTAAAAATCTCTGGATGAAATATTAACTAATGCACTTTAACACCCGGCATGCGTTTTTTATCTCAGAATATACGGGAAAAAAAAAATTGTCATTGTACGAAAATAGAGCTTATGACACTATCAGGAAGCTAGATAGATTGTACGCTGATGGTAATAAAAATAAGATTATAGTATATTATATTATGAAAGTAGTAAGCATGGCGAAAATTATTGTTTTAAAGATGTATGTATTTATATTTATAGAGGTTAGGGTTAGATTATTGTCACGAGGACGGTGGTGTACGCGTCAATGTCTCAAGAGACGTGCAAACAGGAAGCTTTTCTATACAATGGCTTCTAGTAGTTTTGAGTTTGTGCACAAACGAGTAAATACATTTAGGATTTAATTATACAAGGGGGAAAAAAAGTTTTTTCTGGAGTAACATCGTTTTCAAAAAAAAATTTAAAAGAAAAAAACAATTAAAATGATTGGAACTCCTCAACTCAAGAAAACATAAAGAAACTAGAACAAATACTAAAATAGAGCAGTGAGATTCATAAAGAACGAATATTCTAATTTGATTAGAGTAACACCATTAGTAAAATCGCTAAATTTAGAGACACGTCAGGACAGAAGAATAGAAGGTAGCTCTAATACATAAAACACTAAACCAGAAGTTACAAATAGAAAAAGATAACATAATAAAATACTCAGAAAGACACAAGGATAGAGGCAAATTTCTTATTTCATATACTAGAACGAATTCGTGCAAGTGCTCCTTCTTTTCTAGTGCCATTAGAGAATGGAATGGGTTGCCTGAGTCAGCCAGAAAAACCAACGACTTAGCAGACTTTAAGTCATTGATTAACATGCATAATTAGATAGACACATAAAATGCGTAGGGCGTGATTATCTTTTATTTTCTAATTAACGTCTGTTATATATAAGATAAGATAAAATCAGACAAAGAAGTGTTTATTGACGCTCAGAGATAAAATGTTGTACGATCTACCCGTAAGTCGACTAAACCTATTTTATTTTTTTTTTCAACATGATTATTTCAGAGAATACACTAAAAGAATTTTTTATTCTAATCTAATATGTGTTCTTTTTGTTTTAATTTTGTTGTTTTGTGCAATATCAGCTCATGTTTCCAAAACATAGAATACACTTATAAAATGTCAGTGACACATTTTGTTTGTTTTTTTTTAAGATAAGATAACTTTTATTGATCCAATCAAATGGAAATTCGGTTTGACTAGAATTGACTAGCGTAACTACTGTACATTAACAATACAGATGCACAATATAGATGCACATACGAACGACATTCTCACACGAAAACACATACACACTCATAACCAGCGCTTTATAAATAGACTTACTTCTCGATGACGACAGAATGTTAAATGTTTTAAAGATTATGTTGCATGAAATATTCTTATCTAACGTTCGACAATATTTATAGGTTCACAACTCGGCCCAACTTCTTCACGGGGGAAGGGCAATAAGTGTTCAATTCTATTTTATTGTGCATTTGCGGTCATTAAGGTCACAACAAAAGTTTGTAATGAACTGCTCCCCTCCCCCCACACCAAAAAAAAAAAAAGAAAAAAGTTATACAAAGTTTCTCTGACCGCTATTCATAGAAACAAGAAAATCGATCCTAGTTGTTGCATTACGCAATTAGGTGTCCCTGGTTCTGTGTAAGCAGGGCTTAGGGTTCAAAATTTGTGAATGTCATTCAAGGTCAACCATGTATGTGAAAAACAAAATACCAATAAGACACACGACATTATAGAGAGGTGGTGAGAGAGAGAGAGAGACAGAGAGAGAGAGAAAGAGAGAGAGGGAGACAATTTTTCAATGATTTCTTCAGCTAAAATTGTAGATGTAGATCTAGCTTTATTTATATATTTCTTGAAATGTCGAGTCGCTAAGCTCAGTATTTGACGTGAATATTGTTTTTCAATGGCTTCTTGCAGCTTTACAGTCTTCTGCTCCTCGCCTTAAGTTAACTTGACCTTCCATTCATTCCTTCTTGAACTTGTCCAGCTCCAGACATTCTGACTTAAGAGAATGCTAAGTTAATAATATATTGTCTTCGATTTTTTTTTAAACTACAAAGCTTGTATCAACTAAGTCTGTCTGGTCGAAAGTTTGTAAACTTTATTTTTTCTCACATCCAAATCTCGGATCAAGCTGAAATCTCCCGATATTTCTTCTTTCTAACACCTGACACAACAAGTAGCAATGAAATAAAAAATATTAATTCATTTATTAACAATTAATTATTTTGTTTGGCATCGAACAAGGGAAAGAAGTCATACTTGACAGATGTGGTGAAAAACATCTTGGAAGACAACAGCCACCAGCTTCATCAGAACTACGCCAAGTCGTCGAGAAGTGGGCGACTACTGTCAATCAAGACTAGAACCGAGCGATACAAAAACTCGTTCGTTCCTTACTCTGTCAGACTCTATCACCGCCACTCGTTGATCAAGAAACATGAAAAGCACCAAGATGCCTGTGTGTGTAGTCGCTGAATGAACACTTTATGTTGTGTCCGTTCTATTTATGTGAATGTTTCTGTTGTGTTGTTTTTATATGAGAAAAGAGTCCTTGTAAACACAACAAATTTCTATAAGGATCAATAAAGCAGTCTTAGACTTAGTATAAGCTGAATGAGTCCCCTTAAGGAGGCTGGAGCCGTAAATGAACATTTTTTAATGTATTTACAAAGTGATTAGGATAGAATTTACCCAAACAGTTCCAGACAAGTGATAGGATCATAGCGTAGTGAGACAAGTGATAGGATCATAGCGTAGTGAGACAAGTGATAGGATCATAGCGTAGTGAGACAAGTGATAGGATCATAGCTTAGTGAGACAAGTGCTAGGATCGTAGCGTAGTGAGACAAGTGATAGGATCATAGCGTAGTGAGACAAGTGATAGGATCATAGCGTAGTGAGACAAGTGATAGGATCATAGCTTAGTGAGACAAGTGCTAGGATCGTAGCGTAGTGAGACAAGTGATAGGATCATAGCGTAGTGAGACAAGTGATAGGATCATAGCGTAGTGAGACAAGTGATAGGATCATAGCTTAGTGAGACAAGTGCTAGGATCGTAGCGTAGTGAGACAAGTGATAGGATCATAGCGTAGTGAGACAAGTGATAGGATCATAGCGTAGTGAGACAAGTGCTAGGATCATAGGGTAGTGAGACAAGTGATAGGATCATAGCGTAGTGAGACAAGTGATAGGATCATAGGGTAGTGAGACAAGTGATAGGATCATAGCGTAGTGAGACAAGTGATAGGATCATAGGGTAGTGAGACAAGTGATAGGATCATAGGGTAGTGAGACAAGTGATAGGATCATAGCGTAGTGAGACAAGTGATAGGATCATAGGGTAGTGAGACAAGTGATAGGATCATAGGGTAGTGAGACAAGTGATAGGATCATAGCTTAGTGAGACAAGTGCTAGGATCGTAGCGTAGTGAGACAAGTGATAGGATCATAGCGTAGTGAGACAAGTGATAGGATCATAGCGTAGTGAGACAAGTGATAGGATCATAGGGTAGTGAGACAAGTGATAGGATCATAGGGTAGTGAGACAAGTGATAGGATCATAGCGTAGTGAGACAAGTGATAGGATCATAGCGTAGTGAGACAAGTGCTAGGATCATAGGGTAGTGAGACAAGTGATAGGATCATAGCGTAGTGAGACAAGTGATATGATCATAGGGTAGTGAGACAAGTGATAGGATCATAGCGTAGTGAGACAAGTGATAGGATCATAGGGTAGTGAGACAAGTGATAGGATCATAGCGTAGTGAGACAAGTGCTAGGATCATAGCGTAGTGAGACAAGTGCTAGGATCATAGCGTAGTGAGACAAGTGATAGGATCATAGAGTAGTGAGAAAGCTAAAAGCATAAGATGGCGCTAAACAAAAACAATTCATACAAATATTTCAAACAGCACAGAATTCTTATTATTAGTCAATATCTCTTACAAATCGAACGTAATGACTGATCTTAATTAATTGATATGTTCACACTTTATAAAAGTTTTGGTGTTGTTGTTTTTTATGTTTTTCTTCAAGGAGAAGCAAAAAGCGTCTTATAAATTACAGACGTTCTTTCAGTAACGAAGATAATTCTAATATTATCTTATATAATTCAAAAAAGAAGATTATTACGTCCTACGCGTCATGCATCTAGCCATGCATGTTAATCAATGACTTAAACTCTGCCAAGTAATTAGTTTTCCTGGCTGACTCAGGCGACCCATTCCATGCTAAAATAGCACTACGGAAGAAGGAGCTCTTGTTCGAGCTTGTCCTAACATATGGTAAAAGAAACGTTCCTTTGTTGATGTCTTTCTGAGAATTTTATTATGTTATATTGTTTTACTTGTAAGCAGGGACGGTCTTAGTTAATTGGAGGCCCTACGCAAAAAAAAACATTTGTGGCCCTAAATGATATAGAAAAAAAAACCTAAACAGCGGAAAAAAAATAAAAGAACCCAATTAATTTAAAACCTAGTGTACTCCAACAGCGTCAGTGAGCACAAGTTTCGCTTTTTTCTTCTCTAATTAAGTTCTCTGCCAGGCCCTCACCAATTGGAGGCTATAGGCGGCGGACTTGTTAGCCTATCACTAAGGCCGGTTCAGTTGATAATTTTCAAACACGGAGTTTGTTTAGAGTGTATGGAAAAGACGCAAAGGAACACTATGAACTGCATACTAATAATGTTTGCTAAATAAAATAAATAAAATATTGTTTTAGTTTTAGAATCTATTTGTGTTGTTTTTTTTTTGTTTTTTTTTAATATTAGACATCGCCATTACCACGATGCACAGAACACCAGGTAGCAGAATTGTAGGAAATTATAGACAGGTGTCTACATCGCGGTATTTATATCTAGTTCTAACTGTCATAAAGATACAGTGATACTAGAACGAATTGCATGACCTAGCTTTCAATCAATTATTCTTACTTTTCACAAGAAACCGGAAATTTAACTAGGGTTATCGCTATTTTATTATGTGAAGTGAAATGTAGCAAATTTTAAGACAGAAATGAAGTTTATTCAGTGGACAGTAAAGATCGAAAGGGAAACCACCGAGTTAAAAAATTATACATATACAGAATAAATCTTCTTAGTTTACTACTGGAAATGGATTCTAGGAAATATTTTTTCTCCATCAAGCTTTCCAATCGTGTTTACAACGAATAAATCGATTAGATCTATTACACCTTTGAAAAAAAAATTGATTTAATCCTATTCCAGATAGGTCGCTGAAGTATTCAATCAATAAGAGAGTATACACTCAGGGTAAAAATACCCATTTCATTGACTCAAACCTGCGCTCTTTGAGGGTCTGGTCAAGTGTAGAAGAAGAGGAAGTGGTTAGGGTCAATACGCTAATGAAACTATCCTGGCTCCGTTCAGAAAGTTTAATTTGTTTAAAACTCTGCACTCTGGAAGAGGTAATTACATTATGTAGCTATTATCAGATGTGATGACGTATTTCTGTATTCACAAGATGCATTGATTTTTAACACAAGGTCAATGTAGGAATCGTTACAGCTTCAAGCAAGTTTTAATTTGCATTTAAAGCATTTAAAAAGAGCATATAATGTCATACAATTTATAATACACAAGCTCATATATATTACATATATATATATATACATTCTTGTGTTTTGTGGCTGTATGGCACCTCCATTTTCATAGGGAAGTCTGAATTATACTTTTGCGAATAGTTACGATTAAAGTTACTGAGTCGTTGCATTAAATCATTACTTTCCTTGGACAATGTGTAGCTCTATGGAAGCTTACTATTGCTTCTAGTGATGAGAACGAAGCCACAAAATTGGCTGTGTTGTTTAATATGCTATACCCTTCCAATCACGTGACAGGCTGTCCTAGGGCTAGCACTCCATTGTTGGATGATGGTTTGTTCCTTGTAGTAGCAATCAAGGTATTATTACTCAGATGTAAAATGTAATAATGATTGAAGCAGCTAAATATAAGATTAAAGTTTTCTTTATTTTTATTTTATTTTATTGTAGATCAATACGGTGTAAATGGTCAACTATAATTAATTAGGGTGACAGCACAGGATAAGCCACACTGTGAATGAACAATCAGCCACACTGTGAATGAACAATCAGCCACACTGTGAATGAACAATCAGCCACACTGTGAATGAATCTCCACAGATTTATTAGATCATTCACGTTGCCCAGTCTACGTACGTTCACTTAACGCAGGGGTTCTCAACCTGTAGGTCGCGACCCCTTTGGGGGTCGGTTGACAATTTGCCAGGGGTCGCCTAAGACCATCGAAAATATGGATTGTTATTGTCTACTCTTCTATTGCTGTATGTGTGTTTGGGGGGGGGGGAAGGGGGTCGCGGCAAAGTGTGGGATTGTTAAAAGGGGTCGCCGAACTTAAAAGGTTGAGAATCACTGACTTAACGGGACGCGAACTATTCGTTGATGCGCAAGGACAATACAAGTGGGCGTTGTAAATACATGAAATGTGGCTAACCTTTAACCTATGCTGACGCAAGTAGTTCCTCAGATCACCTAGCGGGCAGTACTCCATGATCAGACAGGGTCTGGTGCTGTTGGTGATGCAGGCCACGATGCTGACCAGATTCGGGTGGATGCCTAATGTCTTCATGGTCCCTATTTCAAGAAGTAAGAACCGCCTTTCCTCTGGAGTCGCGTGCTCTGGCCAGACACAAACAAACAAGTTACAAACAAAACAGATCACAATAATCCATTTTTTCGTTGACAAGTCGGATTACTGAACGAGCGGAGGGATATGGATGTACAAATTAATTAATAAGACAAAGAAAAGGGGAGGGTGGGCGTTTAGATGTAAAGGGGCGTGGAGGTTGAGTGTTACAGCTCTTGGATTCCAAACTGGGGCGTCTCGCATTGGAATCCGGGTGAAGGCTGGGATTTTTAGGACGCCCAACTATAATGTGCGCCCGACAGGTAAGGGCGGTTGGTCATTGTGCTGGCCACACGACACCCTCGTTAAACGTAGGCAACAGAAAGAGATTACTTTTACATCATCCGTTCCGTAGATTGCAAGGTCTAAAAGAGTACTTTACATACCTTTTATTTAGGTATAAAATACAACAGACTGTTTAATATAAATTATATGAGGAGTTGTGAAGATTACAAAAGTCTTTTTGATACTGAAAAACAAACAAAATATGTTTTTTTAAATGCTTATTTAAAAAGGTCGTATCTAAGAGGAGGAGCTCCACATTTACAGCCATATATCTTATTACTGAAAGATGTATTTCCCCGCTTTATATGTAGCAACATTTATTAATTACCACTATTTAATTTTTTTTTTTTTGTTGTTGATTCATGTTTTGTCAGGGACAATGAATAATTATGCAAAGTTTCCTCTTCGTCCGAGAATGGGATGTGGGAGACATAACGTGTTCATGATGTGTACCAGACAGACAGACAAAGTTGATATAAGCTTTTAGTATTATGCGTTTTTTTTTATTTAGAAAAAGACGTTTTTATAAACACACAATTGATTACACTGTCTTGTTCAGTTGTACTACTTGCTTCTGGCAATTCCATGGGAACACTTTCATTATTTTAAGATAATAGTTTAATTAATGTTGGATATTACTTGAATTATAAATTCGACCATAAACTGTGTAAATATTATATATATATATATATATATATATATATATATATATATATATATATATATATATATATATATATATATATATATATATATAATTCTCTTCATGGCTCGAGAGTTTGAACACTAAGTAATGAAAAGATCACTCTTTTATTTCAGCAAGTCGGACGGACTAGCGTTACCCCACGTAATTTTAGAGGCGAAAAAAAATAGGGGAAGGGGGAGAACAATTAGTATTCACCCGTCACTAAATAGCAGGGCCGGATTTAACTGTTGTGACCAAGAAGTCATGGAAAGAGAACAAGTGAAATGTAAGAGTTTGTATTAGAAAATAAATTCGTCTTTGCATTTTATTCATTCTTACACACCGAATTACTACACGAGCCTTGCGTGTATCGAAGTCTTAAAGTATATCAAAAGAATTCTGTTTCCTACATAGATCACGCTTAATAGCAAGAATTGCTAAATGTTTCAATCTATCTACGAGAATTGTTGACCTCGAGTAATTCTTCATTAGTTTGAGGAGCGAGAAGCTTTTTTCACTAGATTCCACACTCTCGGGTATTGCATAATGCCCCTTTTTTATTGCGCGTAGGATTGGCGTTTTCCATATTGATTGACACCCCAAAATGACAATTTTTGTTTTTATATTTCAGGAGATTTATAAGAGTTTTCAGAAAAATTATAATAATTATAATAATTTCCGGATATTTCCAGGACCTTTCGTATATTTTGCAATTTCATGAGATTTCCAGGAGCTCCTGGTAAATCGACAGGCCGCGGGTAATCTGTTATAAGTTATAAAATGGTTTGATTTAATAATTTCTACACCTAGAATTAGCGCGGGTCCTATGAAAGTGCGGGGCGCACTGCGGTCGCATAGGGTGCAGTGGCCTAAGGCCGGCCATGCAAAATAGAGGCGAACGCTACGCAGTCAGTCGACTAGTAAACTATATTTCATGTCCAGGGATGATCCATACTCGCTTTGCGACTGCAGGAGTTCATAATAGCTTACTGGTAAGACCATGCTTTGTTAATGTTGTACACATTTTGGTATAAAGCCTGAACTGACTTTTTAAAAATCCTTCTATACCTGATTTGTTTCTGTCAGGAGTGCACAAAAAGCTGTGTTTGCGTGAATGTGTGTCATACATAAGGTGTGTGTGTGTGGATGTGTGTGGGTGATTAATCTATTTCGTTAAGACCATCTTTTGTGGAGTTATGTTTTCCTGTCAATTAGACTAAACTAAACCTAGATGACAAGGTGACCTAGTGAGCTCAATAAGTAATGAGGATTCTGAGATAGAACTATTCTCCTGGTAGATATCATTATTCCAAAGCAGCCACGTGTTACATCTAGTTTAATAATATAAAAAATATTTTGTTTTCATAAAGATGAATTACGATTTGTTTTCTATTTTGAGTACGTCGCAAATTAATTCAATGACTTCTGTCAGTATAATCAATTAAATAGTATGGCAAAGTTTGGCTCCATCAAAGAAAAAGTCAACTACCCCTTTCAGACCATGCGGTCTATAGGGCAGATGATATAAAGGTCTCCTTTTGTAGCCCACGGTTAACAAGGGCGTCATGTGACCAGCACAACGACCAACCACCTGTACGTTTTCCACGACTAATGTCAGGTATCCATTACGGCGGGGTAGATTCAGAGGCGCCCTAAAGATCCCGAAATTTAAAATCCCAGTCTTCATCAGGATTCGAATCGCGACCCAACGAACTAATTTCAGATCTAAAAAAAAAATGTGTCTCTTATTTTAATAACTAAAATGTAGTTTACTTTTCCAGCAAAGCACACAATATGTAGGTTCATACGTCATTATTTTATAAGCATTTTACCTTTCAGCATTTTGACAGCCACCGTCCGCACCCCGGTTCCTTGTCTGCTCTGATAGGATCCCTTGGGAGTGTACTCAGCCTTCATCACCCTGCCGAAGGCGCCCTCCCCCAGCGTGGTGGTCAGCTTCAGGCAGGTGTAGTCCACTTCGAACTCGTCTGTGACAATCAGGGGCTCAATCTCTGTCAAGTGCTGCTTTCCCAAGGTGTACTCATACAGTGGATTTATAGCCTGCTGAAATCACATGACTAGTGTTACTTTATGATGTCAAGACTATTTTGCAGGAAAGAAAAAGCTCCTTCTGACACCAAGTTAATCTTAACATTTTTACTTTTAATTTAATGTGAATGGGGCACATAGAGGTGTTAGGTGTCCCGTGAATGGGGCACAGAGAGGTGTAAGGTGTCCAACCTTTCAACATCCCTTCCCTAATGCAAGATTATCTTCTATATCTACATGGTACGTCAGAAACTAGCAACATAAACTATAAGCCTACTAACCTAACCCAATCTCTCAAAGAGAACAAAGGACTTGTGACAGAGGCCAAAACCGCTTGGCTAAGGCTTCGCTACCAGCAAGGGGGCCTGAGTTCGAGTCCCGACTCGAGCAGAGTTGTGTTTACGGAAATCTCCCAGATACCCCCTCCCCCCACTGGTCCACAAAAGAGATTGGACCAGAGCGACTGAGTATGCTGTAGGTATGAAAAGGTGCGCTATATTAACGTACCTTTTTTTTCAGGACATAAGCTACATTTTCAGAGAGCGTGCGAAAGGTGTAAAAGAATGAAAACAGGGGGCAGTAATCTCATGAGCTGTCGAGGATGTATTCTTTCCCCTTCCCTGAGTTGCTCAACTTATTCTGAAAAAGTATCATGATAGAAACACTGCAGGGTATTAACGCAGTTCATCAGTAGACTTTCAACCTGGCCTTGGCTACTACAGGTACACGATGTCATGAGTATACTAGATGCAGAAATCAACGCTACCGTTACGGATATTCATTAAAGCAGAAAAGGATGGTAATGATGAACTAATTATCTACTTAGGAGAGAAAGACATTAAGTCAAGTGTTTGAAGCTCTGATCTTGTATACGTTTCTTGATCAATCTCTCGCTAATGTCAATGTCTCGCAAATGTCAATGTCTCGCTAATGTCAATGTCTCGCAAATGTCAATATCTCGCAAATGTCAATGTCTCGCAAATGTCAATGTCTCGCAAATGTCAATGTCTCGCAAATGTCAATATCTCGCAAATGTCAATGTCTCGCAAATGTCAATGCCTCGCAAATGTCAATGTCTCGCAAATGTCAATGTCTCGTTTAGCTGTGGCCATAAAGAGTCCATTCAACTATAAACAGATTAAATGCTATGTTTTGACCGTGTCGTTTATTCTTTTGCCCGCCAGACAGTTTTAAATGTATCTTGAGGACAAACGACAAGGGGAGGTCAATACTGTGAAAAGAAATCGCCCAGAGTGGCAGAAGCGAAAAAAAAACGAATTTGTATGGGTCAGGTCAGATACCAAGTCGTCTCTGGATAGATGATGCGAGGTCAGGTCTGGACAGGTTTGGGTGGGGGGTCTTAGTCGTTGGTCGGCTGCTTGTCCGACAGCTAAAGCAGGGGTCAAGGTTAGAGCTAGTTTCTATTTCTGTCTTGAGTGTATTTATTGGTTTGACATGGTCTTTTATGCATTGTCGTGGTTCGTGCTGACGCATTTAGGCTACTTAATTTAAGACCGAATTAAAAGACCAAAGTTTTCCCAGACAAGTGATAAGCTGACATGTAAATCTTGTCTACGGGTTAAAGGAGCGCTCAGGACAACGACCGTACATTTGATTGTAGTAGTCCATCTTAAGCCTGATCTCACAGAACATAGAGGAGGAAATTTCAGCTACGCCTCCGTGGAAACGTCCGCCCGGGAAAGTGGATAGTCTAAGTATGGTTGCTAACATAGCTCTCAGTGGGCTACCACACGTACCCTCTAGCGAGGGTACATTACACGTGGTAGGGATGTAAAAAAGGCTCTCTAAACCAGTCCGAAACCCCCATCAGCCCGTTTCCCAAAGGGGCCCATACGTGTGGTGATGGTCGCCCACGGGTACGATGGGACAGCATAGGCATAAGGATGGCCCCACGTGGGGCTTGAGCTTCCGGCCACACATGACAGGAGGAATTCATGCAGGGCTCGGAAGAACGTGCAACATGCCAAGACGGGTGTGAATAAATGATCACTTAGTGGACGGGGCCTCCTGACAGAGAGGTCGGTGAAGAGCCAATTTCCAATCCTGGCCACGAGATAAAAGCCTTTCTCGGGTCACATGGTTCATAAAAGGGGCGTGCTTGCCTCGAACCATTTGGACATCTTAATCATAGAACATAGATAAAGGTGTCATCTTTTTCATGTATGTTTTGGAGGGTTCGGTTTAGCAGTGGTGTCTTGCAACATATGCGACGCTTTAAATGGAGATGATCCATGGTGGAGGCCAACAAGGTCGGAGCAGACAATAACAGCGCCAGCGCAGAACTGATTTTTGTTTCAGAAATACTAACCTCTCTCTTGGAAGCGCCCCTGCCTGACATATGCTGCGTTTGCTTTCTAAACTTGATGAAATAAATGACGCACACAGTTATGGACCCTGCTGTCAAGATGGCGGGAATGATGGTGGCGAAGTAGACGTTCTCTGTGTTTTGTAAGACTTGAGCCGCTAGAAAACAAACACCAACAAAATAAGTTTGTTAGAAACAGACGTAAAAACATTGGTTGTCCTGTCTGACTCAGGCAACCCGTTTGAAGCTCTAATAGCACTAGGCAAAGAATGTTCTAACATTGTAACTACCATGTCAACTAAAAGATTAGTTCATTGTAAACTAGCTCCAAAAAACGTCTCTTGTTAGCCCACCACGTCCTCTGTACACTGCACCTGGTGAGATCTAGTCAGGTAAATAAGCTAGACTAGTTTATTTGTTTTTCCTATGACTAATTACTATAGAAGATCCATTAAGTTAGCCTGTTTTGTTATTATTCTTGATATTTTAGTCTGTTACATTAGCAGAAAATAAAAATCTGAAAAAATCCCAAACCTCAGAAAATAATCTGCTTTGAATGCACTTGATCTTCGCAATGTGTGTTTTTACTATTCTAGGAAAGTAAAAGTAAAACTCCCCCTTTCAGATCTTAAGATCTATAGGGCAGATGATGTTAAGGTCATCTGTTTATTTGGCCTACGGTTAACGAGGTTGTCATGTGGCCAGCACAATGACCAACCGCCTTTACTTTCTCCAACTTAGGTCAGGTACCCATTAGAGTTGGGTGGACTCAGGGGCGCCCTAAAAATACCGGAACTCAAAATAACAGGTCCTCACCGAGATTCGAGCCCAGGACCCCAGGTTCGGAAGCCAAGCGCTTAACCACTCAGCCACCGCTCCCCCGTTTTACTATTCTACTGGAACTAAATAAAATGAATAGTTTGACTAAGCAATGTAAGAGTGCTTGCGAGACAGCGATCTAGATACAACTTTTGGTTTTACATCCATTACAGCAGAGGACAATAAAAGTCGTTACATACCTATGACAGCCTCGTCCTCCGCATTTTCCCCGAATTGTGAATTATATCCTTCACCTGTAACAAAAATATAGATGTGAGCATAGAGAAGTCCAACGCCCAGTAGTCACACAACACCACAATAGTCTATCTTCCAATGCCCAGTTGCCACACAACACCACAATAGTCTATCTTCCAATGCCCAGTTGCCACACCCACAAGATAAGATTAGCGCTACATCCCATTCCCTGTTTTTACACCAAAAGATAAGATAAGCGCCACCCCCAATGCCCTGTTGTTGCACCACGAGATAAGATTAGCGCCACTCCAATGCCCTGTTGTTGCACCTCGAGATAATATTAGCTTCCAATCCCTGCGCCCTTTTGGCACGTCACGAGATAAGATTAGCGCCATCACCCAATGCCCTGTTGTTACACCACAACACTAGCTCCCCATCCTAATGCCCTGTTATCACACCACAGCACAAAAGTCGTCTCCAATTGCACTGAAGTCAGAGACGCCAGAAAACTCACCCGTAACAAAGGTCAGGGAAACCTTATGTCCAGTTCCTGCCTTGGACTCGGCTGCCACGGTTGCGACATACTCTGCGTTCCAGTGAATGTCGGTCAAGGTCACTTCATTCGTTTCCTGCCATTACACACACACACAAAAGGTTAGAAACGAAAAACAATGCTATACCAAAGTTATATCAAAGTTATACCAAAGTTATATCAAAGTTATACCAAAGTTATACCAAAGTTATCGAACGATAACTTTATGGAAATTAAACTATTCATGTTCGGCCTCCAGCGGCTTGAACCATCTCTGTTGACATCTCCTTGGAAAACCCAAAACGAATAAATAAATATTTAATCAGCTACAGATTAGGGCATATCGATAATTAGTGCTGGCCAGACGCAGCCTTAATGTTATTTTCCGCCGCTGTCAAATAATGTGTTCTACTGTTAATTCTACTCAGTATTGGGTTATAGCTCCAGACAGCTCGTTTAACTTATCCTTATAGACGTATTAATTTACTTGTTACATAAACTTAAAAGAAGCTCAGAAAAACTTCTCTTTGAGTAAACTTGAATTTATTTTACAGATACATCTATATACAACTTTCTAAAGTAAATCTGAAAAGACCAGCATAGGCGTCAACTTGCTTTAAACTGACATAGAAGGGAGCGCCAGGTTGCATGCGGGTTCAGAACGAGACAGCTGGAGGTCACTTGCAACGAGCGTGAGAAACCTATTTGAGACCTCAAGAAAACCCGCTGCCGAGGAAAGACGCAGACGGCGAAAAGAAAATCTAAATCGACCACTGGCGGACGATGATTATGCCTCCGCTGATGGAGGCAAAATATGTAGGTCACAACTGGGGCTGCGTAGCCACGGGAAATACTGCATTGCTCGTTAATCTTCGGACTCGAAGACTAGCCTTAGTATTTTTATTAGTATTGTTTTTTCAACTTATAATGTATGTAAATATAAATTAAATAAAAAGAGCGCGAACGATTTAAACTATATTTCAATTCACTTCAAAACAGTTGGTTCGTATGTTAGAAACACCACCTGGTCGTCTTCCGTCTTCATCAGCTTTCATCATGCCTTCTACACTTTCATACCCCATCATTGAAAGACTTTCTTCTGGTTACATCAGAATCTAATCAACCAATAGAAATATGTTCACACAAATTTTATAACATCTGCCGTAAAGAGAATTTATCTCTACGAGATATATAATGATATTACAAAACCAGGATGAAAATGTGAAGTTCTTTTTTTTCATTTTATGACTGAACTTTTACCGAATCTATCAATAAATTTTGAGAATTTTGTCAACGACCGGAAACGTCCAGCGGGCTATAATTTGAGTATCACTGACCTATATAAAACTTTTCTTAAAAACGTTAGGGTTAGTTTGAAACAGAGGCGACATAAATGGGAGCAGTGTGTGTGTGTTTGTGTGTGTGTGTGTTTTATTCAAAGGTTATTTACAAAGCTTATATCAACTCCCTCTGTCTGTCTATCTGTCTGTCTGTATGGTAAAAAGTGTCTACACCTTATTTCTCCCACACGCCTTCTCGAATCAAGTTGAAACTTTGCACAATTATTCATTAGTGCAGACTAGGCATGATTCAATAAAAAAAATTAATTGTAATTAATTATTTTGTTAGAAAAAAACAAGGGAAATAAATCTTCAGTATTTAAATTTGTTGGGTTTAGTCCCATTAAATCATTGTTATCGCTATTTCTCCCTCACGCATTCTCCGATCAAGTTGATACTTTAAACATTTATTAATTGTACCTAACAAAACATGTATCAATATAAAAATTAAGCAATTGGTTAATTTATTATTGGTAATTAATTATTTTCTTTTATACTGAATTAGGGAAATAACTTCTATATTAGTAAGAGATACAGTTGTATGGACGGATTAGTTTTCCTTAGATAAATTATTATTTTTTTGTTAAAAGAATCTTTTACTATTATGCTTGTTTTAAAAATAAATGTACACAATTAGGTAAAAAGTTTGGAATCCTCTTTATCGTGCTTTGTCAATCCCTTTTTTTTTGGGGGGGGGGGGGGGGGGGGGGGAGAGGGGGAGGTCATAATTCACGCTCTTCCAGAAATGAGAAAGTTTTAGATTCTTGCCATCTTGGACAG
The DNA here is from genome assembly GCA_030265305.1 of Biomphalaria pfeifferi. Taxonomy (NCBI): domain Eukaryota; kingdom Metazoa; phylum Mollusca; class Gastropoda; family Planorbidae; genus Biomphalaria; species Biomphalaria pfeifferi. The sequence goes on from JASAOG010000079.1 coordinate 2,899,758, forward strand.
CCCACGTATCCAATAACATCCTCGTGTGGATGGAACCTTTTTCTCCAGCTCAGATGTGGATTGCAAAGGTTAAGTTGAATAACTCTAAATTTTAAAGCTTACCAACTGGGTTGGGGGGGAGGTGCAAGTTAGTCACCTGGACCGTGTTACAGGAGATTAAAATCTCAGTACGAGCCTTTGTCCGTAGGGACTCACATATAGCGCTGGACGGAAAGAGATTATGTCGGGCAGGGTTCTAGTGCAAGTTTATCGTAACGACAGTTGGGAATGTATACAAATTTATTTTGTGTCAACTAAAAGCACGACCCCAACAGAAAACTTTCTTCTGAGCCTTTTATTTTGGAATAAATTTGTGCATAAGGAAAACTGAGTTGAAATCTCGTTGTTTTCCTGGTTTTTCTGTCCTGATTTTGTGGTAGACTTGTCATAAAATGTCACAGCTTTTAACCAGGGTCGTCACAGTGCATTCCAGTGTGTAACACGACAGTAACATATAATTTATTACGCGCCCTTTCATGACCATGTTTCCTTAAGTCCACGTACAAGTGTCTCTGACACACTAAGACTACTTTACGACACTCAAATGTCAGCGTAAACACAGAAATTATTACAGCGCGTAGATTTTCATATTTTTATTTGGTAAATTAACGACTTGACAGACTTGTAAGTACAGAGGAGCTAAGCCTTTCACTGGGGCTTATAACCACTTTCCCGGGCATTTTATTCATTCTTTACTAAGTACAAAATCACTATCAAATGTAAACAATATCACTTTTAAAAGAGTTCGAGATAGATTTAGAACTATATTTATATGCCAGTGACATTTTTATTAAATCAAAGGGGACAATGCCTTTTTATATCGCGTTTTCTACATTGAATGACACGCCAAAATGACAACTTTGCCTATTTTACCTGGAGATTTTAATGAGTGTTTGGGAGATTTAGAATTAGCGCGGGACCTAGGAAAGTGCGGGGCCCACTGCGACCGCATAGGTTGCAGTGGCAAAGACCGGTCCTGTTTCTAAGTTACTTCAAAGCTGAAAATTATTGCTTCCTAGACCAAACCTTCGTAACGACGGCAGAGTATTTCGGAAGGCTTTTCCGATCTAGCAACGATCGTGACGAGAGTCAGTCTGAGGCCCATACCACAGGACAAGGAGACCACCCTTTCTGTTTTTCACACGGTTCTAATGATTGAGAAAAAGAGTTATAAAGTAAATTTGACTTGCATTCCCTTTGTATTAACTTGTCTACAGGGCCGGCCCTAGCATTTGCGGGGCCCTATGCGAAACGGATCGCGCGGGGCCTAGTCTGGGTAGGGATAAGCATAATGTCAAAATTATTGTTTTTCAATTAGAAAATAGGCCTACTTTCGTCTTTGCAATAAATTTGTATCAAATGAAAGTTCGCAATGCCACTTTTTATTTATTGCCCCTTCCCTCCCTCCCCCCATAATGTCAATTTGGTCTATTCTTCAGGAGATTTGAATAAATTCAAAAAAACTTCAGGACTTTATCGTATATTTTGCATTTTCATGAGATTTCTTGGAGGCCCTGGAAAATCAGGAGGTCGCGAAAACCCTGTTAATTTATTTACGTTATAATGGTTTAATTTAATACTTAAAATTAGCGCGGGGCCTATGAAAGCACGGGGTCCACTGCGACCGCATAGGCTGCAGAGGCCTAAGGCCGGCCCTGCTTGTCTATGTCAATAGATACATTGAGCTAGCAAGGATAGTGTCGCTTCCGAAATGAGCTTCATAGAGGAAAAAAAAACGACACATCGTATAATAAAATCACAGTAAAAAAAATTCTTATTAAAACTAATTAGGAACAATGAAACCAGTAAGACACGGACAGACACGGGCAGACAAAAAGAAAGGGTGAAATTTAAAGTCTCGGAATGATATACTTAAGACTCAGGGATAGGGATACATTTAGCTTTGCGACCCGAGTTGAAGGTGAAGCTAACAGTTTTGTATTAAAATTAAAAGGAATGGTTTAATTAAGAGTAATAAAATCACTTTAAAAGTTGTTAAGGATTTTTTTTAAAAATACACTTATCCCAGATTTTGTTCTTCATTCTAAAATATCGCCAAAAACCAAAGAGTAATGAGCAAGATATACACATTTAAAAAAAAAAAAGCAACGTCCTATCATTTGTTTTAAGAGCATCAGGTCAGTAAACCAAGGGCTTGTCTCAAGGCCAGTTTTGCTCCCGTCATGTCATATACTACGTCATAAGAAGTCTCTCACTAATGTTTTGATGTCAATCATAAGACGTCCTTGAACTCTTATGCCCCGCCCCAGGCCTAACCTGTCTAAGATAGTCCTAATAAAATAAGCCGAGAGCAGCAGAATCGGTATAAATTAGAGGATAGTTTAACATATAGATTACTTGATCTTCCCCCAGTATACATTCACATAAACACAAATACTGACAAATCGGGCTCAGATTCATATAGGAGTAACAGAATATTATACATAAAATATAAATAAATGCTGAAAAATAACACAGATATAGGAATTAAAAACAAAATCTTTATAAATAAATAAATAAATAAATACTGACAAAAAAATATATATATAAAAAGATTACCTAAGGGGAAGGACTACATATTTACAATACCGGTACTCATAATAATACTGTAAGAATGATTTCCCTTGTTTGACATTAAACAAAATTAATTGATTACCACTATTTAATTAACTAATTGGTCAATTTTTTGGATTGATTCATGTTTTGATACGAACAACGTATTATTGTGCAAAAGTGTATCGTACCAAATAGACAGACAGACAGACAGAGTGAATTGATATAAGCTTTGTACAACACATTTTCACATTACAAAGGAAAATGGAGTAACAGAGGCGCCGCCTTTTCACCTCCTTTCAGCCCTCGAAAGGGCAATAAAGATCAAACTAGGCACCATTTTGCCCTCACTAACATGAGGGAGTCAGCTGTCACCAGACTGGCTCTGCGGGAGACAGCTGGAGGGATCTGACAAAGGTCGCGGGGGCAGACCTTGGGGGTCAACGAAAAACCGTTGCCGAAGACCGGCGCTGACGACAAAAGTGAATTTGAACAGATCCCTGCCGGACAACGACTTTGTCTGCATCAGGTGTGACAAAATATGCAGGTCGCAACAGGGTATGCATAGTCACGTGAAGTACTGCACTCGTTCATAATATTTGGAAATGTATCAACTGCTGTGATTATAATGTGACAAGTGTGCATTCTTCCAATAGGAATGTGTCGCTCGAGTCGCACGTGCAGATTACATATATAAACTCTACCAAGGCGTTACTTGGTAGCGTGATACGTGCTCTTAACTGTCATACCATGGTGGTCCAGAGTTCAAACCCTACCCGCCGCCGAGAATGTGTGAGCATGTTTCTATTGGCTGAATAGACTCTGGTGTAATCACGAGTAAGAAGGCTGTCGCGGATAATTTCATAGTATTGGCTGAAACAGATTACGATGTTAACTCCATCGCAGTTAGTTATAAATAGCTCCAGAGTGACGCCAACTAGACGAGTGATAGAAAGACGTGGGGGTTCAACAGAAAGTTCTATTTCGATTTAACAGTTCAACTATGTTCACTCATGTTTCATGAAATATCTAATATAAAAAGCAGAAAGTAAGGCATATGCATGCATATATAAAAAAATAATTCTTTAAATCAAATAAAAACATACAACTAAAATGTTATTTAACCTTGGTTAGGCCAATAATAGAATATGCATCCTCTGTTTGGGACCCCTCAACTAACTACACATTAAGAAACTGGAACAGACACAAAAAAAGAGCAGTGAGATTCATAACAAACGAATATTTACATTTGACTAGAGTAACACCTTTAGTTAAATCACTAACTTTAGAAAGCCTTCAGGGAGAGAAGACTCAAAAGTAAAATAGCAATTATACATAAAACACTGAATCTTCAAATACAAAAACACAAATTTAATAAAATACCCAGAAATGCACAAAGATAAAGGCACATTCCTCATCCCATATGCTAGGACAAATTTGTACAAATACTCCTTCTTCCCTAGTGCTATTAGAGCATGGAATGGGTTGCCTGAGCCAGCCAGGAAATCCAAGTGACGTGGCAGAATTTAAGTCATTGGTTAATATGCATGACTGAATGCAGGACGCGTAGGACGTAATCATCTTCTTTTTTGAAGTAACTTATCTTATGTAATACAGACGTTAACGTCTGAATAATACAAGATAAGAAGATATGTCCCTATAGAAATCAAAAACTGTTTGACCAATCTTGATAAGACTTGGCATACATTTTTCTAGGATCATGGCTGAGACCGTAGTGTATATGCTATGTCCCCCCCCCCCCCCCCAAACCTGAGAAGGAAACCTTTTAACAATATGTCGGCTGAACGGGTAAACCCATTTTCACACTCTATTTTTATTTTCGTGACAAAACAAATTAAATGTGAAGGGAACATTCTCCATGCTTGAAATAAATCTAAATTTAAACCAATAAATCAGTAATACCCAAACTAGAGCCTACTGAGTACACCCAGCTAGTATCTATATATTGTCAATAAATGTTACGGTCGGTTTTGGTTTTAAAACAAGTTTGTACAAAATGAATTGAAGTTCTTCACTAAGAAATAAATACGCCTACAAGGAGCCAGTTGGACTAGCTGCCTGCGCCTGGACTTTAAACCCAAGGGACAGTCCTGCAAGAGAAATGGACTAGGACGTAAGCAACTGCATTTGGCGGTGTCCCATTGACATAGTTCTATAATTCTCATTGCTTGGATAAATAGATCAGAGGATTAATTGACTAGGTGATTAAGTGACCGGGGATTAAGTAGCTAGGGAATAACAAAAAAAAGGATTAAGTGACAATGTGATTAAGTGACCGGGGATTAAGTAGCTGGGGAATATATTTTTAAAAAAAAGATTAGTTGACAAGGTGATTAAGTGAACGGGGATTAAGTAGCTATAGAATATATTTTTAAAAAAAGGTTAATTGACCAGGTGATTAAGTGACCGGGGATTAAGTAGCTGGGGAATAACAAAAAAAAGGATTAAGTGACGGGGGAAAAGTAATGAGATATTGGTTAGACTTGACGACGCAGGTCCACGTATACATTATCGTTTGACCCGGTGTCTTGTCTGAAAGTCACATGCTACTTACCGCATCACGCGGCAACTGGTTTTTAATTAGCAGACGAGGAAATGTTTTAATGGCTCATCTAAATGTAGGACTCGAGGAAGTAGCCAGGAGGAGAGAGACACAAAGGGTCGAGGGGGAGAGATGGGTGGAGTAGGAGCAGGGTGGAGCAGAGATGGGTTGGATATTGCCAGACATTAACTAATGTACAGATAAGGCGGTCTTGTTTTATCTCGCGCTCGTCCGCCCTTATTTCTTCCCGTGACCCGGAAGTGACGCTTTTGTGTCGTCTGCAGAAATTCCTTTTTTAAAAAATTTGGTCAAGAATGCCTCGTCGGCCACACACGAATACTCTTTCGAAATGCCTGTGGTCAGTGCAAAAAAAAATGAGTGCGTTTAATCTACTGAGATATCATAGAGGATAAGGAGCTGATGTCTGAAAAGTCAAATCTTTGTCATATGTGGTCAATAACTTGAAAAGACATCATTTTTTCTGAAGCTTTGGAATTTATTTTCTACTAAATACACTTAACGTTCAGCTGTGAACATTTTTTTAAAGTATCGTAAGTCTAACAAGTATCGTAAGTCTAACAAGTGTGTATAACTTCGATGCTTCTTAACGGCTTCCGTCATGACAATCCAAAATTTAAATTTTGCCCGCTATTGCAGAACTGGTATTACTTTTGCATCAATTATTTTTGCCATCTTTATAAACTTTTAAACTTGTTAAGTAAAACTTAAATTAATGGTGTTTGAAAGTGTATTTTTTTAAATGTAACACTCACAAACAAATATGTTCATTAAAGATATAATTCAATATTTTACGCACGTCAATAAACAATTCATTTCTTATATATAAAATCATGCCCTATTACGAGGAGGGAAAGACGTCTGCAACAACCAATATTTGAGTAACAATTTTACACATAGGCTTACTGATCTCCCCTGAAAGTTTTAGTAAACAACAAAAAAGGGGAGAGAACAGAAATATTTGGCTTGATCGTCCCTATCACTTGAACTGACATTTTAATTTCGCTGTATATTTAATCCAGTCCAGCACGGCAGCCAATTTCCTGAGCCTTCAATACGCTCTGATAAGTTTTTTTTTTTCTTGTGTGTGTTAAATTTAGACACAAAGTTCGTGTCGAGCCTGAATTAGCAAGTTTTACAATTTAATATCTTTTGTTGTTGATTTTTTTTTCTTTCTAGAAATCTCGCTTAAGGATTGTTGGGGATACCAGTGTTAACACTTTAAAACCTTCCCATCATTCTTAGTTCATCTGTATTGTTCTGTATAGTTCATTCTAGCTCGAACCTCCTCCAAGACGACGGTGGAAGCCAGCAGGAAAGATTCAAACTAGTGACAGTATGTCGACATTAAAATAAAAGACTATGAGATATGAGTCAATCAGGAAATATAAATGTATGACACATCTGTATGTATGTAAGAGAGCGATGTAAGCTCTACCTTACACTGTATGTATGTAAGAGTGATGTAACTTCTACCTTACACTGACGTATGTAAGCTCTAACTTACACTAATGTATGTAAGCACTGATGTATGTAAGCGCGATGTAAGCTCTACCTTACACTGATGTATGTAAGTGCGATGTAATCTCTACCTTACACTGATGTATGTAAGCGCGATGTAAGCTCTACGTTACACTGATGTATGTAAGCGCTATATGAAGCTCTACCTTACACTGATGTATGTAAGCGCTATATGAAGCTCTACCTTACACTGATGTATGTAAGCGCGATGTAAGCTCTACGTTACACTGATGTATGTAAGCGCTATATGAAGCTCTACCTTACACTGATTATGTAAGCGCGATGTAAGCTCTACGTTACACGGATGTATGTAAGCGCGATATAAGCTCTACGTTACACTGATGTATGTAAGCGCGATGTAAGCTCTACGTTACACTTATGTATGTAAGCGTTATATGAAGCTCTACCTTACACTGATGTATGTAAGCGCGATGTAAGCTCTACGTTACACTGATGTATGTAAGCGCTATATGAAGCTCTATGTTACACTGATGTATGTAAGCGCTATATGAAGCTCTACGTTACACTGATGTATGTAAGCGCGATGTGAGCTCTACGTTACACTGACGTATGTAAGCTCTACAAGATTGATACGAACAGTTGGAAGAAGAAAAAAAAGCACAGGATAGGTCCATGGAGAGGGCAAGCCATAAAGGAAGTGACGCAGATTGTGGCACAGCAGAAGTAGGCAAATGTTGAAACCGTTGCTGCGTCTGGTGAGTAGAAATGCCTAGCCTGTGACCAGTGGTTGGCTATCAAGGGTTAGTCCCCTTTAATCAAGTGAGAAGCTACAAAAGGAGAGTGTCGTCTGTCGAGAGGTAAAATTTCGCAGTTATCCTACCGTGGAATGAGATCAATTCCAATAAGGCTAATCAATCAATCACAAGCAATCAAACGTGGATGAAAATTAACAAGCAAAATATAAAAAAAAATCCTTTAAAAAAAATATCTAAAGAACTCCTCATGTACAACGATGTCTCTCAATAATTTAAAAATTATTTCCGTTATTCAATATCAAACAAAATAATTAATTACCAATAGTTAACAAACTGGTTAATTTTTTTTATCGATTTATGTTTTATTAGGCAAAATATATAACTGTTTAAGTTTTCAACATTATCGAAGAATGGGTATGGGAGAAATGGCGTGTTTAATTATTTCAGGGGACAAAACCCTATATATTTAGCCATATAGGAGGAATACTGTAGGCATCAAACAAAATTAATAATTACCAGTTATTACTGAACTAATCAATTGGTTTTATTTTTTTGTTATTGATTCATTTCTTGTCTATGCCAATGAATAATTGTTCCGTTTCAACTTCATTCGAGAATGGGTGTTGGAGAAATAATGAGTACAAACGTTTTTACCAGACAGACAGAGAGACATACACGTTGATATAAGCTTTGTCAAAATAACATTACGTTAGAAAAGAAAAGATGACGCCTCTGTAAGGGACTTACATTTAGAACAAGCGTGACTCCCCTGTCGGCTTTGATCAGATTTATGTATCGTATGTCCGGATCCTTTCTCCAGGTGACCACGTACTTTTCAATGGTATTATTCGGCCTCAGGTACAAGGGAGGTTTCCAGAACAACGTCACATTGGTCAGTGTGGTCTCGTTTACGATATAAGGCTCGTGTACTATGTACTGGAACTGCTGGGGCTCATCCGGTGCTAAAGTAAGAGAAGACAAAAGTAAACGATCAGCACATACTAACGAGAAACCTTTCAATTAAAACGTCCTGCTAAAAATGTATTTTATGACCTTATATATTTCCAATATTCAAACTTGCCAACAAGAAAAATTAAGATTTACACTTTTGAATTTAAAGATTAAAAAAAAATATGCAGAAAAGTATGACCAAGCAGAACTTCATGGTTGCTTGGACTGATCTTGTAGCATGCGCTTTGACCATCCTGCCGCGGGAGCTGGCTAGGATATTGTTCCGTTTCAACTTCATTCGAGAATGGGTGTTGGAGAAATAATGAGTACAAACGTTTTTACCAGACAGACAGAGAGACATACACGTTGATATAAGCTTTGTCAAAATAACATTACGTTAGAAAAGAAAAGATGACGCCTCTGCAAGGGACTTACATTTAGAACAAGCGTGACTCAGAGAACATCCGAAACATATAATTATAAACCAAACAAACAAACGATTCAATTTTTCGATGATAGCATGCTCAGAGAAACTGATAACAAATTCTTTTGGAAAAGAAAATCACAAAACGAGACGCAACTACATGGCGCGTGATTCGGTGTCAAGAACACTTAATTTCCCTGATAGTCCATTCTGTTGGTGGCTTGGCATATCATGACAACATTACCATCTACTCAGTGCCTATGCGACCACCTAAAGTTCACCTCAGGAGGGAAAAAAAACACGATATACGAAAACTTTCTTAAAATAGGAAACAAAAAGATTACGAAGAGACATTGTGTTTATCAGAAACTCAGAGGCGGCACCCACCAGATCTGCAGTTGCACCAGAACTTTGAAATATCTAAAATATAATGATATCGATTTTTAAATATCTTTTCTAGTTTATGTGATCTAAATGGGACGAACGAACGGACAGACCACACAAAACTAAAGAAATTTTACCTTTCGGGAGCCGCAGAGAAAAGTCCATTAATTTTTGTGGGCATCTATCATTTCCTGAGACCGAAGGTGTTGTATATTTGAATTAATTGTTCTTTTAACTTCACGGGCCGGATTCAAATGAAGGGGGGGGGGGCGTAGCTTGGGCCTCATTGACCTAATGCGACAATATCAGCAGTGTCCACTGAGATATGAAGTTAGGATAGTCATAGTATTATAGTTCTCAATGTGGACTTACCACAAGATTGATAATTGTACTGGGTTGATTCCAGGCAACTTAGAGTGTGGAAATTGTACAACGCCCTGGCGCTGGACACACGAAAGTGGCGGTCGTAGGTTTGAATCTCCAGGGAGTAGTTTCTGTCAAAGCCCAGCTGTCCGATTTCGAATGTATACGAAGCCCAATCCTAGAGACGAGAAAACTAGTTTCATCATTCTTAAACACATTCCTAGAGGTATAACAAATGTTTACAGCGGGAATAAGCTCACCTTTTTCTATATTAAACACAATTAATTAATTAGCACTAATTGATGAACTAATCAGCTATTGTTTTATTGAGTCATGAATTGTCATCGACTATGAATAATTATGTAAAATTTCAATTTGATCTGAGACTAGGAAATGGGAGGAAAAAAAAACAACGTGTAGGACACGTAATGATGGGAATAGCTCCATATAAACAGCCACATATCTCAATACGTAGCACTCATTTCCTTTTTTCAATACCAAACAAATAATTAACTTAACTTTAAATTAATTAAATAATTGGTTAATTGTTTGACTCAGTCGTCCTTTTTTTTTCTTTTAGTACAACAAAAGTTTCAACTTAATCCGAGAATGTATGCTGGAGAAACAAAGTGTATAAACATTGATCCAGACAGACACCCAGACAGACAGAGTGGATATAAGCTTTTTTAATAGTATTCAGCTTTATCTTTACTAACTTTTAATGTAAATTTAGGCCACGCATGACGTCATTGCTATAAAACTGAGTGGCGAATAGCGTGAGCGTTATATTCACTGCTTATAGTAATGATGCTTTAAATACAACTACTGCATTTTGGCCTTTATGCAGACTGATCTCTAAAGCCTTGGTCGCAGGGCCGAATTTAAGTATGTGGAGGCCCCGGAGAAAGATTTTTGTGAAGGCCCGTACAATTTTCTGAACGCTTCAATAAAGATCTACTAAGAAATAAAAATATTTATATCTAAAAGCAAGATATATTTTAGAAAAAAGAGATATATTACTTGCACGTTTTATATCACATTAATTTAGTGCTATATAAATATAGTGCTATATAAATAGAGTGCTATATAAATTGAGTGCTATATAAATAGAGTGCTATATAAATTGAGTGCTGTATAAATTGAGTGCTATATAAATAGAGTGCTATATAAATAGAGTGCTATATAATGTGTATAAGTGAGTGATATATAATGTGTATGTATTGTTGAAAGAGACTTATATATTGTGTGTTCTGTGCAAGTTATGCACTTGAAAAATTAAATGTTTTATAGCTACCCAGTTTATTAATGTGAATGTTTCAAAATGACCCATTTTACGAAATAACAGGACTTCGCATTCAATTCATTTACAAAACTTGTGATTGAATTACACAGATCTTTTGGGGTTCAAGGTTTAACGGGGGTCACTTTATGACCCTTTAACTGCTAATGCACCGGAGGCAAGGTGATGAAACGGCGCATTAAGATTGTAACGGCCAGGTTTTGATTCTCTTTACGTCACAACAGCTTAATGAAAAGACAACTGTGTTATGACTTTTGACATGCAACAGGTTACTACCCTTGAATTGTCAAGATGCATGAGATTATTAGGAATAGGCCAAACCTGACAATCTTTAGTTTCTTAAGTGGGTGTGAATCGTTAAGGCCTTGCTTATAGAAACAACTAAAATGTTGGTGTTAACACATTTCTCGGTAATTTCGAATCTTGTTCAAAGATTAAAAAGTAGAAACATGTTCTACGCTCTTTAACGTAGGCTATTGTGACATACGATTTTCACATTTGAATCAACATATAGAGTGGAGTAGAACTTCGGTATAGATAGACTTTGTGGATTGTGAATGTAAATTAGAGCGTTGGAATAGATAATAGCACATACCCGTTCCATACGCTAGGACAAATTTGTACAAATACTCCTTCTTCCCTACTGCTATTAGAGCATGGAATGGGTTTCCTAAGTCAGCCAGGAAAACCAGTGACTTGGCAGAATTTAAGTCATTGGTTAATATGCATGACTAAATGCATGACGCGTAGGACGTAATCATCTTCTTTTCTGAAGTAACGTCTGTATTATATAGGATAAGATAGACTTTGTGGATAATGAATGTACAATAGAGCTTTGGGATAATTGAAGTCGAAAAGAGCTTTGGCATAGGGATACTTTGAGGATAATGGATGTAAAATACAGCTTTGGGTTATGACCACATTGAGGATAATTAATGAAGAAAAGAGTTCTGGGATACGGCCACTTCGAGGATAATTAGAGTAGAGTGAGTTATTTTGGGATATGTCTCTTCACAAAATTTCCCAACCAAGGCCATGATACTATGCATTATTCATTACAAGGATTAACACCTAACCATTTACAACCCCATTTTTTGAGATTACCAAGCGTCACAACGGATGCGCGAGTCGGCATAATTACATAGTGACTTCTGTCGCACCTGATAACATATTTTTCCACATCAGTGACTAACAGTAAGGTGTTGGACGACCTTGGTCACAGATGACACAAAAACTGTGAAGACGACATTGAAGGACGGTTTAAGTAATACCTTCCATTTTTTTAATTGCTCCGTTTGTTTACAAATGCATGTGAATGCAAGGACAGCCTGATTTCCCGTTGAGATTACTGATGACAGTTTTAGACTGAGCGTGACTGTGGTAATACTAGTTCTAGTTCCGGGTTAAACATGGATGGCAAAATAGTCTATATTAATGTAACTAGGCCACTTGGTTCGAAAAACAGGTGTTTGTGTTATCTTAAACAGAATCCCGCCCTTGGTTACATACTGATAATAGATGAGATTTCTTTTTCGAGATTGATGTTTTTACTCTGTTTTTCAGCTAAGACCTAGCGGCATCTAATTATTCAATGCTTTGAATTGATGACTTTATATAAAACTGTCAGATATGTTGTAATTTGTTTGTGCAAGACTCGTATCCAGGGCCTGACAACTAATAGAAATAATGCGTTCAGATTAACAAATACTCTGGTGATAAAAAATTCTATAGTGAATATCAATAACTTGTATGTTGTACAGCAATCACGACGTGTGCATATTGGTAAGATATTAGAAGTAGATTAGCGCACCAAAAAGTACCGGTTGTGACCGCCACATTTAAAAATGATGTAATTTAAGATAATAAATATCATAATACACAGCATAGAACGTTGTTCATAGTGTCCTTGACCTTCAGTTCTAGGACGACCAAAGTTCATCTCGTAGGACACATTTCCTTGCCACTGTAGAGTTAAAAATCTATTCTGGAGAGACATTCTCGTCCAAATTTAACGCGGAGAAGGGTGGTATTCGCTTTGGTGGGAGACCGAGACCAATCGACACAGAAGGCCTGAACATCGATCTGCAACGTCGCAACCTATAGGAAGTTTAGACCAACAGCCTGTTGTCACGTCACATGTCTGGCGTCATGACCTGTGACTTGGCAACGAGCTATTGGTCTAAACTGTCCACAGGTTGCGACGTCGCAGGTCAGTAATGAGGCCTTTTATTATGATTGGTCTCGGGTAGACGAACCTGCCATTTTTTTTTTTTTTTGTTTTTTTGTTGTTTTTTTTTGTTGTTTTTGTATTTTTAAAATATTTTTTTTCCAGTCCATAGGTTTCCATGTCAACATTTCTCTTCACATAGGTGTGGCCAAAGGCTATGTCTTCCCAGAGGTCGTCATCGAAATAGCGCTAACATCTTTATAGAGACAGTTAAAATATGAAAGATAGCCGTCTAGAGACGTAAAGTATAATAGTAATTATGCATAAAACCCTGAACCATAATCTCCAAAGGCAAAAACAAAATTTAATAAAATACTCTGAAAGACACAAAGATTAATGCACTTTCCCTGTCCCAAATGCTAGGACAAATTTGTACAAAGGCTCCTTCTTTCCTAGTGCTATTAAAGCATGGAGTCAGACAGGAGAATCGATGACTTGGCAGAATTTTAGTCATTAATTAACATGCATGACTAGATTTACATAGGAGCACGCGTAGGACTTAACCATCTTTTTTTTTTAAGTAACGTCTGTATTTTATAAGATAAGATAAGCTCTAGATTTATCGCCTGATTGCTACTTACTCTCAGCTCTTTATAACTCAGCTTCGGCTTGGTCTCAGATGACGTCATCCAGTAAAGTTTGAAATGGCAACCAACATCTGAAACAAAATATCACCCCATATAAGTGTAATAGAAGCGTGTAATGTGGGAAGTGTGGTCGAGGGGCTAAGTGCGCTTGAACTAGGCTTGTCTTGGCTTTCTAGAAGGGGGCTCGAGGTTCGACACACGACACGGGCAGAGTTGCGTTTACTGGGTGCCTAAAGGCAGCACGGAAAACCAACTCCTAGATTACCCCCCCCCCCCCTTTCACAAATGAGATTGGACCAAAGCGCTCTGAGCATGATATAAGCATGAAAGTAGCGCTATATAAAAGCTATAATAATAATAAGCCCAACAAGTTTTTTATAGCCCATGAATTAGCAAGCTGAATAGATGAATAACACCTTTTAAGACGTTATTTATTTATTGTTGTTACTAATGTGAAAAAAAAAATATCTGTTAAAACAAAGTTATTTTAGAAATATCTGTTCACTCCCTAGGGGTTAGTGACGTCATCTGTTCTTGGCATTAAAAGCCTTCACCTCCCCCGCTTCAAGTAAATAATGACATTTTCTACTGACACTGTCACAAGACGTTGAAATAGAGAAAGAAGAAACATTAGGATTTCTTTATTATAAAAATGTTGTTTTTTTTCTTAATTAAAACTTGGCCGCCCTTTTTTTTTTATTTTTTCCTTCAGTTTTGTAATTATTTAACTTTCAGTTTCAACCAGTTCATCAAATTATAGCAGTGTTAGAAAATGTATGCGTTTTTAAAGTCAAAAACAAATGCTTTAAAACGTGTGTTTACTAATGATTTCTTGTATCGTGTTTCAGAAAAGCTCTGAAAGAAATAAGGTAATTTCACTCTACATTGCTATAGAAACTTAGTGCTTTTGGATCACTTTGGCATTGAGAGGAGTTTTGGTGAAAGCTAACAAAAAAAGTGAACTGGAGACTTTTATCTTTGGAAGAAAGCTATAAATAGCTAGCAATTAGGTGTATCCGGTGTGTAGGAAATAGAAGGAGTTGATTAGCTATGTAATTTAGAAGGCATGTTCTTACTTCTTATTACTACAAAATCACATTTGGGAGTTCTTTCCGCTTGCAGCACAAACTTACCTTTATTTAGTTGATAGCAGTGAGTTTTAAACGTAGCGTCCTTGACCATTATTAAAATCTAAAATTTTCTTTGAAAATGCAGCATGCATTAAAATCCACGTGTATGTAGGTATGGAGGATCCTTTTGAAGTCCTAGCAGGGTTATTGAATGTAGACATACAGCAGAAGTCGTGAGCGCGTGAAGTTTTTTTTTTTATCTTGTTAAATAGATTGTGTTCTTACGTATAGGAAGCTATCACGTGATTTAGCGGCATCGCTAGACCTAGTTATTCTATGTTTCAGGGTGTTAGGCTTGAGGCCACGATTGAGAGTGTAGTTTTGAGCCGTGACTGATCCTTGATTAGTTTGAGTCTTGCATCTCCGTGGTGTATTATTTGGAGCCATCGGGCCCTGTGGCCGAAATTGAATGTGCGTGCATTACTTTATTATCGTATGTGAAGTTTGGTCGGGAGGTTAAGTTTGAACTTGGCTTGGCTATCTATGAAGGGGGCTCGAGGTTCGACACCAGACTCGAGAAGAGTTGTGTTTACTGAGGTAGCACGGAAAACCCCGATACCTACCCCCCCCCCCCCCCAAAACTTGCCCACAAATGAGATTGGACCATAGCGCTAAGAGCATGCTATAAGCATGAAAGTAGCGCTATATGAAAGCTATAATTTTAATTATTATTATTATTTGTCTACATTCTGAATATTAAGTATTTGTTTTTTTAGCGGCCCCCGAGAGGGGAAAAGACGCTATTTGTTTTGTGTGGAATGTCTGTAGGTCCATCCGTCGGAACGTCCCGCTTAGATCTCGTAAACTACAAAATATAGTGAAAATTCGACATCATAATATTTTAGACCAATCAAAGTTATTTTACAACTATTCACTATTAATAGTAACAAACAATGGAGGCTCTTAGTAGGGGATGACTACATACTATATTTTTAAGACATTTAGGCAAATGATGTAAGATTTTTTTGTAAAAAAAAAAAAATAGATACTTGCATATGTGTTGCTTAGTTAAATAAGTTCTGTCATACCAACTACTACATTTACATTAAAAAAATTACTTTTTCTTTTTTTTTTAAGAGAAAAATCTATTTAGTATGCATATAAGCTGGACATAATTTAAAACAACAATTAAGTAGTTTTTCATATTATCGCGTAAAACTGCAGCGCTACATTACAACCATAACACACTAAACTAAAGGGAATTTTTTTTTTACTGAAATGTTTTTTTCTTGAGGATTTCAATAAGAGATCAACCCAAAACATTTAGATCAATTAGATATTCATCATAAGATATCAGTTAGGCCAGGTTCACATCTAACTTTGCATTCACTTTCACCTATCCTTTGGTCTGCTGGACCGCTGGGGCACCACATAAGATCTGTCAACTTTCTTTCTCCATTCTTCTCTGTCATTTGCATATGATATAATTTTAATCTGATATTCTTTCTGAAAATATTGAAACCTGCCTTTTTACCTACCTGGGTGGACCACTTCGGGGGCCGATTTTGAGTTTGTGTTTCCACACAAACTGTCTTTGTAACCTTGTCAGTATTAAATATTGTTATTGTTTTACGATCATTGGCCACTTATTTACAGTTCGGTTATTATGCAACTTGGTTCGCCGTTGTTCTTTGATTAATATATTAACCTATTGAGACTGGGAACCAAGTGCATTAAATCCTCCCCTAGATAAACCCGTAAAACCCACCTTGACAAAAGTTAGAAATGGTGGCGTGGGAGGGGAGTACTGTTGACTAGTGTTCGTACTTACTGTTGGGTAGTTGCCATTTGACCTCAGCCTTCAAAGTCTGATTCGTGACAAACTGATAAACAGAAATGTTTCGAGGTGCCTGGGGCAGTTCAGCTGTCGAAAGAACAAACACTCTAACATTAAAAAGCCGTTACTACATTGAGCTTTTACTATAGACTGAAATATTAAAAGTTTTGAGCGGTAATATTTTTTTATTTTTACAATTTACACGGGAGGAAAAAAAAAAGGAACACACAAACACACGCACACGCGCGCGCACCTTCACCACCAAAAATTATTTTATTTCAGTTTTCGAATTTGTATAACTAATTTAATTTGGGAATGCATTCTAAAACAATGCAAAACTACACTAATCAACTGGAACACGAACTGTAAATATTGGCAAGAAGGTGCTGTTGCACAAGACCTGCGGGATGCTAAAATCATTACACTGTATAAGAACAAAGGTGACAGAAGCGACTGCAACATTTACAGGGGAATCTCCCTACTACGTATTGTAGGCAAAGTCTTTGATCGAATGATACTTCCAAGGCTACAAAAACTCGCTGATCGGGTCTATCCAGAATCAAAATGCGGCTTTCGCTCAGGGAGATCCACGATTGACATGATTTTCTCCATCCGCCAACTTCAGGAAAAGTTCAGAGAACAAAAGGATGCCTTTGTATATTGCGTTCATTGATCTGACAACGGCCTTCGATCTAGTTAGCAGCGATGACCTCTTTAAAAGAGGGGGCTTGACGTCTCGAGGGCCCCCCTGCATTTTAACATTCGACGTCATGACATGAGATAATGTAGCCTACTTTTAAATTTTTTAAGTCTAAATTGGTACAGTATATAAGTAACATTAACAAAAAATAATCACGAAGACTCATTTAATGAATTGTCTGTTAGTGACATAATGCACAAGTGACAAATCTCAATTCATATCGCCTCACATGGTGCTTTCTGTGCAGCAAAGACATCTATAACATCATCTAGATCAATTCTCTTTAGTATTTTTGACTCCATGTGGATGATTTTTCAAAAGGTTTAGATAATAGTGAACAAATAGATGCAATCTTACTAGATTTTTCCAAGGCTTTTGACAAAGTTCACCACCATAGTTTGCTTAAAAAAATAAAATATTTCGGCATTAATGGTCCACTGCATCAGTGGATTAAAGATTTTCTGATAGGGAGAGAACAAACTGTAATAATAAATGGCTCTAAATCAACACCAATAACAGTAAACTCAGGTGTACCTCAAGGAACAGTCTTGGGTCCACTACTATTTTTAATTTACATAAATGATTTACCAAATTGCATTAGTTCAGGAACAAAAGTCAGATTATTTGCAGACGATTGCATAATATATAGAACAATAAAAACAAAACAAGACACAGATACTTTACAAAGAGAATTAGATGAATTACAGAAATGGGAATCAAATTGGAGCATGTCTTTCCACCCAGAAAAAATGTCAATTGTTAAGAGTAACAAAAAAACTAAAACAAATTAATTCCACTTATCTTATTCATGGCAAACCAGTAACACAGACTAAAAACGTAAAATACCTAGGTGTTATAATAAATGAAAAACTGTCATGGAATCCACATATTGATGAAACTATAAAAAAAATCAAACAAAGCATTAGGGTTTATTAAAAGAAATTTCTATAAATCAAATAAGAACATAAAACTAAAATGTTATTTAACCTTGGTTACGCCAATAATAGAATATGCATCCACCGTGTGGGACCCCTCAACTCAAGAAAACATTAAGAAACTGGAACAAACACAAAATAGAGTAGTGAGATTCATAACAAACGAATATTCACATTTGACTAGGGTAACACCATTAGTAAAATCAGTAAATTTAGAAAGCCTTCAGGACAGAAGACTCAAAAGTAAAGTAGCAATTATACATAAAACACTGAACCATAATCTTCAAATACAAAAAACAAAATTTAATAAAATACTCTGAAAGACACAAAAATAAAGGCGCATTCCTCGTCCCATATGCTAGGACAAATTTGTACAAATACTCCTTCTTCCCTAGTGCTATTAGAGCATGGAATGGGTTGCCTGAGCTAGCCAGAAAAACCAGTGACCTGGCAGAATTAAAGTCATTGGTTAATATGCATGACTAAATGCATGACGCGTAGGACGTAATCATCTTCTTTTTTGAAGTAACGTCTGTATTATATAAGATAAGATAAGATAGCGAGATTACATGGCAGTAATATTTAATATTTAATGTAAAAAAAAAATTAGGACGTTCATTAGAGGGCCCCGCCTCAAGCGGGCCGGGAGCTGGGACTTTCGATTGTGGCCTCCCCCTCCCCCCCCCCCCAACCTAGCTACGCCACTGCTCTCGGGCATTTTCTTCTGAACCCTTCCACCGATAAAAAAATGAAGAGCATCTTGTCCCGCTTATCAGTAATGGATTTGCCCTAGGTCCAAGACCATTCGTATTAAAAATTGTTTGTTACAGATTAATAATAATAATAATAATACTAAGGCTTGTCTTCTATTCCGAAGATTAAGGAGTGCGGTATTTCACGTGGTTACGCAGCCGCGCTCTGAATTCCATATTCGGCCGTATCCAGCGGACCAGCGCAGACATGACCTTTGTCTGCCAGTGGTTGGTCTAAGACTCTTAAGTTCTATTTTCGCAGTCTACGTCTGTCCTCGGCAGTGGATTTCCTTTTGGTCTTAAATGTGTATCCCGCGGCCTTTGTAAGAAATCTCTGGGCTGTCTCGTTCGGAAGCGGCCTGCCGCTAAGTTATGTCAGTTAAAGCAGACGAGCTTAATAAACACTGGTAGGGTAATTGTTACGTTTGGACATTAAGATGGAGAATTACTTTAAAAACTATCAGGAAACTTTATTTACAATATGCTACAATGGTAGGCAGAGAGATAGGGTTCGAGCTATATATATGTGTGGGTAAAGTCTGGGTCCAAATACAAATCTACTGTGACCTCCCCCTCGTTTTACATGCGTGCCAAGGCCACCCGCTTATTGGAGAAAACATATTCTAACGAGTATTTTGACTTATAAAACCCTCTCTGTCCCTGTTAATAACCCACCCTTTACATTATACAGTCTATAACATATTCCACTGGCACTACAACTTACTTTACCTCTTTCTCTCATAATCGACGATATCATCGTTGATTTTGATTTCATTAAATTAAAGTTTAATTTTTTAAACTTGACTTTGAATTGTATAAAAAGAGCATGCATTCCCCTTTAAGTCTATACCGAATACAAAATTTTCTGATAACAAACGACAAAGTTATTGAAGCCCAATCATAACAGGGGTAGTGAAATAGTCATGAGCAAATGAAGAATTTCTTCAGAACGTGGAAAAATAATGACGGAGAGAAAGAGTTAATAGAGTGTATCCTGTATTGTACACGTGGACATACCAATGCATGTAGGCTCTGCACGTAAGAATTACTTGTAAATAATATTTTTGGTCACCATTTAGGACTTATGATAAGAATGTACATAATTTATTTAAAAATTTAAGTTTAAACAGTAAGAGAAATATATGCTCAGGAACCGTCTAATAAATACTTTATAGTATACTGATTTACAAAAACCACAACAGTTTCATTTAATAGTGTCTTATTAGTGTCTTATGTGCAGTGAGAGTTTGGAAGTTGTAATAAATTATTCAAATTTAAGATATATAGAGTAATAAATCAACTCAAAAGAAGTGGGAAAGATTCATCTTTGATTAGACTCTCAGTATCCGCTATATACCGGCCATCATGGCTCATTGTAAATTTAATTACATAATCGAATCCACTTTAAGATGATCCGCGAAGTTGCGAGGAATGTTTATAAAGCCATGCCGGTGACAGACGAAACTGAACCACAGAACTCATGATGTCTATGTTATGGTGCAAGGTGCTAATGGACTTTTTCATTATTATATTATTATTGTAATTATTATTATTTTTTACTTTAGACATGAAATTTTTCACAATGTTTCTATATTTAAGTTGGTTTAGTTAATAGCATTACAACAGTTGTCTTCCCATAAACAATTTAAATTTCGTGACTAGCGAATTTCCGGATTAGATAAAATCGCTGACCTAATTGTGTGAAACATTTATTAGATGATGTACTGACAGCAGAATTAAGACGCACTAGGAGACCTACATTTAGAAATATTCGAGGAACTATCCAGAAATGTCACCTGATAAACGTTATGTTCCGTTTTGTGAATCAAACTGTGAACCAGGACAGACAATTAATATAAAGACAATACTGATAAGAAATTCATAAGGCCCAAACAATCCATGTTAATCCGTTCGCCTTACATGTTCTCGTGTGTGATGATTATGTGTTTAACTCTTTCTCTCCTAACTGACGATGCCAATGTTGATTTGAACCCCATTAAACTAAATTGGTTTTTGAATTTATAAATTTTTTAATGTGTGTTCTGTAAAAAGAGCATGCATTCTCCTACATCTCATAACCAAAAATAACAATTTCTGATAACAAAGAAAATAGTTATTGAAATTTAATCACAACAGGAGAGTGAAATTCAAATGAGCAAAATGAATAATACTATCGAAAAGAGGAAAATAATTACGGAGTTAAAGAGTTAAAGTCCTCCGAATCAATTGACATGATAAGTATGTCTAAATAACGAGGTGCATTCTTCAAGTCCGATACAATCCTATTGAATAGACTATTGTCAACTATAGTAGAACAAAAGACCTTTACAAAAAAAGGTGGCGGTTTGTTGCAGGTTATACAAGACTCAAAATACAATAGACGCAAACCTACAGTAGCACTGGAACAAGTCAAACAGGGGACAAGACCTACAATGGACCATGTCCTACAGGGGTCAAGGCCTACAATGGACCATGTGCTACACGGAACTCCAACCTACAGTAGCAATGGAGCAAGTCTAACAGGGGACTAGGCCTACGATGGACCATGTCCTACAGGGGTCAAGGCCTACAATGGACCATGTCCTACGGGGGTCAAGGCCTACAATGGACAATGTGCTACACTGAAACTCAAACCTACAGTAAATACGAGCTACAAAAGCTTCTCACCAAGAATGCGAAACTAAAGTTGACAGTTTAAAAGAAATCGTAAATGCAAATTTTATTACAGATTCTCTTCTAAACGTCGTCTGGCTATGTTAAGTGAAAGTTAAGCCTTCCTGACATATTCATTTGGACATCCTTGAGTACCAAGAGACCCTAAACCTTTAAAGTGACTTACCTTTCAAGTCAGACTCATTCGTCATCAAAAAGTGTTGCTCCCCCCCCCCCCCATCCACTCATCTTTTTTTTTTTTTTTTGTATTTTCACGATATCTAAAACGCTATTCGTTTTTTGTGGTCTGTCTGTCCGTCCGTCCGTCCATACGTCCCGTTTAGATCTCGTAAACAAGAAAAGATATTGATAATTCGACATCATGATATATTTTTTAGGCCATTCAAGTTCTGAAGCAACGGCTACTTTTTTCTTTTCTGAAAGCGAAAAATTGAATTTTCAAATTCTACTATGCAAGCAGTTTTTTCATAAAAATACACAATTTTTACAACCATTCACGATTAATGGTAACATATACGGGAGACTCTTTAGTATTGTTAACACATTTATGCAAACGGTTTTAGATATTTTGTAAAAAAAAAAAAAAAAAAAAAAAAAAGGATTTGAATAAGAGATTTACCTTTACAAAACAATTAGATCAATTAGATAACCATTATATGACATCAGTTAGGCCAGGTTCATATCGAACTTTACCTTCACTTTTACCTATCCCTTGTTTTACTGGACAGTTGGGGACCAAACTAGATTTTTCTTAATAAAATATTGAAGCCTGCCTTTTTACCCTACTGAGTAGACCACTTCTGGGGCCGATTTTGAGTTTTGTGTTTCCACACAAACTGTCTTTGTAGCCTAGAGGCAGACACAGTTTGGCTACACCTGGAACAAGATGAAAAGCATGGCCAAGGACAGGGGACTATGGAAATCTATTGTTGGTGGCCCAAACTCTAATAGTGGTGACGGGCTGTGAGTAAGTAAGTCAAACTGAAGCTAAGAGTAGTTTTGTTCTGACATCAAGCTGACGAGGAAAAGAGAAGATTTAATTTGTGTCCTTTCACCTTTTGAGGTCATATTTCTTCTTTCAAGTGGCGCGATACTCTAAACGCCAAAATGTTCTAATCATATCTCTTAAGTGACCAAATGCACAATTTCGATATTGGTAATATTGCTAATGGTCTCTGTACAGCTATATGGCTGTAAAAGTTGGACACTGAACGCCGAGGCTTTTAGAAGACTTCAAGCTTTTGAGAGTAAATGCTAAGGGAAGATGCTTGGTATCAGATACCAGGAAAAGAAGATGAATGAATGAATTTCTACTGTTATGAGTTAACAAAAAGAAGAAACTCCTCAATACTGTGAGGAGACGACAGCTGAGCTGGTTCAGTCAGGTTTGTAGGACATGACTCACTGGTCATCTTTCAAGGTACAGTGGAGGGAGCACGAAGAAAGGGATTGTCCAAAAAAAAAAAAAGTTGGCTGGACAATGATGTCCTCTGATGTTCTACTTAGATGACCATCCGACGGTGAAAAGATTTGGTCACGGGAACTGTCAAGGGACAGATGCGAGATAATGACCATCTTATCTTCTTAAAGACGTTACTTTAAAAAAATATGATTACGTCCTACGCGTCATGCACCTAGTCATGCATGTTTAACCAAAGACCTAAATTCTGGCAAGTCATTGTTTTTCCTGGCTGACTCAAGAAACCCATTCCATGCTCTAATAGCACTAGAGAAGAAAAAGCTTGAAATGGTTATAATCACGAAGTAAAAATAAAATTTGTAAACAAAAACATCCGAAATAGTGTTTACCTTTAGGGGGTTGGATGAACTTGGACGTAACAGGCGGGGTAATGAGCCCCCTGGAGGAAACGACGCTGACTCTGAACTTGTACTGGCTGTTATGACTGAGGTTTGAGATCAGCAAGACACTTTGGTTCGTCTTGAAAGGAAGAAGTCAAGAGATGTAAGGTGTTGATTTCTTCGTGGTCTATGTAAAGTCACACACACACAAAGAAAAGAGAGAAGAGAAAAGAGAGAGACCAGAGAGAGAAAAGAGACAAAGAGTATGTAAGTGGGAGGGAAAGAGTGGAAGTGATAAAAAAGAGAGAGGTGAAAATAAAAAGAAAAGAGAAAAAACACAAAGGGAACAAAATGAAATATTGTGGTTCAACATGGTTGAACGTGATTCAGCGTGGTTAAACGTGGTTAAACGTGGTTCAGCTATTTTTGAAAATTAACGAATTTTCGTTAGTAAAACAAGCCGTTGTCAACATTTTGAAAGGACATACAAATCACTTTAACAAAGGCCAGACATTGTCACTATTTATATTTGACCCCCCAAGAAAATCATCCAGTCTAGCCATTCTGCGGTGGCTGAGCGGGGTCCGGGGTTCGAATCCTGGTTAAGACTGGGATTTTCAAATTTGGTCGTTGTGCTGGCCACGCGACACCCTCGTCAACTGTGGGTTACATCATCTGCCCTATAGACCACAAGGTCTGAAAGGGAAACTTTTTTTTTTTTTTTTCAAATCAACATTAGTCACCTCTACAAGTCAGTGTGATCACTACACACACAATAACACACTGGTCAATCCATCACACATGCAAGGAGCACACCAAAGAGAAAGTTTGATGTTGTGAGAAATGAGGGATCAATTTTGAAAGTTAGTAGACGACAGATGAAGTTAACCTGAGACATGTAGTCGTATTAGAGAGGAAACTTATCTTCTTATCTTATACATTGCAGACGTTACTTTAAAAGTGAAGATAATTACGTTCTACGCGATACATGTGTTTAACATCGTGCATGTTAATCAGTGACTTAAAGTCTGCTAAGTCGTTGTGGCTGATTCAGGCAACCCGTTCAATTCGTAGTGATAAGGTATACTAAAGTGAAGTAAATGAAAAAGACGAAAGAAAGAATGTAAGGACAACTCCACGGAAAGAAAGAATGTAAGGACAACCCCACGGAAAGAAAGAATGGAAGGACAACCCCACGGAAAGAAAGAATGGAAGGACAACCCCACGGAAAGAAAGAATGGAAGGACAACCCCACGGAAAGAAAGAATGGAAGGACAAGCCCACGAAAAGAAAGAATGGAAGGACAACTCCACGGAAAGAAAGAATGGAAGGACAACCCCACGGAAAGAAAGAATGGAAGGACAACCCCACAGAAAGAAAGAATGGAAGGACAACCCCACGGAAAGAAAGAATGGAAGGACAACTCCACGGAAAGAAAGAATGGAAGGACAACTCCACGGAAAGAAAGAATGGAAGGACAACTCCACGGAAAGAAAGAATGGAAGGACAACTCCACGGAAAGAAAGAATGGAAGGACAACTCCATGAAAAGAAAGAATGGAAGGACAACCCCACGGAAAGAAAGAATGGAAGGACAACCCCACGGAAAGAAAGAATGGAAGGACAACTCCACGGAAAGAAAGAATGGAAGGACAACTCCACGGAAAGAAAGAATGGAAGGACAACTCCACGGAAAGAAAGAATGGAAGGACAACTCCACGGAAAGAAAGAATGGAAGGACAACTCCATGAAAAGAAAGAATGGAAGGACAACCCCACGGAAAGAAAGAATGGAAGGACAACCCCCACAGAAAGAAAGAATGGAAGGACAACCCCACGGAAAGAAAGAATGGAAACACAACTCCACGGAAAGAAAGAATGGAAGGACAACTCCACGGAAAGAAAGAATGGAAACACAACTCCACGGAAAGAAAGAATGGAAGGACAACCTCAAGGAAAGAAAGAATGGAAGGACAACTCCATGAAAAGAAAGAATGAAAGGACAACCTCAAGGAAAGAAAGAATGACAGGAAAACTCCACGGAAAGAAAGAATGGAAGGACAACCTCATGGAAAGAAAGAATGGAAGGACAACTCCACGGAAAGAAAGAATGGAAGGACAACTCCACGGAAAGAAAGAATGGAAGGACAACTCCACGGAAAGAAAGAATGGAAGGACAACTCCACGGAAAGAAAGAATGGAAGGACAACTCCATGAAAAGAAAGAATGGAAGGACAACCCCACGGAAAGAAAGAATGGAAGGACAACCCCCACAGAAAGAAAGAATGGAAGGACAACCCCACGGAAAGAAAGAATGGAAACACAACTCCACGGAAAGAAAGAATAGAAGGATTACTCCACGGAAGGAAAGAATGGAAGGACAACTCCACGGAAAGAAAGAATGACAGGAAAACTCCACGGAAAGAAAGAATGGAAGGACAACCTCATGGAAAGAAAGAATGGAAGGACAACTCCACGGAAAGAAAGAATGGAAGGACAACTCCACGGAAAGAAAGAATGACAGGAAAACTCCACGGAAAGAAAGAATGGAAGGACAACCTCATGGAAAGAAAGAATGGAAGGACAACTCCACGGAAAGAAAGAATGGAAGGACAACTCCACGGAAAGAAAGAATGACAGGACAACTCCACGGAAAGAAAGAATGGAAGGACAACTCCACGGAAACAAAGAATGAAAGGACAACCCCACGGAAAGAAAGAATGGAAGGACAACTCCACGGAAAGAAAGAATAGAAGGATTACTCCACGGAAGGAAAGAATGGAAGGACAACTCCACGGAGAGAACAGAGAGTCAGAGTAGGAGAGAACAGAGTCAGAGTGGGAGAGAACAGAGAGTCAGAGTGAGAGAACAGAGAGTCAGAGTGAGAGAGAACAGAGAGTCAGAGTGAGAGAGAACAGAGTCAGAGTGGGAGAGAACAGAGAGTCAGAGTGAGAGAGAACAGAGAGTCAAGAGTGGGAGAGAACATCAATCAATGAAGAATTAAACAGCACATCATTCAATGAAGAAAATAGTGAGCACAAATTCTTTAAGATTAGCACAGTTTATTTTTAATTACTTACATAGTCAAGTGATGTCCAGTTTTTGACCTCTACTGTCACCAAATTCTCCTCATACACCTCTACTACACAGTATAGAGTTAAACTTGAAGTGTGATTGTCTGCTACAGTAACATTCCATCCCAGGATGATGGTGGAACCTTCTGTCGTGTCCTCCTGACCACTTGGAGAATACATGCAAGCGGCAGACGGTGTGGACACTGTGACCTGCATCTTCTGGCCTTTCACATATACAGGATCTGGAGAAGACAGAAACATCAGCAGAACTTAGATCATGACAACCTTGAAAACTTTTGACCCTTAACTCTCCCATGCTTTCTTGAAGTGTAGCATATATCTCTAGTTATTTGCCCTATGTTTTGTTGTCTTTACATGAGAAAAGAGTCCTTGTAATCACAACAAATTTCCATGAGGATCAATAAAGCAGTCTTAGTCTTAGTGTTAGTCTTAGTATTAATCTTAATTTTAATCTTAATCTATTGGAGATTTTCAACATGGCGAGAAAACTATAAATAGCTCTGTGGTGAATCCGGTTTTAAAAAAAAAAAAAGAAAAACTCATCCAGGAATAAAAAGGCTATAAATATACAATTGTGGAAAAAAACAACATTGTCCATATATTTCAGATTTTCATTTCTGGATGATAACTATAGAGGGCTAGCTTTTTGGTGTATCCGGTGTACAGAAGTATTAATAATCTATTTATCCTTTTAAGTTTACATTTTGTACTATTTTTATCCCTTTTTTTTTTTTTTTTTTGCAATGTAGAATCAAATTTGTAAGTTTGTACAAACTATTTTGTTTTATTTACTTGACAAGGATGACCTTTCGATAAGTCGTGCTTGACATTGTTTAGTTTCTCTATTTTAAACCTGCCATAATCTTCCTTATTGGTTTCTTCAGTTTTTTCTTTATATCGCCTCGACATTACTGCAGAATCGATTCCGATTCGTTTTCATCGTTACTATAATATATTGATTGAACGATATAAACTAGATTCCCATGGAATCGAATCACTCCCAAAGAGGAGATTAGTGTGTTAGTTCGTTTAACGAGATAATCCCGGTCTACACAAAATGAATGACTGTGAATCTATAGTATTTGTGTACAGTAGAATGTTCTTTTGAAATAGCCGAACAATTCTGCGGACAACTTTACATCAGTCTACGTACAAAACTAAAACTTTACTACAAATAGCTTGATTCTATTTATTCATTGAACTCCTTACTGAATACAAAGAAACATTTAAGTCGAGTGCAGGGAATTCCCGCTGAAGCCGTGCTATAAATAGAACACTTAAAAGCAAAATACCAAACAAAAAATTCTTTAAAAAAAAAAAACGCTTATATTAAGTGGACCTCATTCACTAATCGTAAACAAACAACATTTAGCCACGTGATTCTCTATCTCTTCTATACAAATTACGATCTAATTTTTAATACACAATGGCTATCACATGACAGTTTTTTTTCGTTGTTTTATCTTTATTATTACGTTACTAAATGTTATTTGTTTATGATTGGTAAATGAGGTCCATTAGTTTGGGTCAGTCATGAAAAAAATTTGTAATACATCTAAATTAATACGAATAAATCTGTGCGCTCATAAATATTTTTACCAACTGTTTAGGTTCAGCGCAATTTCATGCTTTTGGCTTTCTCAATATGCCATGATCCTATCACTTGTCTGGACCAGTTGAAAAGATGTAAAGGTAAGGAAGAAGGGGGGTATCTGGGTGGTCGCTTTTTAAATTTATTTTAAAGGCCTCCTAACTCTCCTCAAGCCTACACGTTAACCACTGCTCCAGGGAGTTGCTTATAAAAGTAGGTTTTATAATTATTTATAGTTATTTACCTTTATTTTCCTACAAACAATAAAGGGGACTAATTCGACTTATGCCACTTTATCAGTCAAGGAAAATTTCTTTCCTTTGTTCGAGTTACAAAACAAAATAATTAATTACCAATAGTTAATTAACTGGCTGATTATTCTATTGTTAAATTGATTCTTGTGTTGTGTAACGGATGCATGTGTAGTCAGATGTAGCTGAAGTATTTCTAAAAGACTTAATTTGACTAAGTGCGTGCGTACCTTGCATGATGTATTTTCAATCGCGAGTTCTTGGAAAACATGCACATGTCACAAATATAGATAACGTACTAAACAGGAACACAGACTCAATGACCAAGTTGACTCAAGGTGAACTTCAAACAAACATTTATTACAGAATGGGCCAGTCTAGTCTGTCACTATAGAACGATGTTATCCCCTTGAGAATCTAGCGGTAACTGATTAAAATAAAAGTCTATCGTAATCTCTAACCCAAAGTCTATGTCGTCACTATAAAATGTACGTTCACTGTCGGTCTAACAAAGTGCGCAACCCAACTAACTAAACTAGCTATCTAACAGTTGGCAGGTATAAGAAATAATTGTGCGAAATTTCAGTTTGATCCGCGAGAAATAACATGTACAAAGTTTTTACAAGACAGACAGGCATAGTGAGCTGATATAAGATTGTGAAACAAAAAGTATTACATTAAGACCTTGCGATCTATGGGGCAGATGATATAAAGATATTTTATGGCCCATCGACTAACGAGGGTGTCATGTGGCCAGCACAAAAGCCAACGACCATTACCTTCGGCCAACTTATGTCAAGTACCCATCAGAGCTGGACTCAGATGAGCCCTAAAGATTCCGAATTTAAAAATCCCAGTCTTCACCAGGGTTCGAACCCGGAACCACTCGGTTTGGAAGCCGAGAGATTTCCCCCTCAGCCACCGCGCCTACATAAAAAAAACAGGACTTAATTTAATATAAATATGAACAATTATAACGGTCAAACCATGGTTTATGTGTGGCCAATAAGTTTTTTTTTTCCAAATATATTTATAAACTGTCCAGTATCTAGCCACCCTTTTGAACCCATGAAAAGGAGTTAGCAAAGTAAAAGGTGGAATTGATGAAGCAACGAGCAGATCCAATATTTGGTTTTTATTCCAGATAACGAATTGTCAAGTTAATTGGCTCGTTTACCATTACAATTGTATCATTCAATGCGTTTTTTGTTGTTGTTTTTTTTATTTGTTTTTTTTATTCTGTAACAAATGTTAAGATTATTTTTTTTTATTTCAATGACATGTTGTGTGTCATGTCATCATAACACAATGAATGTCAATCTATTTCTCACAGTGCGCCTCATTTTTGTGTTGATGCCCTCATCAGCGAAGCTCTTTCTTTAAATATAAATAGAAGCTCATTTTTTAAACTTTCCTTTTATTTTTTATCAGAATAAAACAAGATTATATGTTCTTCAATATTTGTTTTTCGATAACATCACATTTTCAGGATTCGGTAAATGAATAATACAAAATGGGTATATTCGGTGGTCGCCCATGAGTTTGTTTGTAAACACAAACTTTTTGATTGTCCTGTAGTAGTTGATTATTTCTTAATTGTCGAAATTAACGGTACCGTTTAACAGGACTAGAACCCTGATACTTTCACACATAAGCACAAAAAGATGATAGCAGCATACTCACGTTTTATGCCTTATGTGGTGAAGAGTTTGTAAAGAAAGAGAAAAGGCAACTGTATGACTAGTACTTGTAAATACAGGACATACCATTGAATCAATGAACCTTATTCACCAATCGTAAATATACACATTTAGCCACGTCATGATATTGATAAAACAATGAAAAATACGTATCACGTGACAGCCATTATGGATTAAATAATTCGTATAGAAGATATAGAGAATCACGTGGCTAAATGTTGTTTGTTTACGGTTGGCGAATGAGGTCTATTGTGACGATACATCGTTTACTAGGTGGCCAATCTAATGGTCTTTACTTTTTAAAAGTTAGATCTAGATACAATTGCCTCTGGACAGATCGGGAAATCTTTAATTATCACAGATTGAAATCTCTTCGTTTTGAAGACCTACATAAGCAATTCATCTCTGTGTAAACATCATAAAAAGTTTCTTTTTGACACACAATATGCTGTGTGGCAAACCCAGGGCATGGCAATATTGCCTTAAAGATTATTTGAAAGTCTTAAAATGTCATTGATGGCAATCTATATCAGAGGCTCTCAAACTTATACATGCTACAACCCGGTGCTAACAGGTACACCTGATGACAAACAACTGCAACGAATTCAGAACAACGCTCCAAGAATTGTCCTACGGAAATAAAGACGAGATTCTGCTAACTACTCTCTTGCGTACACTCCATTTGGCTTCTTGTCACAGCGACAATCGACTACAAGGTCGCCACACTTTGTCATCAGTGTATCTATAATAAAGTAATGCCCTTGTACTTTAGTCAACTGATCACTCCATATGTCCCTCAGAGAGCCCTGCGCTCCTAGT
Source organism: Biomphalaria pfeifferi (assembly GCA_030265305.1). Taxonomy (NCBI): domain Eukaryota; kingdom Metazoa; phylum Mollusca; class Gastropoda; family Planorbidae; genus Biomphalaria; species Biomphalaria pfeifferi. Next base: position 2,930,625 of record JASAOG010000079.1, read on the forward strand.
ACTCAACGCTTCTAGTGATGCCACGTTTTTCCCTCAATAGTCAAGGTCTACGGGCTTTTTCAGTACACGGACCAAAGGTTTGGAACTCACTCCCCATCGATCTCAGACTGACAACATGCTTCACTACATTCAAGAAGAACATTAAGACCTACCCGTTCAGAATTTATTTAGATTAGTTTGTCAGTCTATATCTCAACCTACGTCATGTTTGTTAACAGCCCTCTATAAATTACATTATTATTATTATAAATACGTACCACGACGCAACCTGATTTGTCTACCTAAATGGTATATTTTTTTGACACCGCTGGCATAATGAAACTCTCCTAAACCTTACAAAGCCCTGAGTGCTTCTTATCGCATCACTAATAATTTTCTTAAATTTTTTATATATTGTAACTGCAAGTTTACAGAAATCTACAGGTTTCTCTTTTGGTTCCTTATGATTTCTTACAAGATGACACTTCAGTTGAGCAGGTTTCAAACTTTCGTTCCACAAGGTGTTGAAACCTGAGACACATTGTGGCTGTTGCCTTTGTAAGGTTGAAATAGGAATTGCAAATTTTGCCTAAAGTGGTGCGGCCTCTGTTACGTCATTTTGCCTAACGTGGTGCGGCCTGTTACGTCATTTTGCCTAACGTGGTGCGGCCTCTGTTACGTCATTTTGCCTAACGTGGTGCGGCCTCTGTTACGCAATCAGGTCTTAGTTCATTGCTACTATTTCCACTACACTGTTGCTCTTCTACAGACATCTGCTCACGCTTCAAATATTTATCAACAATCTAAAGGTCAGATGAGCGAAAAACAATTTTAAAAACACGAATTACTCGGCACCACTGTATAACGTAACAATTAATCTTACAGTGTGCACGATCAATTCCCAGACTAATGTCGGTGTGTCGTGGCGTCTCAGGGTCGTCGGCTGGAAGCTTTAAAACGAGGCTTGACCTACTTCTTTTGGCGCGGTAAGTAGAAATTAATGGAACGATTGATTAGTTTGTAAATGAAGTAAATTTGATTTTCATGCGCAAATTGGAACTCTGTCACAGGACTGTTATTAATCATTGTTGTTTTACCAAGCTGCTTCAAGAATAGTCAAAGAATAGTTCGTGACAGTCATGTTAAAATTAGGGGCCTGTTGATTAAAATTGAAACTAACTTATTGGATTGAACTGGTTTAAACTAATTATAATTTTACACAATTGTTATCTTTCTGTGGACCCTCCCTGAGGTTTTCTCGCGGACCCTGTTTGTCCGTGTACCAAAATTTGAGAATCACTGATCTATATGATAACAAAATGCCTAATTTGTTCGATTATTTCAAATGCGCTCTACGCTGAAAATCGGAAGAAATCCCAAAACGTTTCGTACAGGACAACATATTGTAACTGTGCTCTGCGCAACACAGTCATCACTTAATAGTGCACACCATCCACAGTAGCACAGAGACGCATTATTGTGAACATGAAACAAAACGTCCTTCAGTCTAGCAGTAAGTTCTAGAGCGCACAACAGAACGGAAGCGTTGTACCCCTTACAATAGACACAATCACAAGAACAGCTAGAACTAGAAAATCTTCGGGGCGCGGTGGCTCTCTGGTTAAGCGCTCAGGCACCGAACCTGAGGTACTGGGTTCCAATCTCGGTGAAGACTGGGGTTTTGAACTTCGGGATTTTTAGGGCTCCCTGAGTCCACCCGTCTCTAATGGGTACTTGACTTGATTGGGGGGAAAGTAAAGGCGAACGGTCGCAGAACTGGCCACATGACACCCTGCTCGTTAACCATTGGCCAAAGAAACAGATGACCTTAATATCATCTGCCCTATTGAACGCTTGGTCTGAAAAGGAAAAATTACTTTTTTCAGACTATCTTCACAAGCTGAATGAAATATGGCGGGTCACAAGCCTGGGGCGAGATATGACTGCGTTTATAGAAACAAAAAAAAAATATAACGGGTCAATAAAAGTTGTATTTTCGACTCATTATTAAACAGGAAGTCTTACCTGGTGAGCTGGATTCATCTCGTAAGATTCGACCAGTGGTCTCGCAATTGCTGATACATCGCGGTATAGTCTGAGAAATTGAAAGAATTGATGTTACTGTGAAACCCTTGCAATAATAAATGTTATTTGACTACATTGTTATGTCACAGAAAAAAATGGTTCATACACGAGTGTAGCTATAGATACTGAATATGCGCTCTGGACTGTCGTTTGTAGGTCACTATCAACCCGGACTCTAACCCTTGGCGCAGCCATGCCACGTCGTCCAGCGGGAGGTTTGGGCCAAGAAATAATTCTCTTCAAATTTAATGGAACGTCCTTAGTGTATACAACAAACTCTTCTCTGTAAAACAATTTTTCCGTCTTTATAGTATCAACCCTCCAATAAAAGACTTGGGGTTACTAAAGACTTGGGGTTACTAAAGACATGGAGTCAATACTCAAAAACAGATTTATGATTCTCCTTTAAGACTACAGGGTATATATTTTTCTAGAGCTTTTCGGACTCTAAGCCAATGGCAGCGCCCTTTCATCGATATTTCTGTTTGAAAAGGGTTCCAAAAAGAACGCGAATCTGTAACACCTGCTTTTTTGTTCACTCGGCCTGTTATCATAAGACACTTGGGGGTCACTATACATTTGTAATTGTTTCAGAAGTCGAGGCGAATACTCTCGAAACTCTAAACCAGTGTTTCCCAATCTGTGTTCTGCGAGGCCTCCACAAATTAATGGAAATATTAACTAGTATTCCACCATGTTAACTAATCGCTGTAAAAAAAACATAAGCAAATTGTTAATGAGAATGTGCGAAGTGTTCCGTTAAATAATCAGAATGTGCGAAGTATTCCGTTAAATAATCAGAATGTGCGAAGTGTTCCGTTAAATAATCAGAATGTGCGAAGTGTTCCGCTAGATACTCCGATTGTGCGAAGTGTTCCGTTAAGGAAAATGATTGGGAAACATTGCTCTCTAGACCACCATCAGCTCCCCACCATCGTCTGTTTGAACAAATGTTCTTTCTGGGAGAGATACAAGAAGATGTAAATTTTTTACACCCCTGTTACCGGTGTCTCTTTTCCCAAGACTTTCAGGACTAGAGGCGAGACCGATGGCCGAGCTCACGCGGAAAACTTTTCCATTTTTTTTTCAATGTACAACAGCTGCCGTGCGGGTCGCCGTGATAAAATGACCAACTGATGAACGCCGTGTGGATTGTGAAATGAATGTTGGGTCTGTTTTGCATCCACACCAGTGCAATGAACAAAGTTTTTGGGCAACCCAATCGGGACTTATTTTGCTTTTTTGTTGGTCTGTTTCCACCAGGAAGCCACGTTTAGGCTGAGAAAAGGGGGGGGGGGGGGGGGGGGGTTCCACTACATTTGTAAGCCACCATGCACTAAGGCTGAGTACTGGGATCAATCCCTTACAGCACGGTGCAGGTACCTGGCAGAGTTCTGTAGGGTTCGCTCATCCCCCGCATGCACCAGTCCTGTTTCAAGACTAGTTGTATGTTCGATTGTGTTTCTGAGCACCCTGCGTTCGTAGAACAAGACATAAAACATAGACACACACACATGCACACATAGACAACTATATCGAGCTAGACTACTTACACATTCCTCCTTACAAAGCTCCGTGCTGTCACTTGTGTTACATTTCGGTAAGCACTGAATCATAGAGAGCAACAATTATAAGCTAAAAAACTAAAAGTTCAATTTTATACAAAATAAGTTGGCATATTTAAAAAAGTTGTACCCAGAATATTTTGAATTTTTGTGTAGCATTTACTCTGAAGGGAGGCGCGGTGGCAGAGAGGTAAAGTGCTTGGCTTCCAAACCTGGGGTCCTGGGTTCGAATCCCGGTGAAGACTGTGGGTTTTAATTTCCGAAATTCTTGGGCGCCTCTGAGTCCACCCAGCTCTAAAGGGTACCTCATGGGTACCTGACAGTTGGGGAAAAGTAAAGAGGGTTGGTCGTTATGCTGGCCACATGATACCCTTGTAAACTGTAGGCCACAGAAACAGATGACCTTTACAACATCTGCCCTATAGACCACAAGGTCTGAAAGGGGAACCTATTTTTTTATTTACACTCAAAGGCTTGAATTCTTCTTTCAGCCTTTGCCTTTGTGGTTTGTTACTATCAACCATATAGATGTGAACCACTGGTGGAGAAAAAAAAAATTTTTTTAACTTAGAATAGTACACACATAAGAAACACTTGTATGTTGAACACTGTTCATTTTTACCTTTACTATTTAATATACATTTAATTGGAGTTTTCCTTTTTTTTGGGGGGGGGAGGAGTGAAAGTGTAGTTTTTCTGTTTGATATTTGTAAGCCTGGGGTGAGATACAAGTTGTCGTTTATAGAAACCTACAAAATGGAGACTTTGGTAAATGATATATTTTGGATTCATTATGTGCACAGATATATAGATGTAGATTTTGTAAATGCTATCGTGCATCGGCGCTGTCTGTGATGTGTGTAAGTGGGGTATTCGCTGTAAGTTTAATATTGCCAGCATTGTATGTTTGCGTTTAGACGCGTATGTGTATGCTTGTGCACAAGGTTTACAGTAATTGTATTCCTTTCATCATAAAGGAGCCTGTATTGCCAGAGGCGGCGCTAGTTGGTTGATTGGGAAAGAGTACAAACAACACACGATCATTGTCATAAGGATTATCTCCCCCTAGTGTTGGTCTATAATTAGACTTCTCCTCCCTTCTCATTCCACTCTCCAGTGTAAGTCGTCCTTGCTTTTAGCAGTGCTCTTCCATTCTTTTAGCAGTGCTCTTCCATTCTTTTAGCAGTACTCTTTCAGTCTTTTAGCAGCGCTCTTTCATTCTTTTAGCAGTACTCTTCCATTCTTTTAGCAATGCTCTTTCAGTCTTTTAGCTATGCTCTTCCAGTCTTTTAGCAATGCTCTTCCAGTCTTTCAACACAATAAGAGTTGTCGGCCGTCCACGAATAGTCCATGTATCCACATTCAAATACGATTATGACTTTTAAAAAAAAATAATTTTTCAACAGTGGCGTAGCTAGGAGGGGTCCAATTTTGAAAATCCACCCGGGCCCCCACTTGAGGAGGTTCCCCAAATGAGTTGCCGAAATTTGTTTTCACATTAAATATTCGTCATGATGTCGAATGTCAAAATGCAGGGACCCCTAAAAAGATCAAGCGCCCGGAACCCCAAATCCTTAGCGACGCTACGCCCTAGAATATTTCAAATAAAAAAAAATTAATCATTTAAAACGCATCAATAGCTTGAATAGTTTAAATTTCCTCAAACTCAAATGCAAAGAAAGTAACTAACTTCAACGCACTTTATTAGGCTTTGTTTATTTTTTTTCTCCATGGTATGCAATTATAAGGAATAGTTTGTTGGTTTTTTGTTTTTTTTTCGAGTTCCTTTAGATAATTCATTATCATCAAACTCAATTTGAGTGTGAGCTTGTGAGGCTCAAATCTTCGTTCGCAAAACCCTTGTAAAAAATCAGCTGTTTTGCGTATATACAGGTCGAGAATTTTAGATAATTAGAATAAGGTGAAATGACGGCTGCATTAGGAATTCAGATCATACAATAAATGTTTATACTTAACATGGTCCACAAAATTAACCTATGGACATTGATATATATAGGTTTTTTTTTCTTTGTATGTTGGTGTTGTTGTTTTTGCGAAAAAGCAAATTTGTCGTATTTAAGCATTAGTTGATTAAAACAACTATTATTACTCTTTTAATAGTAAGTTAGTTTCCTTCGTTTTGACGTTTCAACAAGAGGTCTGCCGTTTGTTGTTGTTTTTTATTTGATTACAAATGGTTATTTTCAATATAGACCCTTATAAAAACATGTATATTTTATATAATCTGACCGAGCATTGCGTCTCTGCCTCGACATAGTGCCCATGTGGAAACAGTTGCTAAAGATGATATTAGGGCAACTGAGAAGCAAGAGAACCAGTATTTGGGTACCTAAGAACCGAGTCTAGTGAACTGGCACGAATTTAAGAGGCAGGGCCGGATTTAGTATGTGAAGGCCCGAGGCAGGATTTTTGTGGACGCCCCAACAATTTTTCAAAAGCCCTCAATAAAGATCCATTTATGCTTGAAAATGCTTAGATCTATAAGCATGCTATATTTTAGAAGAAAAATATCATGGTGTAAGTGGTGACATCTAACGTGCCTTTTTAAACAATATTTAATAAATTTATGTTTTAAAAAAAGTTTATAACTTTAGTTATTGCAAGTTAGTTATAGATTTAGCAGACACAAACATGAGTTACCTTTTCTTTGCAGCTTGCATGGCACCGTGCGCTGATGATATGCATTTTGTACAGACTCAATCCCAATGGTTTTTCCGTACTCGGCTGCAGCGCCGTCTCTGTAATGACAGCCATGGCCAAAGAAGATGCATGGAAGGTCAAGGCCACAGCGAACATTGAAAACCGGAAATGTATCCGCTGTGAAGTCGTCAGACGTGATCGTCTGCTTCCGGTGTGAGGCATTGTGGATTAGGAACGCCCTGTCGTGAACTAGCTTATCTTTGTCGTGTAAGGACATCGAATATATCCGATAGTAGGAACTGTCTTGGTGTAATGAAGTCTGGCAATGCCTGGCTTGTTAAAAGTGTTTAGAGGTTCTTTCAGTTTGTAAATAGAATCATTTCACAAAGTCCTTTAAGAATGTCAAAAATGTCTTTATAAACCAAAAGTTGTAATACAACAGAATTGGAAATACGTACTATTATCCGAACTGGAAGGGCTTTCTTGATATTTGTATGGACACCTTCATGGCAAGTCTGTGAAGAATGATAATCATATTGATATTTTTGGTTAAATCGCTTCCTAAAAAGAAAACAAAAAAAAAAAAAACGTTTTAAAAAAAATTCTAAGGGAAACAACTCCACATTTATAACCATTTTCTCAATAATGTAAGACGTATTTCCCTTTTCCAATATCAAACTAACGTAATAAATTACCACTCTTTAATTAACTAATAAACTAATTTTTTGATTGATTCATATTTTTTGTAGGGACAATTAATAGTTGGGCAGTGGGAGAAATTACGTGTTCACTTTGGGGGGGGGGGGGGGGCAGACAGAGAGACAGACAGACAGAGAGACAGACAGAGAGACAGACAGAGAGACAGACAGAGAGACAGACAGAGTGAGTTGACATAATCTTTGTAAAAAAAAAAAAAAAAACAGAAAAAGAAAAAACAAAAGAAATGTTATTTACGATGTTATGGTGGATTTAAACAAATTATTTCATAACCCCCAATTCTTCTGTTGAAATAAAAAGTCCACAAAGCTAACAATAAAATTTTTTTGCAAAGTGGGAACTTTTTCCCTTATTTCTACTTACAAGAAAGAATTTTGTCGATTACTGCCCTTTTAAATAGCAGGTAAAAACATTCTATTTTTAAAGAAATATAAGTCCATGAGTGAGCAATCGCTACTTGTTTTTTTATAAGCCAGGACTTAGAGAACATGACAAACTGGCACAGACGTTGACTAGGTGTTAACAATGTTACATTGTGAGTCAAGATAGTACTTACCACAAGCGCATTCACACACTTTCACATTGAACTACAAACAGATAAAATACATTTTACGCACGTTACTAGCGCGGTGTAAGTTCTGACAATACGTGAAGCTTTGTTTTCTTCTGGGGTGGATCTCACACCGTCAGTCAAAGGTATTTACAAAACTTATATCAACTCTGTCTGGTGCAAATCTTTTACATATTATTTCTCCAACTTCCCAGACTCGGGTCAAGTGGAAACTTGCACAATTATTCATTTGTTAAAGACAATACATTAATCAATAAAAAAAATTAACCAATTAGTTAATGAATAAATAGGAGGCGCGGTGGCAGGGCGGTAAAGCGCTTGGCTTCCGAACCGGATGTCCCGGGTTCGAATCCTGGTGAAGACTTCTATTTTTAATTTCGAGATGTTTGACGCCATCCAGCTCTTAAGGGTACATGACATTAGTTGTGGAAAAGTAAAGGCGGTTGGTCATTGTGCTGGCCACATGACACCACCGTAAACCGTAGACCTTTACATCATCTACCCTATAGACCACAAGGTCTGAAAGGGGAACTTTACTGTTCTTTAAAAATTAATTAATGGTAATTAATTAATTTTGTTTTAAACTAAAAATTTTACAATATTGAAATAGGCATATATGGCAGCAAATGTGCAGTTCCTTCCCTTGCATATCTGTTTTTTAAAGTATTAAGATTACTCTCCCCTTTTAACATCGTCACCCTACGCTTCTGTTGGTAACGCCCTTATCACGATCAAATAATGTACCTTCACATCTGGGGTTATGATATCTCATCAAAGCTCTTCTGATTTAATCTTCTAATTAATTCTTTAAATTAAATCAACTTATTAAATTCTAAATGAAACTTTATTTGGAAGACTAGAGATCCTATATTTAGATTTCATCTTTGGAATTTAATCTTTAAATTAGAATTTTAAATGAAGTCTTCCAATCAGATCCAAATGGGTGTCCGAAATTTATTTGAAATACATAAATTAATATATTTGATTGACAAATAGTGTCAACTGGTGTCTTTTTTTTTCAACATTTATGGATTAAATTTATCACAAAGACTAAAACTAGATCTAGGTCTATCAGTACGTTGACTTTGTTGACATTTTCAAAAATTTTTCTTACAGAGATCAAAGTTTTTTTTAAGTTGGTTTTACATTTTAAACTTTGTTGCCAATAATTTCAGAATTAAACTTCACAATCGAGTTATTATCCCTCTATTCATCTTTCCTCAATCCAATGGAAACTCTCTTTTTATTTCCATCTAATCCTTTTGCTTTCGCACAAAACATAAACAACAAACAATGACGTAATATCATATAATATTAGCACATCTTTCCTTTTGAAGTTATTATCACATCTTTCCTTTTAAAGTTATTAAGACTGATATCTACTAGGAACTTTAACAATTCGTCCACTTCTGGTTGTCTTGACTCTCTAGGCGTAGCTTTATAACTGTCTGTTTCGTTTGTTCCAAAAGTTTGCAGTTTATTGTCTTCATCAGTATCATAGTACCCAGAGATGTCTTCATCGAAACTCTTATTCAAAAAGCGTTGATTTTTTCTGTATGTTTTTCCATCGTTTGTCTTTATGATGTAAGATCTGGGTGCTGAATATTTTATATGACAACTGCTTTCTGCCATGTTTGAGCTAGACGAACTCTTCGACAGAATAATCTTTAGGTAGTCTTGCTTTTGCATCGTATTTCACTTTGCTTTTCATCTGTCGTTCGTTGAGTAATGTTTCTGCATTTTCAGCTACCGATGGTTTCAATAGTTTGGAATCAGTTGGAATGATTCCCTGAGTCTTCTACTCGTCAGCAGTTGTGATGGTGAATACGGCAGTCCACTTATCGGAGTATTTCTATACTCGAGCATTACGAGATATGGATCTTTCCCACTTTTGTATGCTTTGAATACTTTTGCTTTCGCACAAAACATAAACAACCAACATATAATATTAGCACAGAATCTTTTTCATGCAGTGGAAAATCAAGAATTCTTTGCCTATCTGGGATTCTGGTCAAAGCTCCTGCACCCAATTAATATAGTTCAGAAAAAACTACGAAAGTCTGGACTGCATATACTGGAAGCTGCTGAAGAAATTAGTACCCTTTCATGCTTTCTGCAAAATGATGAGAAACTGACAAAAACCCAATCCATCGAAAAAGCAAAAGAAGGTAGTGAATACTATGGATTCCCTGTAATCAAAACAACCAGAAGAAAGAAAAGACTTAATGGGAAGTTGAGTTCTAATGTAGGACTGTCATTAGAACTGCACTTCAAAAGTGTTGCGACAGAAGAGATGGACAGATTTCATATGGAGATGAAGGGCAGATTCCAAAAGCTGGAAAGAAAATGGATGCCTTTGGATTTCTTCTTAAACTAAGACACCTGTTAGATGAAGACACGCTTATGACAAACTGTGCTACTTTTCCTATTTGCATGATGAAATAAATGGCAAATAGCTTTTTCAATGATGTCATTGATGCACGAGCATTTTTCATCAACAAACCAGTAATACAATCACCAATAGACATATTGAGGAAACAGGCTTCATATGGTAATTACTTGTGCTCAAACCTTGCAACCTCCTCAGAATACCGCTAAATCAGGCCACTTCCATTACGTCATGTGAGAGATCATTCTCAAAGCTCAAGTTCATCTCAGAAGCACAATGACACAAGCAAAGCTTATCATGGCTTTAATGTTAGTGGAATCACAAATACTAGAAAGTATCGATGTAGATAATGTTATAGATTTCTTTGCTGCACACAATGCACGAAGTGAAGCGATATCAATTGAGATTTGTCAGTTTGTGCATTATTTAACTAATAAACAAGGGTATTATTCATTAAAAGAGTCATAATGATTATTTTGTTAAGCTTACGGATATACCGAACCAATTTGATTTTGGGCTTATATATTTTTGCGTACATTATCTCATGTCATATGTCGAATGTCAAAATGCAAGGGGCCCCCAAAGAGGTCAATCCCCCCCCCCGGGCCCCCAAATCCCTAGTTACGCCCCTGAGCCATATCTATGAATACTGAAGTATTAGCTTCCCTTGTTGCTCTTAAACAAAATAATGAACTGCAGTAATTAACAGTCTGATTGGTTACCTTTTTTACTGATTCATATCCTGTCTATGTCAATGAATAATTACGCGAAGTTTCAGCTCGATCTGAGAAAGGGTGAGGGAGAAATAAACGTGTCCACACTTTTTACCAGACAGACAGAGCTGATATAATCTTTGTAATGAACGGGCCCTGTCATTGAATGACATTCTGGTCAGTTCAAAAGACAAGGAGAAAAGGGGAAAGACGGTCGACAGATGAATATGTGGCGACCCAGCGGTTCAACAGACTAAGGGTAAGGCAAGGTGAAGGTGATATCGCACATTATTAAAAGTATCTCTCAAAACGTGGCCGTGTTTTTAAAACAAAGTAAACTTGAAAATTTACTTTTTTTTGGGGGGCTTAGCTAGTAATTATACTTTAATTTTTTGTTAATTTATGTAAACATCAGATTGACTTCAAAGCATCAAATCAGATTTGATTTTAACATAGTAATTGATATTTCTACGTCGTTTCTTTTGGGTTAGTCTGTAATGAGGAAATAAAGTTGTTTAACATTTTCAGAATTTCCATGCTGCCTTTACAAAAGCAACTTTTTAAATAAATCTGATCGTAAATCGAACCCAGTCTCTTGAGTAATCAAGCGTTTCTTGCCTCTCGGCCACGCAGCAGGGCCGGGTTTAGGTAATTGGAAGACCTAGGCGAAGGTAAAATATAAAAAACAAACCATTAAGATGCACATATAAGTTAGTCATATAGCGCCGATAGCACGTGTGTACTTTGCGAACGATTCATGATCACCAGACTAGAAATAACGGTTCGACACTTCACCAAAAGGAAGAAACAAAGGTCTTCTAGAATCTGTAGTCTGACAAGTAGACGTAAACATTTGTGTATGAGCCTAGAGGGCCCTAGAGTTATAGTAAAGAATTAGAGCTAGCTAGTCGACATAGTTTTGCTATGTATGAGATTTGATCCATGTTTCGCAATTTTTTATCTAAAAAAAAAATGTATTTGTCCTGTGCGAGGCCCCCACCAATCAGATGCCCTAGGCCGGCCCTGTGCGAAGCTATACATTCCACTAACTTGATTTTAATAGTCTGTTGTCAATTTTTTTTTTTTAAATTCAAATTCAAACTACCTAATTTGCTAAACTATTTTAATGTGGTTTCTGTAGATCGAGAGTGAAAGAGTTGCATCATAATTTGTAGCCGGATTGATGCGGCCTAACAAAACTAGTCATTCCATTCTAGTCTATTTAGGCCTGAATTCTAAATCTAGATCTAACTGGAAGAGGTCAGTCAATAGCGAAGCTGAGGATACTGGGAAATGTTCAGCCCAAAATATCTGACGCTAGGAACTTCATACTACCAACCATCACAACACGATACCAACCATCACAACATTATACCAACCATCACAATACTATACCAACCATCTCAACACTATATCAACCATCACAATACTATACCAACCGTCACAATACTATACCAACCGTCACAATACTATACCAACCGTCACAATGCTTTACCAACCGTCATAATACTATACCAACCGTCACAATACTATACCAACCATCACTATACTATACCCACCATCACAATACTATACCAACCACCTTTCCTCAATCCATCCAAAAGAGATTTGTAAGTGTTAAAAGGGTTGCCGACATAAATGTATTTTTAGGCTGTCTGACGTCATGATACCGGAGGGTAGAGAGATATATTAATATTATCGTTATTTATACATTGCTCATTTTCATATGTATTTAATGGACCTATTGCTATGTAGATAGTGTTCAGTGTCAGCCTGACATACGATTGCTATCAAAAGATCATTGCATTGATGGTGGGTGCAAGGCATGTAGAAGAGCGGGTCATTACCTAAGTGTCAAGAATTTATCATCATTATATAGACATTGAAAACTGCATGTGAAATAGGTAGTGAAAAACACTGATTATTTAATATTGTTAGGTGATAACTTTGCATTGTATATATATACAAAATGCACTCTTTTTTCTTTTTCTTTATGCATAAAAATAAAAGTAGTTTATGGACATTTAGTCTCTAGTAAAATTGATATAAATTTATTCTTATCTTATCTTATATAATACAGACGTTACTTCAAAAAAGAAGATGATTACGTCCTACGCGTCATGCATTTAGTCATGCATATTAACCAATGACTTAAATTCTGCCAAGTCACTGGTTTTTCTGGCTAGCTCAGGCAACCCATTCCATGCTCTAATAGCACTAGGGAAGAAGGAGTATTTGTACAAATTTGTCCTAGCATATGGGACGAGGAATGTGCCTTTATTCACTTGTTTTTAGATTTGTCAATACATATATATATATGTATATGGCTCCTTCTGTCTCGGATGACAATGGATGCGCCCATAAGAGTCAATGGCTTTGGTTACGTCTTGAGATGGGGGCAGGATCTGGAGTGACTGATCAAGCCTATTCTGGAGCGGCTGAGTTTGCCACAGTTCTGTGCATGTATATTCATCTGTCCTAGGACTAGCTGACAGGGCAGATTTCTTTTTCTTTCTCTTGTTTGTAGTTATACATTTCTTCTATCGTACATCGAAGGTAGTAATATAAATAACTTTATAACATTAATTTAGGATACATCTAAACGCTTGCATAAATGCTATAAATATAGCTTGTATAAAGAAAAGAAAATCCTCTCCCTTGCTAAATATAGCCTTCCCTGTTGTTGTTGTGTTTTTTTTCAATTAATTGTAAATACATGTAGTTTTTAAGATGAAAAACAAATATCTTGTACATATTTAACTGAATCATCTTTATTATTGTCGTTATTGTGGGCCCTTGTTTAAATATATTATGTAGTGATAAATATTGTTAAATGTTATTAGGCGATTAATCAGTAGCTATGCAGATTTTTGTGGAGAGATTCAAGGCGTCATTAATTTCATTGTGAGAAAAATAAAATATGCTTGGATGTCCAATAAATCTCAGATATTGTGCCAGGGATAATAAATGGCACGAGTCCAAAGTTATTTGTTGTCCATAGCGGTCAAGGTCGCTAAACATACAATTTCTATAACGACATGACATTTGGAGCTGAGGTGTCAATACGTAGAGAAGACTAATTCAGTCTATAGATTCCGAGATTCGAACCCACTGAAGGTATGAGTATGCTCTAAGATACTGAACTTAATATCATTAGTATATAAGCACCTGGTCATACAAGAGACAGGATGTTTGGCCAATATGCTGCGAAAGTAAGTAAATGTTATTGGTCCAAACCAATGGAAATTTAGTTTGACTAAAAGTGTTGACCTCAGAGCATCAACTATAACAATAGTGATATGTTTTGGTTGTGCTGCTAGATTCGTACAACTCGTGCTCTAATGGTAATAGGGAAGATGGAAAACTCGTATCAATTTGTACTAGGTATGGAATAAGAAATGTGCCTTTTTCCTTTTTCTTCTAGCATTAGCGATGATTTTTTAAATATTTTCTGTAGCAATGTTTTGCTATCTCTAAGCCTTCATTTAACTCTAAAATGCTATATTTTTTTTACAAAGCTTATATCAACTCATTCTGTCTATCTGTCTGTCTGTCAGTCTGGTAAAAAAATGAGTTATTTCTCCCAGACCCATTCTCGGATCAAGCTGAAATTGTGCACAATTATTTACTTGGCGAAACAAGAATCAATAAAAACAAACCACAAAAAAACCTAGCCAATTAATTATTGGTAATTAATTATTTTGTTTGGTATCTCGAACAAGGGAAAGAAATTGTACTTGACTGATGCAGTTGTATAAGCTGTATTAGTCACCTAATAATTTGAATAGAGAAAAGTTTGAAACTAACATTAGACAATTATAGAACCTTCTATTTTCCTAAGCATTTCTCTGGTAAAGTGGTTGGTACATGAGCTAGAGGAGGCTTTAGGCCTCGCGTTCGATCACATTAACATCCACCCATACAGCTTTTCTTTCGAAACTGGCCCAGACAAGTGATAGTGATGGCATGGAAGCGAATAGAGAAATGTAAAAGCATAAAATTGCGCTAATCAAAAACAATTCGTAAAAATGTTTGTAATCGCACAGATATATTTTTTTTAAAGTATTTTTTTTTATTATTTTTTCTTGTTTTGTTTTGTTTTCGTTTTATCCCTACTGAAAGTGTCTTATACTTATGTTTATACTTATGTTTATACTTGTGTTTATACTAATACTTATGTACATACTTAACGTGGTAGAACACTTCACATATCTGGGTAGCATTCTATCAAATGACGCCTCATTTTCTGGGGAAGTTGACAACCGTCTGGCCAGGGTCAGTAGCGCTTTTGGACTCCTTCAGGGGAGAGTTTCGAGGAATAGATCGCTCCGCCTGCCTACAAAAATCAATGTCTACCAGGCGGTGGTTCTCTCAACCTTTCTATATGGATCCGAGACATAGGAACTATAAAGAAAGCAACTAAGACTACTTGAGCGCTTTCACCAAAGATGTTTGCGCTCCATCATGGACATACGGTGGCAAGGCCGCACTACAAACAGCAATGTCCTTGGGAACGCTGGTATGGACAATATAGAGGGACTTCTTATGGTCCAACAGTTGCGCTGGGCAGGGCACTTATCCAGTATGGGAGACGAACGTATGCCAAAGTCAGTCTTTTTAGGTGAGCTAAAAGGTTGTCGACGTAACAGAGGCGCTCCACTGAAACGCTTCAAAGACTAGCTTAGGCGCCAACTTGCCTTAGCTGACATAGAAGAGAGCACCTGGTTGCATGCGGCCTTAGCACGAGACATCTGAAGTTCACTCACAAGGGCCGCGGGATACAACTTTGAGACCAAAAGATAATCCGCTGCCGAGGGGACAGACGCAGATGGCGAAAAAAAAATCTAAATCAGCCACCTGCGGACAATGGTTGTGCTTGCCCTGGGTATGGCAAGGTGTGTGGGCCAAAGCTGGGGTTGCGCGGCCAAGTGAAGTACTGCTTTTCTTACTTTTCTTCGGACTCGAAGACTAGCCTTATTATGTTTATGTTTATTATGTTTATCCTTATATAGTTATATTTATACTTACATACGTATGTTTATACTTATATACGTATGTTTATACTTATATAATTATGTTTATACTTAAGTTTATACTAATACTAAATTTATATTTATACTTACCACTTATTTTATACTTACACTTAAACTTTAGTTTATTATACTTATACCACGTTTATAATTAAGCTTACACTTATAATTATACTTCAGCTTATACATATATACTTATACTTAAAAAATTATACTTAAATACTTAAGTTTATGTTTATAGAAAGCCACAACACCACATTGTAACTGATTTGAACAGGATAAACTATTTCTGGAAAAGTTGGTCACACTCTAGACAAGTCTAACTCTAGGTTTACAAATTAGATTTAAACATGATTTGAACATTAATTATTGCTTGTGGAGACAAGGTCATCCCCAAAACACCTGGGTTGCATCGTGTCAAGCTGACTTTTAGTATTTTGAAGTTCAGAAGGGGCGATGCTGTCAACGATTTCTGAAGAATTTGAAAGAATGCAGACTGATAGGTATCCGGGCTAGGCGGGATAGATGAACACTTTTGGGTGAGAGTTGCTTGTAACTGGGTCAACGTCAAAGTATGTCAAATTAATTTTTGTTAATCAATTACTTTAGATCAATAGATTTACTTTGGTTCTTTAGATTATATTTACTAAAAATCAATTTTTCTAAACTATTTCTAAAACATTTCTTACAAAGCTTATATCAACTCACTTTGTCTGTCTGGTAAATAAGTTTGCACACTTATTCCCCCCCCCCACACACACACCCAATCTCGGATCAAGCTTACATTGCATTCATTCTTTTACCTGACAACACAAGAATTAACTTTCAGAAATACCAATTAGTTAATCAGCTATCGGTAATGAATTATTTTGCTTTGGTATCTCGAACGAGGGAAAGAAATTGTACTTGACGGAAGTGATGGTATAAGCTGAATTAGTCCCCTTTATAGGTCGTGGTCTTAGTGAACACAAACATGAAATAGGACGAGACTACTAGAGTGGCTTGTAACGCCTGAGAATGCTTTAGCCAACGAGTTCGAATTCAGGTATTTCATCTTTTTTTCATTAATACATTTAAAAAGCGACCACCCTTATCCCCCGTTCTTTCTCCCTCACATCCACCCCTTTACAACTGACCCAGATAAGTGATAGGATCATAGCGCTAAACAAAACAATCGGTAAAAAAAAAAAAAAATCTAATCGCACAAATTTATTAATGTTATTCTAGATCTATTACACATTTAAAAACATGACTGATCCAATCTAAGCAATAGAACTACACTTAATAGAAGCTTTGTTTAAAAAAAAAAAAAACATTCTTTTTTATTTCGTTGTTAAATCACTTCGTTTCAAATGAATTCTTTATTTTATGTTTGAAGAAACACCTTTAGTTTGTCTTGTTGTTCTTTTGTTGTTCTTTTGTTGTTGTTTTGTTTTGTGTTTGTTGTTGTTTTTTACAGGAGTCCCTTAGAAGCTGATCGTAAATTTTCGAAATAAAAAAAAAATGTTCGGAATGTATATTACCCAGATGTCTGAATTTTTACCAAAAAAAAAAATAATAAAAAGCCCTAAAACATAGACATCAAACATAGATCTAAAACACAGACCTAAAACATAGACCTCAAACATAGCTGCCTGGTCGTGCGGTATGCGCGCTGGACTGACGTTCGGTTGTCTCGAAGGTCCAGGGCTCATACCCAGCCCGCTACCATCCCCTGTTGTCCTGCGGCAGGTTTGGACTAGGAAGTAAATTATCTTCAGCTTTGAAGAAACATTCGATACATACAAAACCTTTTTAAAAAATATCTACAAATAATCCTCAAACATAGACCTCAAACATAGACCTCAAACATAGACCTCAAACATAGACCTCCAACATAGAACTCAAGCAGAGTACTCATACAGAGACCTCAAACCGAGACCTCAAACAGAGACCACAAACATAAACCTCATACAGAGCCCTCAAATATAGACCTCAAACATAGACTTCAAACAGAGTACTCATACAGAGACCTCAAACAGAGACCTCAAACAGAGACCACAAACATAGACCTCAAACAGAGACCTCAAACAAAGACCTCAAACATAGACCTTTAAACATAGACCTTTTAACATAGTGCTGAAACATAGACCTATTAAGTACAAATATTAGGAGAAAAACAATTTTACCTTTGGTTTAATTAATCCAAATATTTCCACGAAACCAGGAGACACACAATGCACAGCAGTGGAGAAAGCGTTTTCTTCTTACGAACAAGTTTCCTCAAGTGACAGACGTGTGACATTGCTACTGCAGAGAAGTCCTAGCTTGACAGCTCCTAATGGTAAGGATGATGTATCGCAGTAGGAAATTAGTTGAAACTACATGCACAGGCCTATATATTATTCTCTTGTCTTTTTCTTAAGGTGTCTGAGATTTAAAAAAAAAAGGCTTGAAAACATGTGGCGACATAAATGTTTTTAATATGCTTAAAAAAAAAAAGGAAAACTCATTCCTCTTGTATAAACACTTAAACATTAAATTTATATACTATGCTATTAATATATCTTTTACGGCTTAAATGACATAACATAATACGCATGACTAAACGCATGACGCGTAGGACGTAATCATCTTCTCTTTTCAAGTGACGTCTGTATTATAAAAGATAAGATAAGATAAGATAAGACTTTGAATCTTAAACGTAAATTTTGTAGAAGATGTTTGTTATATTAGCCCGAAATCTTGTGAAATGTTTACTATTCCTACGCACGCACAGAACGCATAGAAGATTGAAAATAAGCGAGATGTAATATTTATGTACTGATCGATACTCCAGTAATCAAGTAATAGCTACAAACCTATCAATAAAATGTTAATGCATATTAGGGGAGTGAAAGGGCAATGTTTCTGGTAATGTCAAGAGCAAAATCATAAAAGTTTAATCTTATGAAATTCAACATATCTATAAATATAATTCTCTTCATGGCTCAAGAGTTTGGATACCACGTAAAGGGAAGATCACTGTTTTATTTCCCTACGACCAAAAAAGAGGGGGGGGGGGGGGGGGGGGGGAGAACAAGCGGTATTCACCCGTAACTAAATAGCTAAATAAACATAACATTTGTGGGGTCCTATGCGAAACGGATTTCGCTGGGCCAGGTTTGGGTAGGAATACGGATAATAAGTGAAAATTAAAAGTTTGTGTTAGAAAATAAATTATCTTTGCATTTTATTCATTCTTTTCTACGTACAGAATTACTTTACGAGTCTTGCGTGTAGCGAAGTCATAAAAAAAAAAAAAAATTATAAAATTCTATTTCCTACAAAGATCACGCTCAATAGCAAGAATTACCAAATGTTTCAATCTTTCTACGAGAATTGTTGACCTCAAATAATTCTTCATTAGTCTGAGGCGCGAGAAGCTTCTTTCACTAGATTCCACAATTATGGGTATTGCATTATGCCGTATTTTTTATCGCGCATAGGATTGGCGTTTTCCATATTGAATGACACCCCCAAAATGACCATTTTTGTCTTTATATTTCAGGAGATTTGTATGAGTTTTAAAAAGATTTTAATAATTTCCAGATATTTCCAAGACTTTTTCGTATATTTTGCAATTTCAGGAGATTTCCAGGTGCTCCTGGTAAATCGACAGGAGGCCGCGGGAAATCTGTTATAAGTTATAAAATGGTTTAATTTAATAATGTATACACCTAGAATTAGCGCAGGTCCTATGAAAGGGCGGGGTCCACTGCGGTCGCATAGGTTGCAGTGGCCAGAGGCCGGCACTGCAAAATAGCGGCGTATGTTACGCCGCCGGTCGACTAGTAGTGTATATTCGATTATGTCCTTAGAACGTACGACAGAGTAGACACCTAACCGATGGGTCGTTCGAGCAGGAATCCCGAAGTAGACGACGGATTTGAGATTTGGCTCGAACTAAGTTTTGCTTGCTGTGCTTTTAAAGGTACCATGGTAACCTTTTCTGGATACCCCCTTTTACTAAAGAGATAAAATCGCATTGAGTACCGGGTATGCTATCGTAGCATAAAGACCAGTGTTATGGAGTGTGTGTGTTTCCAATGTGATGATAAAGAAAGGGAGTATTCATTGTTTGTTGTAGAGAGAGAGGATTATTTTAATGTTATTCTTGTAGAATGATGCAAGATAAGTGGCTTTTTCGTAATCTGTGTTAAGTACGAGAGACGACTCCAGAACGCCAGAGTGTATAGACGTGTTTTTCATTGCTAGATTTGTTTCAAATATAAATTTATTTCATTTCATGTCAAATTAGATTTGTCTACTTTGTAATAAAAATTATATTTTGGTTTGTTCACAAAAAATTTATCCAGGTCATTTAAAATTATATATAAAATAGAATGCGCCTACCGGATTTAATTGTCTACCAGCAGTTTGGTGCTATAAGTCAACGACTGTCACCAACAACCTGAATGTACTAAACATGCTATTGTAGCAGGTAGACCAGAGCGCACTGGGTATCTAATAGCAACTTGATTGTCTAACTCTAAACTAACGTAACAAAGCAACCTATGACGTGTGCTATTACAACTCGTGCTTAGAAGAACGTCCCACTTTATAATAGTAACACTTACACAAGACATGCATCCTCCTTTCTACCTGCATTCATTCTTATTTATACTATAGACTTCTGCTCATCTGAATAACACTGGTCTAGCTCTAGGATGTCAAAACAGAGAAGCGATGTCTGTCAAATGAATGTTGTTGTTGTTATTTGTAGAGGTTACCTAACCGTTCTTAGGGTCAGGATAAACTAAAAAAAACAGCTACGTTGCAGGCAGGGAATAATTAACAGGTCTCCGTCCATGTGTTTTACTGAGTTCACTTCCTCCACGCCTCTGACCTCTGACCCACCGACCTGACACATTTAATTGCGAATGCCAACAATTTTCCGGTAAACATAAGACAAAGCATTAAGAAAATGTTAATGCAGTAATTTTGGCATGACATTGTACAACAATGTATGTTGTAGTTAGCTGGATTAGCCATTCTCAAACGGAACCACAACGCCCCCACCCCCCACATTACACACATACTTTTCGGAGGTCACATGAATGTCTGAAATGATATGGTTGGCATAAAATGTAAATTTATATAAAGAGTGGAAAGCGAGTTTATATTTCACATCCCAGCACGACATAGTGGGCATTTGATATACCAATTGTAGTATATGTATCATAATCTTACTTTTCCAAACATGTTAACAAGTCTTAGTGGACAGTTGAAATACAATTAATTCATCTTTTATCTCGTTCGTTAGTAAACCCCCTTGTCATTAAATGAGCCTCTTTATCTTGCAGTTGGAGAACCGCTGATCTAACGGATAAGGTCCTCCCTCCCCCCCCCCCCCCCCCCCATCCCAAAAAATTTTTTTTTTATTTATAAATGATATTTATTAAGGAAAGTCGTAAAGCAGGCCGCAATACATTCGAATATACACCATCCCCATTATTAATCTTACAATTTTAGGCTGTAATTATAATACTGATCTTCAAACTAGTAAGTTTTCTTCCATTTAGAGGCACCCTTAAGTAATACAGGAGTATGAGAGAAAAACACAGTGTTTTAGTTAAACATGGAACGTGCTAAGCCTTTAAAGAAAGAGAAATTGACACCGACAAAAACCAAAAGGTAGGGGCCCCAAAGGCAGACCACAAGTACGGTGGCTTGTTGGCGTAGAGGTAGATCTACAACAGCTAAAGTCCGTAAAGCAAAGGATAAGAATGGAGAGATGTGCTAAAGCAGGTCAGGGCCCTCCATGGGCTGTAGCGCCACTGGGATGGATTTAGTTATACATGTTCTTTCTAGCGATGTTCTAGATTATTCTGTCATATTTTTAATAACGACAAACTGATTAATTCTAATCAGAACAAACTACTGCGCACATTTATTTTTCTTGGAAACGGTGCTGCATTCTAGAGACAATTTATAATATAGAATACAGAATAAATGGCAATGAAGATTTAAAAGCAAAGACAATAATACAAGATAATAAAGGATAAGTTGAGAGTATCTCTACTCACCTTGTGTGACAAGACAGTGTCTCAAGTGTAAATAAATCGTCATGTGTCTAAACAAAACCTCTGCAATCATCTGTTGCATTAACTCATTAAGATCTGTTGCACCGGCGATTCCAGCAGACACACTGTTCTAATCGAATCCGCCCAGAAAACAAAAGATTTCCCCCCCGATGGTCAGTCGCTCTCCCACGCTCGGGATCAAATCAAACAAAACATTGGTGACCTTTGACCCAGTGACAGTTCACATCGCGAACGGAGATGTAAAGGAGGGGGGAAAAGGATTAGTGCTTCTGGTCATAATCCATGCTTCATTGATTCAAACTAAGGTGTTGACAGAGGCGTTTCCCGTGGCGGGTTATAATTAGAAAACGTAGTAGCCATCAGTTTTGTGAAACAGAAGGGAAAACAGAGGCGGCACTAGCAGTATGAGGGGTTCTGGGCAGGTCCGGCCTTAAAGATAGGCCGCCTGGCCTTCGATTGGTGGAAGCCTCGGACAGAATTTTTAAAAATATAGTTACAGAAAAAATAAATTACAAACTTGGATCAAATCTCAAATAGATCAGAGCTCTATCGCTCTATGTCTGCTCTTTATCATTCCCCTATCGCTTAGTCAGTTGGACCGCTGGGGCACCACACAAGATTTGTCGACCATCCTTCTCCATTCCTCTCTGTCTTTTGCCTTGGACAGAATGTCCCTCAATGGCAAGTCCATCCATTCCTTTATATTGTCTTCCCATCGCCTTATCTGCCTCTTCTTCTTTTTCCTGGTACTGTTCCCTGAAGGAAGGTCTTTGCGAGCCCCGAAGACCTACTAGCTAAGCTAGCTGTAAGGCACAAATATGACTCACGTTTTATTCACGGTTGTTTAGACTACCGTACCTATGTTAAAAGTCCCTTGTTGCTTTCTATTAGTGAAAACATCAAAAAGTTGAATCAAGTCGTGGCATTAAAACTACAACGAACAGCGACTGAGAAGTTTCTTCCAACAAAAAAAGTTGTTAATTTCGTAGCTCGGCAGCCGACACAAAATTTGGCAACATCAAGGTTAGATACTCAGAACTAAGAAGATTCACGATTTCCTCAATCGCTAATAAGTAGCGGAAGTAGTAGAATGTCTTGAGAAGTGGTCAACGAATTGGCTAATTAACAGGAGGAAGAAATAGACACGGTCAAGGAAGATGCAGGTTCAAACGATACAGTCGAGAGACAGCATATCAACTTTTATTGCATAGATGATGGCTTATGACCATCTTCAAATAAGATATATATTTATAGCTTTTATATAGCGCTACTTTCATGCTTATAGCATGCTCAGAGTGCTTTGGTCCAATCTTATTTGTGGACCAGTAGGGGAGGGGGTATCTAGGAGTTGGTCTTCCGTGCTGCCTTTAGGCGCTCAGTAAACACAACTCTGCCCGAGTCAGGTGTCGAACATCGAGCCCCCTTCTAGGTAGTCAAGCCAAGCCAAGTTCAAGCGCACTTAGCCTATCGATAACTTTTGACTACAATTGACAACCTCAGCATAACTACTATACAACTATACAATAACAATATAGATGCACATACGAACGACATTCACATAGTAATAACAGCGTGTTTACTTGAAAGAAAGATTGACCTGTTCGTGATTCTGCAACCAATATCCGCAAGATGAGAGTTATGAGATGTGACATTTTTCTGTGCAATTTGCGTTTGTGTGTGTGGAAGTTACGATATGGCGAATGTTCAAAGTGTCTGGCTTATTCGAACCATCAAAGTAATGTATTCTGTTTTTGGTGCCAATTGATTTCAGATCTTAAAATCAAGCTCACCATTGATGGAAATAGCTACTGCAGAAACATGTTCAGTGTTCTAGCTGAGCATGAATCGTCCATGAAGCACATTTGTGCTCTCGGTGCTTGGATTGAGCTGAAAAACCTGTCGACAGACAATCATCCAGGAAACGCAAATACATGTGCAATAGGAGTCAGCACTCGAACAATGTTTTACAAAGAATCCTTTCAGTTGTAGGAGGCGCGGTGGCTGAGTGGTAAAGCGCTAGGTTTCAGAACCCTGGTTCGAGTCCTGATAAAGACTGGGATTTTTAATTTTGGGATCTTTAGGGCGCCTCTGAGTCCACCCGGCTCTAATGGGTACCTGACATTAGTTGGGGAAAAGTAAAGGCGGTTGGTCGTTGTGCTGGCCAGATGACACCCTCGTTAACCGTGGGCCACAGCAACTGATGACCTCTACATCATCTGACCTATAGATCGCATGGTCTGAAAAGGGGACTTCACTTTTACTTTTTTTTATTTTAGTTGTGCAGGTTCTTGCAGAACGAATGTAGCACTTCGTGGCATTGTAGATCGATGTTTCAACCAAACAATTTTTTTATTTTATTTTGGTCAGATTGTTAGGAAAGTAGGATTCATGCCTAGAAGCTCATTTAAGATGTATAACAAAAACTTAAGAAATTCTTGTTTTTTGTTGTTGTTTTTTGTTTGTGGGGGGAGGGGGGAGAAATAAGAGCGAGTTTTAAAAAAATGTCCTAAATTTCCTTTTTACATTGGTTCTTAAGAACAAAATAATCGGTCAAACAATATAAAATTCAAAGTCATTAGCTACAAAACACAGTGCTATTCTGTGGAATAAACTTATTCATATATTTCTCATTTCATAGCATCTGTAAGCTGAGGATTTGTATTAAAACAGGTCTTAAAGGTAATGAATATTATAAATAAAATACAGCAATATATGCTACAATTAAATAAACGCAACACTTTATACTTTATAGAGGTGCCAGCGCTCTACAGTAAAGTTCCCCTTTCTGACCTTGCGATTTATAGGGTCAATGATGCTAAGGTCATCTGTTTCCTTGGACAAAAGGTTAACGAGCAGGGTATCATGTGTCCAGCACAACGATTTATCGTCTTTACTTTCTCAAACTTAAGTCAGGTATCCAGGCGGGGAGCCTTATAAATCCCAAAATCCATGTCTTCACCGAGATTCACCAGGACACCCGGTTCGGCAGCCAAGCGCAAAACCATTCAGACACCACGCCCCCGCCAGCGCTCTATCACCTGTAGGATATAGTGGTTAGACAGTTTTATTAACGGAGACAGCCTAGCTTTCTAGAACGCATTTTTGTGTTTCTTTACAACGAAAGCTATTTAGGACAATGTTTAAAAAATTCCTCTCTCCTGAAATCTAGGTCAAGAGAAGAATTGCACAAATCCAAATTTAAAACTTAAATAGTTTCATTGAAGAATATCAGCGTCAAGGGCTTAAACCAGTGGCTAAACAATAACCTAGAAGTAAATATGGACAAAAACTAAATTATCAAAGATTTTCATTCCGTTAAAATTCAAACCATAAATGTATAGCACTGTAAGTAGTGTCTACACGAGGGGGGGAGGGGGGGGGGGGAATGAAATCAATAAAACTTCCAACACAAAAGACTTCCATTGGTCTGAAAAAATGTCACAGATGTTTTCGAAGACGGTCTTATGGTCTTATATCTACCGCGGGATGTTTCTTTCTTTTTTTTAACAAAGCTTATACGAGCTCATTCTGTCTGTCTGTCTGTCTGGTACCAACCTTGTCCTAGTTATTTCTCACACTTACCAATCTCGGTTCAAGTTGAAATTTTGCACAATTATTTATTGTCGAAGACAATTCATTGTTCTATCAAAAAAATAACCAATTAATAAATTAATTAGAGGAACATAATTAATTTTTTTATAGGAAAAGGGAGGTATATCTGGCAGTATTGAGAGACTTGGCAGTAATGGTGCAGTTCTTTCCGTTATATAAGCTTTGTTTTTAAAAAAATCTTTTTCTTTTACTTGATGTGGTCGTGGTGATGCATACGTTTGTCGTATGAAATATTTGAGAGACTGGTGGGTCCAGTGAGGCAAAGGATATCAGAATTGTCACATGACTTTCCAACATTGTGTTTTTACTTCGTGGGCAGCGCTGTACGCTCTGGACTACAACCTTCTTTAGCAGTTTTCTACTGAACTATGTGTTTTATTGTGACATTGTGTAAGTTTATGCCGTAGACATTTTGGACGTTCCTGTAAGACGGCAGGGGGATGTCAGCGGGCAGCGTTGGAACAGTTCCGCCGGACTCAATATCTGAGCCACACGTGAAGGCCAGGAGTTGGACTGGTTGTCAGAGGCTATTTGAGACGCGTGCCATTAGGAAGCATTTTGCAGGTAGTTGAGAGCTTACATCCATGACCACTTCCAGCAATGAAAATCTATCACTAACAGGAGAAGGGACAAAGGCGAGTCACAGGCGCATTAACCAGTAAAGTTCGGGCAGAAGAGGCTCGTTTGCCATGGCTGGCTACCCAACTAGGAGAAGGAAAACTCTAAATTCAAACCTCTGTTGCCTTGCAGCTATACCCAATCATGGGAGAGGCTTCGGGAGTCAACTCTAAGGAAAAATCAGAAGCTGGCGACCCTAAGGCAGATTGCAGCACCCTGTGCTACACCCTGGCAGAACCTGCAACGCCGCTGACCCCAAACTGTATCGGCATTGCCGTTCCTATGGATACATCAGCTGCATGGAGAGGGGGGAACAGTTGTGTGGGCGACATCGTTCTGGCCACGGCTAATGCCCAGGTATTCATCTCATTTCCATGACATGATCCATAGTTGCCTCACGACTTAAGGTGGCCATAGAGGGTTGGAACTTATGACAATATTGATTGTTAGAAGCTTATAGCAGACAACCAAGTAGCCAACCCTTTGATATTCGTATATAAATGCCAGGGCTAGTTTTTTCTTTTGCTACGCATTCTTTCTTTCCTTTTTATTTATTTATTTTTTTCGGAAAAAATTTTTACAAAAAAACAAAATCGAAGTTATATGTTATATATTGTTTATTACAATTTAGAGTGACGATCTCTAAAGGGGAATAATTCAGCTTATACTCCCCGACCCACCTTTTTCAGTCACGTAAAAGTTCGGAGAAATAGCGTGTACAATTTTGTTACCAGACAGGCCGAGTGGCTTCATATCAGCTTTGTAAAAACATAGTACTTAACATAAGAATACAATAAGTCTAGTCTTCGAGTCCGAAGATTAGTGAGGAATGCAGTATTTCCAGTGGCAGCGCAGTCCCAGCTGAGACCTACTTATGTTGCTACATCCGGGGCAAGCATAACCATTGTCCGCAGGTGGTCGATTTAGATTGTATATCCGCCGTCTGCGTTTGTCCTCGGCAGCAGATTTTCTTTAGGTCTTATATGTGTATCCCGCGGCCTTCTATGTCAGCCAAGGAAAGTTGACGCCTAAGCTGATCATTGAAGCGTTTCCGTGGGGCGCCTCTGTTACGTCGACCACCTCACCAAAAAAAGACTGCCTTTGACTTACGTTCGTCTCCCATACGGGATACGTGCCCTACCTAGTGCAACTGTCGGACCAAGAGAAGCGTCTCTATACTGTCCATACCGGGGAACATAAGAATATAGATAAATTGTATAAGCTAGCGGTACATAGGCAGAGGATATGTTTACACAGTTCCTCAGCTGAATAAAATAAAATTGTTTACTTATTAGACTGACCGGACATAATCATTATTGATAGTCAGCCTATGAAACAGATTAGCTAATCTTTGAAAACATATGTATGCAAAAGTGTATGGTGACATTATAAGAAAGGAAATAAAACAATACTGCATCTTGTAAAGTAACGGTTCAAGGTAAATTATCGATAAGTAAAAAGATTGTTACTTCCCTTGGTGCATTCTTTATTCCATACGCTAGGACAAATTTGTACAAATGCTGATTCTTCCCTAGTGCTATTAGAGCATGGAATGGGTGGCCTGAGTCAGCCAGGGAAACCAATGACTTTGCAGAATTTAAATAATTGATTAACAAACATGACTAGATAGATCTAGAACATGCGTAGGACGTAATTATCTTTTTTGAAGTGAAGTTTGTTTTTTATAAGATAAGATAAGATAAGTTAAAAAGGTACATATTAGATAAAGACTAACTGCACACGAAGCATTAAAATAGAATAGTTTTCAAGATGTCTTGTATAGATCAGTCTCTCCTCTCTCGACTGCAGTTTATTTCGGTGTCAAACTATTTTCTCTGTAATACTTCACTTTTTTTTTTTAGAGTGGAACAGGAATTTTAAGTGCAGTTAAAAAACACTCTAAATTCAAAACAGCGCATCTTGAACACCAAACGCGCAACCTTTTTTTATTTTTACAAGACATATTTGTAGCGTGAGTCATGTCCTCTGAAACATTGTCCTAACAATTTCTCTCTACTGTGGCCTATATAGGTCAACATTGATAAAAATGTTTATATATTAGTATACTACTTTCTTTAAAGGATATACCTACACTAATTAATGTAGTAATAACGTACTGGACTTTGAATGTGTATGAATATAGTGAATCTTAAGTAGAATTTAAAGTTCACCTTTCAGACCTTGAAACCAATTGGAGTGACCAGCACAACGACCCACAACCATCACTTTCCCCGATGAATCTCTATTTATTTTTTTTACTCCAGCCACTTGTTCTCTAAACTGACCTCCTTTTACACACAGTCCTGACACACTGTTGTTCACTCAACCATGTACACTCAAGGTCCAATGGTCATTTCATTCACAGGCACACACACTGCACTACCAGCTACTCAAAACACATACACTTACTATCACAGGTACCTGACTTTAGGGGCGCCCTAAAAATCCATGTATTCAAAATCCCAGTGTTTACCGAGATTCCAACCCAGGACCCCAGGCTAAGAAGCCGAGAGCTTAACCATCTAGAGGATTTAAACAAGGAGCTTTTCTTGGATGTCATCAACTTATAGCAGTGTTTCTCAAAGTGTGTCCCTCTAACATATGCATGGGAGGCGCGATGGCTGAGCGGTAAACCGATTGGCTTCCGAACGGGGAGTCCAGGGTAAGAATCCTGGTGAAGACTGAGATTTTAAATTGTGAGATACTTTGGGCGCCTCTCCACCCAGCTCTAATGGGTACCTGACATTAGCTGAGAAAAGTAAATTCGGTTGGTCGTTGTGCTGGCCACATGACACGTTAACCCTATGCTGCAGAAACAGATGACCTTTACATCATATAGTCAACAAGGTCTGAAAGGGAAACAACTTTACGTTTTTACACATGCATGAAATATTCCGAAGTCTACAAAGAAGACATCTTGATCTTATGAGCTCTTCTCCGTAAAAACTAGATTATTACATCATTATGAACTTTGAAATGACCTAGATTCTGACTCTTAATTTGAAACAGATACATTAAATCAGGGGTTCTCAACCTGTGGGTCGCGACCCCATTGGGGGTCGATTGACAATTTTCCAGGGGTCTCCAAAGACCATTGAAAAAATGGATTGTTATTGTCTATACTTCAAATGCTTTGTGTGTGCGGGGGGGGGGGGGGGGGAGTCGCGGCTTAGTGGGGGATTATAAAAAAAAAAGGGGTCGCCGAGCATAAAAGGTTGAGAACCTCTGCATTAAATGATTTCCAGTCAACTCTCTCTGAAAGAACTTTAATATTTCAAAACAAGATAAAGGTTCCGTTTAAGAAAACCATTAAAAGCCACTGAACTAAATAAAAAAAACATGTAGTTACTTAAGTATTTTAAAAAGCTTGGGATATCTTTCAAGTTTGATGCTTTGGGCTCCATCTGCGTGTGCACTATGGTATATCTAGTACATATGCGGTCTTATTACTATACAACAAAGGTTTAATGTTTGATATTAAATTATTGGGGATAGACTGACCAGTTTGTGTTGACAGCTGTTTCCAGTGACCAGTGATTATAGTCATGTACATTGTGATCTATAGGGCAGATGATGATTAAGGTATAGAATGTTAAGGGTGGCCAGAACCAAAGACCAAACGCCTTTACTTTCCCCCAACTTAAGTCAGTTACCCATTAGAGTTGGGTGGACTCAGGGGCGCCCTAAAAATCCCGAAGTTCAAAATCCCAGTCTTCCCCGAAATTCGAACCCAGGACCCCTGGTTCGTAAGCTTAATCACTCAGCCACCGCGAAGCCCTGATCGGATATTACGTCTGGGAGAAATAACTTGTAAAAGCTTTTTACCAGACAAACAGAGTTGATATAAGCTTTGTAAATATAATAGATTAAAAGACTCCAGGGAAATAAGCTGAAATGTGCAGGAAGCTCGAGAGACACAATGATGTTACTGCTGGACCACGTCTCACGCATGAGTTACTTACAGAGTTAGGTATATTTCAATTCTCTTGATATGTAAACAAGACCACAGAACTCGGTGTGACAATCCCGTTGCGGATGTGCTGGCGAAGGCGAAACGGTTGAAAGACGATGTCACGGCAGCCTGACATCAGGCCCACACAAGTCAGAGTACACAGAATGTTGACAAATGTGTTGTCCTTAAGTAGATACTAGTCTCGGAAATGTTCTGTCAACGCGTAAGGGGCATTGTGTATCCCAAAAACAGTTTGGCACAATCCATTAGCTTAATAAAGTAGTTGGTCCTCTTCGTTCTTAATCGAGTACTTATGTAGAGGGGGGGGGGGGGTGATAAGCCACTGATAACTGATGTTTAGTAAATAAGGCAACTATGAAACGGCATCATATTTTTAAACTCTGTTGTTGCTGTTCTTTAAGTTTGTTATAATTATTATTTAAACATGAAATCTATTTAACGAAACCTTGACTCTAATAAGATCAAAGGTCGTCGTTTATGAACCTACAGTATTAATATAAGAAGCAATCAATCCCTCATTACCGATTCTACGTGGCTCTCGGCCACATTATATATGTTCTTTCTCTTTAAGATTTATCATAATAATAATAATAATAATCTTTACTGTCCGTAAGGAAATTTGTCTTACTATTTGTGCATTACACCAAACAAAACATTGTAACTAGAAAAAAACAAAATGTACATTCACACATTATTATGGCACAGTACCATACAACGCCGTTTGCGCTGGCTTGGACATGTTCGCTGGATGGAGGACAAGCGCATCCCGAAAGTCATCCTCTATAGTCAACTCGCGACTGGCACAAGAAAAACTGGTCGCCCCCATCTCCGTTACATAGATGTAATAAAACGTGACCTCAAATCAGTGAACATCAATACTGACCATTGGGAAGACATAGCTCTAGACCGCACCAGATGGAGAGAGACAGTGACCAAGAAAGCTATGGACAGTGAAAGTACATGGGTCTCAGCTCAGGAAGAAAAACATACAATCCGAAAAACGGCCAGCTCCTCTACCACCGAAGCAAAAGCCACCTTAACCTGCGCTATCTGTGGACGGGAGTGTCTCTCAAAAATAGGGCTCCACAGCCACATGAGGAAGTGTGCTCTGAGATGAACTATAGTCGATCTACGACTGAAGGAGGCCAATGACAATGACCATATAATGGAAAGTTGAACTGTCAATGTCCTTCGTTATACGAGGGTATTGAGTTGTCAATCTAAAGACAAATGCTAACTTACTTTTCTAAAGAGATGCCACACTTCCATTAGCACATGAATGTCATCTTTAGAACAGGGTAGACTCCTGAATGTCATCTTTAGAACAGGGTAGACACTTGAGTATCATCTTTAGAACAAGGTAGACTCCTGAATGCTATCTTCAGAACAGGGTAGACTCCTGAATGCTATCTTCAGAACAGGGTAGACTCCTGAATGCTATCTTCAGAACAGGGTAGACTCCTGAATGCTATCTTCAGAACAGGATAGACTCCTGAATGCTATCTTCAGAACAGGGTAGACTACTGAATGCTATCTTCAGAACAGGGTAGACTCCTGAATGCTATCTTCAGAACAGGGTAGACTCCTGAATGCTATCTTCAGAACAGGGTAGACTCCTGAATGCTATCTTCAGAACAGGGTAGACTCCTGAATGCTATCTTCAGAGCAGGGTAGACTCCTGAATGCTATCTTCAGAACAGGGTAGACTCCTGAATGCTATCTTCAGAACAGGGTAGACAAGCAGGACCTTAAAAACACGACTACAATAATACCTTAGAGACATTTGTAATTTGCAACTAAGCCCGTCTCTATTCATTTTAATAACACACATCATAGGGGTACCACCGACCTCCGACCCCTCGTGATTAACAGCCAACACACCTTTATTTAAAATGAGATGAACACTAACATTACCCCCCTTTTCCCATTCATCTTTGCCTGACATCACCGCCCCCCTTCCGATTTCCCGCGCTTTTACACCAGCGTAGCTCATTTCTTTTCTTTCTCGAAAGAGAACAACTTCGGACTTAACTTAGCCTATTTTCTGTTCATTGTTTGTCTTTTGAAAATGTTTTGTAGCTGATGAAGGCCTCGTGGCCTAAACGTCCTTTGTTCTACTTGCTCCGGCAGGGTTACATAAATGCATGTTTATTGTATTTTCTATACAGTTGTTCACCCCTGGAGCAGGAAATCTTTGTTTTTGAGTTATCAAATCTTTTGACCATCAAAAGAGAATCTGCAGCGCACTCGTTTAAAACACTTTTTAAGGAATACAAATTAGTTTGCACAATTCATACACTACGTTTACCCCAAAGCAAAAGTTGTTTTTTTTCCTTACAAAAAAATTTATCACTGCTATTGTACTAGTAACAGAAATAAAGTCTCACTGTCAGACCTTGCCATCTATAGGTCAGACGATGTTAAGGTCATCTGTTTCCCTTCACATTCGTCGTAGAGGTGCTGTGACTGTTCGCGTAACCAAATTCCACCATTTTTCCCGGTCGACAGCTGTTCTTAGTAGGATATCAAGAGGCCGGTCCATTCTTTATGATAATTAATAGACTTGGCCCCAATATTAAGCCATATATCAAAATACTGAAAGATGTATTTCTCTTTTAGGTATCAAACAAAATAACTAAAATAATTAATAACAAGTAATTGAAAGACTACTGGATTGATTCTTTTTTGTAATTGATTCATGCTTTATTAGGTAAAATAAAATAATTGTGCAAAGTTTCAACTTGATCCGAACATTGATGCAGGGGAAATTAAGTGCCCAAAATTTGTACCGAACAGACAGACAGAGCTGATAAAAAGCTTTGTAAAAATTAGTGCTCAAATCAGTGCCATATAATTTGAATATTATAATATGTAAATTATGACTCGAAAAAGAAACTGCAATTTCAGTTTTTGTTATATTTATTTTTAAAACATAATAGCAAAAAGAAATTTGCATATTAATCTAAATAGAGCGCCAGCACTTCCGGTGCTTGAAAGTTTTGGAATAATGAGATAATAAACGTCATGGCGGGTAGTGTATTCAAACTCACAGCTGTTAACAAGGATAACTCTGTTTTTTATTACTGCCAGATTCCTTCCCCTTTATGAGCGAAGAATTGAATATAATTTAATTGGCGTAAACTACTTAAAGAGTTTGTAAAAACTATAAGAGACAAAGAGAAAGCTTTAATGATAGAAAGAAAAAAAGTGACAGAAAAGACAAAAAAAAAAGAATAAATATTTAATAAAAGGGGCGGAATATGTTCACATTAAAATGAAATCTGATTATCGTTGGTTTCGCGTGCATTAAAATGTGAGATTATTTAGGATTCTTAAATGCAGTGCCGGAAAAAAAATATGGGGAGCCCCTGACCTTTACCCTCTTTTCAAGAAAATTAACTTAGTTAATGATAGGCTATTGACACAATATAGCACTTGTTCATGGAATCTCATATTCTCTTATTTTTAAAAATATTTAGTATGTATAATTGTAACTTGATCATCATTTTTTTAGTTGTGGACAGGGCCGGTCCTACAGATAGCGGGGCCCTATGCGAAACGGATTGCGCGGGCCCAGTCTGGGTAGGGATAAGTGAAAATTAAGATTTTGTATTAGAAAATAAATTCGTCTTTGCATTTTATTCATTCTTTACTAAGTACAAAATCACGATCAAATTAACTTTACGAGACATCTACAGTAGATAGTAGTCTCCCAACAAAAAGCAGATAAACATTCAGATCTGCTACTATCGGCTAGCAAAATGTCGCTTTTAATTTTTTTAAGAGGTCGAGATATTTATATGCCAGTGACAATTAAAGTAAATAAAGTATTAGAACTTCCTATTTTGGTTCAAATTTGCCCTACTGTTACATTTGTATTACATGAACGCTGACAATGATTTTTTTTTTTTGTTGTTTTTATTGCTAGTAGGGTTAGTGTTTTTCATATTGAATAACACCTCGAAATGATAATTTTGTGTTTTATGACGTCAGTTTTGGTCATTTACATTGTACGTGTAACTCCTTGTTCGAATAGATTCATGTGAATTGGGCTTCATCCAATATATTTAGAGGTATTCCCTAATGTTGATCTTGCAGTAAATTGTAATGGATAAATGCTTCCAATGGCATGCCTTTCAAAAAGCCTCTGAGAAAAAGTCCTGGCCATCACGTGAGGCTCACATATTGGGTCTAGCGGAAATGTTTATACTATCAGAGGAATGGGCAAAGGCGTAACTGGCGCATACACCAGTAGGCTTCGAGCAGAAGAGGCTCGCTGGCCTTGGCTGGCTACCCACCTAGGAGAAGGAAAACTCCGAATTCAAAAAACCTCTTCTATGGAGCTATGCTTCGAGAGTCAACCCTTGGGTAAAATCAGGAGCCGGCGACCCTTAGGCAGTTTGCAGCACACATTGCTTCACCCTAGCAGTGCCTGCGACCCCACCAATCCCAAATTGTATCGTAACTTGTCATTCCTTTGGGAATATCACCTGAGTGGAGAGAGGGGGAACTGCTGTGTGGTCGACATCGTCCCGAGGATAGCTAATGCCCAGGGAAAACCTCTCATTTCTCTGAGACGGTCCATAGTCGCCTTGTGACTGATAAAAATAGCCATAGGTACAAAAGGGGCACACAACCTATTTGGGAAGGAAGAAATTCTGTAAATACTATTTGTTTGGTTTGACCACTTAATTCCTTGTGTTTCTTCATTACGATATGGACGTTTTTCTAATTGGATTAATGAGTTTTGCATGTGTCTTCTTCGGTGTGTTTGTGCTATATTCATTTTAATAAACAAAGTTATATTCTATTGAAACTCGGAACAGCTGAAATGTAATATTAATAGAAAAACACTCTACTGAAATTTTAAAAAAATAAATGGAGCACATACAGTCTACAAAATGCTACAATTCTTCTGCTCTCATTCTCCGATCATGTTGAAACTTTAAATAATTATTTATTGTACCTAATAAAACATGAATCAATAAACAAAAATACTCAATTAGTCAATTCATTACTGGTACTTAATTATTTCGTTTAATAAATATCGAATGAGAAATAACTGGTACATTATTGGTAGATGTTTTAAGGACGGAGTTCTTCCCCATTAGATAAACTTTTTTTTTTCATATTTTGTTAATTTAAACATAAATTTGTTTTAGTAGAGACATTCTTAGGCAGATTGGTAGGATAAAAGTACAATACCGCGCTTACCTTTCCTAACTATGTGTAATTGAACAAACGGTAAGTTACATAAAACTTAGTAGTGGATGTAAGCCTAATATTCATTAAAAATATGACAAATTTAGTAATATAAAATGTATCATTAAAAAAAAACCTACACTAATATAAACAATGGCGGCTGCCTGCTTGTGAGGTATGAGCGCTGAGCTGTTATTCCGACTTGTCGATTGTCCCGGGCTCATACCCTGCCCGCTGCCATCCCTAGTCGTCATGCGAGAGGTTCGGACTAGTAAGTAAATTATTTTCAACTGTGAAGAAACATCCAAAAAATGTAAAACATTCTACAAACATTTTACAATGGCTTTAAATTTTCTAGGACAGTAAAATGAAGTCAGACGTTAGAAGCGGAGGGGGGGGGGGGGAGTATGTGTGTGTGTGTGTGTGAGAGAGAGAGAGAGACAGAGAGAGAGAGAACGTTTTGTTTATTTATTGAGCGAAAAATCAATAAACATGCCTATATGTAACCCTGCCGAACTAACTGAAACAAATAGGCTTAATTAAGTTAGCTTATCTGTCCCGATGTTGTTCTCTATCGAGGCAGAAAAGAAATAAGCTATGGCGCAAAAGCGCGGGAAATCGGAAAGGGGGCGGTGATGTCTGGCAAAGATGAATGGGAAAAGGGTGAAGGGTAAGTGCCCAGCTCATTTTAAATATAAGTCTGCGGATTGAAAACTTATTTACATGTCAGGCTCCATCCAACTAACACACTTTTATTTGTACGGCCAATGAAGGATAGCCATCAAAACCGTAGAAGGATTCCAGACTCATGTTAACACAAGGTGTCTATTGGAGATTTGCATAAGTTGCGGTAAATCAATAAATAGCAAGGTATTTTGTTTTGATGTATCCGGTGTTAGCTATGAAGGAAGGGCTGATTATATATGTTTTTATTTTAAATGTAAAGTGATATTTTTTTACACTGCAGAATCAATTTAAAATTATTCCGATCGAAGCTAAGTAAAACTTTTTTTTGGGGATTTGATTGTATATGCTAATTAGGATATGGCCTATCCCTTTCAATATAAAGAGTTTAGCATTCATCTTCTGTTTGCTTTGCATTGATTTGCTCTAATTAATTTTAATTTTAAATTGATCACTGTTGTTTCTCTCTTCACTTGTCGGCTTTATTATACTGTAAGTCATTTAGGTTGTCGCCCTTTCAAATTGGAGTTTAGTAGAGTTTTTTCGCCGTGCACCTAACGCCCCGTATGTCCCCCGCTGTTTGTCTTCAAAGAACCTTCGTGTTCTTAAAGTCTGGGATGACATTGGGACATTTTATTTTGTAGACATTTATTTTTCTTGAGAGGTATCACAGACGGTGTCATCCTGTATCATCCAGTGACAGAGGACAGACGTCTCAGTAGCTGGACCAGGACAGGTTATGACGCATACCAACGTCACAGTCAACAATATAAAAAAAAAAAAAAGTGGGTGGGACTTTGTCTGGGCCGCAAATCAAGCTAAGAGGAT
The DNA here is from genome assembly GCA_030265305.1 of Biomphalaria pfeifferi. Lineage (NCBI taxonomy): Eukaryota > Metazoa > Mollusca > Gastropoda > Planorbidae > Biomphalaria > Biomphalaria pfeifferi. Next base: position 2,967,317 of record JASAOG010000079.1, read on the forward strand.
TATAACCGCTATTCCAAGATTCTGAAGACGGATTGTAAATGTCAAGGACACGATAAATACATGGTTCCGAAAAAGAAAAATGCCACTTTTTCTTGTTCAGGATATACAGCGTGGCTTTAATATCTAACTTTCAAAAGACGCCTTATTTTATCCGTAATTTAAATTGCATTTTAAGAATTAGTTATATTAGTATTGTTGAAATGAATTAACTTTCATTCTCTTATATTATTATTGTAGAAATGAATTAATGTTCATTCTCTGGCACTGCCAGGGTCGAACGTCGTTTAAGGGAAACAAAAGTTCATTAAATTCCCCTTAACAGAATCCACTGAGAAATTGTCTGGTAGTGTGGGAGGTCTGCAGCAGTACCATCCTCTGACAGGTGATGAGTATCTTCTTTGGTATGTTTAGGGCTTTGACTGTGTCTGCAAAGTCAGTTGTCCCTTTTGCCTTAGTTGGCATAACAACAGGGTATATTGTTATTTTAGATTACTTCCATAGTCCAATAATCTCTAAGCTTGTTTTCATATTTTTGTCACTTTCAGTTTTTCTTATATTCTAAGTAAAAGATTGTGGTGGAGGCGCGGTGACTGAGCAAAAAAAGCTTGGCTTTCTGAACCGCAGGTTCCGGGTTCAAATCCTGGTGAAGACTGGGATTTCTAATTTCGGGATCTTTGGGCGCCTCTCTACCCAACTCTAATGGGTACACTAGTTTGGGAAAGTAAAGGCGGTTGGTCGTTGTGCTGGCCACATGACACCCTCGTTAACCGTAGGCCACAGAAACAGGTGACCTTTACATCATCTGCCCTATAGACCACACGGTCTGAAAGGGGAACTTTGCTTTACTTTTAAAGATAGTGGTGTATAGATAGAGGTCGAATTTGGGCACATTTCTCATTTCCTATGAACACGAAGATGACCGTAAAGTCCAGTCCTCGCTTTTAAAGGCAGCCCGCATACGTGTCATGGGTAGGTTTGGTCAATTGCAGATAGGGCTGCTTCTTCTCTCAGCTTTTTGTTGGTCCGGCGCTCTTTCATGCTGGCTACTTTCCTTGCTTCGTATCTCGTGACTCCGACATTCACGGCTCCATGAGGAGCATCGAGAGCTAGTGCTTCCCTGCTGGACAGGACACATAAAAAAAAAGAATAAAACCAGGACAAAATAGCGGCATTGTCACGGTTACAGACAGGACCAATGAAGATGGATAAAAGTACAGAAACAAATCCAACGGGGTGTCAAAGAGCGGTAGTGAGAAAGAGCAATATACGTCCTAGGATTCAGAAGTTGAAAAGAGTTTTAAAAAGAAAACAACCTGCACTTTCAACTTGTGTGATATTGTGGTTACCTATTGGCACATACATGTGCAGCTCCATATAAAATGGATAAGAAATTAGGCTAATATTATTACACCCCGAGGGCTGAGATGTCTCTGAATATCTTTTTTTCTTCATTGTCTTATTAGCTCTAAGAACTGAAATTAACAGCCTTGTTTACGCTGAAGTTGTCTGAAAAGAATTATTGCAGTCTTTGAATGAGGAGACAACTCTGAATTCTCCTAAAGAAACGCTTGACATTATCTATTGCATCTTTGTGAAGTCTAGTTTCTGAGATAATCTCCCCTCTGACAGAATCATGACTTGAAAGAAACAAAAAAAACGTTTTTAAATGTGTGGGGGTTTTTTTGTTGTTTTTTTTTGCTAAATAAATTTCACCAAATTTGAAAAAAATAGCTACTGCTTCACATTTTCGTTGGAAGACAAAACTCTTACCCATCAGTTCTGTAGCCAAGCGTTTTATAACTCGGCCAGCATGCTCCCCAGGGGCTATTAATAGAGTACATTATTAGTTCAGCATTTATCGCTCATGCTAAGTCAACAATCTACCACAACGTAGCGTGCCGAATAGGAAAGGCAGGGAGCATTCTCCAAAGGCTTCGAACTATTTGGACAAGCCAAACTATTGGACTTGAGACAAAAACACACCTACTTGACTCAATCGTCATCCCAATAGCAACATGAGAATGCGAGACATGGAAGTCATCTGCCAAAATTGAGAAAAAACTAAATGTGGCTCAACAAAGATAGCTAAGACGGATTTTAGGAGTCAGTTAATTGAGATATAGAGTCCCAAACAAGGAGTCGAACACTTAGTGAGGTTGTGACAGAGAGTCGCATGAGGTTTGCAGGACATGTTCTCCGACAAAATGAACTACGCATATCAAGAGTTGTGATGACATGGAGGCAAATATGAGAAAAGCGGAAACAGGGACATTCTAGTACAACCTGGCGGCACACTTTCATGGAAGACCTTAGAGCAGTGGACACCAAGTGGGAAGAGCCTACAGCGATTGCCAGTGACAGATCTTTGTGGAGACACTTGTGTGTATTATAGCTACATTACTTTTATTCTTCTGTCCTGAAGTGTCTCTAAGTTTAGTGATTTTTCTAATGGTGTTAGTCTATTTCCGTTACTCTAATCAAATTGAAGTTTTCGTTTGTAATAAATCTCACTGCTCTATTTTGTATTTTTTCTAGTTTCTTTATGTTTTCTTGGGTTGATGAATCCCAAACAGAGGATGCATATTCTAATATTGGTTTAACTAAAGTTAAGCCTTTTAGTTTTATGTTCTTATTTGATATGTAAAAATTTCAAAACCCTAATGTTTTGCTTAATTTTTTTATAATTGCATCAATATGAAGGTTCCATGATAATTTTTCATTCATTATTACACCCAGATTTTGAGTTTTTAGTCTATATGAGTCATTTACCATGAATAAAGTAAGTAGTTTTTATTTGTTTTACTTTTGATTTTTTTTTTTTTTGTTACCCTTAATAATTGGCATTTTTTTGGTTTGAAAGACAACATGTTCCTCCATTTCCATCTAATTACGTTGTTTCACTTCGTTTTTACAAATTCAATGTTCAGTTCGGTAGTATTGAGTTAAAACGTAATTCTAACTTGAAAAACGATTTTAAAACTAGTCAACTTAACGTTAATTTAAAAAGAAAAAGAAACAATTCTAATATAATTATCTTTTTATCTGAAATTTCAACAACTTTTTCAACCCACGTGGAATCTATTTAAAACCCAAGAAAAACCAAGCTGTGTGTGGCTACATAGTTTGTCAATAACACTATAATTGAATATAATTATGTAAGCTTACTTCTCAACAACCTGTTCATATGTTGAAATGGACCCTTGTCCAGTAATACGTAGTTACAACCTACAAGATACATAGTTTCACCTTACAGTACTCAGTGGTGGCCTATCGGGTCACTACACTGTGTTCACCAGACTTAGGGAAATTGAAATTCGGATCAATGCTCCTGTACAAAAGGCCAAGAGAGATGAGTGTATTGTCACGAGTTGAGTCGGTGACCTATTTCGACCAGTTTCTAAAAGCTCGAGTTCAAACCAGTGCAAGTGTCCAGCGTAAACAAGTTAATTTTAGATATCCAATCAAAGAAAGAGGTTAAGGGAAAAAAATAGCACAGGTCAGCTTCTAGAAGGTCAAAGTTACTAAAATAATTATCGAGAAGGTTCCATGATTCTGGAACGTACGATCAAAGAAAGTATAAATTAAGGGAAAGTGAGTTAGACGGGATCCTCGCATAGTAGTAGTTCTTGTAGAGCGTTGGTCCTCACACAGTCCTCGATTACTAATAAGTTTTATGATATTAGCGGGTCCATTAAGCAAAGTTTTAGTTGAAGTTATACTAAGTGAAGTTTCATGTATCATTTAAGTTTTATTTATGAAGTATCAAGTCAAGTTGTTATTGAATTAAGAAGTTAATTTGTTGTGAAAGTTGAAGAAGTTATTAAAGAAGTTTGAAGAAAATACAGAGAGATATTTCTTTCTTCATTTCATATGAATTCGTCAACTTATTAATATAATCCTTCGGCAATCGTCACATATATTGGCACCTCCTGACGTAAAAAGGCATCTATAAATAAAGGCACCGACGAAGACAAGCATCACATACTGCATTTACAAAGAATAAAGTCGGCACATTCTAGCAAGTTCTACGAATTTATAAAGAAAGCCTCTAACAAATAAATCATAGCCTCTCGTAACGACAAAGCCTCAAATAAAGCATTACAAAAAAGCCTCTTTCAGAAAACTTCGACAAGACGTACATTCATTGCAACGAAAAGTATTTTACTGCCATTTCATGACAAAGTATTTTATGATTGAAACTTCCAGTCACAGGTCACATAATATTTGACTAAGAGGACGTCCTGCAAGACAGATCATCTGTTTTAAGGTCAGTACGTTACATTTTATATTTACTAAGCTGTGAAAGATATATTTACTAAGCTGTGAAAGCTACATTTACCAAGCTGTGAAAGCTACATTTACTAAGCTGTGAAAGCTATATTTACTAAGCTGTGAAAGCTACATTTACCAAGCTGTGAAAGCTACATTTACTAAGCTGTGAAAGCTACATTTACTAAGCTGTGAAAGCTATATTTACTAAGCTGTGAAAGCTACATTTACCAAGCTGTGAAAGCTACATTTACTAAGCTGTGAAAGCTACATTTACCAAGCTGTGAAAGCTATATCTACTAAGCTGTGAAGGCAACGTTACTAAAGCTAGTTGGACACTAGTTTGTTTACAAATACTGACCACTTGCATTCCTCAAGAGGAAACACCGATCGATATTTAACTAGGTCAGCCATAGTTAACCTCTCACCTGTGGACAGTTGTCGGTCATCGCTAGTGTAGGCAGTACTTATAAATAGCACAGTTATTAGGTTATTACAATTGCATTGGTCTCGTACTTGTGGAAACAATACATCAAATTAGCCGCTGCCTTTCACATCCCACAAGAAAGAATGGAGGAATGGTGGGCACTCAACAAATAAATTACGATATACAACAACGTAAGGCAGAAGAAAGAAGACGTAAAGAAGACAAAGAGGCAGAAGAAAGAAAAAGGTTAAGAGAAGAAAAAAGAAGACAGAAAGAAAAAGAGGCAGAAGAGAAGAAACGCAAAGAAGAAAAAGAAGAAGAAGACAGAAAACTTAAAGAACTACAAGAAACAGAAAGAAATGAAACTGAAGAGAAAGAAACAAACATGGACTGAAGGAGCCTGTGACATTGTTTATGAGTACAACAAGAATACTACTGAACTTCAACTAGTTAATAATGAAGAATTTAAAGCTGACCAGAGGAAAGATACAACTTTGACAAGAATGTACAATAAGGCGCAAACAATTGTAAAGCAGCCAGGACTTAATGTACCTTATTTCAAAGAAGGAATACTTGTGAAGAAAAGTGTTAATTATGATACCTATGAGTTTGTTGAACAAATCATTTTACCACTGAAATATACTCAAGACATCATTGAAAAGAATCACTATTTTCTACATACTAAACTAGCGAGTGTGACGAGGACAAAGAAAAGAATTCTTGACAACTTTTATTGGCCGAGCATTACAAAAGATGTAAAGAAACATGTTCGTCAATGTCAAGTTTGTCAAATGAACAATCCTAAGACAAAAGTTCAAGAGCAACGCACGAATGTTGAACAAAGTTACCAACCTGTTGCAAATATGATACCAGACAAAAATGACTCCAATGTTGATGAATTAAACTATTCTGCATTTAACTCTAAGACAGAAGGTCGTCTGACATTGATGGACAATTTATGCAACAACCGTGTTATGACTCAGCAACAAAGTAATATAAGTACTTACATAGAAAGTCAACCAAATACAGATGCGAACATATTTGTTTCAAATGAATCAATGTCAAAGTCAAATCAAGATAAATCAGAAAAGAAAACATTTCAACATGGTTTTGATATAAATAATACATTCAAACAGTCATGTGAAAAAACTCAAGAATCTAAAGTCAACATTGAAAATGAAAGAGCATTAAATGAATACAGAAAGTTTAGAAATTTTAAACAAGGAGACAAAGTGAAGTTATGGTTACTTGACATGAGCAACAAGCTGATTGATACATGGCAAGGTCCATTTACTATCATCAGAAAGATTGCAAACGTAACTTATGAAATCAACATTAACAAACATATCAAAGTGTTTCATGTTCATATGCTTGAAAAATACAACGAGGATACAGGTAAAGAAAACTTACCAAAAGTACTAGAAGAAAGTGTTACATGCTTAGCAACAATTCAAGAGGAAAATGAAGACAATATAAATGAACTATTACCAACGACATCAAAACAAACTGAATCTATCAAAGACATTGACACCGATCATTTAAAGTTGAAAAGTATGAAAGACCTGTTGAATACAAGGGAAGAATATACTGAGATATTTCATGATGTTCCTGACATATCAACATTTATAGACAATGTGATTAACTTAAAAACTGACAAACTTGCCAACTCAAATGTTTATTCTCTAACTTTGCACAATAGAGATTTACTGCAGAAAGACTTAAAGGATTTATTAGTGCCATGCATACCTGAACATTCGAAGTCAATGTTTTCTACTTCAATCTTTTTACAACGTAAACTGTCACTAAAAGAAAGATTTAGTGTCGATTTCGGACAGTTCTTATTTGAACATATGAAAAGCGAAGAATATTGTATGGACAATAGTTGTATGTTGTTTAAAGCTAGAAAGAAACATATTCATGAACTGAGAGACATTCTGTACCAATTGAAACAACGTACATTTGTAGCTAAACTAAGCAAGTTTGTATTGAAACCAAAAGGGACATTTTTCAACAGCAGAGTTGAACAAAACTCTCTGAAAACACAGGACAATATTGTTAAACGTAATTTGAACTATAAAATACCAAGAAAGAAGAAATGTACAGACAAACTAGAATAGTTTCAAGTATCTGGAAAGAAGAAAGTTGCAAATCTAACAGGACTGTACAGCTGTGTCAAGATTTATTTTAATAATTATGTCATGCAATTGTTTATTACTTAGTATATTTACATTAGTACTGTTCTTATGAGAATTTTAGAAATGAGTAATTTGACATTGTACATGTTTAGATTTCATATATTGAAAAGTAAGTTAATATTCATATATTCCGTATTAGCAAATTATATGATGGGATGACATGTATTTTTCAGTATTGTGAAGTTGTATAATTGAGATATTTTCTTGAGTTACAAAAGTTCATACTTAAATATCATATAGCTCAAAAATTCGATTGTCCTGTCCTTCAAAGTCCAATACTTGACATATAAGTGGGGGGGGGGGGGGTTATTATGCTGTCTTTGAGTCAAAATAACATACACCAGTTTTTTTCATTGAAACGAAATACGGGCAGCAGCAAGTTATATGTGTAATAAGTATGTGCAATTAATGTAGGATTAATGTGTAGTGAGTTTAGTTTTCTCTCTTGCTTTGCGTAGGTGGTCCATGATTCACTACCATACAGTAATGTACTCATATTGCATTCCTTGTATGGCCTATTGTATGGCGGTGAATCATGGACCACCTACGCAAAGCAAGAGAGAAAACTAAACTCATTCCATTTGAGATGTCTCCGTAGGATCTTGAAAATCACATGGAAAGAAAAAGTGTGCAATACTGTGATCCTTGCGCGAACAGGTATTCCCAGCATCTTTACAGTCCTCAGACAACACCGCTTGTGGTTCGCCGGATGGAGGACAAGCGCATCCCGAAAGTCATCCTCTATGGACAACTCGCGACTGGCACAAGAAAAACTGGTCGCCCCCACCTCCGTTACATAGACGCAATAAAACGTGACCTCAAATCAGTGAACATCAATACTGACAACAGGTGGAGAGTGACAGTGACCAAAAAAAGCTATGGACAGTGAAAGTACATGGGTCTCAGCTCAGGAAGAAAAACGTACAATACAAAAAAAACGGCCAGCTCCTCTACCACCGAAGCAAAAGCCACCTTAACCTGCGATATTTATGGACGGAAGGGTCTCTCCAAAATAGGGCTCCACAGCCACATGAGGAAGTGTGCGAGATGATCCATAGTCGTTCTACGACTGAAGGAGGCCAACATAAAAAAATGTGTAGTACCATATCTATGCATTCCATCACATGTGTCTATAAAAAGCGCCCTTAAAACGAAAACGTATAAGGGACTATTTAACGTGTACATAATCATATAATGTAAAAGTTTCCTATGGCTATGGAGTCAGTATTTGGCTATGCCTATAAGAAAAGAGTATAATTAAATAACAGCGCCACATTTAAAATCAAACGATCCAGCGAATAAAAAGTGCAGTCAACATGATCAACTAGTAGGCAACTTCCAAATTAGAATGGACCTCATTCACCAAAACGAACGGTCACTTGTTAACAACGAAAAAATAGAGAAAAAATGGTCACGTGATAAACATTGATGATTCGAATTAGGTCGTAAGTTGTATAGAAAAGACAGGGAAGCACGTGGCCCATTGTTGTTTGTTTGTGATTGGTGAATGTGGTCCATATTGCAAAATGGGTTTCTGAGTAAACTGTTTTACATGTTTTGTAGTCTGAAGATAATCTACATCCTAGGACAAAGGGGAATGGCAATGGGCAGGGTATGAACCGGGTGTGTGTGTTTGTGTGTTTCTTTGATGACGGCCGGAAGAGGTGAGCGATAGGTGGCTATGCAGTGTGAATGATGCAAGATATGCGGCAATGTCTTCAGCTGTCTTGGGTGGGTTAGCGACGACTCAGAATGCCAGAGTGAAAAGAGTGTTTTTATCGCAAGTTTGATTATGTTCAAAATACCATTTTGTATTTACATTTATTTCATTTCATCTCAAGTTGATTTTGTTTACATTGTAATAATAGTTCTGTTTTAGTTTCGTTCACAAAGAAGTTATTTAATTATTTCATGTTTTTAGAAGCTGAGATATAATACACTTACAGCGGTGTAATCGTCTACCAGTAGGCTGTTCACGGCCGTTGACTTGTAGACGGTCAACAGATCATGTATGCTGCCCTAACGGGTTCAACACAAGTGATAGGTGAATGTGACATCCTAGCACAAATTTCTCGCAGGGTGACGGGGAAAGGTGGTGGGTTCGAACCCAGGAACAACAAGACCATCGAACGATAGTTCAGAGCGCATACCACACGACTGGACAGTCTTAGAAGAAACTCTATTCCAGTGATTCTCTAATGGCCCAATAGATTTTGAATTGTGATGTCTAAAGTGGATGCCATGACAACTAAAGTAATTAGGGACTTGATAGTGTTACGTATCTAGGTAACAATGCCTAGATACTATATTTTTTTTTTCTTGACCTGTAGGTTGTCTGCCCCCTTGTGTAATAAGTTTTTTTTTATTTTTCACGGTGAGTCAAGCCACACAGACAGTGACCGGTCCTTGACCTATGTGTGTACCTCTGGTTGAAAGGAGGGTGGTTTTTTTTTTTTTTTTTTTTTTTCTTCTGTCTCTTTGAAGAGCGTTCTAGATCTGGGTGTTGATGACTTTCTGTTCTAGAAATTACTAGATATCGACGCGCGGTAGATTATATAAAGACCGCTCGCGTAACGTTGACGGACAGACATACGGAGACAGCCGTGAGACAGAATAGCGGAGACATTGCGTGACCCGTGCGTGGTATACCAATTGATCGTGTAAGTTAAGATTTTTCTTTTTTCAAGGCCTTGCTTGTAATTATATTTTCAAACTCTTGTATTGTAATATTTTTACATGCCATTTTTGTAAAAGGGTTTTGGTCAACCCTTCCATTTTGTATTGAGTTATATTATGATTAAACATTAAGTTGATATTTTACCTTCCGATTTCTTGTGTCATTTTTTTTTATTATTCATTGTAAGTCTTTGATTAAATTCAGACTTAAGACAAGTGACACAACTGCTTTTCTATTGTCACGTTCCCCTAGGCAAGCCATTTAAAAATTAGAATTCAATTCGTAATACGTGACAAAAGAAGTTTGAGGGCTTTCGTCCCGGATATTTTTCTGAACCTATTTTCGTCTTACTTGAGTAATTTTGTAAAGGCGAAGTTGACTTTAACAAAAAAATTTTTTTGTGTCAAAGAGTCGGAAGTAAAGTATCAATAGTATTGACCAAACTCTCTTAAGGTTTTTTTGTTGTACTGATTTTGTACTGTATATTTACATTGTATACATTTTTTGCTTGTAATAGTTGTTAGTTAGTCATGGATATTCAGGTTTTTCTTGCAAATCCCTCTGTGGAAGAGCTTGATGCTTGTACTAGGAAGGAACTGGTCCTTATTTCTAAACAGTTAGGGTTAAAAATAAAATCAAATGCCCTTAAACAAGAAATCAGAGATAACATTGTAATCCATTATGTAGACGAGGAAGTGTTTTCTGAAGACCTTTTAGAAACCCTTAGACCCGATGAGGGTAAATCAGATTTAGAACTTCAGATAAAATTAAAACAGATGGAAATAGAAGCCCAGTTAGCTTTAAAAGAGAAAGAAATTAAACAAAAAGAATTAGAGCTTGCAGCGGCTAGAGAGCAAGAAATTAAACAAAAAGAATTAGAGCTTGCAGCGGCTAGAGAGCAGAAAGAAATGGAAATGAAATTACAAATAGAGTTAAAAAAATTAGAGTTAGCTGCTAATGTAAGACCAGATTCTTCCCCTGCCAGTCATACTGCTGAAGCAACAAAATTTTTGAAAATAATTCCACGCTTTAATGAAGCCACAATTGACAATTATTTTCCACAATTTGAACTTGCTGTGAAAAATTTTAATGTACCTGAAACTTTGTGGCCCACTTTGCTGCAAACAGTTTTGACTGGTAGAGCTGCAGAGGTATTTTGTTCTTTGACCATTGAACAACAAAAAGATTATAATGTTGTTAAGGCCTTTATTCTTAAGGCATATGAACTTGTTCCGGAAGCTTACCGAAAGCAGTTCAGGGATTGTCGCAAATCAGATGGCCAAACCCATGTAGAATTCCTGCGGGAAAAGGAGCGACGCTTTGAGAAATGGCTCACTTCCAGGGAAATCGGCACCGACTTTGCCAAATTCAAGAACCTAATGCTGATGGAAGAGTTCAAGAGTTGTGTGCGGCTGGACGTCCGTACGCATATAGCTGATCGTGGCGAGGAAGATGTGCACAAGGCTGCAGTGTTGGCAGACGATTATATAATATCACATCAATTTGCCAAGTATACGACGGATGTCAAGCCAAAACAAGTCAAACAGCCTGAGTCCATTGCTAGCAACTCCATCAAGAACAGCAGTACAAACGACAGAAAACCTACTACAAGTAAAGCTACTTGTTCCTACTGCAAACGAGAAGGCCATAAAATTGACGATTGCTTGAAATTGAGGAAGAGAAACGAAAAAGCTCCTTCAAAAGTCAGCGCTTGCACAGTACAGTGGTCGGCGAGGTTTACTCCCTCATCATCAAGTCATATCAAGAATACCTCGACACCACCTGTTTCAAATGTATTGACTGTACAAGACTCTCCGAAAATGTCTCCACGATGTTCCAATGACTCAAACAAGAGTTTTTTCAAATACATCAAGCCGATGTTCCAATGACTCAAACAAGAGTTTTTCAAATTCATCTTTACGATGTTCCAATGACTCAATCAAGAGTTTTTCAAATACATCAAGCCGATGTTCCAATGACTCTATCCAGAGTTCCCATAATACATCACCCCGATGTTCCAATGACTCTATCCAGAGTTCCCATAATACATCATCCCGATGTTCCCATGACTCTATCAAGAGTTCCCATAAGACATCACCCCGATGTTCTAATGACTCCATCAAGAGTTCTCCAAATACATCCAAAAGATGTTCTACTGACTCAAGAAAGAGTTTCTCCACTGCGTCTCCTAGAGATGTCAATGACTCCAGCGAGAGTTCGACCCAAGTCCAGTCTGCATCAACTAAAATTGATGTTTTATTAGAGGATTTTAAGCCTTTCATTTCGGAAGGATTCGTATCACTACCCGGTGATTCTACAAGTCTACGACCTATCACCATTTTGAGAGACACAGGTGCCTCACAATCGCTACTTTTAGAGGGTATCTTGCCCTTGTCAAAATCATCATCGACTGGGAAGAGCATCCTGTTACGAGGCGTAGAGCTTGGATGTATAGATGTGCCTCTACATCTAATCGACATAAAGTCAAATCTCATTACTGGACCGGTTGTTGTAGGTGTCCGACCAACATTACCATTGGAAGGCATCTCGTTGCTGTTAGGCAATGACTTAGCAGGTGGAAAGGTGATAGCCGAACCCATCGTCACTCAAAAACCCGACTTATCTGCCACACCCGAGGAAGACCTAGAGTTATATCCAGCGTGTGCAGTAACAAGGGCAATGAGGTTGAAAGCATCTCAAGAAGAGAACGTCATCAAGGCCAACAGTAACCACGATGATGTGGACTTGAGCACCACATTCTTTGCTTCTCTTGAAGAAGAACCAACGCCAAATTCTGAAAAGCCGGCATCAACTCGAAAACAGTTGATTGAGGACCAAAAGAAGGATCCAGAGCTCGCCAAACTCCGAGAAACCGCAATGACATCACAAGAGGCAGAGCTAGCATCAACGTGCTACTACATCCAAGATGATATGCTCTTCAGGAAATGGAAACCTCCAGACGCATCCAACGAAGAAGAATGGAGAATATGCCATCAAATCGTGTTACCAGAAAGATACCGAGCGTACATCATGAATCTGGCTCATGACACACCAATGTCAGGTCATCTCGGCATCCACAAGACATACCACAAGATTATGTCACACTTCTTCTGGCCATGTTTGAAGAAAGATGTCATCCAGTACTGCCGATCCTGTCATGCCTGTCAGATGGTTGGCAAGCCAAATCAAAAGATCCCTGTTGCTCCTCTGAAGCCGATTCCAGCCTTTGAAGAACCTTTCAGCAGAGTACTTATTGACTGTGTTGGTCCTCTCCCAAGGACAAAAGCTGGCAACCAATACCTGTTGACCATTATGTGTGCTTCAACTCGTTTTCCTCAGGCTATTCCTCTAAGGAACATAAAAGCATCAAACATTGTAAAGGCCTTAATCAAGTTCTTTACTCTATTTGGTCTACCAAAGTCCATCCAATCGGACCAAGGAACGAATTTCACGGCCAATCTTTTCAAGCAAGTCATGACTCAGTTGGGCATCAAACACTGCATGTCGAGTGCGTATCATGCCGAGTCGCAAGGCGCTCTTGAGCGATTCCATCAGACTCTCAAGAACATGATCCGAACCTATTGCTTTGAGCACGAAAAAGACTGGGACGAAGGAATCCACATGCTGCTGTTTGCAACCCGTGAATCCTTCCAGGAATCGTTGGGATTCAGCCCTTTTGACTTAGTCTTTGGCCATTCGGTGCGCGGTCCCTTGAAATGTATAAAAGAGACTTTGTTGTCACCAACAGCCACTAAAGGACTTTTAGACTATGTAAGTAAGTTTAAAACTAGACTTTATGATGCTTGTGTTCTGGCCAAAAATAACTTACAAAACACCCAATCCAGCATGAAACGCTGGTATGATAGAAAGGCCCGTGTTAGAGAATTTTCTCCCGGGGATAAGGTGCTTGTATTTTTGCCCATACCAGGTCAACCCTTGCAAGCCAGATATTTTGGTCCCTATGAAATTGAGACCAAAATTAGTGACCTCAATTATACAATCAAAACCCCTGACCGTAGGAAAAAGACTCAGCTATGTCACATAAACATGCTGAAGCCTTATGTATCTCGGCCAGATCACTCAGAGAAGAGTAATTGTGTTTTAAATACAGTCAAAAGTTGTTCAAATAGCCATGTTTCTCCTATTGATGATGATATTGTAAAGGAGAAATTTGGACAATACAAAATACCTAATTCTTTTGTATTACAGAATTTGGATGTAAAACTGTCTCATCTGTCTTCGACAGAAAGGCCAGTTATCATGAAACTCATTAATGAATTTAATGACATTTTTTCTGATGTACCAAAACAGACTAATGTTATAATGCATGATGTAGATGTTGGCGAGGCTACTCCAGTCAAGCAGCATCCTTACAGGGTTAACCCTGAAAAACTTGCCATACTTAGGTCAGAAATCAAGTATATGCTTGAAAATGACCTCATTGAACCAAGTTCCAGTAGCTGGAGCTCCCCATGTGTCTTGATACCTAAACAGGACAAGACTTATCGTTTTTGTACAGACTACCGTAAGGTAAATGCTGTAACAAAGACCGATTCGTTTCCTATCCCTAGGATAGACGATCTCATAGATCGTATTGGTGAAGCTAAGTACATCACCAAAATAGACCTACTTTCAGGTTATTGGCAGGTTCCCCTGACTGATAGGGCAAAGGAAATCTCCGCCTTTGTCCCCCCTGATGGTCTGTACCAATACAAAGTGATGCCATTTGGCATGAAGAATGCTCCTGCCACTTTCCAGAGAATGATAAATGCCCTGCTTGCTGACATGGAGAATTGCCACGCATACATAGACGATGTAGTAATTTTTAGTCAAGATTTTTCTAGCCATTGTAAACAACTGCATTGTCTTTTTACTAAACTTTTACATGCAAAAATTACTGTAAACCTGAGTAAGAGTGATTTTTGCCAGGCTTCCATCCAATACTTAGGCCATATTGTAGGACAAGGCCAGGTGAAACCTGTAATGGCCAAAGTAGAAGCTATCCAAGCTTTCCCTATTCCTGCTGATCGGAAACAACTCCGAAGATTTTTGGGAATGTCTGGATTTTATAGAAAGTTTTGCGAAAATTTTTCTGTCATTGCCAGTCCTTTAACAAACCTCCTGAGAAAGAACGTCCGATTTACTTGGACGGATGAATGTCAGAAAGCCTTTAACCAAATTAAGCAGATATTATCTAGCTCCCCTATTTTGATGGCTCCTGACTTCGGAAAACCTTTTAGGTTAGCTATTGACGCCAGTGACACAGGTGTTGGGTCAGTCCTTTACCAAGAAGATAATTTCCAAGTAGAGCACCCTATTTGTTTCTTTTCCAAGAAATTTAATAGACATCAAAGAAATTATTCTACTGTGGAAAAAGAATGTCTTGGGTTGATTCTTTCTATACAACACTTTGATTTTTATATCAGTGGGTCCAGATGGCCACTGGTTGTATTTACTGACCACAATCCCCTTACATTTATCCACAAAA
The DNA here is from genome assembly GCA_030265305.1 of Biomphalaria pfeifferi. NCBI lineage: Eukaryota > Metazoa > Mollusca > Gastropoda > Planorbidae > Biomphalaria > Biomphalaria pfeifferi. Next base: position 2,982,373 of record JASAOG010000079.1, read on the forward strand.
TGTCTGGCAAGAATCAACGACTTCTCAGGTGGAGTTTATTTTTACAAGAGTACAACCTAGATCTTAAACACATAAAAGGCAGCGAAAATGTTATCGCCGATGCCTTATCTAGATTGTAAAAAGTATTTTGATGTATATATTTTTTTTTATATATATCATGATAAATACATTCTGTAATGTAATTATCATTTTTGTAATTATTCTAAAAAGATTTCCATTTCGTGGAAATGTAAACTTTTTATTTTTAGGAGGGAGGTGTTACGTATCTAGGTAACAATGCCTAGATACTATATTTTTTTTTTCTTGACCTGTAGGTTGTCTGCCCCCTTGTGTAATAAGTTTTTTTTATTTTTCACGGTGAGTCAAGCCACACAGACAGTGACCGGTCCTTGACCTATGTGTGTACCTCTGGTTGAAAGGAGGGTGTTTTTTTTTTTTTTTTTCTTCTGTCTCTTTGAAGAGCGTTCTAGATCTGGGTGTTGATGACTTTCTGTTCTAGAAATTACTAGATATCGACGCGCGGTAGATTATATAAAGACCGCTCGCGTAACGTTGACGGACAGACATACGGAGACAGCCGTGAGACAGAATAGCGGAGACATTGCGTGACCCGTGCGTGGTATACCAATTGATCGTGTAAGTTAAGATTTTTCTTTTTTCAAGGCCTTGCTTGTATTTGTAATTATATTTTCAAACTCTTGTATTGTAATATTTTTACATGCCATTTTTGTAAAAGGGTTTTGGTCAACCCTTCCATTTTGTATTGAGTTATATTATGATTAAACATTAAGTTGATATTTTACCTTCCGATTTCTTGTGTCATTTTTTTTTATTATTCATTGTAAGTCTTTGATTAAATTCAGACTTAAGACAAGTGACACAACTGCTTTTCTATTGTCACGTTCCCCTAGGCAAGCCATTTAAAAATTAGAATTCAATTCGTAATACGTGACAATAGACAGAAACAAATTTTCCAAAGTTATTAGAAATAAATCCATGTTTATAATTTTGTTAAAAGCCTGTCTTGTCCGTTTTAATTTTCGGAAATTCGCTTAGGTATACACATATCAACACTTATGCCTTCAATACACCCACACACAAGCAGTCTCTCTCTCTCTCTCTCTCTCTCTCTCTCTCACACACACACATCTACATTGAAACACACACGCATATGCCTTCATTAAAAGCCATTCTTAACTAAAAATTGACCGTGTTCTGAAAGACTCGCAGACAAGTGAGTGACAGGGGAAGATGATTACAACGTCTTCAAGAAGTAAATGGAAACAATACTAACTTATAACAAAGGAAGATAATCACAATTGTCCATACGACTGTCTGTCGTCTATAAAAAAAAAGTGTCCAAAGTTTTCTTTAACGAAACCTTTGAAACTGTTTAAAATGTCATCGTTTCGTCCTGGAAAGCTTTTTTTTGTGTTGTAATTATGTCATTGTAGAGGTATGCTGATTTGCTTCTTTTTTCTAATATTGTGTCAGGTTTTATTTCCCAAGTTACAAGTTTGAAAAGAAAAAAAAATGTGTCTCTTGTATCGAATATCAATTAAAGATTTTCTTTGACGAAGAAATCAAACAAATTATTAATCCAATCCTTGCTGGCATTTGTCTGTTCTTAGCACGTGCCTTAATTAGATTAGATTTCCATGAATTCTGTATGAGATGAAAGCAAGCCATTATAGTTTTCAGAATCTGTTCTTGGATGTACATTCTAAGGTTAATTCAGAAACTATTATGGCTTAATGGTAACCAAAATATTTTTAAAAATGAGAAAACAATTAGTCCATTTTTTTTTTGGGTGAACAAAGATTAATAGCTTTATTCTTAAACTTTTTTTTTAATTTAATGAGTTAGTTTTAACAAGAACAGTTTTAGATTTCCTTAAAAAAATATATTTAAACAAAATTATAATACCAAAAAAAAATCTTTATTGCTTTAAAACTTGACAAACTAAACAACAAAGTTGCATTCCACTGCCCAGACAAACTCCTTTCAGTAGAAACAAACTGTCACTGCACCATTTCAATGTAAATAAGTACTTTTTGAAAAAATATTTTATGACTGTAAAAACAATAGTTTTAATTGGATTTTAATAGAAGGAAACTATCCAAAAGTGTTGCCGGGTTGTTTTATAGTGTTACATTAGATCTATATAGTGCATTTTAGTTACACTAAAATAGTTGTATTAGACATATGCATAAGTATAAAAGATGGACCTAGGAAAAATGCTTTAAATAAGGATAACCCTCTTTGGTGCTAGGTGTTTAAATGTTTATCTATCTATGTACTGTCTGTTTAAATGTTTAACTATTCATTGTTCAGCCTATTTAAATGTTTATCTATCTATTGTACTGTCTGTTTAAATGTTTAACTATTCATTGTTCAGCCTATTTAAATGTTTATCTATCTATCGTACTGTCTGTTTAAATGTTTAACTATTCGTTGTACAGCCTATTTTAATGTTTATCTATCTATTGTTATAGCTGTTTAAAGTTCTAGTTCCGTGGCACTAGTCGTTTACGCGTTTATCTCTATATGATTCCTCCTGAATGTAAATGTATGCCTCAAAATTTCTTGCCCTTCACACTTCTAAACTTTATTGCAGCTTATGAAATGTTCATTCTTTTCTGAGGGTCACAATGTTTAGAAAACGCGCTGCAACTATTTCGTCGACTATCATCATCTAAATCGACCAGCTGCGGACAATGGTTATGCCTGGGTTGGATGTGGCAAAATATGTAGGTCAAAGTTGGGGGCTGCGTTGCCACGGGAAACATTCCATTCCATTCCATAATAATCTTCGGACTCTAAGACAAGCCTAGCAGTTAGCCAACAACTCAAGAACACATCGTACGTCAACTGTACCAACACAATTTAAAGACTGCCAAGACATGACCTTGACATTGATTACTTACTATTGCTACCTACTTCCTCTCTTTCTCCAACATTTTTTTTTTATATTTTGAAAACAAACAACCAAAAACCACCGACAAATCAGCGACATTACGAGAAAATATGAATGTACATTAGGAAAGAAAAACGACAACGGCCTGGTCAGATTGAACTAGATCTAGAACTAAGAAGATTACAGGATACTTGGGATCTGCTCCAAACACTGGACACCCGAGCAGACGTCCTGGTCTGTACACCAAGCCTGACCGAATCACATTAAGCCTTTGACTGTTATTTTGTGGAATCTATTGCCCCGTTGACCTCAACTGTGGTGTAGTTAAAGGATATAAAAAAAATGTTTTTAAGAGCAGTAAGATAAGATGATGGTTGATTTATATTTTTATCTGGGGTTTTTTGGGTTTTTTTTTTACATTTCTTGAACGAAGAGAGACTATTGTGAGCCGTTCGTCTGCTAAAGTCTTGCTCTTGAGAAGTTACAAAGTAATGAATTGATAGATGGACGAAGTGGATGGCAGGCTATAAATTAGAGCAGCAGACAGTTTAATTGTATGAGAGGCAGTATAATATAAAGGCAGATAATATAAGAGAATGGCAGACAGCGTAATGAAAAGGCTAATAATATAATAAAAGACAAGAATGTTGAATAAGATTGCTTGCCGATCTGATAAAAAAAAAGAAATTATTTGAAGAAATGATTAGGACAGGTATATTGTGATATAAATGTGCAGATGGTTTGTATATTCGGCAATAACTCGTCAATAAATAGTGATTATATTTGTAAACAAGCAAAAAAATTTTTTTTAATCCTTTAAAGAAAAAAAAAAAGCTTATCTAGAGAAAAGAAATCCGCACTTGCAACCAGATATCTTAATAATGTAGAAGTTATTTCCCTTATTCGATATCAAACAGAGTAATTATTTACCAATAATTAATTGACTAATAGGTTAATTTTTTAATTCGTTCATGTTTTATTAGGTACAATAAGTTGTTGTTTTTTTTGTTGCTTTTTTTTGTTTCAACGTGATACGAGAATGGGTGTGGGAGAAATAATGTGGTCAATTACCGAAGGGAATAAACCCTACATATTTACCCGTATATGTGAATACTGAAGAATTACTTTCCCTTGTTGTAAAAAAAAAATGTTTGTATAATGTTTTACATGTTTTGGATGTTCCTTCAGAGTTGAAGATAGTTTACTTCTAGTCCAAACCTCCTGCAGGACGACGGGGGGATGGGGGCGGGCAGGGTTTGAACCCTCGACCGTCGATAAATCCAAACGACAGTTCAGCGCGCAAACAGCACGACCAGGTTCGGTATCCAACAAAATAATGAATTGACTAATTGGTAAATTTTTATTGAATCATGCCCTATGTAGGGCAATAAATAATTATGCCAATGTTTCAGCTCGATCCGAGAATGGGAAGTGGGAGAAATAACGCGTTCAAATTTTTCTTTTACCAGACACAGAGTTGTACAAATATAGTGATTATACAGTTGAAACTAAAGTTGTTAGCAAAGGACAATTTTCTAAGAAAGTTGTAACACTTCGGAAGATTAAATAAACAAGATTTGAATGCCAGGATTAAGTACATTAATAATCACCCCCTGTCAGTCTTCCAGGTCGATCAATAGACTTAGCTCAGTTTTCAGACAGGGTCTTTAGTGGACTAAAAATACGACAAATACGATCGATGGCAGTACTGAAAGAAAAAAACAAGGAATTTGTAAAGATGGAGGGGGTGTTGTCACCCAGTGGAGACTACATTAAAACCGGCCGAGTAAGACGACAGTTCATGGTTTATCTAGGTTTATTTTCACATAATTTCGGTGATTAGCATCAAATAGTGTTCCTCGTTGTGTACGTAGATATAGCGGTTAGCACTGAACTAGATAATTAGATTAACTTAGCGAATATAGCTTTTTTGTGTACAACTATTAGGACAAAATTAAACATCAACATCACATTACAGTGGATCCCTGGACACATCGGCGTCATGGGAAATGAAAGGGCAGATAAACTTTCAAAGGCAGGATCATCTCTGGAACAACCAGAAAGACCTGTTAACTACCTCGCGCTAAGGTCAATGTTAATCAACAACCACAAAGAGGAGTGGCTCAACCAATGGGCAACAGGAAACACAGGCAGAGCCATGTACAAAGAAATGAACATGTCTAACAAACTGGACAGTGTTAACTTCCTCCACCGCAAAGAGCAATCTACAATCTTCCAACTAAGGACAGGACACACACCTCAGTTAAATTACCATCTCAATAAAATAAATCCCACACAACTCCCCCCTTTGTAGACAATGCACCCATCATTCTGAAAACGTAAACCATATCCTTTTTGAATGCCCCTTCCTAGTCCACTTTAGGCAGACCCTACTACCACTCCAGCCCAACATAACCAACACCCTGTACAGCAGTGCTGAACAACTGAAGAAAACAGCATACTATTTTTCCTTGGCACAGTCTGCAAAAGAGCTGACAGCTCAGCAGCAAAAAGCTGGCTAGAAGAAGAAGAAGATTAGGATCAAAAAGTATTCATCCGTGTGTACATGAAAATAGCCGAGAGAGCTCATCTTTGTGTACGGAGATTCTTGTTACGATCGTTGACCTATAACTCCAAACTGCTGGTAGACATGCGAACCTATGTAGGCTTATTATATATTTAACATATAAAACTTGAAATAACTTCAATAAATTTGTGTGACTAAAACTAATTATAAATGGTATTTGGAGGCGCGGTGACTGAGTGATGAAGCGCTTGGCTTCCGAAAAGAGGGTCATGGGCTCGAATCCTGGTGAAGACTAGGATTTCTACTTCCGGGATCTTCTGGGCGCCTCTGAGTCCACCCAGCTCTAATGGGTACCTGACAATAGTTGGGGAAAAGTAAAGATGGTTGGTCGTTGTGCTGGCCAAATGGCACCCTCGTTAACCGCAGGTCATAGAAACCGATGACCTTTACATCATCTGCCCCATAGATCACTAGGTCTCAAAGGGGAACTTTACATTTTACTTTATTATGAGCCAAAGGTGGCAGCTTGCATCACCCTGCGAAAAATCCTGCGGGCGCACAGATGCGCTCTACACAAGTAATTGTATTTTAAAAAATGCTTTACATTTAATACAATGTCTTCCAGACATGACACATTTGGGAATCCCTGTGGATTTAATTAAGTGTCCTTAACGTTGTAAAATTTACCGTAAAAATCTCCAATAGTGATGAAAATTGCAAAAAAAATAAAAAATTAATTATTTTTTTCGAATACTTCTCTAAATATTACTTTATCCACCGGATACACCAAAAAGCTTGCTATTGTTGGATTCTCCTTGTACGAGAATTCCCCATACTGACAGTATTCAACAAGAGGTTATGCAATTTTTAGAATTAATCTTAACATGCAACAATCCTTTAGCTGTCTACCGTTTTCGTCTGCGTCCCCTTCCTTCACCCCAGGGTCAGATTTACGCTGTTCAGACTGTCCAGCCGTCCCAGGCCCTATCCGTAATCGGGGATCCCCAACAGTTGATGTATGTATTGCAAGATTTACGCTTTTTGTTTCTTTTTGAGTCGTGTCCCTTGTCTAAACATAACTGTTAGCAAAGAAGACTTTAGATTTAATATCATACGTAAGTTACGGTCCAATCCAAGTGTTTGTTATTGGATTATATTAACCTTAATCATCAGCCACTATATTAAAAATATATTATATGCAATTTAACAAAAATAGGCAAAGGTGTGTGTCCTTCTTCACAAAATATGACATGTTTTAAAATGTATTTATGCTATACTGTACATTTTTATTAAACTAATCAAAATATTTTATGTGCCTCCATCCAGAAAAAAAAAAACTGCCTAGGGCCTTTACTTACTTAAATCCGGCCTTGAGCCCATAATTGTCCATTTCCTGTCTCCAAGCCAAGCCTCTTGAATTAAAAATCATCTTTATCTTTTTTTTTTTTGTAACTTTTCAAAATACACGCATTATAAATATGTAGATAAGTCTAGTAAGGTCATTTGTTTCTACGGCCAGGTGACCTTAACATCGTCTGCCCCATAGATTGCAAGGACTGAAAGGAAAGCTTTACGATACGTTCAGTGTGACATTTCAAAAAATCAGATCCTATAACTGGCTACAAGCTAAGCTTCCCAATCTCGCAAACTTTTGAAACTTTGCATAAAATCGTTCATTGTCTCTTTAACGACACGTGAATCAATCCAAAAATTCACCAGTTTTTTTTATCAATTATTCGTAATTAATTTATTTTATTTTATATAGAGAAATTACTTCATAAAGGGGAGATAAGCCTTGTGTAGAGAATTAGATCGTCAACTAAAAATTTGAAACTTACAAAAAAAACAACTTTTTTTTTTCATAAGCACTTGTCTAGCTCAGTGACTAGCGTTTCGACCTTCCATTAAGGAGGCTTGAGCCTCTAGCTAGAATTCAAATCTAGCCACTTTTTTAAAAATAGTTTTTGAAAAAAACCTTCACCCAGATACCCCCTCCTTCACCACCTTTCACCCCACACCCATCTGGTTCACACAAGTGATGGTAGAAAAGCGCATTCATCATGCTAAAAGAATGAAATTGTGCAAAAAGCTAAAACGATTGGTAAAAAATATTTCCAAACGCAGAAATGTATTATTGCTAGTGTAGATCTATTCGAAATTAATTCTATGATTTGATTCAAAATTATTGATACAATGGCACTAAGACTACGTGTTTTGTTGAGTTTTTTTTTAAATAAGATGTGAAAAAAAAAAATATAAAAATTTGTTCTGTCAAGATAAAATTTTGGCAAGTGTAATGTGTAAGACAGCACAGAGACTCGGGTTTAAAGTGACCTTGCGATTTTACGTAAGCGCTATTAAAGCAATGTTCTGTCTAGATCAGCGGTTCTCAACCTTTTAAGCTTGACGACCCCTTTTTAGAAACCCCCACTCTGCCTCGATCCCCCTCCCCACACACACATACAGCAATACAAGAATAGACAATAACAATCCATATTTTCGATGGTCTTAGGTGACACCCTGGCAAATCGTCATTCGACCCCCAAGAGGGTCGCGAACCACAGGTTAAGAACCCCTGGTCTAGACAATACTCTCCTGCAGATGTTAATGGACCATTGTGTTTGGTAAACAGTTTGTGAATTTAATTTCTCCGACACCATATGTCGGCTCAAGCTGAAATGATGCAAAATTATTTCTTTTACCTGATAACATAAGAATCAATCTAAACAATGAACAAATTAGTTAATTAATTTTTGGTAATTAACTATTTTGATTGGCATCTCGAACAAGGAAAATAGATCGTACTTGACTGAAGTGGTGGTTTGAGCTGAATTAGTCCCCTTTAGAGTTCGCTTTAATGTAAATTTGTAACAAACAATAGATAACTATAGAATCTTCTATTTTCATAGGTATCTCACTAGCAGAGAGGTCAGTATGTCGCCCCCATGTAACTAACTGGCCCAGGTAAGTGATAGGATCAAAGCGCAGTGAGAAACCTAACAGCATGAAATAACGATAGACAAACAACAAATTGCTGAAATATTTCTAATCGCACAGATTTAGTAGGTCAAGGTCAACTGTGCATATAATTTCATGACTGATCCAGATCAATTGACAATTGATACAATTACACTTGGTATAAAACTTTTTTTTTTTTTTAATTTTTTTTTTTCCATTTCTCTTGTTGATAATGAGACTATAAAGGGACGCAACTCTTAATGCCAAATCACAGGCGGCCTCAACATTCATGGAAGTGGAGAAAAAATGTTTTTGGGTGAGGTTGGGAAGGGATCTGTTCCATATTTTTGTTCTTTTATTGCCATACCTCCGATAGCACTCATTAACAATGTGTGTTCTATTTATCCCTATTTCTCTACCATTTAAAAGCTGACAACTTCCATAAATACCACAACGGAATCACAAATTCTCGAAAAATCTGTAAGAACGGTGAAACTTAATGAGCACCAGACGTAGGTGTTGTCACTGAGAACTATAATTTCTTGTTGCTTGTTGTTTTTTTTTCAAGTCAGAAAACTAGTTAAGCACCAACTAACAAATCACTGGCATTGTCTTCACGTCTTCAAAGGGAGGTAAATGCTCTTTGCCAGGAAAGGGGAGACGATTCTCAAAATGTTTTTTATCGGGAAGAAGAGACTATTTTTTAAACTGCAGATGTGCGATTTGAACGACAAATGAGCAATGTAATATTCACCAACTAAGCGATTTATTTTCTCGTAATTTTAAATTATGAAAAGTAAAAAAAAAAATTACTCAGACTAAGACAGCTTTATTGACCCTAACGAAAATTTGTTGTGATTACAAGGACTCTTTTCTCATATAAAGACAACACAACAGAAAAATACACCCACACAGGATAGACACAACATAAAGAGTTCATTCAGCGACTACACACAGGCATCTTGGTGCTTTTCGTGTTCCCTGATCAACGAGTTGCGGTGATATAGTCTGACCGAGTGAGGTACGAACGAGCTTTTCTATCGCTCTGTTCTTGTTTTGATTGACAGCAGTCGCCCACTTCGCGACGACCTGATGTAGTTCTGATGGAGCTGGCTGACTCCTGATAGTCCTTCAGTACAAACACTATACATATTTCAAGCGTAAAAGATCCCTTCAGTAATGTGCTGATCACATAAAATATATTTACCACTCAAATTGATATATTAAAACATATACAAAATTATTTTTAAAAAATAATTCAAATAAGAGCTCAAAACACTCTTTGAAACAAAATCATTTCTATTTATAAATATATAAATATCAGTCACGTGATCATTGCATTTTTTTTTTTTTTTTACTGGTTGTCTTCCGCTCAGCCTAATGAAGATGTTTTTTTTAGCATCTTTAACCCATTTCTTTCGGATGGATGTTAATGGATGTGCAGCTAGTAGACTTTCGGACTTGATTTATTAAGTCGCAATTCTGTTTCCGCCTCTTGTACCTAAACGTGATTAACACGTTCACGACCTTTTTTAAGTCAGGTCATTGTGACTTTAAGCTCTGAAAAGTAGTTCGTGCAAAATGGAATCTTGGTCTTCTTACATAAGAGTGGGTAATTGTGTGTTCAATGCCAGGACCACTCGCAAATCTTGCGTTCATTTAAGGATTAGGAATTGAGCCCTAAGTGTGCCAAAAGTAAAGGCTATGTAACTCAAATGATCTGTAAATGCGAGTCCATTCAAGACTTATTTATTAATGTAATTTGGGTTTGCGAAGTTTGCATTCAGAGTAATATTTTGCAAAAAAACAAATTTTAAAAAATCAGTGCCAGAAAATTTCAGTAGCTGCATTGCCTAGTTGTTCGTAAACCATACGCCAGATTATCTTGGACCATTATAGAGATGTTCGTTGACCATTATAGAGTTGTTTGTGGACAATTAAAGGTATGACCGTGTACCATAAGCTAGATGTTTGTACACTTGTAGACCATATGCCATATGTTTGTGGACCATAAGCCAGATGTTCATGAACCATCATATGATCATAGACATGTTCGTGGACCATCACAGATATGCTCGTGGACTCTTAGCTAGATGTTCGTGGATCACAAGACAGATGTTCGTAGACTCCGTGCTACTAACCAATGTTATTACTGCGGCTGTTTGGCATGGTTCAAGTTACACAATACATTGCTAAACATTTTGTACGGGAAATGAGAGTTTCGTATTAACTCTCTAGTGAACCCCTTGGTCTGAGGAACATTATTATCTTATGTGCATGCAAATCATTTTTAAACGACCTCTTATTGGTGGTGATTCAGCTGTCCCTTATTGTGACTACTAGAACTGAATAGCTTTCCAACAAAAAAAAAGACATCATTATACTCAAAGTATGTACGCTGTGTAACACAAGTGTATCAAGTTAAAAGCTGCAGTCAGACTAGACTCTGTTCAAGTTTTGGTTTCAGTTCTAAGACATTAAATTATTTTTTGAAAAAAAAGCCTATCTCAAGGGGAAAAACCCCGTCCTAAAATTATATCTACCAAGTACCAATAATGTACAAGTTATTTCCCTTATTCGATATCAAACAAAATAATTAATTACCAATAACTAATTGACTAATTGAGTATTTTTGTTTATTGATTTGTGTTTTGTTAGGTGCCATAAATAATTTTTTAAAGTATCATATCAACTTGATATAGCCTTACAATTATTTAAGGGGACAGAACCCAACGAATTTAGTCATATCTGTGAATACTGAAGTATTAGTTTCCCTTGTTGCTATTAAACAAAATAATGAATAACCAGTAATTAATTAATTAACTGGTAACTTTTTTAATGATTCTTGTCTTGTCTATGTCAATGGATAATTGTTCGAAGTTTCAGCTTGATCCGAGAATGGGTGCTGGAAAAACAACGTGTACACACTTTTTACCAGACAGACAGACAGTTAATATAAATTTTGTAATGACGTCGCTGACTCTAAAGTCGTAAACTGGATTAACTTAAGATGATGTTACCTCTGGTTTCCAACCAAAAAACTCAAAACAAATGTCGTGAATTGTGAGCAAAGAAGAATAAGATTACTTTATTTTTCACTTGAAAGGAAACAAAACTTGATTGATCTGTTAGCACACTGAGCACGCGATATTTTCTCCAGGGCACAAGAGATAATTTTTTTTTAATTTTAGTTGTTTTATTTTGTAAAATTTATAGCAGCATTGAGACCGGGAAAGTAATAAAACCTAAGTAATAGAAAAACAAATTGAAGTTAAATTGGTATCGAAAATGGAGAATTTTTATTGTTAGTACTTTTTTAAACGCACATCACAAATGTAAAAAGTGTTTTCAAAAGAAAGCAGTATTCCGGAAGAGAAAAATTCTGACAATGTCTTTATTTCGACAGCATGGAAGTCAACGTGTAAAAGAGAGAGAGAGACGCAAGAGGAAGAGAGTGAAAAGAGATAAAGAGTACGTAGACAAGAAAGAGATAAAAGAGATAATAGAGCTTCATAATTTTACATTTTATGGGACATTGGCTATGGCCTCTATCCCCAAACATTTCTGCTGCACATCTTACCTTACTTTTTACAAACACATACAGGTCGTCTGCTAATCCGAGAGCTAAATCTTAGTCCTTTCTCCTGATTTTTTCATTGACACTTGTCACGGCAACATAATTTTAACGAGTAAAATATATACAAGCGAAATGGTTTTTAAAAAGTAGGCTTAAATATTGGAAAGAACTGCACGATTACAGACACATCTCTCTTTTATTTAAGATAATAAAATAAAAAAATAAAAATAATAAACTGTGACAAAAATTTGAGAAACAAAACTCAGAAATTCATAAGGGTCAAGGTAAATTTCTAATTCCATATGGTAGGAATAATTTGTTAAAGTATTTTTTGTTCTATTCCCAAATGTCAGGGCCACGGAAAACCAATGAATTATAAGACTTTTAGTTTCTAATTGACATTGACGAACAGATAAAAACATCGATATGAGTAAGACTTCATTATCTTCTGTTTTGAAGGAAATTGTGTTATATATCATAATATATCTAGGTTTTGGATGTGATGACCTCTTAGAATTGCATTCTTTAGAACATGTCTTCATTCACAGAAGCCGTATTAAATATAGCTTTCTTCTATTTTCATAATTTTAAGCGGAACTCGATTGTCTCTTTACAATGTCAACATCCTTGTCTTTGGATGTCAAGCCTTGGTCCTATCTCATTTGTGGACCGGTGGGGGGGAGGGGGTATCTAGTTGGTCTTCCGTGCTGCCTTTAGGCGCTCAGTAAACCCAACTCTGCCCGAGTCGGGTGTCGAACCTAGAGCCCCCTTCTAGGTAGCCAAGTTCAAGCGCACTTTGCCTCTCGACCACGCTTCCCGATATATATATATCTGTTGTTTAAAAAAAAAATATGCAAAAATATAGCTTGCCTCCGTCGTTATACATATAAACGAAACTTGATTGTCTCTTTATAATGTCAACATTCTTGTCTTAGATGTGGTCAAGCCTTGTGTGCATTATATATATATATATATATTTATATATATATTGACCACAATGGGTTTTTACAAGGACTGTGTTTTGAGCACGCTACTGTAGGGCAGTAAAGAGAAGGAAAAAAAGAGACAAACAGGAGAATGAGTATTAGTATTAGATAAGAGTCACGTGATGAGATAATAAGCTATCCTTAGAACAATTTTACGTTTCATCATACGTTGTCCGTATATGTCAGAGCGGCAAACCCTTTGTCTAATTACATTGCTAAGCACTTTATAACTGGTATCGTATACGATATTGCATATTATATTCATGTACGGGACTGTTCAAGCAGAAGAGTTTTTATCTCTTTCCTAGCTAGCTGTCAAACGTGTTGAATCAGTCCTTCACAACCTATTTTCGCTGCAATATAAATAATATTTTACCTTCTACCTTTGACTTCGGTGTATTGAGGGTCTGGTGGACACTTACAGTGGAGTCAAGTGTGAATCGATTCGAAGCAACATCTGGCCTTGTAACGAATGAAACTGAACTGTTTTTGTACGGCCGTAAAATGTATACATAAATAGGTAACGTCTGATCGGTATCTATGCAAAGATATTATGATTAAATACTACGTAATAAGGCAAAGCATATGAGAAAATTAAAATAATCTTCCAAATAAATAGTTGATGACATGGCGTTTTTCTTTAGTAGCATTATTAGTATTAGTAGTAGTATTGTATTCGAGAGTTTGAAATAATAGTTTACTTCTGACTTCACGAGTTAAGTTTCCTTCAGGAAAACAATGATTACGATCTAACTTAACTTAAACCTCCAGCAGGGGCAAGGATGGTGGGGGACAGAGTTCGAAGCTAGGTCCATCGTGGTAGTCGTTTGGTTTGCCTACTACACGGCCAGGCAACAAAAGCAGTCAATACGGAATACGACATCTATATTAAAGCATATTGATTACATCTGCAATATATTAAGTTTTAACATCACTGCCTGGCATGGCAATCTGAACATTAAAAATAAACAGTCAGTCAGTCAGTTAGTCAGTCAGTTAGTCATTTAGTCAGTCGGTCAGTGGTATTTTAGATATATATATATATTAGATTATCAGTGAATTTATATTGAATCTTGAACAAGACAGGCGCCTCAATTAAAATACTGTCTAGGACTTTCACTAATTAAAATCCGCAAACAAAACTACATATTTTCCCCCATTTTGTGCAAAGGTGGTAAAGAGAAAATTGTACATAATGTGTACGGTTACAAAAATGTATGTGTAAAGCTAAATGTATAAAAGATCTCTAAATATATTTGGAAAATTAAAAAACAATAATGAAATGGTGATAGAAATTATGTCTGTTGCCGTACTCCTAATGATGACTTTTAAGACATCATAACATAATATACCTAATTTTACATAATGGTATTTACCCCAGTGTGCATCTGTATCCAGACATAATGTTATAATATAATATAGTTTTAAAAAATATCAGGTTGTTATTCTATGAATCCTAAGAAATGCAGACGTTACTTCAAAAAAAAGATGATTACAATGTCCAAACTGTGATAGGGGTGAAAATATTTCGTAGATACAGGGGCCTTAAATACTGTAATTACATTCTCTCCCTTTCCTTTCTGAACATGTAACATGATTCTTTTTTAGACTTTTTTTTCGCGAGAACACAATGGCCAACTTTTGAATTTATCTTTCTCCCAATGATAATAGGCTAACAAAAAAAAGGTAACCGTTAGGCGTTACACAGTGTATATGGGCTACACACATTCTTCGCAATTTAAATGTTTATATAATTTAATGCAGTGTTTACATAACTTTTTTCAGTAACGGAACACTTCGCACATTCTGAGTATTTACTGGAACACTTAGCTTCATTAGTTCTTAGAGGGGTCAATTCACGGGTGGCCTTAGAGTTAAACATTCCAGTTGTTAGTGGAGCATATATTCAGGCCTCGCGGAATACTAGGGTTCAGCGAAACACAGTTTGGGAAACACTGATTTAATACATTATTTAAACATGTGTTTTCATGAAAATATTCAAGCTTAGAAATGTAATTATACGAGATTCTAAAACTTTAGGGCAGAGGCGCTCCTCATTCGATCTGTTGCATAAAAAAATTAAGCAGAAAACAGTGTCGAAAAGTCACCAACTAACCTTAGACCAGGGGTTCTCAACCTGTGGGTCGCGACCCCCTTGGGGGTCGATTGACGATTTGCCAGGGGTCGCCAAAGACCATCGAAAAAAATGGATTGTTTTTGTCTGTTCTTCTATTCCTGTGCGTGTGTGTGGGGGGGGGGGGGGGTTCTCGGCAGAGGGGGTGGTTGTAAGAAGGGGTCGCCGAGCTTAAAAGGTTGAGAACCCTCTGCCTTAGACTGAACAAACGGTCAACTAAATGAGTCTGTCCAACGACCAACATCTCACGAACATGTTCTCTAACCAACCCTCTTTAAACCATCGCGATAAACTTTGTCACAAAGCTTATATCAACTCACTCTGTCTGTCACTCTGTCTGTCTGGTAAAAAAGTTTGTAAACGTTATCTCTCCGACGCCCAATCCCGAATAAAGCTAAAAATTTGACACAATTATTTCTTTACATGACAACACATGAATCAATAAAAAAAAAATTAACAACTAGTTAATTAACTATTGGTCTAATAAAGAATATTAAAATAACTAACCTGTCTACTAACCAACATTTCTAATAATCATCATGTTCACTGACAAAACTGTCTACTAATCAACATGATCACTGACCACAAACCAAGCTGTTTACTGACCACAAGTTTACTAACCAACCTTTCTACAAACCAAGCTGTTTACTGACCACAAGTTTACTAACCAACCTTTCTACAAACCAAGCTGTTTACTGACCACAAGTTTACTAACCAACCTTTCTACAAACCAAGCTGTTTACTGACCACAAGTTTACTAACCAACCTTTCTACAAACCAAGCTGTTTACTGACCACAAGTTTACTAACCAACCTTTCTACAAACCAAGCTGTTTACTGACCACAAGTTTACTAACCAACCTTTCTACAAACCAAGCTGTTTACTGACCACAAGTTTACTAACCAACCTTTCTACAAACCAAGCTGTTTACTGACCACAAGTTTACTAACCAACCTTTCTACAAACCAAGCTGTTTACTGACCACAAGTTTACTAACCAACCTTTCTACAAACCAAGCTGTTTACTGACCACAAGTTTACTAACCAACCTTTCTACAAACCAAGCTGTCCACTAATTAATCTGCCAATAAACCAGCCTCTTGATTAACCAAACTGTCTGCAAACCAAATTTCCATTAACCAAGCTGTCCAGGCCACCTACTGTACATCAAACAGCAACTCCAGAACTTATCGTCTGCCCTAAGACGCCAAGCGGCACCATCAAATAAACGTCTCTCTATATTCGCGGCTTGACATCTCGTGACGTAGGACAGTACATAAAAAGTCAGTCCCATGATGCCTCTTGCTGAGAGCCACAAAGACGACTTCATAGACTAGATTTATTGTATTTTGTTGTCGTAAACTTTGGATTTTGTAAAACATTATTGTCGCAATAAACATTTGCAATGTCAAAAGATTTTAGTTGACTATTTCTTCTCTAATACGTTCAGTAATAAATGAAGTCTTATGAGTTATAATGAAAATAATTATAATAATTATAATGTCATAATTTCTAACACCATTTGTATTTCATTATTCTTTAATTTCCAAATACATCTACAGTTCTTTTATATATTTAAGCTTACATATATTTTTTTTTTTAAACTGTACAATATTTGTACACTTTTCTCTATACAAGCTTCTAAAGATAATCGATCCATTTCCGTGGCCCACGGTTAATGAGGGTAACACGTGGCCAGCACAACGCCTTTACTCTTCCTTAAATTATGTCAGATACCCAATACAGTTGGGTCAACTCAAAGGTGTCCCAAAAAAATAAGAAATTCAAAATTTTAGTTTTTACAGGGTTTTGAGTCAAAGCGGTGTATTACTCATCCACCACGCTGATAACCAGAAACTAAATATCTCTGCAGCTAGCTTCGCAAGAAATTTACCTTTATAGAAATAAAATACGAAGTCAACAATGGCCTTCTCTAGGATGATATAAAATTCAGTGTTAATATTAAAAATAGTTATAAATAAGCTTAATTTCCTATGATCCCGGAGTGGTAATGGATATAAGCCCTCCACGACATCCAAAAGGCCTAAATAGAACCTGCGACGCTGCTGATCACAACTGAATTGGCATTTACCGTTCTTAGGATACATCAGCTGCGTGGAGAGGAGCCCCAGTGACTTAAAATCTGCCAAGTCATTGGTTTTATGGCTGATTCAGGCAACCCATTTCATGCTCTAATAGCACCTGAGAAAAAGTGGTTATACAAAGTTGTCCTAGCATATGGAATAAGAATGTTCCTTTATAGAATTTATCGAAGACTTGTAGCCGACAGTAAAAGACATATATTTTGGTTCAACAGTTAATCGAATTTCTGGTTGACAGGTTCTTTGACATTTTTCGCTACGCTAATTTAAGCTTCGCTTTTACGTGTGGGAATATGACAGGAAAAAAATGAAAAGTCAAAATAAATATATATATATATATATATATATATATATATATAAACTACGTGTCGGGGGGAGGGGGGGTAGCGTGTATTTCGAGAGAAGAATAAGAAATTCTTGGTACACGGCAAGTACAAAACAGTTTTGGAAAAATTAGGACCACACAAACAAAACTAAAACAAGTGAAAGCTAAGGAAAGAATTTGTTAGTATAGGACGCAAATTTAGAGTTGTCTGTTATTAGGAAATATCAAGACACCACATCAATACTTAATCAAGACACTACATCACGACATCACATCAAATCACCATTTCAAGACTTTACATCAAGACACCACATCATAGTAATATATCAAGACGCCACATCAAGGAACAACATCAAATCAGTACATCAAGACATTACATAAAAACACAGCATCAAAACAGCACATGGGAACACTACATGAACACACAACATCAAGGCACCACATCAAGAAACTACATCAAGAAACCGCATCAACATAACACATCAAGACGCTCATAAATCACTACAGAAGACAACACATCAAGACACCACATCAAAACACAATATAAAGACACACATAAAGACACAACATCTAGACAATACATCAAGAAACCATGTAACGACACTACATGAGGACACCACATTAAGACACTAATAAGAAACTAGATAAGGACAACACCCCAAAACACCACATTACGTTTGTATAAGTAGGCTCAAGAAAATCTTATCAGTAATTTGTCTCAATATCTTTTTATGTATACTACATCAGACATTGAGCTATCAGACATCGAACTATCAGACAGACATTGAACTATCAGACATCGTACTATCAGACAGACATTGAGCTATCAGACATCGAACTATCAGACAGACATTGAACTATCAGGCATCGAAATATTAGACAGACATTGAACTATCAGACATCGAACTATCAGACAGACATTGAACTATCAGACAGGCATTGAACTATCAGACATCCAACTATCAGGCATCGAACTATCAGACAGACATTGAACTATCAGGCATCGAAATATTAGACAGACATTGAACTATCAGACATCGAACTATCAGACAGACATTGAACTATCAGACAGGCATTGAACTATCAGACATCCAACTATCAGGCATCGAACTATCAGACAGACATTGAACTATCAGGCATCGAAATATTAGACAGACATTGAACTATCAGACATCGAACTATCAGACAGACATTGAACTATCAGACAGGCATTGAACTATCAGACATCCAACTATCAGGCATCGAACTATCAGACAGACATTGAACTATCAGACATCGAACTATCAGACAGACATTGAACTATCAGGCATCGAACTATCAGACAGACATTGAACTATCAGACATCAAACTATTAGACATATAACTATCAAATATCGAACTTTATCTTCTATTAAATAGCAGAAACATATAATCTTCTACGCTATATTAAGATGTGGATAAACTTTGCTCTATCATCTGCAATATATAAAAGGCGTAATAACGTCCATACGGCGTCTAGTAGAAAAAAGGCAATGTCACATTTAAAATGAATGCGTCTATAAAATGTGAGTCTGAGCCTAATCTTTACGAGGAGTGGGCTGACATGAGACTGTAACCTGACTTACCTTAATCTATGAACCTGTACATGTAGACTCGTTGTGTTTGCTCTTCTAGATGTGTACACCTTTTTTTTTTTATTCTCTAGTAGAAGTACTGAGACATCAGCTATACGTTCTAGACGTAGAACAGACACCTTGAATCTGCAGATCTGTGATGGGGAATTTTTACAGTTAACACCGGTTCAGTTTTCGCATAGAGCGCGCGGGGCCTATAAATAAAGATGTATCTAACGGATTCAGTGTCCAAAGTGTTGATAGCATTACGTCAAACATAGAGCAATATTTTTTATGTTTTCTGTTTCTCCCTCTACTTCTCTCTCTCTCTCCTCTCTCGTCTCTCTCTCTCTTTCTCTCTCTCTCTCTCTATCTTTCCTATCTCACTCCCGGTTCGTTAACCGTTGGCCAAAGAAACAGATGACCTTAACATTATCTGCCCTATAGCTCGCAAGGCCTGACATGGGAACTCTTCAAATGTACAGGCCTTCTTCGGCTCAGGCAACGTTGGACTAAGCAAACATAAAAGTCTTTCAGTTTGATTGGGCTACAACGCGAAATTTGTTAAAATAAACTCGAAAATAATCCCAAAGCGTTCGTCAGTGTTGTAGTTCTGCCTTGCACACCAGCAGTCGGGTAGTATAGAAGGTGAGTACTTTATTAGAAAGTACACAAACACGGAATGTTTTTAGTAGTACAACAGTTCCTCACATGTATAAATAATTATGGTATGAACTTATAATTTGACATTTTTTGATATTTTGGGTTTTTGACACATCGGCACAATTTAAGTCATGTCGTGCTCATGTATCATATAATTTGACATTTTTGATATTTTGGGTTTTTGACACATCGGCACAATTTAAGTCATTTAGCGTCGATTTAACATGGGTACTAAAAGGAGAGACAAAGGTGAAGAGGATATGGCCAGAATAAGACAGGCCTAGAAGAGGACTCGAACAACTGACCCGATCAGGCGTCATCGCCTAGCAGCAACCAGGCACCAATCATCCGCTTTTAACTCTATCAAGAGCGTTCAAACGAGTGTAGTTATTTGGTCCCGCATCACCATCCAGAGTCTCGTGGATGTTACTTTGGTGCCTAGTCGCTTCTAATTTGCTTCAGCACTAAAAAACTTCATGTATGTCGGTATTAGAGTTGATCTTCAGAGATGGACTTCTGTGGAATGGAATCTTTTACTTTTTCTTTATTCTATTGGGCCCTCTTTCGTTTATAATAATAATTTAATTTATAGCGCGCTGTTAACAAACATTGATGTAGGTTCAAGGCGCTGTGATTACAAAGCATAATCACGACAGCTAAAATGATGTAATGTAAAAAAGAAGTTTTGAACAGATAGGTTTTAATGTTCTTCTTGAATGTAGTGAAGCATGTTGACAGTCTGAGATCAATGGGGAGTGAGTTCCAAACCTTTGGTCCGTGTACTGAAGAAGCCCGCAGACCGTAGCTTTTGAGGGAGAAACGTGGCACCACTAAAAGCGTTGAGGTCATTGAGCGCAGGGCTCTCTGATGGATATATGGAGTGATCAGTCGGCTAAGGTACAAGGGCATTTCTTTATTGTAGATGCCCTGATGACAAAGTGTGGTCAATTGTAGTCAATTTTTTTGCTTTCACGGGAAGCCAATTGGAGTGCGCGCAAGAGAGCAGTTGAAGACTTGTTGAGTTTCTGCCTAAAATTTACATTATAGTATTATTAAAGTTCTGCTGAAATATAGAATTATCTGACAATTTAGGTTTGCTTTGTGTGTGGGCGTTTTATAGAATGTTACTTCGGTATCAGATAGAAACTTTTATCAAAGACCTCTTTTTAAGATCTATGATTGGTATAAATTTTGTTTTAATGTTTTCAAAGTCTCCATAAAGAAATTAATTTTGTTTCTAAAGTGATAATTATTTTGAAAATGTTTTGTAATTACGACCAATGCAGAATTATAATCAAAGACTTTCTATCAAACCTTTGATGTCATATTTCTTTTTAAAATCCAGTTCTCGTTCTTTGATTAGAGAATGATGGCTACAGAGTTGCTCTAAAAAATGTAAAAGGCGGATGGATTTGATTTTATTCTTTTGATAAACTTTTTATTTACGACATTAAACTAATGAGGTAAGTTAATACACATCTGTGGAAATATGGTTATAGGTGAAGATCGGGGACCCAGCATGCACATCGACCTTCTCTAAAGTAATTGTGTCTGATTGCTGTCTTGTTTGCTGCCTGATAGATTATAAATTGCAAACTTTCCTAAGACTTGGCAAATCCCCCAAGCAGAAACTTTGCGAGGAAGCGATCCATGCAGACGATACTCCAAAAAAAAAATTGTTTGATAGGTACTGTTAGCAAATCCCGCCACACTTGCTTTACCAACAGTCTAATAACACCAACAAACAGCTATGCCCTTTCTAAAATCTTTCAGTCTCTTCTTCTCTCTCGCTCTCTTTCTCTCGATCACTCCTTCTCTTCCTCTCGCTCTCTCTCGATATCTCTCACGCTCTGTCCTTGTCTCTCTCGATCTCTCTCTCTCTCACTTTCTCTCTGTCTCTCTCTCTCCCTCTTTCTCAATCTCTCTCTTCCTTTTTCTCACTCTCGATCTCTCTCTGTCTCAATCTCTTCTTCTCTCACTCTCACTATATCCTCTCTCTCTCTCTCTCGCTGACTCTCTTTCACACAGACAATAGTGCAACAGGACAACAACATAAATACACTAGACACTCTTGAGAAGCAATGTCCTCTGGAAGAAAAGAGATTCAAAAGTAGAATAGCTGCTTCCTTGACCACCAAAACCGATATTCCTGCGTTATACATAGATGGGAGTGTCTCCCCAGACAAGGTCTCTACACACACAAAAAAACAATGTTTCGCGAGATGTCTGAATGACGCCTATGAATGATGATGATTGAAATCAGTAAACTATTCAAACCAAAAAACAAGTACGTCACTCTCTGCATAAATGTAAATTTCTTATTCGTCCCACAAAATATAAACGCATACAACCAGACATTTTCAATACTAACGCAATGAAAATACGAAAAACATGCATATATGTAAACCTGCCGGACCAAGTTATTTTATTTGTTTTGTTGCTGATAAAGACCTCGTGGCCCAAACATCCTTTGTTAAACTTGGTCCGCAGGGTTACATATAAGCATGTTTATCGTATTTTCCATACAGTCGTTCACCCCTGCAGCAGTAAATCTTTGTTTATGAGTCTTTAATGCAATGAACTGTAAGGGTTAGCCTATACCTCGTTAAGAGATGTTAGAATTTTAAGACGGCAAGGATAACATCCACTAATATTGCCTAAATTGTTGCCTGAAATATTGCCTACTTATTTAGACCTAGATCATCCAGAGCAGTTAGGCGCATTTAGGCGGCAAGCTGTCTCTACAAAGATCTCTCACTGGCTATGTCTCTTCATACCTGGTGTCCACTGCTTTGAGGTCCTCCATTAAAGTGTGACGCTAAGTTATACGAGGACGTCCCTGTTTCCGCTTGCCTCGTATTCGCCTCCATGTCATTGCAACATTTTGCTTAATTCATTCTGTCGGAGGACATGTCCAGCAAACCTCACGCGACGCTCGGTCACTACCTCATTAAGTGGTCGACTCCCAGTTCGGCATAGGAATTCTTTGTTTGAGACCTGATCTCTCTAACCGACTCCTAAAATCTGCCTTTTCGTTGAGACACATTTAGTCAAAAAACGAATCTTAAAACATCCACTATTTATTGCCTAAAGTGTTGTCTGAAATGTTGCCTGCACATTATGTCAAAAAAAATAATTTTAAACTGCACCTTAGAGGGTTCATAACAAAGTGTGATAGTATGTCAATATTTTTAATGATGAGATTATAAACTGAGCTTTCAAATCGAGGGACAAAATGATAATATGTATGGCTTTACTTTTATATGGATTTGTATCTAATATTATTTAAATAAAAATGCTGTCAATAGAATCGATATTTGTAGACAACCTATAAATAACATGTACCAAATTGTACGAATTTTCAAATCCAGCGCAAATAAAGAAAGTAGGATGATTCACGTGACGGTTAAAATTCTTTGTTTTTTTTTTTAAATCATGCAACCCGTGTGAACTTTGACCTTTGTGCAATAAATGTTAGACTTGTGGGGTCAAAGTGTTGCAGAATTGCGAGTATTCTTTGGCTGGAGGACGTCGTTGGTGATGTTATCCTATTGTTAATATTCAGAACTAGTCGACCCAAGACGTAGCATACGCCGCTATTTTGCAGGGCCGGCCATAGGCCACAGCAACCTATCCAACCGCAGTGGGCCCCACACTTCCATAGGGCCCGCGCTAATTCTAGGTGTAAATTATTAAATTAAACAATTTTATAACTTATAACAGATTTCTCGCGGCCGCCTTATTTACCAGGAGCTCCTAGAAATCTCCTGAAATTGCAAAATATATGAAAAAGTCAAGAAATCGGAAATTATTAAAAATCTTTTGAAAACCCATACAAATCTCATGAAATATATAGATAGACTTTGTCATTTTGGGGTGTCAATCAATACGGGCGATAAATTAAAACGGCATTATGCATTGGCCGTAATTGTGTAATTGGTGAAAGAAGCTTCTCGCGCCTCAAACTATAGACTGTGCTAGGGCAAGTGATGGTTTAGTATTAAAATTTCACCTAAAATAAAGAAAATTAATGCAAAAGATTAGTCACTAAACTCCGACCCCCCCCCCCCCCCCCCCCCCCCCCCCCGCGGGGGGGTGAGATTTCATTTCGGGGGGGGGGGGGGGATTGAACCCCAACCCTCCCCCCAAACTACGCCCATGAATATAGATAGATATAGACTAGTCGACCCAAGGCGTAGTATAGGCCGCTATTTTGCAGGGTCGGCCTTAGGGTACTGCAACCTATGCGACCGCGGTGGGCCCAGCACTTTCATAGGACCCTCGCTATTTATAGGTGTAAATTATTAAATTAAACAATTTTATAACTTATAACAGAAGCTTCTGGAAATCTCCTGAAATTGCAAAATATACAAAAAATGTCCTAGAAATCTCCGGAAATTATTAAATATTTTGAAAACTCATACAAATCTCCTGAAATATATTGACAAATATTGTCATTTTGGGGTGTTATTCAATATGGAAAATGCCAATCATACGCTCATATGAGTCATTGGCAAAGAAGTGGTATAAGATGCCGGTTGGCCGTATGACACCGCTGAGTGGATATGTATATATAGTGAACAGTACTGGGCCTAGAACTGATCCTTGAGGTACTCCGTACTTCAAGAGTAAGCTTGTAGATTCTGTCCCGTTAACAACGACACTTTGGGTGCGTTCAGTCTGGTAGGATCCAAGCCACTTTCCGCTAAATCAAAAGTGGCAGAGAATCTGGCCATCATAATTGCATGGTCTAGAGTCTAGCGTATCAAAGGTTGCGGACAAGTCCAGCATGGAAAGTATTGATATTTGTCCTATGTCGGAATTGTGAAGTGGGTCGTTTATTTCCCTGACCACTGCTGTCTCTGTGCTACAGCACTTCCTATAACTAGAACTGATCCTTGGGGTACTCCGTACTTCAAAAGTAAGCTTGTTGATTCCGTCCCGCTAACAACGACACTTTGGGTGCTTTCCGTCAGGTAGGATCCAAGCCACGTTAGGACGACTCCTGCTAAATCAAAAGTTGCAGAGAATCTGGCCATCATAATTTCATGGTCTAGCGTATCAAAGGCTGCGGACAAGTCCAGCATGGAAAGAATTGATATGTGGCCTTTGTCGGAATTGTGAAGTAAGTCGTTTAGTACCCTGACCACTGCTGTCTCTGTGCTACGGCACTTCCTATATGCAGATTGAAATTCTTCCAAGACACAGTACTGTTCAAGATGAGAAAGAATTTGCGCTAGCACGATGCGCTCCAGAAGCTTTGACAGGAAGGGAAGATTTGATACCGGGCGATAGTTTTTTGGACATTCCGGGTCAAGGCTGGATTTCTTTAATTAGGGTGTGCTTAACTTGCTTTGGTACAATGCCTGAAGTCAGTGAAGAGTTCACAATGTTAGTAATTGTAGGTACAAGCTCATCTAAACATTCAAGGAGCAAGGAAGTTGGAATGGGATCAAGGTCACATGACTTATTTGGCATCTTTAAAATAGTACTTTTATCATAGTCTTCAGATACACGCTTAAACTCGCAAAAAGGAGAATTTTGAAAGATTGGAGAGTGGTTAAGCTGTGATGAGAGGGATGGCATGTCATTTCTGATCTACTCAATCTTGCCAATGAAGAATTTATTGAAGGAATCGGGGATTTCAGATACTGGGATAGATGACAACAAACGTTCGTTATTTGCTCCCCCTAACATTTCAGCGGTGATCCTGAATAGCTCCTTTGAAGAATCAGAAGTTTCGATTTTTTTAATAGTCAGTGTGTCTCACTTAGCAGTACATCTCCATCAACGAGACGTTAGTCTGATAATAGAAAGTGTGTCTCACCTAGCAGTACGCCTCCATCAACGAGACGTTAGTCTGATAATAGAAAGTGTGTCTCACCTAGCAGTACGCCTCCATCAACGAGACGTTAGTCTGATAATAGAAAGTGTGTCTGAACTAGCAGTGTCAACTAAATCAGGACAGCGCTTAAGGTCATAGTGTCTAGTTGACTCAACGTTTTGTGACTTCTGGTAATGACAGTGCTATTGAGTCGAACAGAGGATATAAATCAACACAATTCTGGGTTATCTGTGAGTCTTTTTTCGTTAATAGGATCATTTTATGGTCCAAGAGTTGTTTTGTATTGCTTTGTTTGTAGCCAGCGCAGTGGTTCTAAATTTTGAGAATGTCCCACCCCCCTTTAATATTATTTCAAAATTATAATTTTTAAAATCAAGTTTGTATGCGTTCCTACTCAAATTTAATTTGAATAATGTAAAAAGCAAAATATAAAAAAAAGAATACTTTTGTAAAAACAAAGCTTAAAAGAGGGAAATAACTGCCATTTCTCTCAAAAGTGCAAGATTTATTTCCTTTTTCTGAATAAAAACAACAATTAATAATTAATTCCCAATAAGTTATTAACGCCTTGGTTAAATTTTTCAACAATTGTGTGTGTGTGTGTGTGTGTGCGTGTGTGTGTTGTTAACGACAATGAGTAATTGTGAAAAGAGTGATTAATATAAGCTTTGTAAAACATGTTTTGTCTGTATGAGGGAAATCTAGTTTTCCAGCTCTCAATATCAAGAAAATAATTCTGTTTATGTTATATATTTATGGTTCGTCCATCGTGGTTCGATGACCACTTTTTTTAAACCAGGGGGCTGAGGGCTTTGTACTAAAAGTTTTGTGCCTCCTAGTGTGGCTGGTGAGACCTATGTGAGCCCGAAATGTTGGCTGCACACTGGGCAGGTTATTCCAGCTGGAGTCATTGGCCTTGCATTTTTCTCTGACGCTTTTCTTCTGCCAGCGCCGTTCTTATCCTATGCAATTTGTTCCCCAGCTAGATCTAGTTATTGTGTAATGAAAAGATACCTAGAAATTCTTTGTATCAGTTAAGCTTTTTTCTTGTAGCTCCATAAATTCATGGTGGTTTGTGGCTTCCATTTTGTTAATCTATGTTTTGTCCCCCTCAATGTAAGAGGCTTCCCCGAGAGCTAACAATGTTTTCCTATCTATCAATAACACTGAGGGGTGGCGCGGTGGCCGAGTGATAAAGCGCTTGGCATCCGATTCGAGGGGTTTCGGGTTTGAATCCTGGTGAAGACTGGGATTTTGAGATTTGAGATTTTAAGGGCGCCCCTGAGTCGACCAAACTCTAATGAATATCTAACATTAGTTAGGAAAAAGTAAAGGCGGTTGATAGTTGATATGGGCCGTAGAAATAGGTATCTTTACACCATCATCTGCCGTATAGATCGCAAGATGTGAAAGTGGAACTTTTAATAAAACGGATACGCTACATCTTCATTATGGCTCCATCATGATGGCAATACAAGCCCACTGCCGCTCCGACCGATAGACCCCCACATGCATCGATAAATCTTCACACCCCATGTCTTGATGTAGATTTTGTCCGAGACGACAAATCTAAGAAGGTGGCGATATTGCAAACCCAGTGACAGAGCGATAGGGTAATATCTGTGCGACCTACTGCTCAATAAGAGCTTGTAGCGAGTTGATGGATCAGCCAAAGTAACTAACGACTTAGCAGAGTTTAATTAACTCTAATTAACATGCACAACAAGATTAGCACAAAGATACGCGTAACACGTAAATATCCTCTCTTTGGAAGGAGCGTATATAGCTTATAAGACTTTGAGTCAATAACCCAGTGGACCCTATGTCAAACATTGGAGCCAACCTTGACCTAACAAAAAATACAGGCCTAATCGAAATAATATTTATAATATATATTATAGCAAATTCCTACTTGATTAGTTATTATATCGGGTGAAAAATGTCTTTTGATATGATGATTTGCATTGACACAATTAGGTATATAAATTATATTTGAAAAGAAGATATTTTTATTTGTGCTTTTTTTCAGTTCGCTTGCAGAGAACATAGTGATTCTATCAGTGCGAATGGAGCAAAATTGATTAGTCATTGAAGTCTACACGTGACTTTCTATGCCAGGGGCTATTGTTGTGGGTTTTCCTACTTTTTAATTTTTTTTTCCGGGTTGATTTTAAATGTATAAATAGTTCAGACTGTGGAAGATTTAAGATTTGCTTGGTTTCAACAAAAGCTAAATATGAGACTCTATTTTTTTTTCTCCTCACCTCGCCTATTTCTTAGTCTCAGGCACCACACGAGATCTGTCAACCGTCTTTCTCCATCCTTCTTTGTCTTTTGCTTTGGGGAGAACCTCTTTCAATGGCAGAGCCGTCCATTCTTTACTGTTGTCTTCCCATCGCTTATAATTGCTTTAAATTTGTACTTTTTAAACAACCGGTAAGTTTACTACTATAAATAAGATTTTTTTTAATAATACAAGAAACAATGTGTTATGAATACAAAGTAAAAAAAAAATTTTTCATTCAGGACCATATGATCCATAGGACAAAAGGTGTAAAAACCTAATGTATGTATACGGCTGAGTTTTAACGAGAATATCATGTGGCCAGCACAACGACCAACTTCCTTTAGTTTCCACAACTAATGTCAAGTATTCATTACAGCGGGGTATTATGGACGGTCGTTGACTTGTAGCACCAAACTGCTGGTAGATAACTAAACCACTGTAGGCATATTTAATCTTAACTTGTAAAACTTCAATAACTTCTGTGTGAACAATACTAAATATAGTTTTCATTAGAATATAGATAAAATATAGACAACGGTTTAGTTGTATACCAGCAGCCTAGTGATTCAAGTCAAGAACCGTCAACAACAACGAACACAGTCCATTACAGACGGGAGGGGGGCTCAATGGTCGTCCTAAAGAAATATTCTTAAATTCATTGGGATTTGAACTCAGTTTGAAAGTCAAGCGCTTTACAGCTCTGACACCATGACCCATGATGTCCGATTGCGATTGAAATACTGTAGACTGAGATTGGTGATTCAATTATCTAGTGGATATATTTATTACAATTCCTCTTTACAGATTGCAAAATCTTCATCGTGTCATCAAAAAAAACCAAAACAGGCGGAACCCATTTTGAGACGGTTCTTGAAAACGGCTCAAACAATTTTCCTAGAAATTTGACAGTTGGTGTAACTTTGGGAAAGTTGCAGCTTATTGGCCACACTGGGAAACTGGTTTGACCATTATAATTTGTCAAATATTAATAAAAATAAATTTAAATTTAGCTAGAGGTCTAGACAATCTTTATTTTGAACAGAAATACGCCAGCGGATTTTCCCGCTTTTAGGCCCTATTCATTAAAGATTTTAATTAATAAATAGACGTCCAAGAACATTTTGAGAACCGTTTTCTAGTAAGTCTGGATAGAAAGGCACATTCCTCGTTCCATATGCTAGGACAAATTTGTAGAAATGCTCCTTCTTCCCTAGTGCTACTAGAGCATGGAATGGGTTGCCTGAGCTAGCCAGGAAAACCAGTGACTTAGCAGAATTTAAGTCATTGGTTGATATGCATGACTAAATGCATGACGCGTAGGACGTAATCATCTTCTTTTTTGAAGTAACGTCTGTATAATATAAGATAACATATAGGCCTATCATAAGAATTGCATATACTCTAAGTAGATTTATAGACCTACATTCGTTTAAACTTTAACCAGAATTTGTGTGTGTGTGACTGTGTGAGTATGGGGAATCGGGGTTTAAATCAATCATTCTTTATTTATTCAGAGTAAAATAATCGCTCTTACAAAACAGTCGTCGGCTTCATAAAGGAGGGCATTGTATTTCTTAAGAGAGTAGTATGTCATAAGGTCGTCATAATCTACTTGTTTTTATATCCACCATAAGTTATGCCACATGATATGTCTTCTGTTGTCACAGAGAAATAAATAAAAATACTATAGACAATAATAGACATTAATAGTAACAATTAATGAACAGAGAGTTTGTGTTGATGTATGTAGACATTGAAGACTCTCCTTTTTTTTTTATTACGTCACATCCTTTTTAACTTACTTTCTCACAAAAAACATACACAACAAACAATGACGCAATATAAACATATTAGCACAATATGAATAGGGGTACATTGCTGTCAAAGTGGTCAAACGTTCTAAACACTAATTCACATTGTTAGTTTCATAATGCGCTAAAAGAGATTGCAGTTGTTTAACACTTGATCGCCTTAAGGAAGAAACCAGAAAAAAGGTAGAGCATTCAGAATTGAGTTAGTTCTCATTCCAGTAATGATTTGGCATTTGATTTAATGGAAAGAGGGGGAGACAAAAAGGCAGACAGACACGAGACACAATGTGGAGAGTTGTCCAGGATTTTTATCGTCTTCGTACGAGTATATTAAGCTGAGTTAATTATATTCAAGAAGCAGCAGAGAATGTATTCGCCGAAATCCTCTACTCCAGATGTAATGTAAATGTTTCTTTTGGCTTACAGTGTAAACAACAACTACAGCGTCTCGGTGTTTCTCTCTATCTCTCTGTCTTTTTACCAAGCTTACATCAATTCACTCTGTCTGTCTGGTAGAAAGGTTGTACAAGTTGAATATCTAAAGTAATAGTTTGTGGGAACTCTAGTTCGTTGATCTAGCTTTAGTCATTAGTCATAACATAAGCGACAGTCAAATGTATAGTTCATACTAGCAGTACATGCCCGGCTACGCCCATTGTTTTTTTTCGACATGCTTTATATTCTTTATTATGGCTGGAACACCCCCCCCTTCTTTTTTTTAATAATCGGGCCACATTTAACCACAATCAACCTAATATACTTTTTTAGCCCTTCAATTAATAGGTTACGATGAAATTTCATGACCCTCGCTCTCTCTCTCTCTCTCTCTCTTGTTCACTCTCTAGAACCCCCATTTTGTTTTTTAACCTGCGAATCGTAATTTCTCCGACATAGACTTTTAACTTGATTTGGAAAGATCGCTTCATAATGCGACCCCGACACATGCGCGCACTCATCTTTTGGGCCCGTTAATTCTAGTATCACTTTTTACTTATTTACTATACCACCCCTCCCCCCACAAAACAATAAAAAAGATAGTCCATCGTACTCTATGACATTTCTTCGGTTCCTCAATTTAAACTATATTATATTTAGTTAGAATCTGTCAAAACTGGTTTTTAGGGAGTGTCTAGGATGTAAAAGAAACCTGTGTACGAAATGTATGCGCATCAGTACGACAGTTTATGAGATCTCGTAATCAGTGAGTGGTTACTTACAAATATATAGTAGACTGACGCCAGAGAAAATCATTTATTCTATATGATTCTGGATTATACTACTGTAGAGATTAGACTATAGTGCACTAAGCATGCTATAACATCCAAGATGTGCTAGACAAAAGAATTTTTTTTTTACATTTTTACTCCCTTATATTTTTGACAATAACAGTATGCTGGCTTATATTTTGCGGCGCGGTGGTTGAGCGATAAAGACCTTGGCTTCCAAGCCGGGGTCCATGGTTCGAATCCTGGTGAATGTTTTTTTTTATTTATTTCGGGATCTTGGGCGCCTTCGAGTCCACCCAGCTCTAATGGATACCTGGCATTAGTTGGGGAAAAGTAAAGGCGGCTGGACGTTGTGCTGGCCACATGACACCCTCGTTAACCGTAGGCTACAGAAACATCTGACCTTTACATCATCTGCCCTACAGACCACAAGGTCTGATTTTTTTTTCTTGCTAACTCTTTAATATATTCATACCGTTTAAGACCAAAAAAATTTTAGAAATGATGTTTCAACTGTTAGTACTGCTGGTAGCATCGGGCCATACATCTTGTTTGAAGCTAGCAGTTCTACAGTATTATAACATAACAAAAAGAGACAAGAGAATTGTCCCACCTACTTGGTGACGAAAACAAATTTAGGCGAGAGAGTTTAACATTCCATTTCTAGTGTACAATTTTAAAGAAAGATAGTCTTAGAAGGGAGTAAGTAAAGTTATTCGCTCTGGACTGTCGTTCATTGTTCTCGATGGTCCCGGGTTCAAACCCCGCCCGACGCCATCCCCCGTCGTCTTGCCGGAGGTTCGGACTAAGAAGTAGATATCTTCAACTGGGTACACCCGGAACACGCAAAACAATTGACAAATATTGTGACAACAAAGTTTACCAATGTGACATCCATATTTATTGTTTTTGATTTACCGTGACAGAAGCCATATCTCAGCATTTAGTGGTTGGATTGTCTCCCTCTTAACCTTTTAAATCCCCCTCAAGGTCATTTTTTTTTATTTACGACAATAAGCAAGACAATAAGCAAGACAATAAGCAAGACAATAAGCAAGACAATAAGCAAGACAATAAGCAAGACAATAAGCAAGACAATAAGTACTTCTCTGAAAGCCAGAATCCATGAAGATTTGTTTATTCATTCAGGTTCCCCCGCGCGAGTTTCTTTTAACGGTGACATTTGGGGGCAGTCAACCTAGACCTTGTGTTATCTACACAGCTGTCATGGGATAAGAAGCATTAACCTAGTTGATCAGCTGACCTTTGCGAAAGAATTTAAGCTTAAGCATTAGAGAGGTAGTCTCAGGCAATGAAAACAATGAAACCGGGGGGAGGGGGGGGGGGGAATGCGGAGCGCAAGTGGACAATGACGTCATGTAATCAGATCGAGTTTGACATGCACCAGACACCAAACTAATGATCTATTTATTTCTTAGGTCTGATATTACATAAGTAGAAAATGTTTCATTCATCCATCCGGGTATGAAAGTGTGAAAAAAAAAGGAAAGATCATGGATATCTGTGTGGTAGGGTGGTTGAATATCATATGAACGTAGTGTTCAAGGGATTGTTTAATTTTACCTTGAGTAAATCAATAGAACTGGCTATAAGCTGTTTGTCCACAAGTTAACTTGTTTATTTGTAATATTTATTTTAATTTCTATTTGTTTGAGTTTAATACCTCATTCGGTTAACCCTGTCAACTACGAATGATAGTAATAATTTCCAGATGATATATTTATTTCATAGCTTTTAGGACAATGTATAACTCCCCCGTTAATGTAAGATTTGAAATTTTTTTGTTACGTCCTTTTCATTAGTCTCTATTTAAGTTTGTATGTGTATGAATATTTATTTATGTGTAATGTAAAATATAATGTAGAATGTAATTAGAATGTAATTAGTATGTATGTATGTCCCACATAGAAATCAAAACAGTTTGACCATTCTTGATAAAACTTGGCATAAATGCTGCTTTGATCATGGCGGAGACCGTAGTGTATATTTAATATCCCTCCCACAACCAGAAGGCCCTAAAAAAATTTTTTTTAAGTACCTAAATTTATATTTATTAAAGAATGAAACTTTTTTTAAAAAATCGGGTAAACCCGATTTCACACTTTCATTTTGCTGTCAAAATATTTTTTTTAAATGTTAAGGGAACATTCGCCATGTTTGACATAGAACTAAATCAAATTCACTAGATCAGTAAGATCCAAACAAAGGCCTGCCGGGCGAGGGTCATAGTCAGCTAGTGTATCAATGAAATAGATAATTTCTTAAAATTGAATTATATTTCTATTTGGAGTAAGTGTTATGACTAGAACATGGACAAGTCTTGAATCAAATCTGAATGTGATCATCTCTAACTTGTCTATCAAATATATTAACTCTTTCTCTCCGTAATTATTTTTCTCGTTTCGATAGTATTATTAGTTTTGCTTATTTGTATTCCATTATCCTGTTATGATTAAATTTCAATAACTTTTTTTTTTGGTTGGTAATTTGAAAATGTTATATTTGGTATTGAATTAGTGATTATTATCAAGTTATTTCTTTGGATGTATAATTTGTAATGGCTGAAGTCGCCAATATCTTTTGTGAATTATATTTCATATATTATGTGAATAAAAACCATGTCTGCTACCAGTGAGTCTATTAATAATTCTATATGTTGTGGTCGGAGAGTTCGGCATGTCAGTGTTCTCACGCACCAGCAAATCTAGTGTGCGAGTGAAAGTATTTATCTAAGAACACGATGAACATTATAGTAGTACCAGAAGAGGTATCTACAACACACTGAGACATTCGCGTCATCAAGCCTACAACAAAAACCAGGCTGTGACAGGACTATAGTTAGTTTTAGGATGTTTTATATGTTGTGTTGAATAGTAGAATCGATTTCCTAGCAAGTGTACAGTTCGCAATACTTGTACTCGATTCTCTCCGGTATCAGAATAATAAGTCCACAGTACTCGATGCTCTACGGTATCAGAGTACTAAGTCCACAGTACGTTGTTGAACAACGGAGTCATAAAAAATACAGACGCCTTAAATTGAGAGCGGTTTTGCTTGCATGATCTTAACAGATTAATACTTCCCCAGCGCACCAGGAAGAGAAAAAAAGACCTCCTCCTCCAACAGCATTCGCCTCATTTCACTCACCTTCTTTTTTAGAATAAGCTTTGGCCTGGGTGATGCTGAGAAGAAATCTCAAGACTCTTTGAACTATACTTACCTACCCAATGCGCCAAGCGGTGCATAAGCCTATCATCTCTAAGATGTGGTTTATCAGGTCATTAAGAGACTGGATTTTAAAATATGGTGGTGGTTCCTCTCACCTCCCAGGAGCCAACGAACAAGATGGTTGAAAGTAATCAAAACCAAATCGAGTCATCTTCTATATATAATAAAATATTAGAGCATTTATGCAAGACACTCCAATGTATATACTACCATTTACAGATAACAATGGTCTTCCACTCAATTCAATAACAACTCCTTTTAAGTAATGATATAAAGAGTCTCTCTACTTGTAGTTCCCCTTTCAGACCTTGCGATCTATAGGGCGGATGATGTTAAGGTCATCTGTTTCTTTCGCTACGATTAACGAGAAGGGTGTCATGTGGCCAGCACAACGACCAACCGCCTTTACTTTCCCCAATTAATTTCAGGTATCCATTAGAGTTGGATGGACTCAGGGGTGCCCTAAGAATCCAGAAATTCAAAATCCCAGTCTTCACTGAGATTCGAAACCAGGACCCCAGGTTCGGAAGACAAGCACTTAACCACCCATCCACTGCGCATGCTGTCTGCTTGTATATCTTGTTAGAAGTAATAAGAGACTATCTTTCAAGGATAGTGGCCCCGAGCGCTATGAGCTGCTTCTGGCAATGGGTGTTATGCCACTTTATAGGCTAATGTGTTATTAATTTCCCCTTCAGTTTACCAATAAGGGATCATCCTTAAATGACGTCCTTCTCCACATGCATCTGTGCAGACATGGTCAGCCCATGGGTTTTAAGGATATTACCCCACCCCTCTGTGAACGCCCCATAATAAAAGAATAAAACTAGTGGATTAAGCGAGAAAGGATGGTGAAAGATCAATCGATGAAAGCTGGTTTAGTGAGATATGCCTCATTGATCAAGCATAGTCTTTCAAGTTCGTCTTCAAAGTATCCTCTTCAAAGTATTCTCTTCAAAGTATCCTCTTCAAAGTATCCTCTTCAAAGTATCCTCTCTTAAAGTACCGTCTTCGAGGTTTATATACTTTACTATCATTCCCCTGTAAGTACCGAAGAGGGAAAGCGATAAGGTTTTAAAACAATGAATGTAGATGTTGATTTTAGCACTAGTAATTTTACCAAAATTAATCTTAACAGTAGGAGGAAAAATTATGGTAATTTATCTTTTTTCAAAAGCGACTTGCATAGAACCATATGTCGACTTGATAACATTGGATGGATGGATATTCTTCGCTTTAGTTGTTTCAAAGAACACATTGTTGCAATTGACAAGGATGTCTACCATGTTTGACCTCTGTCAGGACAAAACCTTATCTGCGCCCCTTTTTGGATAAATATGATGTTTGTTAAACTTTCTATTTTTGTATGCAGAAAGTAAACGAAACTCTAAACTTTAGTGGTGAATTGTATTTCTTTTCAATGTTAAACCAGCTTTCAATAATATACATATTTTCCCAATAAACTGTATCCTGAAAAGAAGAAGCGATTACCAACGACATAGGTCGGGAAGATAATGACATGCGCACTAATACCAAGATTTGCACGTGATCAGTCCCGAAACCCTCAACAGATGAGTGGTGACACCGCGTGGTGTATGCATAATTAACAGTTCGGGCTATTTATAGCTACCGAATTATCACATTCTAAAAAAAAAAAGTTTTGTCAGCACCGGCACCTATATAACTATATTCTTCTTTTCAAGATTTAGTTGTTGCTGGGTTTTTTTTTCCTATCTTCTTTTTTTTAAAAAATTACCCCACACCTTTTTTTTTTATTTCTCCTAAATTCTTGAGCTGCTTTTTGTCTAGTACGTTTTCAGAAGTCTACTCCGAAATAAAGATTACTACGCCCTATCCAAACTACCTGCAGGGTGGCAGTGTACTGCGGCAGGCTGCGTTTGAACCAAGGGCGTAGCTAGGGATTTGGGTGCCGATGGGCTAGACATTTTGCTGAGCCCTTGTATTTTGACATTCGACATGATATAAT
The DNA here is from genome assembly GCA_030265305.1 of Biomphalaria pfeifferi. Taxonomy (NCBI): domain Eukaryota; kingdom Metazoa; phylum Mollusca; class Gastropoda; family Planorbidae; genus Biomphalaria; species Biomphalaria pfeifferi. Next base: position 3,018,558 of record JASAOG010000079.1, read on the forward strand.
GTACTTAATAAGTATATAAGTCTAAATTCCAATTGGTACAGTATATAAGTAAAATTAACAAAAAATCATCATTAAGACTGTTTTAATGAATAATACCGTTGTTTATTGGCGAGATAATGCGCAAGTGACACTTCTCAATTCATATCGCCTCACATCGTGCATTCTGTGCAGCAAAGGTGTCTATAAATAACATCATCTAGATTAACTTTTTTTTTTAGGGGCAATCGCTCCCCCCCCCCCCCACTCGGCCGACCCCCCACCCTCACCGAAGGGGGGGGCGGACGAATTTTAGTATAGAATTCACACAATTTGCATACAAATTTATAACTTATGTTAATAGTATATACTAATTATTTATATTTCAACTTATTTTTAGATTATTTCGCCCCCCTCCCTCTAGTATGTTGGGCGATTTGGTGGGGTCGGGAGGGGGCGATGGTATCAATCCTACCCCCATACAATTTCGAGTGGAGGGGCCGATCCAATTTATTTGTAGAAATCACAGCTTGCTAACAGAATCAATTAAATATCTATATAATTGAAACTTGTTATTGGTATTTTAACCGATCTTTATATTATGTCGTTCCCTGTTTGCCGATTTGGTGAGGGAAGGGGGGAATACCTCTACTGCCCTTCCTAAGTGGGGGGGGGGCGGTCCTACTTTTATGGAGAAATCATCGTCTGTGAACAAAATTAATTCAATTAATATATAAATTGTATATTATGTCAATCCCCTTCTGGTATCTTGGCGGATTCGGTGGGGTTGGGGGGAGGGTGATTGCATGTACTGCCCTCCCCACTCTAGCCCTCTGAGTGGGGGGGCGGTCCAATTTTTATGGAGAATCATTGTTTGTGAGCAAAATTAGTTGAGTCGCCCCACCCCTATTCTTTAATGCCAAATGCAATCTTTAGCAGAAATAATTAAAGGAGCGAGGATTAATCGTTTTCACTCTACCGCCCCTCCCATTTACAGACAGAATTTATGTAATTTCATATGAATTTATCATAATTATTTTAAGAAAGTTAGAATTCAAACGAAATTTTTCAGTATAAGAGTCACGATTGAGATAAGTTCTAAACCCAAATAATCTTTACATAGTCACCTTTTCCCAACCTTTACTCAATCTGATATTTTTCTAGTTAAATAAATTTGGGACTATAACTCACAATTTATATATAGGCTACTTGCATTTTATTTAATATTATTTATCGAATAATTATTTTTTCGGCGGCGATCCTCAAAGCCAAAATGTAAATATGTGGGGTATATTATCTTTTCAAGGAAAAATCGGTTTTATTTGCAATGTATTAAAGGCCTATAAATTCATATTAGAATATTTTTCAAGTACATTATTCGAAATGTCCTTTTTAATAGTATGAATAATGAGCTTTAGGTCAGGAGAATGCGTTTCTTCTGTGAAGTATTCAAAAAAATGTTTTTGCGTCGGAGCCCAACTGATGAATAATGAGCTGTAGTTGTCAGGAGAATGCGTTTCTGCAGTGAAGAATGAAAAAAAAAAACGCTTTTGGCGTCGGGGCTTCACCCCGAATCCCACTATGGAACATTATAGCGCTACCCCAGTTATTTTGCTTTTCGCCGAAGGCTGAGAAATGCTGCTTTTTTTTATTGTCTTATATATATATGTATGTATGTGTGTGTGTGTGTGCGCGTGTGTGTGTGTGTGTGTGCTGTATGCACGTCTATGCATAGGGTTAGGACTTACTGGACGTTAGGGTTAGGGTTTGGAAAAATTCGCCCCCCCACTCCAAAGTTCTGTATCCGCTAGTGCCTCAAGCAGGGCTCAAATTTGAGAGCCTCTCAAAGGCCAGTCCTAACTGCTAACTACACAGCGACTCAGTGATAATTTTAGCTTTGTTTTTTTTCTCCTTTTTTTTACCTGTACACACAAAGGGGGACAGAGAGGAGGACAGAAAGGAGGACAGAAAGGAAGACAAGGTCTTGACAATGAGGGAAAAAAATTAAACTTTAAAATACTAGGATTACTAGATGAAACCCTTTTCAGGTGCCCATTAGAGTAGAATTTTAGATGTTTGACATGTTTTGGATGTTTTTTCAGAGCTAAAGATGATTTGATTCCTAGTCGAAACCTCCTGCCTGACGAGGTGGGGATGACAGCGGGCAGGGTATAAACCCTGGAACATCAAGATGACTGAATGACAGTCCATCGCGCATACCGTAAGATAAGGCAGCCATGCCATGTGTAATAGACACAGTAAAACAACATGAGCTTCCATAAACACAATGATTTTATTAGTCTCTATTTATGTTCTTTACTCCAGCCCTTTGTTCTCTAAACTCACTTCCTTTTACACACAGTCCTGACACAGTGCCGTTCACTCAACCATGTACACTCAAGGTCCACTGGTCATTTCATACACAGGCACTCACACTGCTTTACCAGCCACGCAAAACACATAGACATACTTTCACACCATGCATAGATATAGACCTAGACATAGACATAGATATGGACATAGATATAGACATAGATAACACAGACTTAGATATAGACGAAGATATAAATATAATAATGATAATAATAATAATAATTTTATTTATAAAGCGCTGTTAACAAACAAAATGTAGGCTCAAGGCGCTGTAACAACATTACAAACACAAACACAAGAGCTAACATGACAAACTAATCTAAAAAAGTTTTAAACAGATAGGTCTTAATGTTCTTCTTAAAAGTGGTGTAGCATGTTGTCTGTCTGAGATCAATAGGGAGTGAGTTCCAAACCTTTGGTCTGTGAACTGAAAAAGCCCGCAGACCGTAGCTTTTGAGGGAGAAACGTGGCACTACTAAAAGCGTTGAGTCCATTGAGCGCAGGGCTCTCTGGGGGACATATGGAGTAATCAGTTCTCTAAGGTACAAGGGCATCTCGTTGTTGTATATACACTGATGACAAAGTGTGGCGACCTTGTAATTGATTCTCGCTTTCACGGGAAGCCAATGGAGCGTGCGCAAGAGCGTAGTAGCAGAATCTTGTCTATTTTTTTTAAGGACTATTCGAGCGGCGTTGTTCTGTATACGTTGCAGCTTGACTATTTTGTCATCAGGTATACCTGCTAGCACTTCGTTCCAGTAGTCAAGGCGGGAGAGTATGAATGCCACAGCTAGCGTTTTTGTTGACTCCATTGTTAAATATGGTCGGATCTGGCCAAATCTGCCCAGCTGCAGATAAAGACCTTTGCAGAGCTGATTTATGTGTGGGTCGAAAGATAGTGTTGAGTGAAAGAAAACTCCAAGATTCCGCACTACATGGATTAAAGGAACATGGCAGTTCGTGATAAAGAGAGAATCTGTGCATTCAACTTTTGAGACATTGTTCCTAGTGCCAATCTTAATTATTTCTGTCTTGTCTTCGTTCATCTTGAGTTTATTTTCAACCATCCAATCGCTCACCCTTGCAACGTTACTACTGATTTTCTCTGCCAGATGCGACACCTCTGAGGGTACTGATGAATCATATAACTGTGAGTCATCGGCAAAGAAATGGTATAAGATACCGGTTGGCCGTATGACACCGCTGAGTGGATATGTGTACATAGTGAACAGTACTGGGCCTAGAACTGATCCTTGGGGTACTCCGTACTTCAAGAGTAAGCTTGTAGATTCTGTCCCGTTAACAACGACACTTTGGGTGCGTTCAGTCTGGTAGGATCCAAGCCACTTTCCGCTAAATCAAAAGTGGCAGAGAATCTGGCCATCATAATTGCATGGTCTAGAGTCTAGCGTATCAAAGGTTGCGGACAAGTCCAGCATGGAAAGTATTGATATGTGTCCTATGTCGGAATTGTGAAGTAGGTCGTTTATTTCCCTGACCACTGCTGTCTCTGCGCTACGGCCCTTCCCATATGCAGATTGAAATTCTTCCAAGACACAGTACTGTTCAAGATGAGAAAGAATTTGCGCTAACACGATGCGCTCCAGAAGCTTTGACAGGAAGGGAAGATTTGATACCGGGCGATAGTTTTTTGAACATTCCGGGTTAAGACTGGATTTCTTTAATAAGGGCCTGACAAGTGCATGCTTAAATTGCTTTGGTACAATGCCTGAAGTCAGTGAAGAGTTCACAATGTTAGTAATTGTAGGTACAAGCTCATCTAAACATTCAAGGAGCAAGGAAGTTGGAATGGGATCAAGGTCACATGACTTATTTGGCATCTTTAGAATAGTACTTTTGACATAATCTTCAGATACACGCTGAAATTCGCAAAAAGGAGAATTTTGAAAAATTGGAGAGTGGTCAAGCTGTGATGAGAGGGATGGCATGTCATTTCTAATCTGCTCAATCTTCCCAATGAAGAATCTATTGAAGGAATCAGGAAGTTCAGATACTGGGATAGATGACGGCAAACGTTCGTTATTTGCTTCCCCTAACATTTTAGGGGTGATCCTAAATAGCTCCTTTGAAGAATCAGAAGTTTCGATTTTTTGTCGAATATGACTAGCTTTTGCGTCTCTAATCATACGGTTAACCTTATTTTTGTCTAGTATGTATATTTGTCGATGTATCGTCAGACCTGTCTTTTGAAATGTACGTTCGGCACGTCGGCGAATAAGTTTGGCAGTCTTTATGTCTTCCGTCAACCAGGGTGCAGATGGCCTAACTGAGACTGTACGAGTGACAAGAGGTGCGTGGGTGTCCAGCAACTTTTTCAAGCAAGAATTGTAATTGCTGAGAACGTCTGTGTTGCTCTGTTGCAACAGCAAAGAGGTCACGTCCATTTTGAAGGAGGCAATATCTATGGCTTTAAGTTTACGGGAAGTCACGTTTTTCTTTGGCTTTTTTGCTTTTGATAGGCGCATTTCAAAGTGTACAAGAAAATGATCTGACAAGCCGCGGTCTGAGACATTGAGTTTGGCCATAAGCTCACTTGCATTTGTAACAATCCAGTCAAGAGTATGGCCTTTGACGTGTGTCGGAACATTTATCAGTTGGTCTAAGTTGCGATCCTTTAGCGCATTTTTCAGCGACATCGCGTATGTCTCATTTTCACTGTCAAAATGCAAGTTCACATCGCCTATGACAAATAGATCTTTTGTTGATATGTGACTGTCAAGGAGGTCTTGAAATTCTTCGATGAAAACTTTTGTTGTCAATTTATTTCTCTTGCTTGGTGGTGGGCGGTACAGGAAAATAAAAGTCAGTGTGGTGGGAAAGGCGAAACTCGCACATCTCAAAGGTGGTGTACGTTGGTCTTATTGTTACATACTTGGCTAGACTATCTCTGTACAGTATTGCTAGACCCCCCCTCCGCTGCCTATTTTACGAGGGAGACTCTTTAAAATAAAGCCTGGTGGCGTTAGCTCAGTGGTTCTTGGCTCATCACCAACTTCTTTAAACCATCACTAAGGAAAACGATGTCGTAGCTATCATCAGTGATGGTGCCTGCAAGCTCAAGAGCTTTGTTACTGCATGACCGGGCGTTCAGGTGCATTATTTTAAGCAGACTGGAGGATGTAGTCACCAGAGGCGTAGCACATTTTGAAGACACCAGAGGAGTAATATCACGAATTATAGGTTTTTGATGGGGACATCTGACCTCTGTCGTGTGAGGAGCAATAGGGGTGGGGTGGTTAATAAAACAGTTTAGTAGGGAACTGCTGAACTCTGTCGTAGAAGAAATGACAGGGGTAGGGGTGGGGTTAACAACACAGTTAAGAGTCCTGGAAACTGTGTGACATGTATCTGTTGAGTTGAATTGCGATGGGTTATACCATAGGCGAATAAGACGCCCAGCCCTAGACCCACGAACTGTCGGCAGTTCACGCCCGATGCCAAGTCGACGAATATTTCGGAAAACCTCGCTATCTAGTAGTGATTTGAGTAACACACATGTGCGTCCTATGCGACGTAGTAGATTAGCGTCCATGACTCCAGTACGGCGATTTGACACGCTAGCAATGATGACACACAGGTTTGCGCTGCGACTGCTATGTAGTGGCCACGGTACACGGTTTTACCAAGCACATCAATCCCTCGGGCTATGAGTCTCACTCTGCTACTGTTTATATAGATGCTTGTTAAACTAAAGGATAGTAAATGAATACAAAAACTAGTTAAATTTAATTAACGTGACTTAAATCTATCGAACTAAATACACCAATCTATAGACGAAATCTACACAAATCTAATGGTATCAGAAAGATCACTTAGCTCTAGAAAATGGCAACATAAAAATCCTCCAAAACGAGAGGCGAAAAAACACGACTGCTGCCTGCTGGCGCAACAAAAAGTAGAAAATATAGACAATTAGACATAGATATGGACATATAGACAGATATGGACATATAGACACAAAGATATGGACATATATACACATAGATATGGACATATAGACATAAATATGGACATATAGACTTACATATAGACAAAGATATAGACATGGATAAAGACATAGATATAAACATAGATATAGACATAGATTATGTGGATATGGACATAAATATAGACATTATATAGACTTAGAAATAAATATAGACATACACATTGATATAAATTTAGACATAAATATAGATATAGACATGATAAACATAGATATAGACTATAATAGACATTGATATAGACCTTTTATAGATATATATATATAGTATAAAAGAATGAAATGCTCCTTACTTGTCTCCCAAATGCATGACTTCTATATCTGTTGTGTCACACTTGATACACAAAACAATCCGTTATATAGACCTGTGTTAAATAGTTCTTAACAATGAAGCCAGTCGCCGAAACCAAATCACATTAGAATTCTCTTATTCTAAGTTCGAAAAACGCAAAGTAGTGTATGCTACTAATGTAGGCCATGTTGTTTATTTGATTTGTATCTTCCGTTTCGTTCTGGTTGTTTGAACGTCACTCAAAGCTATTTACGGAACCGGAAAACAGAAGAAAATAATGAATTGAAGAAAACAATTGTTTCGTTACGTGAGTGCTACACCGACCAACACCCCGCACTCAGTGCCAGTGGAGCGACAGCCTCAGTTCAAAAGCGAGGGAGTCCTCACAAGCTCACGTTATATCTCCGTGTCTTGACACAAAATGTAGACCATTTTTTTTTTTTTTTTTAAAAAGTCGCTTAGCCCTCTGTGAGCTGCGTAAATTTGGTCTGTGGAGACGGATGGAGCCTCGCCCTAGGTGGAGGTAGAAAAGAATGGCTTTGTAGAACGTTTTCTTTGTCGTTGCTTTTTGTATGTTATCCTGTAAGCGTTACAGCGGCTCCGTTACCATGTATAGTAATTTAATTTAAGTCAATATCAAGTAAGAGAAATATTTGTTTTAATCTATTTCCTCCGTTGGTTCAAATAAAATCTGATCGAATGGAATCTGATGGAATTGGATATTTTGGAATCGGATCTGATAGAATGGGCTCTGGTAAAATGGGATCTAATGGTATACGATCTGATGAAATCGGATCTGGTAGAAACGAATCTGATCGAATAGGAACTAATGAAATGGAATCTGATGAAATGGAATTTGATGAAATGGAATTTGATGAAATGGCATCTAAGTGAATCGGATCTGATCGAATGGGATTTGATGGAATGGAATATAATGGAATCGGATCTGGTGGAATAGGAGGCTGATGTAATCGGATCTGATCGAATGGGATCTGGTGGAATCGGATCAGATGGTCCTTGAAAAAAAAAAACTTGCTCGGTATGGGGGATCGAACCCACGACATTCGTGTTATCAACTTTGCTTACAACTTCGTACATTTCCCTACTTCCAACGTTTGACCAGCTTTTTCCTTCCACCTCGCACCTGTGAAGAGAATGTAAGTTCATAGTGACATTGAATACTAATGCAAAATATCATCGAATAGTCCTAGTATGAAATGTCGCAACTAAAATTAAACTCATGAGCATAACTAAAGTGCAGTAAGCGACGTATGAAGCGTTATGCATTTTTAACGACACCTCTAGCAGTTTAAAATAAAAGGTCCGGATCAATACAGGAGATTTTCAAGCTCAGCTAAATAATGTCAAGGACGTAAACTTGACCTTTACTGCTGCTAACTAACTAGAAAAGAATTGTACTAGAATTGTTGCAATATCTCAATGCATCCATTTTGTCTTATTCCCGCTAGTTAGTTGCCTTTCTGTTTTTATAATAAGTATTTAAGTTATAAAGTGAAAGTCTAATGATTCACCGTTGTTGTTGTTGTGGTTTGTTCTTTTTTTTTGGGGGGGGGGGGGTTGTTTTTTTTTGGGGGGGGGTTGTTGTTTTTTGGGGGGGTTGCGTTATAAACGGAAGAGATTAGAAAATATATAAGATAAGATAAGATAGATTCTGTTGTGTTGAAATTGCTCAGAACTTAACATGAACACTTTAAAAATATACTTTCTCAACACTTCCTTCTCTTCCTATATTTTGTACACCGGATGCACAAAAAAGCTAGCTATTGTTTGTTTTTTCCGCCACGTATGAAAATCTGTAATAAGATGTATGTTAAAAAACAAATACACGGCTAACATTATAGACAACTGCGAGGCTACATAGAAAGATCACTTCATTTGAACAATGTAGCTATAACATCTGTATGGCTACTGATAAAGACCAGTCGAAGACTACCATTAAAGACTGTTTAAAAGCTATAAATAAATACCTCTGCAAGAGTATCAGTCACTTCCACGTTATTCCAATTCAAGGAGGATATAGCGAATTGCGTTTGTAGGCACGAGGATAGTGTCTTTTCTTTTGTTTTTTTTTATAAAGAACCAAAAAACGGTGTAGTTTAGTAGGAATAAATTCTCGACAAGTTTACCAATAAAAATTAATCATTACATCAAGTAACGTTGTTTCAGCTGTTTTGTTTGTGAAATGTTTTACATGTTTCGGATGTTCCTTCAGAGTTGAAGATAATCCACTTTGAAGTCCAAACCTATCGCAGGACGACAGTAGATGGCATCGGGCAGGGTATGAACTCGGGGCCATCGAGACGACGGTACGACATACTGCACGACCAGGCAGCAATCTTCTACATATAAAACTTTCATGCTGCTTTTGCGAGAGGTTTCTGCAGTGACAGAGGGCCATACGGAAACGCTTTGGCGCCATACGGAAACGCTTTGGCGCCAACTCGCTTTAACTGACATAGGAGAGAGCACCTGGTTGCATGCGGCTTCAGAACGAGACAGCTGGAGGTCACTTACAAAGGCCGCGGGATACACATTTGAGATCAAAAGAAAATCCGCTGCCGAGGACAGACGTGGACGTCGAAAAGAAAATCGTAATCGAGAGGTGAGAGGTGTCTGTAACTAAATCGACTCTAAAGGTGTTTTGTAGAAGACATTTCAAAACGTCATAACCAGTGGGTTTCGACAGTTCATGTTGAAGAGGTATTTATCAGCTTCAAACCCCTACTGAAGAGGGGGGGGGGGTAACTCAAAACCCCTTTGGCTACGCTCAGAGAATTTTGAGTATGTAATTTGCCTTTTTTTATATTGAAGAGGGGGTTTATCGTAAATTTTGGAGGGAGTTTAAAAATTAAAATCTTCCTGTGCTCTTTGACTTTGGGGATTGTCTTTTGCATTTTTTTTTGTTTTGTTTTATAGAAGAGGGGGATTTAACTGCAAAAACCCCTGGTAGGGGATTATAAACTCAAGCCCCCCAGGTAGTGGGTCTTAAACTCGAACCCCCTGGTAGGTGGTTTTAAATTCAAGGCCCCCTTGGTTGTGCTGGGGCAAGTGATGGTTTACTATTGAAATCTCACCTAAAATTTAAAAAAATCAAAGCAAAAAATCAGTCACTAAATACCGACCCCCTTTCAGTTCGGATTTCAGTTCGGGGGGGGGGGGGCCCAACACCCCCTGGTTACGCCTGCGAGTGCTCCTATTTTCGATGTTGAGTTACTTTAAACATTTATTATATGTTACATAGTTAGGGTTAAAAAAAAAACTTTAATTATTAAAACTAGTTTATAAAACAACGCCTTATTTCAGCTTTTTTGAAAATTTTCACATTTTTTTGTAGTGTTAATAGATCTCCATGTCCATTCTAGATATAGTAGATATATAGGTCTTTGTTTAAGGCTTGTACTTTTTCAGATTCATTATTGGCCTAATAGTCAAAATGGTGTACCGAATGTGTTTCAATTTTTGCTTTATGGATGGTCTGCTAGGAATTAATTCTTACATTTCTGGATTTCAATGTTTGCGCTCTTTATTGCTGATGTGCAAGAAAACGATTAATCTCTTTAAACAAAAGAGCTATCACCAAGAAAAGATAATAGCAAGAGAAGGAGGGGAAAAGGGAAGATAAAACGTGTCCGTTGGTAGCTGTTAAAAATAGAGATACTCAGATCGGCTAAGTTCTAATCAATAGACCGGCGGACAAGTCAAATAACTTTATCAGTCTGACGCTATTAAGTCTAGTACTGTGTAAGCTCCCCTTCATTCCCCCCCCCCCCCCCCCCCCGCTACTTGCAGTTGTTTTGTTATTGTTTTTTATTTTCTTTTTAGTTTCGAGGTGCATGTGTACTTACTGTAGATAAAATTTGTGTTCGCCTATAGAGTCAGCTACTTCTTAAATTTTATGCATATCATAAAATAATTTCGAAAACAACTTTTACAAACAAAAGAAGATTAACTTTTGAGTGGAGATTTACACGATCAACTAGACAATGTCAAGGACGCTAAATTGAATTTCAGTGTTGCCAACTAAATTTTAAAAAATAATAATGATAATAGTTGTACTGCTCTAAGACTAGCTATACATTTAATCATCTTCATATCAAATCTCCTTGATTCCCGCTAGTTAGTAGCCTATTTGCTTTTAAAAACGGTTGTGCTAAAAAAAAAGAAGGCGCTTAATACATTTAATTCTGCTCTATTGTCTATAGCTATGTCTTCCCAGAAGTCAGCCTCAATGTCCACTGAGGTTCCATTTAATTACATCCACATATCGGAGGTTGGGAAGGCCAGTTTTTTTTTTTGTTTTGAGCCAGTCGTATACTGGATGCTGTTGTCCTCCAACCGGTAGGTTGTCCATAACTCACTGCCGTACAGTGGCGTGCCCAAAACACATGTCTTGTAGACCTTCGTTTTGGTCTTTGCAGTGAGCTTCCAGTTTCCCCCTATTACGTGCGCATGTTAGTGTAAATGTGAAATGGTGCGAATGCGTGTTGAAAGGAGAGGAGAACCAAAATGGAGAAATAGAAACGAAATAGTGTTCTAGTGTTGATGGACATTCAATGAGTTCTAAACGATGACGTTGTTGTGTTAGTGTTAATGTACTGTTCAAAGAGTCTCATCGTAGAAAGGAACGTGACAAGTGGCGCCCAACGTAAAGGTAAAACCCACGTGGTCCTTTATACACAGTGACTCTCCTGTCAACAGACAATAGAGATATTAAAGTCTAGATCTAGCAACAGGAGACTATTCAATTTGATTAGTAGTAATAGAAAATGGCGGACAAGGCTGAGGTAGCAGCGTTGAAAGAAGAAGGGAGGTTATTGGAGCTTGAAGGGGCAGAACTAAGAAAATACGTACAAGAAAGGTTGATGGAGAGGGAGAGATTAGCGATGGAAAGAGAAAAAGAAAAGGAGAGATTAGACATGGAGGACAAAAGAGAAAGAGAAAAGGAGAGATTAGACATGGAGGACAAAAGAGAAAGAGAAAAGGAGAGATTAGACATGGAGGACAAAAGAGAAAGAGAAAAGGAGAGATTAGACATGGAGGACAAAAGAGAAAGAGAAAAGGAGAGATTAGACATGGAGGACAAAAGAGAAAGAGAAAAGGAGAGATTAGACATGGAGGACAAAAGAGAAAGAGAAAAGGAGAGATTAGACATGGAGGACAAAAGAGAAAGAGAAAAGGAGAGATTAGACATGGAGGACAAAAGAGAAAGAGAAAAGTTAGCTATGAAGGAAAAGAAAGAAAATGAATTTGTTGCCATTGAAAGAGAGAGATTGGCGTTTGAAAAAGAGACTGCGGAAAAAAGTTGAAAACAGACCAAGGAAAAGAGAGTGATAAAAGAAAGAGTGACACTACAGGGAATAAACTGGCAAAATATGAAGGTTTGATATTCAACGAAGACTAAATGGACATTGACATTTTCCTGAAAAGGTTCGAAATAGAAATGAGAAAACTGGAATACCCTGAAGACAAATGGACATTCTTATTGTCTAGATCATTTACAGCGGACGTGCCGTCAAAAATATGTATGAACCAGGGTAACTATAGTGTTGTGAAAGAACAACTACTTCGAACTTTCGGGAAAACAGAAATTTTCTATCGCCAACAGTTTGTTAATTGTGAATTAAAACCAGAGGATGACCCGCAGACTTTCCTGGACAGAATGAGCAGCCATTTCGATAACTGGATAGAAACCGCTGAGGTAGAAAAAACCTTTGGCAGTCTAAAGACATTTCTCATGCTGGACAAAGTGATTTACGAGTGTCAGGGAGAATTAAAAATATTTCTGTTGGAGAGGAAACTGAAATCCATAGAAGACATAGTAAGACTGATAAGGGCTTATAAAGTGGCACATCCCGAGAAGAAATGATCTAGAGGCAGTGACATAGAAGAAATAGTTGCCTTTAACAGAACATGTGAGACACAGAATAACTTTCACAGAAGAAAGGAGATATAGAATAGACAGTATAGACGGGGTACATATGAAAGACAATATGATAACCGCAACGGACGATATCAAGGAAACAGACAGGAAAGAAAGGACTGGGAGAAAGGTGGAATAGAGCAAGGCTTATCATTGTCATCTGATACTGGAACATTGGAGGTTTTTCAGACATTCGTAGGGAACAAGGCAGCCAAGACCATCAGGGATACAGGGAGCACTATTATTGGAGTGAATAAAAAATTAGTGGAAGACCATGAATATACAGGCGAATCTAGGAAGTGTGTTATGTTTAATGGGAATATTGTACAATGACCGATTGCTAAAGTTAGTATAGACACACCGTATGTTTAGGGGACAGTAGAAGCTTGTGTTGTAGAGCAGGGTGAGATAGATTTAATTATTGGGAACATTCATGGGGTGAAAATATGTTCAGAAAGGGAGATTGAGAATTGGAAAAAATATTATGGGATAAAGTCTACTCGAGGTAAAAAGGGGGATGTGGAAGAAGACATAAGATCACATACATCAGATGACATGAGTAGCAGAGACCACGAGAAGAAAGCATTAACAGATAAGGTAGAAAGCAATGCAATTAGAATGGGTCCGAATCAAAGTAAAGTAAGGCAATCAGTGGTACTGGGAAAGCGATTTAAACCCACATACAGACGTACAAATCCATACATCTTATGCTTTAATTGTGGGAGAAGGGGACACACTAGGAGACAGTGTCTACAGTTAAGCAGAGTTAAGGAATTAAGGTACAATGGTGGAGAGGTGTATACGAGAAAAGAGAGGGATAGTAGCAGGGTAGAAAACAGTACAGCTAGATCATTATGTAATGGGATCACAATGGGACATCATTGCAAAGGAGGGAAGCGGAAAGGATGGCATGTCAATAATGTTAGAATTATATAGATATGATTAGAAAGGTGGGAATGACGGACACTAATTATTGTTCTATTCTACAATAAATAAATATATGTGTAATGAATTGGATATTGTTGTTACATATTCATGCAGGTTAAGGCTACTACTTATAGAAGTTTAGTAAAGGTTACATAGAAAATGTAAAAGAGTATAAGTAGTGGAAAGTAGATACGTAGATTGTGCAAAATGTATTTATTTTGATTTTGTTTGATTATAGTTATTATATTCAAATTACATTTGTAAGAAAATTATCGAAATGGTGTGGTAGAAACGTCAAGACTAGAATCATTAAATAGGCCTGATACTCCTAAGAGGTAAATAGCATTGGGTTAAATCTATGGTATTAGGAGTGTTGTGAGTCAGATTGTTGGGGTTACAATATGCATGGAGCAAGGTGGACTTTGTTTGTGAACTATTTGATTGCGGCTGGAATGAGGGTATTTTGTACAGGCATGAAATTATGAGTGGGGAGTTGTATGAATGAAATGTGATGCAATTTTGTTTAGCAAATCATTGATAGATATATATTAACAGAAGTTGTTTCAATTGCTCATAATAACAGTTATTATTGTGATGAATATAATTGTTAATTTGTGATAAAATTGTATTGGTATTAACATGACATTGTGTATGATTTTGTTTGGTTATTACATTATGGTTCTGTATAATACAGAGAATTTAGAATTTTTTTTAAGCTTGGAATAGTCTGATAATGTATTCAGTAATTTGTATTTTGGATGTTCGATGTACATCGAACTTGTTAAACGGGGGGGGGGGGGGGGGGGGGGGTTTACGTGCGCATGTTAGTGTAAATGTGAAACGGTGCGAATGCGTGTTGAAAGGAGAGGAGAACCAAAATGGAGAAATAGAAACGAAATAGTGTTCTAGTGTTTCATGGACATTAAATGAGTTCTAAACGATGACGTTGTTGTGTTAGTGTTAATGTACTGTTCAAAGAGTCTCATCCTAGAAAGGAACGTAAACCCCCCCCCCCCCCAATGACTCTTGGCCTGAGGCTAACGAAGGTGGACGAAGCCTTCCCTGTGCGGTGTTGTTTTTATCTCTTCTTCTAGAGACAAATCGTCTTGAATTGTGGATCCCATGTAGAAGAAATCACGTACGGTTTCTGGGTTGTGTTCATCCCAGACATCAGATAAGTTAATTAGTATTGACTTTCAATCGTTATCTGTACAAGATTTTCCCCAACGGTTCAACAGACTAGTGAAATTAGTGAAATAAGTGAAATAGTGAAATAAGTGAAGTAAGTGAAGTAATTGAAATAATTGAAATAAGTGTAATAGTGAAATAAGTGAAATAGTGAAATAAGTGAATTAAGTGAATTATTGAAATAAGTGAAATAATCAAAATAGTGAAATAAGTGAAATAGTGAGATAAGTGAAAGTGGTGACGATAGCAACAGGGCTTTAAAAGAGGCATTAGTATTGGAGGTGAAAAGCTGACAAGTGTTAGCAGCTTCAAATACCTCGGAGCTATTGTCTCAGATGAGGGAACAAAGCCTGAACTATTGGCCCGAATAGCACAGTCCACAGTAGCCCTTTCAAAACTGAAAATAATTTGGAGAGACAAGGGTTTGGCCCTCGGCACCAAAATCAGATTGATGCGATCCCTGGTCATGGCCACATTTTATATGCTTGCGAGTCTTGGAAGCTGACTGCAGAGCTAGAGATGCTACAGAAGGATCCTAGGTGTCACTTTCAAAGACCGCATCACAAACCAAGAGATTAGAGACAGGATTACTGCAGCGATCGGTCCCCATGATGACCTGCTAACTATTGTAAAAAAAACGCAAGCTTAACATATATGGCCATATTTCAAGATCCACGGGGCTCGCAAAGACCTTCCTTCAGGGAACAGTACCAGGAAAAAGAAGAAGAGGCAGACAGAGAAAGCGATGGGAGGACAACATAAAAGAATGGACGGGCCTACCATTGATAGATGTTTTAAACAATGCAAAAGACAGGGAGGAATGGAGAAAGTAGGTCGACGAATCCTGCTTGGTGCCCCAATGGTCCAATAGACTAATGGATAGGTAAAGGTAAAAAGGTGACGATGCACTGGCATGTTTCATCAAATAAATTGTTAGCCTAGTTTTTAACGTGTATTTGTTGTTGTTGTTGTTGTTTTGCCCTCCTATGAAAGAGATTTGTCCAACTTTTGTCCTCCAAAGGTCATGTAGATGTCTAGTAACCCTAATTTACAGATCTATATTAATTCGTTCAAACTTACCGACATGCTTGATAACGCCATTGAAGAAGCTGATAAAAAACCTATATTTTGATGTTTTACATGTTTCGGATGTTCCTTCAGTGTTGAAGATAATTACTTCCTAGTCCAAACCTCCCTCAGGACGACGGGGGATGGGAGCGGGCAGGGTTTGAACCCTGGAACATCGATAATTCGGAACGACAGTCCAGCGCGCAAACCGCACGACCAGGCTATGCTAATAAGCCCACTCCATCTTTCAGATGCTAGTCGTATGGAACTTGACTAAAGGGAAATTATGTTTATGGCACGCAGAGTTAGCGGTCCCCTGGGCTAAATCTTCCGCAAAACCTAACTAATGTTACATTATGTTATGACTCCCAAAAGTAAGATAACTGTAGATTAATCGCATAAATCAGTGTTTCTCAAACTTTTACTTGTGAACTTTAGAGACATACAATTATATCACAATTTTCTGGTTATTCTTTACATATATATTGACGATATCTTTAAAATCCTAACTTACGACGGTTTTAATGACCTGATGAAAAAGAGCGCAGAAAAAGTTTTACACTTCATGCAGGTCGATCCAAGTGGCTACTCGTGGAGTACATTCCTTCTTTGGCATCCTCTCTAATTTCTCCACATTGCACTATGAGCGAATAAAGATGTACGACGGCACTTCGACTCAGATTAGTGCCATTAGTATAGTTCCATGGTTTGGGCATCATTAGATCATTATATATATATATATATTTCCCGTGGCTTCGCAGCCCAGGCTGTGACCAACATATTTTGAAACATCCAGGGCAGTTTTCGAATTTTGTTTATTGAAGCAGCAGGCACGACCTTTAAAATTTGGTTGCATAATAGGCCTAATGTTATTTTGGTCTTCGTTAGGATTGGAGGGGAACCTGGGCCCACATTTACCTTGTTCCGCCACTGTTTCTAGCTATCAATGAAGTAGCCTAAATGGAATAAGCTAGACTACAGCCACAAAAAAAAGACGATAAAAAGAGTTAACATTTTGATACATCGCAGACGGGAAGCAATGACGCCACCTAACGGAGTGCAAAGGACTCATTAGCTTGGCTTGCTCAAAAGTTGAAACTGGTAAGAACAACATCGATCATGTTATAGACTAATTAACCAATTAACAGCTTTTATTCGAAATGTTGAAACTAGTTTGTATGTTGAATTTACAGCATTTTTGGTCAGTCCGGTCTAATTTATTTTTTTTAAACCTATCAACATGGATAATGGATGGGAAATGACAGAGGGGAAGGGGGTGGCAAGCAAGACGATTCCATTTTGTATGTTAGATTTTTTATTTAAACAAGTTGAAGTGCCATACAGACCAAGGAGGTTATATTTAGATGGAGATGGCGGTTGCTATCAAATGTTCATTATCGGTTGAAGCCAGTGGGCGGAGCCTATTCGCCATATTGGTTTACTCAAAACATTCCATCCGTTTTCATTGCGATACCAGTTTTCTAATTCTCGTAACGACTCAAATTAGCCTCGTATTTTGTCATCATGTTTTTTTCTAAACTCCTCTAAGGCCCAAGTTCATATCTGGTGGTCTAGATATTCCAATGGATCAATTACAAAGCGCTGTAGAGCATGTAAAGTGATTTATACGATCACCTTATCGAGGCCTACAAAACCGAAATATAATGATTACATCGAAATTAAGCACTATTGTGGGCTGAAAAAAGCAGAAAAATGATTTGCAAGAGGTTTGTTATATTTTTGATACTTTTTTACCGCACTGAAATCACCACAAAATTGATAAAATTGAAGTGAAAAGAGTACTACTACCTACTACTAATAATAATGTTACAGTAATACTAAAACCAAACTAACCGACGAAGCGATATCCCGTTTTCTGGTCGTCGTTGCGTACAACCGTATGCCGAACAAGAAGGCATTTGTAATGTTTATTTTATTCTATACACTGTGTTTTTAACGTTTTTATAAGATATTGTACAATTTACAGATATTTAAATAATGTCGTGAAATATTGTCGAACAAATTTCTCAAAAAAAAACATTACAAAAGACTACACGTTTTAATGTGAGTAGACCAAGATGGCTGCGATTTGGCTTCAACCTAGTGACGTCACGCCATTTCCATCTAAATATAACCTCCTTGATACAGACTAATTGGCCATGCTGAAAACAAACGGTTTTTATTCTGACTGCTATCATTTGTTGTTTTATTTTTTTCCCGTAAGTAGACAAGGTGCGCGGAGGAATTCCGCGTCCTTGACGACCAATATCCAATTTTTAAAAAACTGAAATTTATTGCTGAAAGATTATACAAGAGACATTAATTATAGACTACTTGCTATGGAGGGCGTATTTGTATTGACTGTGTAGATTCTATTGATGGGCAAAAGTTAACTAAAAAGTTAGAAACTTTTAGTTTAACTAAAAAATATTAGTTAAGGCCATTGTTTAACTAGGAAAAAAAAGTTTAGTTAAAATCGTGGTTTAATTAATTTTTTTTTAGTCACTAACTAAAAAGTTTAATTAAAATTTGTACAACTTTTCAACATGTGGTCAGGGTTGAAACACACATCCCTGTTTTCTAGTCATGTGATATCAATTACTTTGATTATCAAAAAAATGATGCAGTTAACAACTATTTAGTCAGTCTGCATTTGAAGAGGGTAAAGTAAGATGTCGGTAGAAGTCATGGGATTAAATATTTGCAATTAAAAGTAGCAGTATAATAAAATTTTGTTAACCTTTTTTTTGCTAAAAGCTTCTATGCAATATTATGAATGGGATTGTTCTGAATTTTTTTATGAGCCATGTGGTATTGTTTAATTTCTGTTTATAGTGAGAATCTGATTAGTGAGTTAGGTCAATATTATATTTAGTGGTTTTGGTCAATTCATTGCAGCAAACAATAATTTTTTAACTGCAGGAACATCAGGTAGGCCTACACCCTTTTTATAGTCTTAAGACTTATTATTGAGATCTAAGAATCGACAGTTATATAGATCTTAAAGCATTAGGATAGCCAACTCTAGAAACAAATATCTTAATCCACACCCTCTCATGACCATAAAGTAAATAGACAGTGTCCAACTGATTTTAACAACCTGGTCATCTAGACATAGGCCTACACATGAAGACTAACCTGCATTTTTTTCATTACGCGTTATGTAATATAGTGTTTGCTTAATGTGGAGTGGTCAGACGAGGCATGGCTAGTCAAGCATGTTCTTTACACTAAAATAGTTACACACCCTCCCATCCCAGAAAGTAAATAGACTGATTTTAACAACCTGGCCAGATAGCCGAACACGTGTAGGTCTATATAATGTACTGAATGTGAAGTCCATAATGACAAGACCACCCTGTTTTTTTTCCCTTGCGCGTTTAACGGTTATGCAATAGTGTTAGTTGTATTTTAAGTGGTCAGACAAAAAAAAATAGCACATCGGCATAGTTAGTCAAGCATGTATTTTACACCATAAAATAGTTACAGGTCAAATGTTTCTTAAAACTCCAACATATTTGCTTCTATTTCTTTCGTTACTAGATCTAAATTTGAAATTCTAAATCTATGTTATTTAATGAGATTTTAAACTTTACCTGGTATAAGTAAGATTTTCCATTACGTAATAAGTAAATATAGTTTTTAAAAAAAGAGTTCCTTTCTTTTCTAAAGGTTTTAATTGAAGGCAAAACTACAAGCACACATATTTATTGAGACATTTTATTTTATTGTGCAGTAACGTTTATGTAAGAAACATATTTCTTATTAGTGATTTTATTATGGATAAATATTTCTAGTTCAAACCCGCCCCCCCCCCCAAAAAAAAAGTTATGAAAAGTTTGTTATAGTTTAATAAATTTCCTTTAGTTTAGTTTAACTATATTTTGAAATTCATGCTAAACTTTTAGTTGAACTACTTTATTTTAGTTGAAAACTAGTTTTAGCTTAACTTTTTAAAGCTAGTTTAGTTCCCAACACTAGATTCTGATGTAACTATCAGTTAGACTTTCACAGATGACGGGACAAAAGGGGGGTGAACGATTGATGAAAAGCAGAGACTGGAGATGACCACGCGTGTCTATATTACGTGAATCAATAGTTTTGAAGTGAATTCAAATATAGTTTTAAATGGTTCGGCCTTATTATATCATTTGTATTTTTAGATATTTCTACGTTTACATAGAAAATCGTATATATCTGTAAACTAAACTCAAGATTATTTTATTTAAAAAAAAAAAAAGTTTTACTGAGCTTTGGTTCCGCAAGGTTGTTAACGCCGGAAGTGGTAATGGCTTTAAGCCAATCATGACCTATAAAATGCTTCCAATGGCACGCGTCTCAAATAGCCTCTGACAACCAGTCCAACTCCTGGTCTTCACGTGTGGTTCAGATGCTGAATCAAAAAGTGTTCCATGAGATGAACCATAGTCGTTCTACGAGTGATGGAGGTCAACTAACTGAGCTTTATACAAGTAGAGGCTTACATGTAGGCTACCGAGTTAATTAATATGATTACAGGAGTTAGCAGGGTGTCTGCCTGGTCGTGCGGTTTGCGCGCTGGACTGTCTTCGGATTTATCGATGGTCGAGGGTTCAAATCCTGCCCGCTACCATCCCCCCGTCGTCCTGGGTGAGGTTTGGACTAGGAATAAACTATCTTCAACTCTGAAGGAACATGTAAAACATTTTACAAACATTCTAGTTGGATTAGTGAGCTAGAACCCAACGAGGACCAATATCTACACTAGGCCTACTACAAGAATTAATGTATATAGATTTATATGTTTGAAATATAAAGTTCAGCGCAGACTCTGGAGTATACGAAATATTTTAATTCGTGGCGACAAAAAAAAACGCTTATACCGAGCTTATATCGTTGTTCCGTCTGTCTGGTAAAAAACATGTTTGCGTTATTTCTGACACTTTCCATTCTTGGATCAAATTGAATTTTTTGCACAATTTTTCATAGTAGGCCTATTGTTCACAGTCATTGCTTGCTTCCGGCTAATTGTTTTTATTGATGCCAAAGTGAACTGTCAAACAATGAAACGACCGAAATTGAACGCTATTTGAAACCAAAAACGTCATTGTTAAGAGCTTGCATGGTAATTGGTATCATATAGAAATAGATGCTGGGAAGACTTACAAAATATTGAATAAGAAGTCCTACTTAATGAGAACTGATATGGATTGCAAAGCTAAATGTGACAAAGGAAGTCTACGATCGCGCCCCCCCCCCCCCACCCCCAAATCAGATGCCACCCACTAGGGCCGCTACTGTTGGCACAAGACCGGGACTAAATAGAAGAAATTATAAAAAGCATCTTATATCGCTCAAACACAGCTACAATCTCTTGAAAATCCATTTCACGAAATAGATATATACCGTTGTTTTTCCAGCTCAGTTTTTTTTTTAATTATGAGATAGTGGTACGGCGATGTCAATAATGGTAGCGGCTTTTTCTTTTTTATCGATGAGCAGCAAATCAGAGCGATGTAAATCTACCGTATTGTCAGTCAAAATAGGCCTAACCCAGTACAGTAGATGATTGTAGACTCGAGAACCTCTTGTGGTGAGTATTAAATTTGTAATAAGGAGGAGTATCCTTGCGGGGCAGGCTTACCGATCAAATTGTGTGTCAAAGCCAAGTGCTGGTGTATTAGCTTTGTAACTTGGTTATTATTATTACTATTATTATTATTATTAAATATTATATTATTTATTCATAATGCGCTGGTTTTGTGTGTGTGTGTGTGAATAATTATTAATTATTGTTAGGCCTTTAGTTGTAGTGCTGAGGTCATACTGAATTTCCATTTGTTCGGACTCAAGATCAGGATCAAGAAATAGATATATCGGACAATCTTTGAAGCAGTAACGTCTGTAGGCAATTTTTCAAGTTATGCAGGTTGGTGTCCAAGACTTAAATCACAGGAAGTACATCAGCAACCATTTTGTTGTTACATGGAGATGTGTAAACAGAATAGAATAAAATTAATCTTAAATCTGCATCGTAATTTACCATTACTAGTCCACCAGTAGATCGATTACTATTTTGACCGGTATGTCCGCTGGCTGATACATACATAATCTAGATCAAGGGGCTAATAATATAAAATGTGGATTGAAGCAAATTCTGTTAGTGTTCAAGTGTTGACAGAGAGTGTTGTCTCCAGACTCCAACTGGCAAATCCAGTCCAGCAGTGGTCTCCAGTGTCAGTGTGGATTCTGGATTAGACAACTGATAGTCAGGACTCACATCCAGATTAATAGATCAAATCAAGATATATAGATATATATATTATAATACCAGTGTCAGTGTGGATTCTGGATTAGACAACTGATAGTCAGGACTCACATCCAGATTAATAGATCAAATCAAGATATATAGATATATATATTATAATAATATATATATTATAATAATATATATTATAATATATATATACACACAATATATATAGATGTATATCTATATAATTTATACATTATGTCATTATACATAATAATTTGATGATAATATATCATAAGTTGTACTATGATGTAAAATGTAGTATTGTAGAGTAGATCTACATGATCTAGTAAATCATAAATGTAAGTGAGGACTCTTAGTTGATCTAATAATTATTATATAATAATACAAAATGTAATTGATAAAGTCTAGATATATATATATATATTACATCTGTATATGATATTATTTATTATAGATCTATCTACTAGATCTAAGATCTAGATAATGTAGATAGAAAGCAAAAAGATAAATAATGGATAGATTTAATATATAATATATAGTTATATACATAGTCACAAGCAAGTAAATAATATATGACAGAGAGAGAATAGTCACATTGGAAACACCTCACCATATTATTATCCATGCCACTTTTATTTGAATTGTAATACTACTTTAATCTGTATTGTTGCTTTTCATGCTTCATTATTTTGCATCATTTTTGTACATCTTTGACATAGACTCTATATATCTTCACATTTCTCTAGAGGATTAAGTTTAAATTAAGCAAAAGGTCATGATGGACATGTATGGAGAATAAATAACATTTACCTCGACAGGAATAATGCATATAGGCCTACAGGTCAAGGCTTAGTGGGTTTTTTTTTAGCTTTATGACTCGCATATTTGGCTTAAAAATTGACGAATAAATAGAAGTATTTCATAGCCAATATATAACACCCTTTAAAATGTTTTATTTATCTTTTGGCCAAATGTGAAGTTAATACCAAATGCGAAACTGAAACGTTCACACTTTACATTGATGCAAAAGTATAACAAGAATCTTACCTTAATTTTTCTTTCTTATATCTTTTCATAATTATTTTACGAAAATTTAAGGAGGTGAACTTAGTACTGAATATCATTATGAATGCTTTTCTTTGCATTAATTCCTGCAGAACATCGAAGTAGATTATCAGCCAGGCAAAAAAAAAAGATGTCTGGTCTAACTAAAGACCTTTTCACTTATACATAAATAATGTTAATCTGCAAAATATTTAAGCTTATATTATCTTTTATGTGATTTTACCAAGTCACATAGTGAATTTTTTAATACTTATAAAAGGAGAAGTGTGAGTCAAAATGTCCTAAAACATCTACTTTAATGTATAAGTATATACTATATGACTGTACTTTAATGTCTGTGTAAGCATTCAGGAGGTATACTTTGCATTCCTAATCCCTAATATGCTTGTCCACTATTTTAATTTCACCAATGATTTTCCAGTGTTTGAGTCCCACCATCTGTCCTTGAAGAAGATTTGAAGTCTCAAAAGGGTTTTAGCAGTCCTGTATTTTTAGATGCTTTATAAAGTGTATGATGGTGGTGGGTCTCTTTTCTTTTTAAAAAAATTGCATGACTCTGTAAAAGTTAAGATCTTTAGTCCTAGACTACAGGTGTTTTACTTATTGACAAATTGTTTGTAATCACAACACAAACTGTTAACATTTGAGCAAACCTATTTATACAAATTAGTATATCTTACAACCAAATTTACCATAATGATTGTCAAGTGGTTATATCATTTTACTACAATTTTTATCAATTTTATAGGTACCATGAACAAATACCATTCACATACAGTTTTCCTTCATGTCAAGCAAAAAACAAGCACGTGTTGGTCCTTCTGAAATTAATAATGATATTGTTGAAATCCGTCCATCAAGAAAGCTTAGAATTCAGCACTTCAATGAAAGACCAAGAGATGAAAAATTTGAACGAGAGATGCAGATCTACTCCCTGTATAGACAGAAAAATATTATATCATCTGGACCACTCACTATGCCAAAACATCAAAAACACACACAGAAAAATATATCACAAGACAAAGTTGGAGACCAGCTTCAAATAGCATTATCCCAAGATAGACTGGATCATTCCAATAAAAACTATGGACATGTAAAAACTAGTGCAGTATTAGACGCCAATATTTGTCAATTAAAATTGCACGGCAACGAAATCCCAACTGATTTTACTCATTTTTCACCAGGAAATGTTAATAAGCAGGAATTACATAGTGACTTAATGGCACAAGAATTAAAACCTCATCACAACGTTCCAGACACTTGTGCATTGCGTCATGAAGATATAATACCTCAGGGAAGTAGCTTCGATGAAAATATCCAGACATCTAATTCCATCACTGCAGACTATAAAGACCCAGTGATATTCTTCATCCATGGCGTGGGTGGATCATCAGACCTGTGGTGTTCACAGACTCAGTATCTCTCCAGGCTTGGTTATGAAATCATTTGTCCTGATTTGATTGGACATGGACTTAGCTGTGCACCAAAAAATGCTAAGGCATACCATTTTAATGAAATAGCTGTAGACTTGGAAACAATATTCGACAAATATTGCAAAAGAAGGAATATTATCATAGGCCACTCTTACGGGTTTGTATTTACAAAGCTTATAACTTATAACCATTTAGGCATAGAATCAGATTTCTTCACATAAAAAAAAAGCTTACTTTTAAACAAAAAGTATTTGTAAAATGTATTTAAGGAAAAAAAAAGGGATAAATGTTACAGAAAATGTTTTCTATTTCAGAGCATCCTTTGCATCATATTTAGCCAGGCATCGCCCAAAGAGAGTGATGAAACTAATTCTTATAAGTGGTGGACCACCAACCCCTCTGGCTCCCCAGCCCGGTGTATTTCAATTACCGTACTTTATGCTGGCCTGCATAAAACCTTGTGTCGTACTTGGTTTCCACAAGTAAGTTTCAAGATGTTGTTTTTTTAGTTTTATAACCGATAACATTTTCTACTGTCTCCTTTTTTTATGTTCAACGTTGATAGAATATATATATCACAACTTGAGTTACACAATTTGTTGATGGCCCCCAGTCACTTAATTATATATGATACCACAAAGTAGTATGGCTGCCTGGTCATGTGATATGCACTTTGGACTGCAGTCACAATGGACCTGAATTCAAAATATGCCCTCTGCCATCCCTTGCCATTCTTCATGAGGTTTAACATAATAATTTTCATTCATGAAGGAATTTCCAAAACTTATAAAACAAAGAAAAGCACCCATGAAGAAACTAGACCAAATACAAAGTAGAGCAGTCAGATTTATTGTAAACAAATATTCCAATTTGATTAGAGTAACACCATTAGTAAAATCTCTAAACTTAGAGACACTTCAGGACAGAGGAATAAAAAGTAAAGTGGATATAATATATAAAACACTAAAACATAATTTACAGATAGAAAAACAAAACCTAATAAAATACTCTGAGCAACACAAAGATACAGAACTTTACCTTTGAAAGATTTACATTAGTTACATATAAGTTTATATATTCTGCATGAGTTATCCCACATTCTACTTTATAATTAGCGGCCTCATACATACGCACACACCATCTCATGTTACAAAGATTAGTTTATGATAAGCATATCTGTAAAAAAAAATGCTGTTGATTTTAATTTATCAATCAGTGATAGAGTTTAAAGTAAGAAAGTAATAACAAAATAATATGAATATAGGTATGTTATATAGAAGATTTGCAAAAACTTCAGTAAAACGAGCTGTTTGAGTCATGTAGGTATTCGGCTCCGGCCGAATATCTAATTTTACTATCTGGTTATATCCGGCTCCGGCCGTATATCAAAAAGTACTATCCGGTGCACCCCTATAAAACACTGAACCATAATTTACAAATACAAAAAAAGAACCTAATCATATACTCAGAAAGATACAAAGGTGCTTAAAGAAAGTGAAGTTGCCCTTTCAGACATTGTGATCTAAAGGGCAGATGATTTTTAGTTCAACTGTTATTCCATATGCATTGACAGTACAAGTGCTCCTTCATCGCTATAATAGTGCCCTTTGGGCATGGAATGTGTGGCCTGATTCAGTTTAGAAAACCAATGACTTAGCAGAGTTTAAGACATTGAGGTAACATGCATGATTAGATTGACACATGGATACACATAGGAGATAATTGTCAGAAGTTATCTTCATTTTTAAAGTAACATCTGTAATTTATAACATAAAAATTTTTCTAAATTCTATTCACCATCTGAATGTTACATAAGCTTACTAGCCTACATATATAGCTCCTCCTTCATGGTCGAAGATGAGCACATTTCTCATTTCCTATGGACTCGAAGATGGCTGTAAACTCCAATCCTCACTTTAAAAAGCCAGCCGCATATGTGGCATGGGTGGGTTAGGTCAGTTACAGATAGGCCTTCTTCTTCTCTTAACTTTTTGTTGGTTCTGAACTCTTTCGCCCTGGCCACTCATCTTGCTTCAAATCTTGAAACTCCGAGACTCACAGCTTCACGCTATGAGGAGTGATCGAGAGCCAGTGCTTCCCAGCCGTGAATGTTGATATCGCATTCCTTGATGAAGCTCTTGAGAGTGTCTTTGTAGCGCTTGTACTGGCTTTCCTGCACACGACTCCCCATACAGAAGTTGCTTGGGAAGGCAACATAGCCTACATACTTCACAAATAAAAAGTATTTTAAATCAATGCTATAGATTGCTATGAATTATTATGCCTCTTAAACCTTTTTTTTTTCCAGAGGTGCATTTCACAAGGCTAAAGCCCCAGTCATCAGTAAAAAAGAGGCATTTAACATCCCAACGTATGTTTTACAGAATATAATGAATGGCCAGGACTGGCCTGATGGAGATGAGCTCTTTCATGAATGGCTGACTTGTCCTTGTCTTCTTATCTACGGAGCAGATGATCAGCTGGTATCACTTTCAGATGAACAGGATATGGCTAAGGTAAATGTTTACCCACTCTCTATACCATTTTATGATGGAGCACAGCATCTTTGCATATAAGAAAGAAACCTTGCTTGGTTTCTTTAAAGTACTCAGTTCTTACTGCTTGCTGGACTCTGAAATCAAGACCAACAATCATAGAAGGCCTGAATACTGACCTGCAATGTCACAACCTGTGGAAATTGGAGACCAACAGCTCATTACCATGTCAAATGTTTGTTCAATGTGGCAGCGAACTATTAGTCATGACATTGCAGTGTTCAGGCCTTCTATAATGAATGGTCTCACTGAAAGAGAGATCTATTTCGCCACACTTGCATTTTTTTTTTGTTTTACATGTTTTAGATGTTCCTTCAGAATGGAAGATCATTACATCCTGCCAAAATCTTCTGTAGAACAGGGGAGAATGGCAGTGAACAGGGTTTGAACCTAGGAGACGACAGTGGAGTGCGATATCACACAGCCATTTAAAGGCATTCAAAAGAACTGCTATCACTAACCAGATGGTTATCTACTTCTCTTTAAAGTGATGCATTATTGGATTCTGTGATTCCCAAATACACAAAATGGTTGACTATGTTAAGGACCATGCCAGTGATTGGGGGTTTGATTAGATTACATTTGGAAATTTCTGGAGTATGACTTCCCCCTTTCCCTAGGTTGATTGTAGGCCAAACAAAGCGGCAGCATAAGCAAATTGTTTTGACAGCTAGCTCTTGTTGAGTGGAACAAAGTAAAACACAGTCATCTGCATAGAGAAGCTCCGTGAGGATCATCTCTTTAACTTAAGTATGGGACATTAGGGGCCATAGATTGAATACATTTCCATCTGAGTGGAACCTTACAAATATACTGCTTCATTTGACCAATTTGCTTCAGAAAAAATAGCAAAAAGAGTTGGAGCAAATGGCTTCCAAAAGAGAAAGCTGGAGAACTCTTACAAAGTCTGTGGGATATTCAATAAGACCAACAGAAAATCTACTGTTGAAGACAGATGAAAGCAGCGAAAATATAACTTAAATTGACCACTAAGAGATAGATAATGGTTTTGTCTCTATACTCTTTAGCCACTGGGGTTAATGGTTTGTCTGTGTTGGGTGTGGCAAAATATGTAGGTCACTGATTGG
This sequence comes from Biomphalaria pfeifferi, assembly GCA_030265305.1. Classification (NCBI taxonomy): domain Eukaryota; kingdom Metazoa; phylum Mollusca; class Gastropoda; family Planorbidae; genus Biomphalaria; species Biomphalaria pfeifferi. Next base: position 3,046,723 of record JASAOG010000079.1, read on the forward strand.
TCTTAAAGCCACATTAATCCTGCACTTTTCCTAAATCTATCAGCTGAATAACAAGTCTTAATGCTATATCCCTTATCTATTATTATGTCTTCTCATTTATTTTTACAAATTTTTAAAGTTTTCTTAAAATGGCTTCTCAGTTTGCATAAAAATTTTAAAACTAAATTTTACAGATCTTTTTTTCTTCTAATCTTGCCATTATTATAAATAACAGCTACATTGTGACAAATCAAAGGGCCGCATCACTTATCTTTGAACAAACTTGGCCACCTATCTAGAAATGTCTTGGCAATCCTTCAGCCCCATGAGTGACAAAAGTGGTCTTCATTTATTTTGAAGGATGAACAAAAATCTTTAAAATATATGTCCTAGTCGCAATTTATATTACATATGCTGTTTTTCTTTCACTTTAGGTTTCTATTGCTTTTTTTATCTGATTATATTTATATTTTTTCTGTTTTAGCTAATTTTAATTTCATCTTTTTGAATTATGCAGGTGATATTTGATTCTCAATTAGAAGTTATCAGAAATGCTAGTCACATGGTCATGGTGGAGGCACCAGATGAAGTAAATCAAATTATTGAAGCATTCATCAAGAAACCTCTATACTCTGCTGCCAGTCAGGCTCAGAGTAGCTCAGTTCATCAAGGAACTTCTCAACTCATTAGCCAGTCAGCCTCAGAATAGCTCCATTTATCTTAGAACCTCTTAACACTGCAGCAGTCAGCCTCAGAATATCTTCATTCAGCAGGGAACCTTTCAACTATGCAACTAGTCAGCCTCAGAATACCTTTGCTGGCAGCTAGCTATGTCATCTGTAATATTTCCTAGGGTAGCATATAATAATTTTATATGTTTGTATATTTTCTTATCTATGTTTTCATATGTTCTTTTAGAAATGAAGATTATTACCTCCAAACCTCCTGCAGGATGGGAGGGGAGAGGAAGCGGGAAGGGTTTGTACTAGTGACCATTGCAATAAATGCACACACCATACTAACTGGGAGTTTTATTGATTTATATGAGCATGATAAATAGCCATTTAGCACCCTGTAAAAACATTCTTTTCCTATCTAAAGAATTTAAAAGCTGTGATTTCCAGCTAGTTTTAGTATGTATAAACATAAATGAAAATAAAATAAATTAAAATGATAATTAGATAATTATGTCAAATGCATATCCAGTTTAACTGAACAAGTCATTTGGTGAAAGAAACTCAATTTATAATTATTTATAAGTAAGTACTATCATGAATTGTTTTGATTTATAGTTACTCTTGAAACTAACTGCCATGACGCAACTTTTTGTAAGATTGTTGGTTGTTTTAATTGATTCCTGGACTTTCTTTTTCTGCACTTACTTCATATATAAAAAATATAGCTTTCAGAAAAATTATTATTTGTTAACTTTGATTTTCTATTGTTGGCATGCATAAATGTATTTCTTATTAAGTATTGTTTTGTTTTGTTGTTTTTAATTTGTTATATAACTATTTTCTTAATTTTTTAGAAATCCTCCTATGACAGTGAAATAAATTTAATTGCTCACTAGTGTTTTTATGAGGCTTCAAAGAAAAACTAAGGATTAATATGATTTTATTGTATTAAATGTGGGTTAAACTTCTTTTAATAAAATAAAAATTGTATAAGAAAGTCTTGTAAATGATAGAGGTAGAAGGTATTCAGAGGCGACTGCATCAGACAGATGACTTTGGAGAATGGTTGCCCAGTGTTATCTCTAACATGTAACAAAATGTAGGTCTACAGTTCAAATCTTTCTTATCTTATAAAATGCAAATGCTACTTCAAAAAAAAGATGATTACATCCTAGGCATGTTCCTAGGTCAATCTAGTCATGCATGTTAATCAACGACTTAAATTCTGCCAAGTCATTGGTTTTCCTGGCTGACTCAGTCAACCCATTCCATGCTCTAATAGCATAGAGAAGAAGGAGCATTTGTACCAATTTGTCCTAGCATATGGAACAAGGAATGTGCCTTTATCTTTGTGTCTTTCTTAGCATTTTATTAGGTTTAGCATTTGAAGATTATGGTAGATTATACTTCAAAAAAAAAGATGATGTAAGACAATGCTTTATGTTTTTATTAAAATAAATGGTCAAATCATATATACAAAACTATATGATTTCAAAGATCACAATTTCTCTGTACATATTATTAAGGAAATTTCAGTTTGAAACATTTACCGTATCTAAGCAGATGCTTTTAATATTTTTGTTTTCGAAGCAGTTATTTATATTTATTATTTATATTCATTATTTATATTTATTATTGTTTCTTTTCTACTTCATTATTGATTTTGCATATTTTTCTTGTTTATTTTTTATTAGCTCTAAGTAAATGCGATCTAATTATAAAATTAGCTAGTATCTACTTTCAAAATAAGCATCAGTAATCATTCCTGTAATTTAATTACTTTTTAGTGAGCCTGAAGTATTTTGTTATTATTTATGATGAAAGATTTATGCTCCTGTTTATTTATGCTCTCCCAACATATGAATGATTAAACAGTATATATATGTTATGTGGCATGAATGTTTTGAATTCATTGTTTGTTTTACATGTTTGGGTTGTTCCATCAGAATTATTTATTACATTCTAGCCCAAACCTGCTGCAGAATGGTGGGGGATGATGGCAGGCAGGTTCTAACCATGGACCATCGAAACAATAGTTTAGAGTGCATGATGGAGCACAGGCTTTGTTGCTGAGAATCCTTTTTTGCTTTCCTACTGTAAATCAACCGATTCTCAAAGCCATATAGAATGATTAAAAAAAACTACTGCTTGCTGGACACTGACAGAGTTATCTGTTCAACCATATTTCCATTTAGGTTTGGTTGTTTTTGTTTTACACATTTCAGATGTTCCTTCAGAAGCATCCTAGCCAAAGCCTTCCACAGGGCAATGGGAGATGGCGGAAAGTAAGGTTTAAACCCTGGACCATCGAGACAACAGTTTAGAGTGTATACCACACAACCAGACTGCAATATTATAGATTCATCAGTAATTTTTTTTTTCCTTTCTAACTGGTTTCTAAAGTTTTACACTCATTGGCTTTAACTGGTTATTCAAAGTGGGTTATCTGAAATAGCTCTTTCAAATCTGGTCAAAATCATGTTTCTGAATACCCCTGTTTAACCATATAAAGATTATGACTCACTACAGCAGAATGCCTGTATAACATATGTCTCTTTAAAATCTTGAACAAATATAAAATAAAATAAAAATATTTTTCATACGTTTCTATTATTCTTTTTAATGCACAGTGTTTTCTCAGATGATTTGTAAAAAGAAAAAAAAAACATTAAAAAGAAACAATTCTGTTATCTTTTTGTTTGATTTTATTAGGCTGCTGTCTGCCCTACTGTCAATTTTTTTTTTTATGATATTTATTACAATGTACCAATATTTTGTTTATTACACATCTACAACATAATTATCACGATTGAAAGTCATAAATATTTTATTAAAAAGTTTCCAAATATTCTCCACCCAAAAAAATGACAGCATGTGTCTGTTATTAAGTCGACATATTTCCAAATCATGCTTGATGTATTCACGATTCCCAAGTGAAATGTTCTAAATACTTAAAATATAAATCAAAAGGCCTACAATATGAACACTAATCCAACTGTAGTTTTAGTAAAGGGAATATATCAAGCTATCTATTAGACAATGCTAGATCCGAATAATTTATTTTTAACTTATAATCTTGTATGACTAATTTGGACTTTTGATGCACTCACGATCTCAAGCTGGTGTTCTCAATAGCTCTGCAAAGAATTGTTTAATATAGCTTCTATAATATGTGATGTCATCCATTCTAGCTTCTATGTGATGTCATCCATTCTAGCTTGTATGTGATGTCATCCATTCTAGCTTGTATGTGATGTCATCCATTCTAACATCTATGTGATGTCATCCATTCTAGCTTGTATGTGATGTCATCCATTCTAGCTTCTATGTGATGTCATCCATTCTAGCTTGTATGTGATGTCATCCATTCTAGCTTGTATGTGATGTCATCCATTCTAACATCTATGTGATGTCATCCATTCTAGCTTGTATGTGATGTCATCCATTCTAACTTCTATGTGATGTCATTCAACTTTTTTCTTCTTTAGTCCTTCACACACTTTTCTGAGTTTATCATAGAGCATCATGGTACTATGCGTTTTGAGAAGTGAATAGAAAATCAACGCAGACAAAGAACAGCCTTTGAGGAAGAAAAGCATCAGAGCTCCAGCCAGAATAGTTAACCAGGTGCACCATCTCACAAAGGCTCACCAGTCTAATGAGGAGACATAAAAGTGCTACCCTCAGCCTTCTAAATAATGGAAGTGGTAGTCGCTGAATTGTGATGGCAATCTATATCTCTTCATCTAAATTTGTATGGATGAACTATAGGTTTGGAAGTGTGCTTTTTACAGTATGTCCTATACACAGATATCAGCAGTTACATTTCATTTTGTTCATGTTTGTTGATTAGAAGAAGTACACAGTTGGCAAAGTGGTGCAACGATGCAGCATTCTCTGAGTAGTACCTATATAAGATATGTATTATTAGTTTTTTAGACCTTCTCTTTTAGAGTGGATGTTTATTGACTTATGTTTTGAAAAATAAACTGAATTCACACTAATGCACAGGGCAGAGTTAAAGTAGCTTATTCTGGCTAGTTAGTTTTAACCTGGTGACATTCAAAGGAGACAACAGATTAATATTGTGATGTCCAGATTAATGATATGATTAATCAATGTGTACAGCTAGTTTGCATTCCTAATGTTTTATAATAGTTGATACAAATATCCAGGATTTTTATTAATCCTGTTTCAATCATTTCTGTTGATTAGCTAACATGCAAAACCTAACCCTAACCTAACCTAACCTTAACCCAACCTAACCCTAACTGAAAGATTAAACAATAAAGTTGTTCAAAGTGCATTCAAAAAGAATGTGCTAATTATATCTTTATCAGTAGATCTATACCATGCAAGATATGTTTACAACTATTTGTACACAGATCTATTGAACTTAAATGAACCAGAATTTAAGTCATTGGTTAATATGCATGACTGAATGCATGACGCGTAGGACGTAATCATCCTCTGTTGTTGTTGTTTTTTTTGAAGTAACGTCTGTGCTATATAAGACTAATAATAAGATAAGATAAGACCTGAGTGTTACTATTAAGAATGGTTTTATTATTTTTTGCAAATGCGCAGTGTTTTTATTTTATTGTGTTTGTGTCTGCAATTTAAAGTACATCTTGAATCTTTATTGAACAACATCTAGATAGTAGACAATTTTTTGGGTAAATAGATCTAGATCTATGTGGGTGATCCGTAGCGTGGAAAACGCTGATATTTATTTTTTATTAAATCTAGTCGTAAAATGAACAACCGTATTTTATATGTGTGTGTCAGTGAAAATAAGGGACGCTACTGTCATTGGAAACATATGTAAACAAGGAGACTAGATTTAGATCTAATTTACACATTTATCATCTAGTCTATGTCTAGATCTAATTCTATCATTCAATTAGTTGAATTAGCAAAGACCAATAAACTAAATAAAAACAGAAAGTGAAACATATGACCTTTACATCATCTGCACTATAGACCTCAAAGTCTGAAAGGGGAACTTTACTTTAACTTACTTTTATAAATTATATCCTCCACTGGCTCCACACTCATCATTAACATCCTACTGCCACAACATAATGAATATGATTCAGTGATAATGACAGTCAATTACTAGAACTACAACTAGTTACTAACTAGTAATGCTCATCTTTTTGATTAATTAATCAATTAATTAATGTAGGCTTACACTTTTATATTAGTTTATTTGTGTATATTTCAGCTACTATATTGAAATGAATTAATTGTCTATATGACTACCATAAATATGGAGTTGAAGCTAGGTGCTAAAACAAATGTGATACATACATATATTAGACATAAATGAATAGCAGCACCAGGGACCAAGTTTTTTAGAGAGAGTCACAGGTTTGAGCCTTGGTTGGCGCATTTCCTTTTTTTGTAGCATTTTAATTCACTACTTTCTCTCTTAAAAACTTGGTCCCTGGTGCTGCTATTCAGTTATGTCTAATATATGTATGTATCATATATGACTACCAGTATATGATTGGTAAATATAATTTATTTTTGTATGGTTATATCATATATGCCAATTTAAATTTTGTTTTCTAATGACCATTTCTAGTTCCTTAAGATGTCAAATCTCAGTGATATGAAACCTAAATGCTTTACTGCTGAAGATGTTTTTAAATTTAATGAAATTTTGGAGGAAGCAAAGGACCCACAACTGCTAGTATGCAATGATTCTATTTTTGAACAAAGCTATGCCCAAAGTGATCGCATTAAAACTTTACCATATCAGGATACATGTTGGGCAATGGAAAAAGTAGAATTAGGTAATGTTGTCTGGCATCTGTAAATTTAGGTTTACTAGCTTTCTTGCTTATTGAATTGTCCTGTACTTAAATCCTTGACAAGGATTTCACATTGATTTGAATAACTTCTGAATATATATCTAATTGAAATTATTGTTAATTTATTTAAAAAATGAATGATATGATGGTGGGAGGTAGAATTCCAAATTAATGAAGCAAAGTTTCAAGGTTTAAATTTTATAGAGACACACTGCTATCTATTATATTAAGAAAGAGTAAATGATTCCTCATGTTTGTTATAATACTAATAATAATCTTTATTATCTGTGAGGAAATTTGTTTTACAATTGATTACAAAAAACAATACAAGATTAGAGCAAAAATTTGTACAATAGCACACAATACATAGGTTCATACCCGAGTTTCTCTTTAACATTACATGCATAATTTACAACACTAAATTACATATTATTTAATGAATTAATTGCCAAAGTAACAAAGTTTTTGTGTCTTTTTGTTTTTGTGATTGATGTCTTATATCCTCTTTGTGATGGTAAAATATTAACCAACTTTCATCTTATTGTGGTTGTCTACTCTCAACAGAAACACAAGCAACTGATTCTAAGACTTATTACCATAATGCACTAACTTGACTTTTTTCCGACAGCAAAAAGACCTACTCTCATTTTGTTTTTTCATCCTTGGTGATAAATTTGATTAGGGAAAATTATTTCAAAAAGATGTCCTTTTCTCAACAATACCACTAAACATCTTATCTTTTCTTATATAATACAGACGTTACTTCAAAAAAGAAGATGATTACGTCCTACGCGTCATGCATTTAGTCATGCATATTAACCAATGACTTAAATTCTGCCAAGTCACTGGTTTTCCTGGCTAGCTCAGGCAACCCATTCCATGCTCTAATAGCACTAGGGAAGAAGGAGTATTTGTACAAATTTGTCCTAGCATATGGGATGAGGAATGTGCCTTTATCTTTGTGTCTTTCAGAGTATTTTATTAAATTTTGTTTTTGTATTTGAAGATTATGGTTCAGTGTTTTATGTATAATTGCTACTTTACTTTTGCGTCTTCTGTCCTGAAGGCTTTCTAAATTTAGTGATTTTACTATAGGTGTTACTCTAGTCAAATGTGAATATTCATTTTTTATGAATCTCACTGCTCTATTTTGTGTCTGTTCCAGTTTCTTAATGTTTTCTTGAGTTGAGGCGTCCCAAATGGAGGATGCATATTCTATTATTGGCCTAACCAAGGTTAAATAACATTTTAGTTTTATGTTTTTATTTGATTTATAGAAATTTCTTTTAATAAATCCTAATGCTTTGTTTGATTTTTTTATAGTTTCATCAATATGTGGATTCCATGACAGTTTTTCATTTATTATAACACCTAGGTATTTTGCGTTTTTAGTCTGTGTTACTGGTTTGCCATGAATAAGATAAGTGGTATTAATTTGTTTTATTTTTTTTGTTACTCTTAACAACTGACATTTTTCTGGGTGGAAAGACATGCTCCAATTTGATTCCCATTTCTGTAATTCATCTAATTCTCTTTGTAAAATATCTGTGTCTTGTTAGTGGCAAGCTGATCAAGCTATGTGCGGAGCAAATCTCTTCTATCTTCTGTCATATCTTTAACCAGTCATTGCAAACGTGCGTAATTCCACACATCTGGAAAACTTCAGAGATCATACCAGTGCCTAAGAAACCAAAAATAGATTGCTTAAATGATTTCCGCCCAGTAGCACTAACACCTATTGTTATGAAATGTTTTGAAAAATATATGCTAAAACAACTTGTAGCAAAAGTCAACAGCCTAGACCCTCACCAATTTGCATACAAAGCAGCTAGAGGAACTGAGGATGCCATTCTATTGCTTTTGGACCAGCTTTATAAGCATCTCGATATACCCAAAACATACGCACGAGTCCTCTTCGTAGATTTCTCCTTGGCTTTCAATGCCATACAGCCACATCTAATGATAAACAAACTGAGTAACTTAAATGTAAGCCCTTACTTACAAGCATGGGTTCTAAACTTTTTAACCCAACGGCCCCAGTATGTTAAAGTCAACAACACCAAATCGTCAACTCGAGTACTATGTACGGGTGCTCCACAAGGTTGTGTACTTTCTCCTGTACTATACACTCTTTACACTAATGACATAAGAAGCATCTATGACTCAGTCAAACTCATTAAATTCGCTGATGATACTGCCATAGTCGGTCTTATTTCAGGAGACGAAACTCAGTATCAAAGCTCGATAGAAGAGTTTACAAACTGGTGCACCGACAACTTTCTAGAACTGAATGTAACAAAAACTAAAGAACTTATAATAGATTTTAGAAAAAAAAAACATACTATACGTGAACTGCAAATAAACACTACATCTATAGAACAAGTAAAGGCATATAAATATCTAGGCGTTATCATCAACAACAAGCTTTCATGGGAAGACCACCTTGGAACTCTGACAAAGAAGGCAGCCCAGCGACTCTTTTTTCTATACAAACTCAATAGCTTTAAACTAAGCAAGAAGATCCTTGAGACATTTTACCCCGCAACTATGCAGAGTCTGCTAACATACGGAATAACTTGTTGGCAAGGCAACGCCTCATCTAAACTGTTGCGACGTCTAGAAAAAATCATTAAAAAAGCATCTAAAATTACACTTACAACATTGCCACATTTAAAGGAGCTTTTTGAACAAAAGTGCCTAAGAAAAATCGAAAAAATCTTGGAAGACAACGGCCACCCGCTCCATCAGAACTACGACAGGTCGTCGCGAAGTGGGCGACTGCTGTCAATCAAAACAAGAACGGAGCTTACAAAAACTCGTTTGTACCTCACTCAGTCAGACTCTATCACCGCCACTCATTGATCAGGGAACATGAAATGCACCAAGATACCTGTGTATAGTCGCTGAATGAACTCTTTATGTTGTCTGTTGTATTTGTGTGTATTTTTCTGTTGTGTTGTCTTTATATGAGAAAAGAGTCCTTGTAATCACAACAAATTTCCGTAAGGATCAATAAAGCAGTCTTAGTCTTAGTCTTAGTCTTATTGTTCTATATATTATGCAATAGTCTGCAAATAATCTGACTTTTGTTCCTGAAGTAATGCAATTTGGTAAATCATTTATGTAAATTAAAAATAGTAGTGGACCCAAGACTGTTGCTTGAGGTACACCTGAGTTTACTGTTATCGGTGTTGATTTAGAGCCATTTATTATTACAGTTTGTTCTCTCCCTATCAGAAAATCTTTAATCCACAATTTACTACAACAAATGGTACTCGAGTGGTTAAGTGCATGGATTCTCATCTAAGCAGTGTCAAGTTTGAATCTCTATGAAGAATGGGATTTTGAACTTTAGGATTCTTTGGATGTCCACTTAACTCTATTGGGTATCTGACATACAGTGGCCTGAGTGGGTATATAAATAAAGGCTATGAGTCAGTGTGCTGGACACATGCATGTTACCTTTGTTAATGGTCAGCCTTAGAAACAGACAAGTTTTACATTATCGGCCCATAAAATCTTTTAGTTAATTAATTTTAAAATATTTTTCATGAAGTTAATAAGAAAACTTTGATCCTTTTTCAGGTGACTCTAATGAATGGGACACAAAAAGAGTGATTATTGTTAGTGAACTTTCTTTTCAATCAATGCAAGAAGTTGTAGAGATGAGTGTTGCACTCACAGCCTCTGTTTCACTTGAAAAGCAGATATTGCATTTATTAAGCCATGCATGTCTTCATCCTCGAAAGAAGCATGCACGACGACCCCATTATCTTTTATTGAAAAATAATGTGAAGAAAAGGTGAATTGAATTTTTTTAACTGACTTTCTTTCTAAGCCTTATAAAAAACACTAAAATTTAAAAGATATATTTTTTCCAAAATAGCTTTTAAAGTACATTTGTAAATCATACAGTGTGCATACAAGTTTTTAAAATGCTTATTTTATTTCACATTCAGTTTCTAATTTTATTAATTATTTTATTTATTTTTCTACATGTCAGATTTTTATAATCAATAATTCATATGGTACTTTAAATGCCATCTTTTTCCATTCCTTTCTGTTTTTGCCTTCAATGGAGTTTCTTTCAGTGATAGACCCATCCATTCTTAAATGTTATCCTCCAATATTTACTAAAAAGATTTTAACTGTCTTGTCACAAGCAGGTCTATTCTGAAAGATATTCAAGACTTTGGAATCAATTTGTTTGGAACAAGTCTCACTGATACTGTGCCAGTAAATGTGAATCTACCAGAAGAAGCACTTTTTTATGTGTGCCATAATTGTGGATTAAAAGCAACACAAGATTTCTTCATCACATGGTAAATGAAAATGACATTTTTTTAATTTTCCAAAATCTATATTACCTGTTAATAATTGAGTGTTAAGTGGGATTAATTAAGTTAACATGTGGCTTAAAATTATAAATACCAGTTAATTAATTAACCTATCATTTCTGGGAAGGGAAAAAACAACAACTTTAAAACGAAAACATGTCACTTAGAAGCAAGCAGAGTAAAAAAGAATAGCAGGCAAATTAGATGAAACAAAATTTGTGTGGTATAAATTTAGCATAACAAGAGTAAACTATTTGGACTGCTAATTAAATGCATTGCTACAGACTTCATTGTGAAAGGCAGCAGTAGATCAATACAGTAAATGTGTCTTATTACTACTGAGTCTCACCTCCAGCTGAGTAAATATAGCTTATAGAAGATTTTTGTTTAAAGATACATAAATATTAATAACTTCATTTTATTTTATTTTATTCAAACTTGTCTTGACTTGCTGTATGGACATCCAACATTTCTCTTCATGACTTGTACTCTTAGCCAGTTCTGTTTTTATATTTTGTTTTCCATTAGCCCAAAGTGTTCAGCAGTATATTACTGTGATGAAACATGTCAAACAGAAGCTTACCATCAAAGACACAGACTAGAGTGTCAAAAGTTTAGTGCATGCATGAACAAAGAGAGTTCTCTTGGCAGATTTTGCTTTGAATTTTCTGAAGGTATTCTTTTTTTAATAGTTTTTTTTTTATTATAGATCTACGGGTAATAAACACAAGCTAAAGTCGCTTTTAATCTCTTTTATTGCTTAAGCTTGGCATCCACTGCCATGAGCAAACTGTGGAACATCTGGAATAGTAACATCAGTTTCTAAGTTAAAGTAAAGCTGTATTCTTCTGTAGTGGTCTCTGTACTTCTATATCATTGTGAAAGAGGCTGAAAGAATAATTCAAGACTTTTAGAGTAAATGCTACAGAAAAATATGGGTATCAGATACCAGGTGTGGTGATTATGTTTGTATATATAGGATTGTAAACAGCAGTTGATAGAACCTGGATTATAAGATTATTTATTATTTTTACTATTTTTTTCATTGGTCCATTGGTTGGGACAGAGTGACAGCGCTTGAAGTTTTGTTATTGTTGTTGGCTGAGGCCTGAGTTATGGAGTCTAATCGTACAATATGAGTAATATCGAAGTCAGTTTTCATAATTCTGTGTATATTCATTTAGTTAACATTTGATGCGTTGTCTTCAACTACAGTTACCCTGATTACTTTTATTAAAGTTAAATTTTTCTTGTTAATTCATCTCTGGCGTCTCTTTGAGTTATTGAAAGAAGTAAAAATGTTTGTAAAATGTTTTACATGTTTCGGATGTTCCTTCAGAGTTGAAGATAATTACTTCCTAGTCCAAACCTCCCGCAGGACGATGGGGGATGGGAGCGGGCAGGGTTTGAACCCGGGACCATCGATAAATCTGAACGACAGTCCAGCGTGCAAACCGCACGACCAGGCAGCCATATTAGTACGTTATACGTCAAGTAAAATCCCAGTAAGGAGTTCACAACAATCACAACACCAGGAAAAGAAGCTAAATGAGTTTTGTTACACGTCAACACTCTGACTGGCAAAAAGACGAAACTCGTCAATACTGTGAAGAAACAAAAGCTCAGCTGGGTTGGTCATATTGTAAGACATTCTCACTGTCCAAAGTCATCTTTCAAGATACAGTGGAGGGGGCGCAAAGAAAGGGTCATCCAAAGAAAAGCTGGCTGGACAATGTAAAAAAAAAGGACTGGCCTGTCTATTGATATCCTGTGACGACTGTCAATCAAGACAAGAACAGAGCGGTACAAAAACTCGTTCATACCTTATTCTGTCAGACTATATCAACACCACCCTTTAATCAAGAAACATGAAAAGGACCAAGAGGCCTGTGTGTAGTCATTCAATGAAATCTTTTATGTTGTGTCTGTTCTATTTATGTGAATGTTTCTGTTGTGTTGTTTTTATATGAGAAAAGAGTCCTTGTAATCACAACAAATTTCTATAAGGATCAATAAAGCAGTCTAAGTTTTAGTCCAAGAGTCTAAGAACAGCTGCTGCTGACAAGGAAAAATGTATGGATTTGGTTACCCAAACTGTCACAGAGACAGATGAGGTAAGAGAATAAACACAAAAGTTGGTATTGAAAATGTAAATATTTATGCAAATATTGGTAGCATCATGTTATTTTGATGTGATGTTGGAAAAACCTGTAAATCTTACAACACATCAACATGGGATTAAATTCAATTAGCTAAACAGTAATTAATGTTCTTGACAGTTAGAGAATACTTTACTCAAATCTTTATATTACATTTTAATATTACACTTGGTCATAGTGCCATGTCTTTACCTTCACCTATCCCTTAGTCTGTTGGGTCATTGGGGCACCACACAAGATCTGTTGACCATCTTTCTCCATTCCTCGCTGTCTTTTGCACTTTGATGGAATCTCTTTCAATGACATGCTTTTTCATACTTTTATGTTTTCTTCCCATTGCTTTCTCTTTCTTTTTTTTTTCCCTGGTACTGTTCTCTGAAGGAAGGTTTTTGCGAGCCCAGAGGACCTTATGATATGGGTTTGCATTTTTTAACACTATTTTAACATTATCATGATGAGGTCTGATCTAACCCTGTCCCTAATATATGAAATTCAAAACAAAATTTACATTTTGATCTAAATTTATTTGCAAAGCAATTTGTTGTATATCCTAGCCACACTAGGATTGGTAGCATTGTTATTCACTCAAGATTTAAATAAAATGATCTTGTTTTCATTAGTCATTTAACATTCACCATAATTATAGCATACATCTTTTTATAATAATGTAAAAGTTTTTCATTTTTTCATTTCAAGTTTGTTCACAGAGAAAGTTTACTAAACAAAAGTTATTTCACTTCTTGAAGTGTCATGAGGTCTTTGATCAAGGTCTGTGGAGACGAGAATGCCAACTTTCATGCTGTAATGACATTCCATATGGTTAGTTGTATTCATTTAACATATAAGATCATTGATGTATATCACTAGCTAAATCCTGGTATATATAATTCAGTACAAAGTAGACCTAAGTGTACATTAATATCTCTAAATTACATAGTTTGTAAATCACAAGATATAGTTATGCGGCTATAAAATGTCTACACATGCAGACTTAAACTACTATTTAAAGATTTTTTCTTTAGTATTAAGGTTATTGTTTATTAACTGATTTTTATCCAACTCTTCTTGATTCACTACATTACACATTTTCTTATTATGTGTCATTATTACTAAAAAATAAAATATATTTTCAAATGTTTTACTCCATTTTCTGGGGAAAAAAGTTTTAATAAGAACATTTGTAATTTTAAATTTAGTAATATAAATGATTTGTATTGCCATCAGAATTAATTTGAGTGAATCTGTTAATTACTGTAGTCATTATTTTTGTTCTCTATGGAACCTTTCAAATAATATCATTACTGACAAGGGCATTTAATATTTGCTAAGCTTTGTCTCTATTTTTTTTTCTTCTGAAGGTGCTTTGCCAAATGATGAAAAACTTTATGTACTTCCTCTTGAAGGTGTCGTCCTGCAGAGTGCTCTTGTAAATAGCATTAGCATCGACGAACCTCTGAAAGACTGGTCAGACTATTATAACTTGAGGGGATTTTGGCTGGACTCTCCAATAGCTGGACTGCTTCACTACCCCCTCACTCTCTATTGGATCATAACCACCTGCCTTCCAAAACATTGTAACTATGTTGTTACTTTTTTAGTCTTGACTTTTTTTTTACTATATCATAAATTTACATATTGTAACAACACGGCATGTTCTTTGCCTAGTGTTGATTTTCTAGTGGAAATATAATAAAGAAATCGTAAAGGCTAAAAGAGTGTCAGGCAGATCCATCCAGATAGCTATTATTTAGATTTAAGATCATGGGATGGCTGACTTGTCCTGTGCTATATGCCCTGGACTGTGATCTCCATAATCCCCAGTTCGAACTCTGTCTGATGCTATTCCCCACCATTCCGAAGGAGGATTGGGCTAGGATAAAATTTTGAAGTAATCTCCAAAACATATAAAAGGAACCAAACATTATTATTTGTGCAGATGTAAAAATAGCTTGAAAATAACACATTCATTCTATTCTTTTAAACATTTATTTTCCTTTTAGTGATCCCTTCGAAGAAGTGTGGTTACATCTTGTGAACATTAAGATTCGCTTATTTTTTCTTTGAAAGTTTTGAACATTTCTTCGGAGGTATAAATACCTATTAGCTCAAAGCTGAAGTTGGCAGGGCTTGAGCTTGGGACCATTGAGATGACAGTCTGAAGTGCATAACTCATGACCACTAAGAGTGCTTTGTGTTTAAACTCTAGGAGCTTGAGCTTTCACATGGATTGAAAGAGAGGCTCAAGTATGTTGTTGACTCCTCTTTATAGATGTGGCTTTAATGTTTCTTGTTGCTTGTCATGATCTCAGACACTGGGAAAAGTGCAACACCTCTTCCTATTCTTAGCCTTACAGGATCATGTGAATAGCTGCCTGGTCGTGCGGATTGCACATTGGAGTGTCGTTTGGATTTATTGATGGTCCCAGGTTCAAACCCTGCCCGCTCCCATCCCCCGTCATCCTGCGGGAGGTTTGGACTAGGAAGTAAACTATCTTTAACTCTGAAGGAACATCCGAAGCATGTAAAACATTTTAAAACATGTGACTTTAGAATAGCTTTAATTTTGTATTATGCTAGAGAAATTTTTTAAAAAATATTCCTTTGTTTTATGTTATTTTGTTTTCCTATAATTTATATTTAAGAATTAATTTAGAAATTGTTTATTTAACAACAAGGTTACTTTTTTGTTTTTGTTATATTTTAGATATTGGTTTTTCATTTGACAATTAGATCCTGGGGTGTTTGAAAATATGAAGACGTCTCATTCAGTTGAAGTCCATGTACTTGGAGCAGAGAAAGAAGCTGAAATGTTTCACCCATTCTTAGTAAGTTATTCTTTAAGCTCAATGTTTCTCAACCTTTCCTTCCTATACCCCTGCATACAGAAAAATGTATGTCTGCCTTGGCCCCACAATAATAGATTTACTGCATTCTGAGCTGCTGAAATGCACAAGATTACCACAGCCTCCTGGTTTTCCAGAAGCTCCTGGAAATCTCCTGACATTGCAAAATATACAAAAATGTTCTGGAAATCTCCTGAAATCTGGAAAAAAAAATTACGCTACAAATGTTTTCTAAAAAAGTGCAAGAGAAATCACGCAAAAAAGCGGATTTCATATCAAGATTCTTTGATGTTTACATTTTTTTTCAGATTTTACCTTTGTGACATCTTAGGTCTACAGTATCTTTGATCTAATGTAGATCTATCTAGTATTTTCTTTTAGAAACTCTAGGAATTCGCTTGGACTTGGTCTTGGATTATCATTCAAAATCATTGGATTATTTACAATTCTTATTATAAATTATTGGAATTAGATTAGACTAAACTGCTGTATTATTATATATTACATATTAACTTATAAAACTAGAAATAACTTGAATAACTTCTTATGAACAATATTATATATGCCTTTTATTAAAATACAAACAAATTTTAACTTATGATGAAATAAATGTAGTAGACTTTTAGTAGACTTTAGTAATAATATAAAATGGTATTCAGAACAAAATCTAATGTTATTGGCAAAAAACAACTCCCATTTGGGAGCTGTTTGAGAAAAACATCCTTAAAAAAGCTAAACAGATTCAAGAAATAGAAAATCACCCTTTGGGTCAGGATTTTGTGACATCACAAAAGAGATACAAGACACTGATAGCAAAAACAAACAGACACAAACACTCTTTTGTTCCCCTGGCAATCAAATCATTAAATAGAAACAATTTGATATAAACTTTTCACATGTAAATTATGAGTGAGTCTGGTGTGAATGTACATTTTGTTTTTTTCTAGTTACAAGGTTTTGTTTGGTGTAATGCACAAAGTGTAAGACAAATTTCCATATGGACAATAAAGATTATTATTATTATGTTACCTCAACATTATCATAGTCATCTCTCTACATGGAATGAGGTGAATGTTCTTAACAAATATGACAAGTTACTTGCAATATGAGTTGTTAGCACCTATTCTTCATCACAAACATTAATATTACTTTGCTTATTACTAGTACTGTACAATTAATGTACCAGTACACATTTAATTGTTTAAAATGAGTTTTTTTTTATTATAACTTCCAGGAACTAGCCAGACTTCTATCCCCATTAAAGGTTCAATTACATTTATTTGGAGACCAATTAGTTCACCATAGTTCATGTTCTTCTGAGAATCTTAGTTTCAGTACCCACCCAGGATTTTATCATGCAAGCATATCCTCAGTCTCAACATTACCTCACATAGCTATAGGTAAGGCGTTTTAGTTGCTACATCAGTTCTGCACATCATCTTGTATAGAGTTAGGACCAAAATCTCAAACTCAACTCAGAGTTAGGGCCTGTTTGCTGTCATAATTGACATTATAGACTGTCTCAACATTTCCAATTTTAATTGTTAACATTTGAGAAATAAACAATTTACTTTTTGTTTCAAGATTCTGACCACTGAACTTAATATTCTACTGATTGAGTTTGTGGTATTAGTAAAAAAAAAAAAAAAGAAATTGAAGTTTAAAATTATAATATCTAATCAATAGAATTACTTTTTTTTTTTTTGTTAATGAAAATAAAACATTTTTTTTAAAGATTAGGTATTTTAGAAATATTGATGTGTTATATAAAGTACACAATAAACTAATGAAATTAAGCTTCATTGCAGGTTTTAATGCTGGTCTTAGTGCCTATCCAAGTTTTAAGGAGACCCTAGAGATTTTACTTGTAAGTGATGCCCAAAGAAAATTCATTTATCATTTGAATGTTTGTAGATTTTATTTAGTTCAATCATTGTAACAAAAAATAAATTTCAAAATAAATTTTAAGCTTTATTAGTGGTTGTTTTTTTTCAGTAGACATTGTTTTAAAAAAAAATGTCTACTGGAAAACATGGCCTAAATTGTACTGATGTGCTGAAAATCCAAAATCCAATCATTAAAAAAAAATATAATGATAAATTTTAGACACTCTCATCGAGTTTTATTTTGGTGTCATAAATAATGTTAAAGCTTTGATAAAAATTTTATATTCCAGCATCAAAGGAGCCCAGTGTATTGTACAGATTACTGCTATCTGAGTCTCCTACATTCAAGAAAAGCTCTGAAAAAATCAAAACTTGGGTCCCTGAGTGATGCTCAAATAAACCCTTTCCATTGTCCTTTTAGAATCTTTACATCAGACTCGAATCTGCCCAGATACAGCAACGCATGGGCTTTTCACATTAAATCATTAAATTAAAACGCTCATTCTGTTTCCTTAGTTCTGTCATGAACTTGTTTTTAAATTTTATTTTTATTCACTTTTTGAGTGAAGTTTGTATTTTGGAATTATTTTCCTTCCATGCAATTAATAAATGTGCCAATGTTTTAAGACAGTATTGTTGAAGGGGCCAAACTGAGCTAGTTGCCCACTTTAAAAATTCATTTAAATTATTTTATTAACAAACAGAAATTCAGTTTGACAACAATTGGGTCTTTCTATGGGATGTTCGGTTCTCAATAAAGGGTTTATGATCCATTAGTCTTCCCACAAGCCATCTCTAACATTCTGTCTGCCAACTGTTTGTAATAGCAATAGATTTAGATAACAGGAATATGAAGAAAGTGCCTGTTGTGTGCAACAGGACAAGGATTCCACATTAGGTTACATACATTGAGGGAACCTTTAGACAGGAGAAGCGCTCCGGGCCCAGCCCTGTCCACTGAAAGAAATCGTTCTCTCAGCGCTCTGATTCCCAGTGGACTTTTTCCAAGGTCAGATGTGGTCTCAATGCACTAGGTTTTGGAAGAACACTTCTTGACAGAGATAGCACAATTTTATTGTATTTTATAAGATATTTTATGAGCATTATAACCCATTCTCTCAACACTAATATAGATATTAAAAGAGAAAAACTTTTCCCACTGACTTGAGTGAGGTTTTATTTCTATTGAAATTGACGCCACTAATATCTTAAAACAAATTTACAAATGAGATTTACAAAATGTAAAAAAAAAAAAAAAAAAATGTTTCTAAAAATAGCATCTTTTAAATGATGTGCATTTAATGAAATGAATTAATTGTGATAGCACTAGTATTTAAAAATGTTGACATGCATACTTTGAATTATTCATTAAAAAATCTCTTGTCGATGACAGAACCCAAAACAATGTCCCTAAGGACAAGAAAAACATGAACTAATGAACGGACGACCACCTTTCAATAGTTCAACCTTCAAATAAAATTAAAACAATCTAACGAGGTAAGGTTAAGTACAAGTACTTTGGCTTCAGTGATGCAGCATTGAGATCTGGAGCATGAACTCGTTGGTCTCCTCATTGACAATACCATTGTTGAGTTGACCCCCGCTCTGCAACCTCATCGTCGGTGCTTAAAAAAAGTCAGTTGTTCTGTTCAAATTTCCACCCAAAATGTTTTTGATTGCTTATAATTTAATCTGAAAATGGATTTTTTTTTTTTTCATTTTCAATGTGTTTTTTTCAAAAACAATGTTTTTAAAGAGTGGGGGCTAAAAAAGGCTACATTTGTCTGGATGTATTTTTCTTAGGGTGGTGACAAGACAGTTATTTAAAATGTTTATATAATATATATAGTTTTCTGAAAATATGAATAATTATCATTAAAAAATAACTTTTAGTTCAATTTGGGTCATAAAATATTTCCTAGATCTAGTTCTAAAGAGACCTGTCCACATTCATTAAGTTTTTATTTTAAAATTTCATTATCCAAAAAAAACTTTTATTTTGGTTTTATAAACATCAATTTGTTTTAGCTAAAAATGGCATGCATTCTCCTTTAATTCTATACCAAATATAACATTTTCTAATAACAAACTAAAAAGTTAGTAAAGTTTAAGTTTAAAGTTTTTTAGGGTAAAAATAAGCAAACTGAATAATTCCGTCGCAGCATAAAAAATACTAACAGAGAGAAAGAGTTAAGAAGTTACTAAAGATGCTTACTGGCTTCTAAACATTTTTGTTTCAACTTGCTATCTCCGTAGAAAGGACAAATCACTGTTACTGATTCATTGCCCTTGATTGACTTCTGAACTTAATAACTAGCGAATGTAAACCATTTCTGAAAGGGGCCCAAAACAAATAGCTTTAAATCAATGTGAGCCAGTACAACCCAATATTTGTTCTATTGCATAGTTTCTGATCATAAATATAATTAATAAATGCATAAGAAGAGTTTACACAAATTCCTATTTTGTATTTTAACAAATATGTTGAAATATTTTCAATCAAAAGATCAGATTAAATCAGTCATAGCAAGGACAAAAAATGAGTAGTTTGGATTAACAGTCTGCATGTTCTTCAATGTTGTCAACCACTTCAAATGTATTTTTACTTATGCAGTAATTTGAATATAAATAAATGTTTTTCTATTTGAGAATTCAGTATGAAAAGTGAAGTCTACTTGGACTTAAAAAAGGTATTATTAATATTAAAACTTTATAAAAATAACTAAATGAACATCAATGCAATGGATTTTAGCACACAAATATATCAGTACACCAGACTTCTTTCTGAAAACAAACAAATAAAATGTGTGTTTTTATAAACCAGTTCATTCAGTTCTTTATTATTTGTAGGTCAGTGTATCAGAAATGGAAATTATTAGCACCTGGTTTCTTTTCTATTCTGTTAGTCATTTGAATAACACAGAGGAATTGATTTCTAGCAGATGTCTGGCTCATATCTCAAAATTAGTAACGAGTTGTTTACTCCACACTTGACTTCCAGTTGCAAACAAGCAAATACTCAATTTAAAAAATATTTTTAAAAGCAGCTTCTTGCCCAGCAATCACAAAATTTCCAGTAGTAACTAAAATGAGCATGGAACAAATCTCATTTCCTGAGCTTATCACAGAAATATTTGGTTAAAAACAATCCTAGCTTTTTTTGTGTGTTTTATTCTCTAAAACCCCTTTTATCAGCATAACCCCATTTAAAAAAAAAAAAAGTCTATTAAAAAAGGGGAACAATCCACAGTTTGACAATTGCACCATGATTATGTATGGCTTCTTTTCCTAACAGTGTTTTAAAAAAAGAAATTAATTTTCAACTAAGATAAGTTGCAATTTTGTTTAAAGATGAAACTATACAAAAAAAAAAAAAAAACTTTGTGACAATGCTCAAAAGTGAATTATCATCACAAAGTAAAACAAACAAAAGGGGAAAAAAATACTTAGTCAATAAGTTAATGCACACCAAAACAAAAAATGACCAATATCACTGTAGAAGACATGAAAGAAAAATAACCTGCACCTGCTCAAAACACACACATTCTCAATGAAACAATTTCATTCAAAGAAATACCCTAGCCGCCTGTAACTGCACATTGTGTTTTCTATTAGATTTGTATCTAACTTTAAGGAGAGTGGCCAGCATGAAAGAGCGTTGAACCAACAAAATGCTGAGAGGCAGCCTACCTGCAACTGACCAAACCTACCCAAGCCGCATATGTGGCCGGTCTTTTAAAGTGAGGATTGGACTTTACAGTCATAGGAACTGAGAAAAGTGCTCATCTTCAACCACAAAGGAACAATATACCCGGTATACATATATCTAACTTTAAACATGCTTGCATTTTCTTAAACCGTCAACATTTAAAAAAAAGACTGGTTTGCAGCTTCACTAAGTGAACAATGCAGAAAAGCAAAAACTTATCTCAAATCAGCCCCTCATGGGATAAAAAAAAAAGGTTTTAGGTAAGCATTTAAACTGTTGTACAAAATACATACTAGAAACTCAATTGCACACAAATGTAATATTACTGAGAAAACTTTTTGGCGATACAAAAAATGAAAGGGTGATAAAAAAGGTTTACTTTTGTGTTCAAGATGTCTATCTACATGCTGTTCTTAATCCGACATTAATGGTGGTCAAAACACATTTTCTTAAATTGATTTTAAAACACTTGTGAAATCAGGAAAATAAGTCAGAACATGGATAATTAATTATTAGATAAAGGCTACGACAGAGTGAACAGAAAAAAAAAAAAAAGACATCATCATGTACAGTGATCCCCCACCACTTCACACTCCAGCTTTTGTAGCTTTGCTATGTTGCATTTTTTTAAAAAGTTATTAATGAGAAAAATAATTTGCCAATCTTAGCTTTTATACAGATTTTCTGCAAAATTAAATCTGTGGAAATATAGACATTTTATGAATTTTAACATAAAAATATTCCAAAATGTCCAAAGATATATAAATAACTATGTGCTACTCACAACGGTAAACACATAATTGATTGCTTGTTGCATTTTATACCAGCGCCTGATTGGCTCAGTACAATGTCAAGAGGGAAAGACATTGTAACCCCATTATTCTATTATTACTGTATTTTGTCTACTGTGGGGATGTACAGTACCTAGGTTCATGTAGCGTAAAAGTGATGGAAAGGGAGTAAAAAGCCTTAATACAGTGTATAAAATACTTCAATAAATACACCATTTCTGCTTTACTGATTTCAGTCACTGCAGATGGTTCTGGAACGCATCTCCTGCAATAAATGAGGGATCACTGTAGTTTTTTATTTGCACGATAAGATCTTTTCCAGTAACTAGTATCATATGACCAGTCAAACTTTCCAGTATTATTGCTAAGATTCTTGCTTCATGATGCATTGGTATCACACAATGAATGTAACTGTAGCAACACAAGATAAAAGGTTACTTTGACAAGGAGATAATGGAAACAGCGAAGTATACGAACAATAAGAATACCACCATAAGACATATTTCTCTAAAATTCATATCATTAGGTATCCAAATGGTTGACAATTTCTGTGGGTTAAAAAAAAATTATAAGCCACAACCAGTTAGATACGGACAATGTTACAATATGATGAAATATTTTCAAAGACATATATAGTACATACAAGTAACATAAGTTAATTTGGTCAAAAAAAAGATGATATTTTAAGATATGTGTAACATATAAAAAAAAACATTTACCATACTAACATATTCTTTTTCATGGGGATGAAACTGTACTATAAATATAAGAATGAGTATGTAAAGGGCAGAATGCACACACATAGTTTAGTAACCATGTTTCCAAAAGTACAGTTTAAGGGAGAGAAAAGGGGTTTCAACACTAAGCAAATCAGCACACAAGATGTAACATTAAGGAGGGGGGGATGGAGGTTAGAGATTATAATGTGATTAATGATGATTGGGTTGAAAATAAAAAATGACAAATTATTACGAAAATAAAGGAATTGAAAATTATGTACAAATATTGACTGTTCCTTACTCATAAGCAAGGGTAAGAACAAAAATGTTCATCTTCCTTTTATTTGACCAAAAAAAACGTATGTATATTAACATACTTAACTAGAAGAGGGTTAAACAGTCGTACTAACTCTAGACTATTTATGTGACTGGGAAGCCCTTAGTTACAGACAACTATTCATTTTGTAAATGAATGTTAGCCAAACAGCACTCTAATTATTGAACTATCTTGTCCACTTGTTATACGCTTTATTTACTATTACAGATTTCCTTAATCTTATAGCAAGTAAGAACTTGTATTTTTCTATATACATTTCAAACTATACATATTTACAAATTGACAAGGATATCAACTTAGCTATGTACAGTATTTATAAACATTGTTTTTTTGCAAACATCATTTAAAAAGTCAGAAATAAACTCAAATTAGGTTAAGAAGATAGTCTCATCAAAATAAAACTATACTGCAACTAAGCTTTGGTTAATTGTTTTAAATAGAAGAATAAGGATTTTTAGATTCTAAAATTTGGGTCCTGAAGTTGTTGTAATGATTACAATAACCTAGGTCTAGTTTAAACTTGTCTGTATGATTTATGGCACATAAGCACTACAGGGACCAGTGTCAGCAAAGCTTGTGTTTTCTATTCTTAAGGCAAAGTTCACTGAGTAGGGTGGTGGAGACTATCATATCTTATACAAATAAGCTTAAATTGTGAGGATAGACAGAAACACACTTTGTACACTGATTGTTCTTTGTTCAAGTACTAATCATAGCACATATACGATTTATTTACAGAACTTTAGCACACATGATACAAGGTGACAAAAATTGTGTTCAAGATTAACATGTATAAATCTAAGACTCATCCCAAAATTCTACCAATTGAAGGTGTAAACACTGTTGGTTGGGAAAAATCATAACCTATTTTCATTCCAAAACCAAGAGAAATCAATGTCAAGCATAAGATCCTTTATGGCAGAAATGCCTTTAGCAAGAGAGATGATACAACTGAAATAAGTTTAAACAAAAAAAGTAACAGCATGTTTAAGGTTATGAATTATTAATTTAAAAAAAGTAAGAGCATAGGTATTAAATAAATTAAATGTGACAATAAGAAAAAAAAATTTTGATTTTTTTTTTGAGAGACAATGAAGCAACCAAAGAAATTAGGCCTGAAGTCTCTATCATAAACAAATACATGGAAGGAAGAACAAACATGTTCCTAAACATGACGTACGACATGATGAAACGTAAATAATACTTTTGTTGGAGTGACTATTGCCTAGCAGATACATTGAAAGTAAATCATAACATTTGATTGTAAATATCCTGCATGTCTAGCATGCTGTTTCCATTGATATATATATATACTAGGTGGACATCATCTTTTCTATACGTAGATGAGGATCATTAGTCCTTTACTCATCTATAACAATCACAGGAGCTGCATCAAGAGCTTGATATCGTGTGCCTGCAATAATATAAACCAATGAAAAAAAAAATTAGTAATTATCAGAACACAAAAATAAGCATACAACACACATTTGTTCAATATCATATCACTACATGTATATATAACCTTAAAATTCTCATGGTAAAAAAAACATTAAAACATGACAAGAAAAAAAATTGGGCAATCATTGGGTACAATTTATTAAAATTGGCACGAGAAATATTGCATTCCTCATTAATCTTCGTACTCGAAGACAAGCCTTTTTATTATTATACATCAAACTAAAAAATAAGGAGAATAAGGAAAGGGAGTAGGTGGAAAAATATAAAACTAAATAATAAGAATTGAAAAAAATATAGCTATTACCAAAGCTTTGAGGATAGCTATAGAGCTTTTACATATCGACATGATATAATGAAAACTATATATTTATTAACCAATATATAATTATAGGTGACCCAACAAAATAGCGCGGACAAAAAAGTGTGATATTTACCGACAACTTAGCACAAGACTAAATACCACTGACTTAAATATATGTGTATAAAAGTAATGGATTGCTAGTAATTTAATGTACTGGGCAGCATTTTTGTTGATGTCTCTATCTTTTTCAATATTAATAGATCTAAAAGTATGCCATATTTGCAGAGAACGAGAGTACTTAAAATTTTAAATCATTCCTCTTTTTCACCAAAGTTTAAAATGCATAACTTGCTAAATATAGGATTTTGAAATGTGGTTCAAGTAGTGATGGAATTTCTACGTGATTTTCTTAAATTTAACTTTAAGAAAGTTTATGTGTGTGTGTATAAATCTGACAATTATCTTTGCCTGTTTTCAAAGTACACTTTTGGAATGTAAATATATGTTATATTTTTAAATTATTCATTTTAGCTTATAATTTGTGCTTACTGTTTGCACATTTATGTTTTAAGATATCTAAAGTGTTTCCTGCAAATGACTGAAAAATAATAACATTAAAACAAAAAAATATTGGCTCTATTCATATTTTACTATATCTAAAGTATTTCTTTCAAAATGACTGAAATATATTTTTTCTGCGCTATTTTGTCGGAGTACCATAATTATATAAGATTATCATTTAGATCTCCTCAAGGCTCAGGTCGATGCTTTGATTATTCATATTTAAAAAAAAAACAATACTGACAATAACTTTTAATACTGAGGACAATTAATGAAGTTTCTAAAATGTTATGTAGCATTACTAGTGACTAAATTACAAACAAGGATCACTTACTTAGAAATGTATTATTCATCAGATGAGCAAATCAAGATCTCACATACCTCCATTTGACGCAACACCTGCACCAGTGCCATGATGCATGCCGCTAACACCTTCCGATTTAGGATGCTGCATCTTGGAAGGCTGACCAGTGAGAGGGGAGGAGGCACGCCTTTTATGCCCAGCTAGAGCATCTGATTTACTAGCCTGCTCTGTCGAGCATTTGGTAAACATATAATTAAGTTGAGGGAAGTAGTTCTCAAGGTCATCTACCCTGATGATTTTGTTACACTTCAGTTTGTTGACGGGAAGATTGTAATACTGAACAAAGGCAGCTTCTTCCTCTGCAGTGCATTCATAGAGATTTACTTTTAAAATAGTTTGTAAAACTTTCACAAATTCAGCCAGTGGAACAGTTGGAAAATACAATTTTGAGACAGCCTCAACTAGACAAAAGTTGCCTTTACGGTGTGAAAAATTCACATTCAAACAAGATATGCTTTTTCCATTGACTAAGCAGGCAGAGATCATCCGAGAAAGCTCCGCTTTCTGGTAATTATTATTGCTGGAATAAGATGCAGGTGTGGCGTGCATTAACTGAGCAAAGTGGGGCATGTGGAGTGCAGAATTTTGTGGAGACTCGAGGCTTCGCCTTCGAGAACCTGCTGAACTGGCTCCAGTAGAGTCTCGTAAATGTCTTGGATCTGGAATTTCTGTCCTAGCAAAAAGAGAGCTATCAAACTGGTTGACTCCAAACGGAAACGCTGACGACGGTGCATACTGATGAGGTGATGGGGGCAATCCTGTGACAGGTGGGGGATATCTTACCATATGGGCTGAATTGTCTTTCTGCAGAAGCTGAGAAACAGAAGGTCTCTGTGGTGCATGAGAGCGTTGATAGATTGGATGGCTTAGATCTGGCATGGATGGAGAAATCTTGGGTTGCTGAGGAAGACTTGAAAGAGGATATGCCACAGATATGGGAGGATCTGGGGTGACTGGTGGTGTTTTGACCATCATAGAAGAAGTGTTTGAATGAGCAGGAGGTGGCAATCTAGGCATTCCTGGCCAAGATAATCCTGGCATTGAATGAGAAATGGCAGCACCACTATTGTCTACAGCATTGTCTGCAATCAACTGAGATCGCTGCAGAGGCAAGCGTGCAGGGTCGATGCCCACATAATGCTGTTGGAGAGCATTGTAATTACCAGACAAGCCAAGCATCTGGGGACGTAGACTAGGAGACTGAAACATAGATAAAAATGGGTTTATATCTGGTTGAGAAACTGGAATCAGTTCCATATTAGCTGGATGGCTAGGAGATGCTCTCACTGGCCTAGGTGGCTGGTGTGTATGCAAAGATGCTGTAGAATTAGCCTGAGATATTGGTGTTACTAAAGGACTGGATGATGGCTGACCTGTTCGTGAATCCAAGTAACGAGCGTGTTGTAAAGGATTTTTAAATGGCAATTCAAAAAGCTGAACTTGACATCTTTGCAAAACTTCATTAATAGATATTAACCGTGTGTTTTTACCAAACTCAAATTCAAATCCTGCTGTCTTGCAAGCTTCATTCAAAAAAGAACATTCTTGCGGTGTAGGAAGTAATCCATCTACACTTGAATTAGTTAACAGCCCTGCAGCATAGACTATAACAGACAATGGGACCAACTTAACTTGTTTCCCATTTTCAGTACGCAGAATGTATGGAGATACAGTGTTATTAATCTGCATCCATCCACAGCATTGTGAAAGATCAGTTTTCCCTAATGGTGCTGCAGCTGATAAAGAGAGTTCTCCTCCAATTTTAGCTAAAACCTCTGCAGGAAATGTCTTTTTCACAATTTTGAAGAACTCTTCAAACTCCTCCAAGTCTACAATAAGATCTTTCACTGTAAAAGGATTGTGCCCGTACTCATAGTCACAATGAGTGACATTGATCTCATTGAGAAGCTTTGCTTCAGCTGCAGTAATAAAATAACTAACAAGAGGATCTTTTTTCCCCAGCTCATCAGGAAACGTATTAGGATACTTGCTGAGCAGTTTCCGCTCCACTATCCGAACAGAAACAAATTTCTTTTGCCTTCTAAGGATAGTGGGAATGCAAGTGCCATCGACAGTTGCCCATCCAAATATCCCTTTCACTGATTCACTGTCAATGGCATCTTCAGCAACATCTGACTTGTCATTGGTTACCTCAGTGCTGGAACTTTCCCTAGGGAGGACAGAATTGCTTGGGATCTGCATTGGCTGTCTGTGTTCAGGGAGGAGTGACAAATCATAGTGTGGAGTAAATGGATTGTCAGCAGTCATCATAGCCTTGTCAGAAGCTGAGCTGTTTCTATAGGAAGGCTCCGGTTTTAGGTTGACATGCTCAATCACATCTTCCTTTAATAGAAAAATATAATAGTTGGTAATTTACTAGCAATAGTCATGAAAAGGTTCATATAAAATACTAGATCTATTAAGCAGAATGTTAATAGTATTAGTTTCCTTAATAACCTTTTTGATGATAGTAAAGAAAGTGTATAAAATAAAAAAATTATATAAATAAATGTTCTAGATCAGTGCAGAGAATGCAATTTCGTTAGTTTTAATAAACTTTACCAGAGAATATCAATAAACTGAAGGATATTTTTGTACAAGACCATTCTTCAACTACAAGACAGGGAGACATGTTCCATATTATGACCTACATCATCAACATCATAAGATAAAGATATCTTTTATTGATCAAATCAAATGGAAATTTGGTGACAACCCCAGCGTAACTACTGTACAATAACAATATAGATGCACATACGAATGACATTCACACACGAAAAACAAATGCACATAACCAGTGCTTTATAAATAGACTTCTATGTACTTCTCGGTGACGACAGAATGTTAATTTTTAATGTTGGTAATCCAGGTAATCCATTACTTAATGTTTTAATTTTCTTCTTTGGTACAATCATGTTTTCACAGAACTGGATGTACGAATTAACAGTTGTGGTAAGTTTATCTGTCTGGGCAGTTGTTTACAAACATGTCCCAATCTGTTTGCTCCAGACAACTTTGTAGCTGTAACACAGCCTCGTCAGACCATGACTGGATTGACTGTACTTCAGGTTTTGTTGTTTTTAAAACGGTTTGTACATTGGTGTAAGATGGATCATTGTGTGGTCCGACTCTTTGCATGTTGAATGCTCAAAGACTATGATGGAACATATGACACACCAGCAGAAAATTGACCAAATGTTCCAAAATTAAAAGAGAATGTCTAGCCATATAGTGGATTCAGCAAAACAGTGTTCTGTTCTCTTATTATGCCTTCATTAGAAAAAGCTCATTTAAGATTATACATTTAATGGATTATCAATTTAGTGTATAATATACTCTTTTAAGATGTGTTTAATTACTTATTTTTGTATTATTAACCATTTTGTTTTTTATTCCTTCATAATTACAGATTGTTACAAATTGTTATTCTTGCAAATAGTTTTTTACGTTATTACCATGTGTATGATTATCTGTAATTCTAACAATCAAACTAGATTGTAATCAATGAACACAGTTACCCCCCATCCCCTTTCATTATTGCACTTTCAATAAAACTACCCTCATTTCAATGCTCCTCTTTTATCTTATCAGACGTTACTTCAAAAAAGAAGATGATTACTTCATATATATGCAAGCCTAGGTGAATCTAGTCATGCATGTTAACCACTGACTTGAACTCTGCCAAGTCATTGGTTTTCCAGGCTGATTCAGGCCACCCATCCGATGCTCTAAGAGCACAAGGGAAGAAGGAATATTTATACAAATTTGTCTTAATGTATGTTCTTGTACCATATGTATATATGGTACAAGAAGTGTGCCTTATCTTTGTGTCTTTCTGAGTATTTTATTAGTTTTTGTATTTGAAGAATATGGTTCAGTGTTTTATGTATAAATGCTACTTTACTTTTTAGTCTTCTATCCTGAAAGGGTCTCTAAATTAAATGATTTTATTAAAGGTGTTACTCAAATCAATTGTGAATATTCATTGGTTATAAATCTCACTGCTCTATTTTGTGTCTGTTCTAGTTTCTTAATGTTTTCTAGATATGAGGGGTCACAAACAGAGGATGCATTATATTGTAATATTAGCCTAACTATGGTTAAATGTGGCCTGTGAATTCTAATACTCAAGTACTGTTAAATTGGAATGGCCAGCTTTAAAACACCCTCCTAAACAAACTCACTTTTTGTGGTCTGAGAATTCTAGTGTAACTTCTGACCCCCCCCCCCCCCCCCCCAACACATCGAAATAGTGCATGTTGCTCACACTAAATCAGAATTTCTCTAGAGCTGCAACAAGCATTCTTCCCTGTCCACTACATCTATGAAACTTGAAAGTAATAAAGCTGCATCAGAACAGTTCAGCTGCCACCTGCTGCCATCAACTCACATGGGAATAAGCTGATGCTGATACACTGGCATAGATTAGTCCATACTCAAACTCATTAGGAACCTCTCATAACTATAATGACTCACTTTAAGTCCTAGATTCTAATCTAATTTAGATCCCATACCAGTTTGATACCAGATATCTTCTATCCACAGATTAGCCACTAGTCTATTAGAGACTAGTCATAGTCACACTAGTGTAGTGTAGTAATGACTAGAATCTAGATCTTTAACTTAAGAAGTAAGACTCACTGGTGACTGTAAACTAAAACTTAATATTAAAGCTGCAGTCAGTGTAGAACTGTATATCTAGTCTGCAGAGTCACAGAGAGAGTAGAGTCTACTAGAGTGGAGAGAAAGAGAGAGAGAGTTCTGTGTTAGAATAACTTAGAATAGTTAAAAAATAGATCTGGAATCTAGTGAGTCTAGTCACTCTAGATTCTAAGAGTCCTACTTCAGACTTTGTGACTACACTCAAAGTCACTACAGTTACAGTTTCAACGACACTACTAGATCTACAAACTGACTTGTCAATTCTAGTGTCACTAGACTTACTAGATCTACCTAGGCCTAAACACTAGCGACTAGCCTAACAATTAAACTAACTACTACTAGTACTAGACTAACTAAACTACTGACGACTAGTCGACTAGCAGTAGTCTGTCTAGTCTAGTCAGTGAAAAAAAAAAACAGGCGATGAAAGGTCATGTAAATGTAAACAGAAGCTCTAGTTGTACTAGTTTAGCTTCTAAATCTATTTATTAATGGTATTTCTTTACTAACCATATTATTTTAACTTTTTATTGACTAAAAAATAACTCTCTATCGAGATCTATCAATATTTTTGTCAGACACTGCATTCTTAATAATATTGTCAGCCATCTTGTAGTTTACTTTTTTTTTTTTTTTTTTTAATGTTGCCAACTAAACTAGATCTAGATCTATATTTAAACTAGTAAAAAAAAATAATGTCGAGTGGTGCTAAATTTCAAAATAGTATATATAAATCTAGTTGGTTTGTAATCATTATGACTTAATTTATATTATGCGTTTGCAAATTTCTTGTTCCATATGCTTGGATAAATTTGTACAAATACTCCTTATTCCCTACTGCTGTTAGAGCATGAAATGGGTGGCCTGAATCAACTAGAAAAACCATCGATTTGAGAGGTTACTTAAATTCCTGTTGAAAAGCCCAGATAGAACAATCTTATGCAGCTATGAATTATGTCAAAGACAATACACTAATTTGAATTATGACAGTAATGATCGGTCAACCAATATCAAATGGACACTCTGTCTGCACTTTCTTGGGTAATTTATTGCAGAAACGATCATGGGAAGATGCCTTTGCAAACGCTATTTTTAGGACTTGTTACTTTGTTAGTTTGTTGTTGTTGTTGTTTTAAATCTTTTTTTTTATACATGCTTTTGTGTATCGCAGCTTTTCATGCTTATAGCAAAATCAGTGCACTTACGTCGAATTTCATTTGTGAATCCGTTTGTGTGGGAGGTGGAGAGTGTATCTACGCGATTTACAATCCAAAAGTAATATGTTACGTTACTGTTACTTTACAGTCATTAGTTTGCCTATAGTGACTTATCAGCACTTGCTACAACTTTTAAATCTAGCACCACTCTAATATTTAAAGAAAGTTAATATTCATATCTATTCAATGAATTGATTGTTATAAAGATATGGCTCAGTGTGAACTTCACCTAACTCATATTATTGAATGATTATTTAATTGATGGTTTTGTATAGGACCAATCTCTCATTTAATCTCTCATTCAAGGCATCAAACAAGAAATGTTTCCATTTAAAGAAAAAATATTGTAAATACATAGGCTATATATATATATATATATATATATATATATATATATATATATATATATATATATATATATATATATATATATATATATATATATATATATATATATATATGGCTCCTTTTGTCTCGAAAGGCAATGGATACGCCCAAAAGAGTCACTGGTTTTGGCTTAATCTTGAGACGGGGCAGAATCTGGTGTGGCTAATCAAGCCAATTCTAGAATGGCAGACTTTGCCACAATTCATACATGTGTATGCCTCTGATTTAGGGCTAGCGGACAGGGCAGCTTTCTTTTTTTCCTCTTGATTAAGGCCGCTTCAATTCTTTTGTTCTCAGCAAAGGTTGTTTTCCTATCCTTTTTGTCAGCTCGATGTCTAAGTCTAGGTTACTGACAATTGTTGAACCCAAGTAGGTAAATTCCTGCACCACTGAAAGGTGGACTAGAACTAGATACATATTTCCATTTTCTTTTCCTAAAAAGAAAATCCATTTTTGGGACCCCGTAGGCGAAGTGACAGTGGCAAACACCTGCATCCACCTGACCCAAAAAGGTGGTGGTGCTTTGGATACAGTTAGAATGGAAGAGAGACGAATGTTGAAATCTGGGCATCCAGGCAAAAAACAAACAAACGCGGAGAGGTATTCAGCGGTTATAAGTTCCTAGCTAACTGACGTATCGTAATCTGGAACACAGAGACCACTCCTGACTGTAAGATGGACTTTTCAGCCTTTCGGAATACAGCCACTGCCTGCCTTAAACCGAGCAGCCTTGGACTATAAACTGCACTCCTGCCACAGTATGCTGCACTTCTGAGTTCTTGGTGCCAATTTGGTGCCAATTTAAGACCAAATCGAGCTGCTCACCGGCGATTCCCAAATTAATTAAATCAAATCATCATTACTACGTTTTGCAAGCTGGAACAAACGTATAGTGTGTCCAGGCATTTGTACTGATCCAGACGTCGTACTAATATGTGACAAACTGACATTATTTACAGATAACTCAACAGGCTAAACGTTGATCAAAGGCCCATATTCCATTGTAAGGAATGTGTAGTAGGTATGGTCAGTTAGTGAGAGAGTTTGTGTTATCACTCAAACTCAGAGATCCGCCTATGAACAAGAAATATTCAATCCTCGGTCTTGTTTTGATAGTCTAAAAAACTCTGAAGTAATTTAAATAAAAAATAAAACTAATAAAAATATTTCTACTGGAGTGAACAACTGTATAGAAAAAGTACAATAGACATAGCCTACATGTAGGAGAACCCGCTGGACCAAAACAACACAATACCTTTTAGCCATGAGGCTTTCAACGGCTATAAGCAAATGAAAAAAAGACAAACGATTAATAAAAATAGGCTTTTAGTTAACGTATCTGTCCGATGTTTTTATTGGCTATTTAGGCAGAAAAGAAATGAACTGCAGTGGCGTGAAAGAGGCGGTACGGTCGATTAAAATTTTTAAAAAAGTGTGTGACTTAACAAAACAATTCAGATCGCTGACTCGAAGTAGTTTCATCCGGCCCGCCGAAACGTCGGCACAAAGTGTACAAAATCACCCACCCATTCCAAGAAAGAAAAAAAAGGTTGAAAAAAATGTATCTTTATCTACATTAGGGCCCTCACCTTTTTTTCAGATGGATTGGTACTATGACCTTTAACATTTGTGCGTTTATGAAATGTGACTGAATGTAGAATCTACCAGGAAAAGTGAACGAATCTTTAACTTTTTTGTGGAACATCATAATAAGCTAACAAATTTGTTTTGTAAAGAAAGTGTGGCTGAAAAAGAATAATCGGCATTATGAAACCAATATGGCGGCATTCTTGATTTTAGCCGCAAAGATTGTTAAACTACGCTAAGAGATTGTAGAATTTATGAGAATATTTTTTTAAAAATACAATAAAATGAGTTGGTTGCAAAGTTATCTACAATGTTACTCACATTTTAAGTAGCGAGGCGAAGATATTTTCTACAATGTAAAAAAAAAATAACTTAAAATTATTCCATCAATTAATGTAAGTAATTGATCCACGGGTTTCACATAAAGTAGTTTCAGGTCAATTTCATTTCTTTTATGTATCTTTTCGTTCATGTGGTCCACGACAAGAGTGTCGGAAATGAAAATGACCCGCAGATCTAATTAGGTTGGGCATCACTGCCGTAATGCATGATTGATCTGCTATACAAGAGCTGTCTTCTAGTTTTCGATCTCAAATGTAGGACTTTAATTACCCCCACGGCATTCTTTGAGTTCTCAAGTTGTGTTCTGTAGAAGCCTTGTACTACCAGGATTATCTCTATATGCAAGCCACTTCTGGGCCGTGCAGAATGTGACCAAAATGATTTCAAAAATTGTTGTGCGGAATTTAATGACATCTGGTTGAAATATTTATCTGAAGAATTTATACAATGCTTTGCAAAATATTTTCAACCTATTTTTCCAGACACTCGAATGTATTTTCTTGAATAGGCCTACTGCTTCTCAAAATGTTGCTGTAGCCTTTGTATAGCTTAGACAATTCCAATCGCTGTTGAATCGGGTGAAAGATCAACCAGAAACTATTTTAGAAAGACTATGATGCAATAACACATGAATAGTTTGGTAATAATAGCCTTTCTATTTATTCTAAACTTACGTGCCGTCAATGCTGATTTTTGTTGAAAGTTCATGGCATATGCACGAATATTTTTAAGAAGCTTACAAATGATTAGTTGAACGGTTTGGAAATTTCACTATATAAATTTCAGCTTTTGTTGATTTAGGCACAGAAAAAGGCAGGATAATAAATTGCGTGATTTTATTTGTTCTGAGCTTTATTTTTTTTTATTTCGATGGGGGCACCAAATTCATTTCTCCTAGGGCCTTCAATTACCTAAGGCCGGCGCAAAAACCCTGGCAGAGCCTGCAACATCGCTGACGCTAAACTGTATAGGTAAATGTCGTTCTTTTGGATAGATCATGTGTCAGAGAGGGAGCGGGGGGGGGCAGTTGTGTGGGCGACAAGTCTTCGATGATCTGTGAGACTGAAGAAGGCCGTATGTGCATTAATGCTAAGAAGAAATTTGATTTAAATGTTGAACATTTTAATGAACTAACTAAAATGTTTACTGAGCGCCTAAAGGCAGCACGGAAAAACCTTCTCCCAGATACCCCCTTCCGGTCCACAAATGAGATTGGACCATAGCGCTCTGAGCATGCTATAAGCATGAAAAGCTATAGTTTAATGAATATTAAAAAGGACTATATTAAGCGAATAGAAACATGATGTAAAATACAGTCATCACAGTCAACGGTGACGATTAACAGACAATAGCGCGAATACCAAAACAATTACAAATAATGACATGAATAGACTACATGAGCGAACAAATATCCATACATTTAGTTTATCATATTCCATCTTTATCAAAATCACTGGAACTTATATTATTAGAAATAGGCTATGCATCGATAGGCAAAAGGTAAAATATCTGTCTCTGACTGCCTCTCTCCCTTTCTTCTCTCTCTCATGATCTAACGAAATCGTCAAAGGCAACAACTCATTTCTGGATAAATACGTTGGTTTGGCAGCACTATGCCAGTTACTTCCCTTTACATTAAAAAAAAAAAACGGAAATGAGAATTACAAATGTAAAATTGGTGTTAAATGATTGAGACCAATAGACGAGCATCTCTTGTTTGTAAAGAATCGATGAAAATAAATATTTTATTGATCATCAAGACACTTTACACCATTGACAGCGACCACCTGTCCTGCCTGTCAGTTTAGAACTGGAACAAACACAAAATAGAGCAGTGAGATTCATAACAAACGAATATCCACATTTGACTAGAGTAACACCATTAGTAAAATCACTAAATTTAGAAAGCCTTCAGGACAAAAGACTCAAAAGTAAAGTAGCAATTATACATAAAACACTGAACCATAATCTTCAAATACAAAAACAAAATTTAATAAAATACTCTGAAAGACACAAAGATAAAGGCACATTCCTCGTCCCATATGCTAGGACGAATTTGTACAAATACTCCTTCTCTCTAGTGCTATTAGAGCATGGAATGGGTTGCCTGAGCTAGCCAGGAAAACCAGTGACTTGGCAGAATTTAAGTCATTGGTTAATATGCATGACGCGTAGGACGTAATCATCTTCTTTTTTGAAGTAACGTCTGTATTATATAAGATAAGGTTTAACTTACAAAAAAAAACTGAAAGCAGATTCTTATTCTGCAACTAAAGGACTATAAAAATAGCTGTCTTTCTTTGAATTACCACTCATAGTCAAGATTTTATTTTAAAATAAATTAGGTCACTTCATGCTCCTATAATAATATATAATATATACTATATCCTATATACTTTGCAAATTTATTCAGGGAATGTCTTCGCAAACTGTGCTTATCCTATCTTACTATCTTTCTAGATCTATATATCTAAAGTTTGTCATATATCTATATAGGTCATATAGGCCTATATAATCTAGACCTATTTGCCTATACAACGATCCCAGACTTTTTTTTTTTTTTGTTCTTTATTGATTAGAACGCCTTTGCTTCTAAAAAGAAAACACAGAGAGAGAGAGAGAGATAAAGAGGGGATTATGCGGGGTCCTAACACACTAACACATAAATAGGCATATGTAGGCTTGTTACCCAGCTAATAGAAGGGAAACTGAATTCAAACCTCTGATGCCTTGCAACTAAACCCAAACACGGGAAAGGTTTTGTGGGTCAATGCTGAGAGAAAAAAAAGGAGCCGGCGACCCTTAGGCAGTTTGCAGCACAGAGCGCTGCAGTTTGCAGCACAGAGCGCTACACTCTTACAGAGCCTGTAACGTCGCTGATCCCTAATTGTAAATATGTGTTTAATGTTATAACTCACACCACCGATGTGCAAGAAATTCATTTCGTTTGTGTAAAACAGTTTTTAAAACTACAGCGGCTGATAAAAATCAATGTTTACTATATTGTTTTCCGTATTTTGCTATAAGTAAAGAGATAGGCTATTGTGTGTGTGTGTATATATATATATATATATATACTTATATATATATATAAGGCTTGTCTTCGAGTCCGAAGATTAGTGAGGAATACAGTATTTCCCGTGGCTGCGCAGCCCCAGCTACGACCTACATATTTTACCACATCCAAGACAAGCATAACCATTGTCCGCAGGTGGTCGATTTAGATTTTCTTTTCGTCGTCTGCGTTAGTCCTCGGCAGATTTTCTTTTGGTCTCAAATGTGTATCCCGCGGCCTTCGTGAGTGACCTCCAGCTGTCTCGTTTCGACGCCGCATGCAGCCAGGTGCTCTTTTCTATGTCAGCCAAGGAAAGTTGACATCTAAGATGGTCTTTCAAGCGTTTCCGTGGGGCGCCTCTGTTACGTCGACCACCTTTTAGCTCACCGAAAATGACTGCCTTTGGCATACGTTCGTCTCTCATACGGGATACGTGCCCTGCCCAGCGTAGCTGTCGGACCATAAGAAGTCCCTCTATACTGTCCATACCGGCGTTCGCAAGGACATCGCTGTTTGTAGTGCGGTCCTGCCACCGTATGTCCATAATGGAGCGGAAGCATCTTTGGTGAAAGCGCTCAAGATGTCTTAGTTGTTTTTTATATAGTGTCCATGTCTCGGAGTCATATAGAAGGGTTGAGAGAACTACATAGACCTGGTAGACATTGATTTTTGTAGACAGGCGGAGCGATTTGTTCTTCCAAACTCTCACCCGAAGACGCCCAAAAGCGCTACTAGCCCCGGCCAGACGGTTATCAACTTCCCTTGAAAGTGAGGCGTCATTAGACACTATACTACCTAGATATGTGAAGTGGTCTACCACGTTAAGGGGCTGTCTGTTTACTGTGATCCTTGGGGCTGAGTATGTTTTATTGGGTTACTTCTGGCACATGACTTCTGTTTTCCCGAGGTTTATAGATAGACCGAAAGAGGCGGCAGCGTATGCAAATTCGTTTACCGCGTTCTGGAGGTCATGTTCATTGTGAGCTAGCAGAGCGCAATCATCGGCATATAAAGAGAAGCTCCGTTATGACCATCTCCTTTGTTCTTGTATGGGATAGTAGACGCCGGAGACTGAACACATTGCCGTCAGAACGAAACCGGATGTACATGCCTTCATGCAATCGCTGCCTCATTTGACCCAGCATTACGCCTAAGAAGATAGATGTCGAAGAGAAATTTTGTGGGTATATTGTAAACTTTATTTTTGAGTGTTCGTAAGTTTTTCAAATCTTAATCTATTTTGTCAGGGTGGATTTGTCTCAGATGATCCCTCAGCGTAATTAGTTTCATATCGGTATAAAAAGTCACTTAGGCAACCGCTTAATTGTTTGACTAGGTAGGAATGAATCCCAATTTGAAATAATCAACGCGAACAGTGTACATTTCTTTTTGTTAGACATTAGTTACATGTAGACAATATTTAACACTATTTTAACACTTTTTTTTATGCAAACCAGGTAAAATTTTTGTAAATGATTTATTTTTTGGCCCAAAATTGTATTACATTAAGTGTATGAAAGATTTACATTAATGGGATGTACAAAATTATATTAAGTCACGACCTGCTTAAATGAAATCTATTATCATAGACCCCGTGAACATCTCATAGACCCCCAATTTATTTCTTCACTTTCGTAGACCCCTTGGAAGTCTTCGTAGACCCCTGGGGGTCTATATAGACCACTTTGGGAATCACTGCTAAAGGCCATAGGGCAGGGGTTCTCAACCTGTGGATCGCGACCCCCTTGGGGGTCGATTGACCATTTGCCAGGGGTCGCCTAAGACCGTCGAAAATACTGATTATTTTTGTCTATTCTTCTATTGCTATGTGTGTGGGTGTTGAGGGGGGGTCGCGGCAAAGTGGGGGATTTTAATAAGGGGTCGCCGAGCTGAAAAGGTTGAGAACCGCTGCCCTAGGGGAAAGGCCATGCGAAAGGCATAAGACCTAGAATACTTATATATATATATATATATATATATATATATATATATATATATATATATATATATATATATATATATATATATATATATATATATATATTATATATATATATATATAGGTCTGTGATCTAGTTTATGACAATTTTAATTATATTGACAGAAGAGTAGATCTCGCACAAAATGAGATGCTCGTCAGAAGTTGTCAATAAACAATATGGACGATTTGTATTTCATTTACATTATTCGTTAAATGGTCCAGCTGTAGATCTATACAAGATGCTATCGTGTTTGAAAAAATTGATAGACTAAATTACAGGTCTAAATATGGCATCTCATTTGCCTAAGTCAGCAGAACAAGCATTACTTAAAGACGTTATATTATTATTGTGGGGACCATCTCTCAAAGAAGACGTATTTTCTCGTTGGACTCAGGGTGAGATTCAAATCATATTCAATCATCAATGCAAGATGATTTTGGAAGATCTAGATCAAAGTTTCTTTATTTCCTGTATCTTGCACTGCCTACAGTCAGACTGATATTGACAGGCACTATAGTCTAGATAGATTTTTACCAGACATACAGACAAGAGTTGTGATAAAAGCTTTAAAAAATAGATAATTATTAAATATTATAGTAGATTCTTATATAAGGCACACCGTATTCGGGAACTAGGTCAAATTTCTATTTTATTTTTATTTAGTGACCTATGGTCATACATTAAGTCTAAGAAAATGGAAACAACAGGTATAGCGCCATTAAAAGATGAACATAACATAATACATAATGATAATGAAACTAAAGCAAACATCCTAAACAATACTTTGCATCAGCATGCTCAGCCCCAGGAGACAAAGACATATTTCTTAATTTGAACCAAGTAGACAACATAGAAGATTTAGTAGTACAAGAAAATGGAATGCAAAAACTATTATCCAACACCAAACCAAATAAAGCGTCTGGACCTGATGGTATTCCAGCTAGATTACTCAAAGAACTAAGCAATGAGCTAGCCCCAGTGTTCAAAATACTCTTTCAGGCATCGCTTAACCAGGGCAGAGTACCAAAGGACTGGAAAGAAGCTAATGTCACCCCCCCTATTTAAAAAAGGAGAAAAATCTGATCCAGGAAACTACAGACCAGTATCACTTACCAGCATCACATGTAAAATCCTAGAACACATAATATGTAGCAACATCATAAACTACTTAGGCAAACATAATGTCCTCACCCCATACCAACATGGCTTTAGGAAATATAGATCATGTGAAACACAACTAATAGGACTAATTGATGATTTTTCAGAAGGTTTAGATAATAGTGAACAAATAGATGCTATCTTACTAGATTTTTCCAAGGCTTTTGACAAAGTTCACCACCATAGTTTGCTTAAAAAATTAAAATATTTCGGCATTAATGGTCCACTGCATCAGTGGATTAAAGATTTTCTGATAGGGAGAGAACAAACTGTAATAATAAATGGCTCTAAATCAACACCAATAACAGTAAACCTCAAGGAACAGTCTTGGGTCCACTACTATTTTTAATTTACATAAATGATTTACTAAATTGCATTAGTTCAGGAACAAAAGTCAGATTATTTGCAGATGATTGCATAATATATAGAACAATAAAAACAACACAAGACACAGATATTTTACAAAGAGAATTAGATGAATTACAGAAATGGGAATCAAATTGGAGCATGTCTTTCCACCCAGAAAAATGTCAGTTGTTAAGAGTAACAAAAAAACTAAAACAAATTAATTCCACTTATCTTATTCATGGCAAACCAGTAACATAGACTAAAAACGCAAAATACCTAGGTGTTATAATAAATGAAAAACTGTCATGGAATCCACATATTGATGAAACTAAAAAAAAAATCCAACAAAGCATTAGGGTTTATTAAAAGAAATTTCTATAAATCAAATAAGAACATAAAACTAAAATGTTATTTAACCTTGGTTAGGCCAATAATAGAATATGCATCCACCGTTTGGGACCCCTCAACTCAAGAAAACATTAAGAAATTGGAACAAACACAAAATAGAGCAGTGAGATTCATAACAAACGAATATTCACATTTGACTAGAGTAACACCATTAGTAAAATCACTAAATTTAGAAAGCATTCAGGACAAAAGACTCAAAAGTAAAGTAGCAATTATACATAAAACACTGAACCATAATCTTCAAATACAAAAACAAAATTTAATAAAATACTCTGAAAGACACAAAGATAAAGGCACATTCCTCGTCCCATATGCTAGGACGAATTTGTACAAATACTCCTTCTTCCCTAGTGCTATTAGAGCATGGAATGGGTTGCCTGAGCTAGCCAGGAAAACCAGTGACTTGGCAGAATTTAAGTCATTGGTTAATATGCATGACGCGTAGGACGTAATCATCTTCTTTTTTGAAGTAACGTCTGTATTATATAAGATAAGGTTTAACTTACAAAAAAAAACTGAAAGCAGATTCTTATTCTGCAACTAAAGGACTATAAAAATAGCTGTCTTTCTTTGAATTACCACTCATAGTCAAGATTTTATTTTAAAATAAATTGGGTCACTTCATGCTCCTATAATAAACGCAGTTTTTGTGCTTTCTCCTTTAGCGCACATTGAGCACTGTTAAGAAACGCCACTATGTTATTGCTAATAAATTATATCTGTGTTAATTTAAAAACTTATTTAGATTGTATTAAAAGAAGTAGATTCACTTCTGCAATATGTATTTATAGTATATTGCCTCTCTCTCTCTCTCTCTCTCTATATATATATATATAGTCTATATATATATATCGTTTATAGTTAATTTATTTATACATGCCTACCTATATAATCTATGTGTAGAAACAGACAGAAATAAATCTATATAAATTATAGATCTATAAATCAATTATTATAATTAAAAAAACATATTTTCAACGAGGCTACATGTAGGCCTATTCTCTGTCTCTTTCTATTAATTCCCACTCAAGGACCCTCTTCTTTTCATAATTTGAATGTTCGTTTTGTTACACCTTAACATCCCCTCCCTCCCATGCTTTTCTTTGTCTTTTCATGACTCTCTCCCCCTACCCTCCACTGCCTGTATGATAGGTTGTGACACTACACGTTTATTGTATACCTCTCCTCACCACCAGCTCTCGCCTGGCGTGATCACCTGCAGTGGGCATGGTCTCTGGCTTTAAATTAGCAGCAAACTCTTTTTCTTTCATTCTTAAATTATATATTCTAGATATCTCGATCTAGGTCACGTTTATTTATTAAAAAATCATAGATTTATTAATCCCAATAATATTTCTTATTACGATTTTGCCTTGTGCACTATAGGAGAATGTGTTAAATTCATTATTATCGTTGAAACACCTCCTTTTTTAATTTTATTTAACAGCTAACAGTATAAAAGTGATTGGAATGTCTTTCTAAAGATGTTAGGAAGCTTATTTTGCTATATCCACCAGCCTACGATCAACCAGGCTAATAATATAGCCTTCATCCCTTATATGGGTATGAATTGCCGGGGGAGGTTAAAACAATAGTTACCAATGGTTACTGAGAATCTAAAAAACTGCCATCTGCTTTGGAAAAGCGGAACAAAAATACAGGAACTTATCTAAAATTGGACATGCACTGTCCCGAAACGTCGTTTTTAGCTTCAAACATAAAAACAAATTAATTATAAACAAAAAAAGTGATGTGTTTCTTAAAGGAGAATTCGATGAGCTGTGCCTAATATAAGAAGCTACTATATATATTTATATAGACTACATACTACGCATAGATCTAGATAGATAGTAAAAAAAAGAAAAAAAAAAAAGTAAAGTTCCCATTTCAGACCATATAGGGCAGATGATGTAAAGGCCATCTGTTTCTGTGGCCCACGGATTAACTAGGGTATCATGTGGCACAACGACCAATGTCTTAACTTTACCTCAGCTAATGTCAGGTACCCATTAGAACTGGGTGGACTCAGAGGCACCCTAAAGATCACAAAATAAAAATTATGCTAATTATTTCTTCTATCTGACAAAACAAGAATTAAATTAAAAAATTAAACATTTAGTTATTGGTAATAATTTTGTTTGGTATTGTCAAACAAGGGAAATATATTGTATTTGACTTATTTGGTGTTTTAAGTTGAATTAGCCCCCTTTATACTTTTTAGGTCGCTGCTTTAAAAACTATAACTAACTATAAAACCTATTTTCATAAGTGCTGTGCTAGCATAGTGGCTAGTGTATTGGCTCGAGGAGTCTTTCCTTGAGTTAGAATTCAGGTCCTTCACCTTTTTTTTATTACCATATATGAAATAATAATATAGTAAAACTTTTTCTTATGTTGAACTTCAAGGTTTTGTTTTTAGTGAGAAAACAAATACAGCATTGGTACAGCTTCAGGGTGGACCCTGTGCCATCATTGCACCAGTTCAAGCTTTCATAGTCAAATGTGCCCTGTTCAAAGGTGGAAACTGCAGTATAGATGCATTGACTTCAGTTTCAGGTGGGTACTTTATTTCAATCTATAAGTTGTTTCCACTCAACCAAAAAACAGTTTGGTATATGGCTAATGCCTGTACTCTTGTGCTAGAAAGTAATAAAGATATATGCAACCTTTATCATTTTCCTCCTACAAGTACCGGTATTTCTTTTTTTGCTTTCAGTCTTGTCACAGTCAAAATTGTTAACTCATTGTACCTTATTGTACTTTAGTGAGTTTAATGAATACAGAGTGTGAAAATGTAAATAGTGAATGTGAGTTAGGTATGACAGGAAGTAAGGTGGTATGAGAGATTG
This sequence comes from Biomphalaria pfeifferi, assembly GCA_030265305.1. Taxonomy (NCBI): domain Eukaryota; kingdom Metazoa; phylum Mollusca; class Gastropoda; family Planorbidae; genus Biomphalaria; species Biomphalaria pfeifferi. The sequence goes on from JASAOG010000079.1 coordinate 3,090,658, forward strand.
AGAGTTTTAGTAACAAGTATGCAGTCAAGAGAAGTTAGTTGGAGAGTTTAAGTTAAACAGTCTAAAGTAGTGAGTTGGAGAGTTTTAGTTTATTTATTTATAGCTTTTTATATAGCGCTACTTTCATGCTTATAGCATGCTCAGAGCGCTTTGGTCCAATCTCATTTGTGGACCAGTGGGGGGGGAGGGTGTATCTAGGAGTTGGTTTTCCGTGCTGCCTTTAGGCGCTCAGTAAACACAACTCTGCCCGAGTTGGGTGTTGAACCTCAAGCCCCCTTCTAGGTAGCCAAGCCAAGTTCAAGCACACTTAGCCTCTCAACCACTCTTCCCACTAGTTGAACAGTCTAAACTAGTTAGTTGGAGAGTTTTAGTTGAACAATCTAAAGTAGTTAGTGTGAGAGTTTAAGTTGAAGAAGTAAGACGAGTGTTAGTTGGAGTTTAAATTTTCAGTTGAAGTTTGTCCCCATTTCTTCCCTATTCCAATCATATTGTGGGACTTTTGTTTCTTCTTCTCTTCCATCCACATGTGAGACTCTTACTTTTCATCGTCTATTGTTCACAGCTGAAAGAGCCAACCAGCTACTAATTGAAGCGCTCTATGAAATTTTATCTCAGTTGAACAGCTCACAGTATATTTTAGTAAGTCTGTCCAAACATCTCCCAAGTGTAGAGTCACAACTGTCTGCCGAGCAACTGAAATGTGAAGAGAATGGAGAGACAAGCACACCTTCCATTCAGGATGAAAGCAACAACACAAAAAGGGCATTAACTGCATTAAATCAAGAGTCTTTCCATGCCAATTTAAAGTAGGATTATTTTAACACCATGTTAAAATTGTGTAAATGATTTATTTTTGGGCCCAAAATTGTATTACAATAAGAAAGTTAAAATATAAAATGTAATAATATTGTAATTAAAACAACATAATAATGTTTATAAGATCACATGCATTAGAATTGAGATGCTATATAGACTTACTTTGGTTGGCAAGCTGTCTCCATAAAGATCTTTCACTGGCAATGTCTAAAGCTTCTTCCCACCTGGTGTCCACTTCTCTGAGGTCCTCTAAGAAAGTGTGGCGCCAAGTTATACGAGGACATTCCCATTTGTACTTGCCTCATTTTGGCCTCCATGTCATTGCACTCAGGGCCGGCCCTAACAAAAGGGATTGCACGGGGCCTAGTCTGGGTAGGGATAAGGATAATAAGTGAAAATTAAGATTTTGTATTAGAAAAAAAAATGCGTCTTTGTATTTTATTAATTTTTACTAAGTACAATATCACAATCAAGTTAACTTGTTTTCATGGGTTTGATTCCTAGTTACTTTCAAACTATAGGCAAAATTATTATAACTGTATCTGGTTGAGGTTCTATTTTCTCCCCTTAAAAACACTCTTTGAATAAAGAATCGACCAGTGCATGCAGGGCCGGTCCTCAGATTGCAGGTCCCTATGCGAAACAGATTGTGCAGGGCCCAGTCTGGATAGGGATAAGGATAAGTGAAAATTAAGATTTTGTATTATAAAATAAATTTGTCTTTGCATTTTATTCATACTTTACTACATACAAAATCACTATCAAATTAACTTTCGAGCCAGATAGAAGTTTTCCCACAAAAAGCCGATAAACATCCAGATCTGCTTTTTAAATTTACTATCGTCTAGCAAAATATCGTTTTTTTTAAGAGGTTGAGATAAATTTACATCTATATGTGTATGCCAGTGACCATTAAAGAAAATTAAGTATTTGAGCTTCTTCTTTTGGTTAAAATTCTCCTTATTATTTTTTTTTTAAATGAAAGCTGTCAATGCGTTGTTTTTTTTTTAAATTGTGAGTAGAATTTACATTTTCCATATTGAATGACATCCTGAAATGACAATTTTGTCTGTTTTTAAACAGATTTGCATGAGTTTTTGGAAGATTTTAATAATTTCAGGAGATTTTCATGACTTCTTTTTGTATATTTTGCAATTGCAGGAGAATTATAGAGACCCTTTAATAATAAGTTAAAATGGTTTAATTTAATAATTTACAATTAGAGTTAGTGCGGTGCCTATGAAAGTGCGGGGCCCACTGCGGCTGCATAGTTTGCAGTGGCCTAAGACCGGCCCTGATTGCAACTCTTGGTATGCATGATTCATTCTATCAGAGGACATGTCCCACAAACCTCATGCAATATTGGTCACAACTTCATTAAGTGGTCAAGTCCCAGTTCGGCCCAGGATTTCTTTGTTTAAGATGCTATAGAAGGATCCTAGGTATCACATTCAAAGACTGCATCACAAACAAAAGCCCTATGTTGACCCCCTAACCACTGTAAAAAAAAACAATACAAAAACTTGATGGCCTTATCACAAGATCCTCAAGGCTCACACAGACCTTCCTTCAGGGAACAGTATCAGGAAAAAGAAATTAAAGATCAGTTTGGCGTGTGATAATTATTAAGTGCTATGTCAAAATAAATTATATTATTTTAAATTAGGTTTTCAAATATCCATTTCATCTACTTTAGTTCCAAGAATTATTAATCAAAGAAACAAAAATGTTAAGCAAATGATTTTTCGTTAACATTTAAATTTTCATCCTGTATAGGTTTCACCATTGCAGTGATACTGATGAACTTCATAGGTCTCTGGAGAAATCTCTACCAGCATTTCAATCCAAATTTGGAGTTTTACTTTATTTATATTCTTTAGTTTTATCAAAAGTAATATTTTATTTATCAAGATATTTATTTCATTTTAGGAAAATAATTATAGTTTATTCTTGGTCTGGTACAGATATTAACATTATATCAACATCAATATATTATATATATTATTTATATATTTAAATTCATATTTACATTCATAGTAAATTTTACGTTTTTGTGTGTTTTTTTTTATTTTCTAGTCCTCATATTTTTCTTTGATTATGTATGTACCTACTTGAAAAGTAGCCTGACCTTATATAAAATGTTCACTTTCAGGGAGTGCGACAAATAAAAAATGAAGTAGAAGATCCATCAGAACCTTTAATAGATGGAATCTATGGACATGGGAGGTTAGTTAGTTCTCCTTTAGTAGTACTATATTGTTATGACCCTATTGGCGGCGCAAAAGGGTTAACTATAGGCTCAGCTGACACACACGAGAATCACTCAGGTCAGCGGGGCCATGGACAAGGGACAGTACTATGATTACATGACTACACGCAAATGTAATGGTTATGTGATCGAAAGCCTGCGTGTACGAGGACACAGTGTGTAGGAAAGCGGCAGTTCAAGACCGGAGAGCGTCGAGACCAGGACTGTTAGTCGCCATGAAATCGGTCCTGGTTTCCTCATGTGATGATGTACAAGTCCAGAAAGAGAGACAGTAGAGTTTTGTACGGTGATGTACAGAGTGACATTTTAGTTGTTGATGTGTTTGATGCCAATTGTCTAGTATTGGCTGTTATCTACTTATTCACTCATTATTAAAGTACCCGATATTGTGGAGCTCTTGTTGTCAAGTTCTTGATGTGTTGATGTATTGTGTTGTGTTTAGCAGTGTTTACAGAAGGCCTGATTAGGAGAGAGAATCGTAACAATATATACAATTATATTATTTAAATTAATTCAAGTAGGTTTTTTTTACCCATAATAATTTTTATAACTGTGATGGGAATTTTCCTGAAATTTTAGGAATTCCTAAAATTTCCCCAGTCATTTTTTTCTTAACTCTTTATCTCCATAATTATTTTAACACGTTCTGACAGAATTGTTCATTTTTCACATGTGTACATTCTAATGTGTTATGGTTAAACTTGGATAACATTTTTTGTAAAGAGTTAAAAATATTTTTAAAAATTTATTTAAAGAAGCAAAGCTGTGACCCTTTAAATTTGCAGAAAATTTTCTTGCATGCATATTTTTATGTATGCATTATAGCATAGGTACTATGATTTTCAACTTTTTTTTTCAAATACTCAGTACAACTATGCTCTATAACCACATTCTGTTCAATCCAATCAATTCTGTTCAATAATATAATATAGAATTCCTTATATAATTTTTTTTTTAAATATTCAATGGCTCTTTATTTAGGTTACTTCAGCACACTTGTGCTGAAAATTTCCTAAAATTGTTTTAAAGTCTGTTCCCATCTGTCTGTTCTGTTATAATCGCCCACTTTGCTTACAGTTATTGCTCATTCAGCAGCCCTGTTGATTTTTAGCCTAAAGAGTAATATTGGTGTGTGCAATCCAATTTCAACTATATAGATACTTAGCCCAGGCTGGATGCTTTGCTGTGTATCACATAACCTGCCAAATTTAGGATGTCAAATCACCCCCAAGTCTGAAAGAAACAGCTCCGGGAACTATCCTTATGGTCACAGAACACACATATGAGACCCAAAGAAAAGCCTTGCTGAAGTCAGGCAAAGACTGCAGTGTTTGCATAGTCATGTGAAATACTGCGCTGCCTAATCTTCTGATACAAATACAATACCCTATTATCATAGTATTAATTGTTTTTCAAGGATAATTAATTTTCAGCAATAAAATGTAACCCCATACCTTATATAGAACTGAATTTTTTTTTTAAATACTCTGAGAATTATTTTGATTTACTCTTTTACAGTCAAAGTTTAATAAATTTACTACTGACCTCACAGGCCACATCCTATGTCTGGGATAATGATAAGGATATATCAGGATTAAGTAAGTATATGTGGAATTTTTGCAAAGATAGATCAGGACTCAATAAATATTACATCCAATATAATGATTTAAATTTCTCGGTTCCCAGACAAAATAGCGCAGAAAAATATTTTTCAGTCATTTTTCAAGAAATACTTTAGATATCTTAAAATATAAATTGGCAAACATTATTCTAGAATTGTAATAAGCTAAAATGAATAGTTTCAAAATATAGCATTTATTTACATTCCAAAGTGCACTTCAAAAACATGCAAAGATACTTTCATACTTGAAAGACTTGCAAACACGCACACAAAATGTTAACAAAGTTAAACTGTATGCAATGTCCAATGAAAACATCAGTCGCTTGTTTCCGTACATTGGCAATATAGCTGCAAGTTGGAGGTACTTTGTCTTGCTTGCAGCTTTACTTCGTTCTCCAGCATTGTACCTCAGAATCTTGTTCACAGTGTTCTCCTGTTCTCTGAGGAAATGAATTATTAACTTACAGACATTGAGGTGATGACTGTCAATAGATATCTGAAATGCATGGTGTCATCCCTCCACTGAATTGTCTGTTTGTGGCACATTGTCCTGTACTTGATCTCTAACATTCCATAATGCTATCAGAAATCTTGGAGTCTCTCAGCGGTTCTGTCTCTGGATACCAAGTTAGTTGTCCTCCCTACATCTGGCCAAGCATCATTTAGTTCTTTGAAGGCAGTATCTACATCAGCAGGTGGAACAAATGAGATAAAACAAACATTTGGCGAGATAAGAAAAGTGAATGCCTGCTTAATTAATCCTGACACACCCAACTTTTACATCCTAGCTTAAACATAGAAGAAGGGGTGTTAAGAGTTAATCTGCTATGGCATTTGTTGAAGATGGTTCATATCCTGATCTGTGAGTCAACTTAGTTGTTATATCGTGCATATGTTGCTCTTACAGCTGACGTTCAACTAGCTAAAATAGATTCTATTTGATTGGAGGGAGAAAATAGGATCAATGTGCTAGCAACATAATCACATCATAAAACAGTTGGCCATAATAACATCCAAACTTAACTAACATGCATTTTGGATGTCTAGGTCTCCACTGAGTTATTTTGTAGTTGAAGACACTTTATTGTATTGTCTTTGCAAGCACACTGGATGGCTGCCTGGTAATGTGAGATGTTCTTTAAGGTCCCAGGGTTAAATTCGGCATGCCACCATCCTGTTGGAGGTTTGGACTAGGATGTAATGATCATTGATTCTGATGCGAAATTCCAAAATATATAAAAACATAAACTGATGCTCATTATTTTTATAAGCATTTAAACTTATTATCATGTTTCATACAAAATTATATTAAGTTTTAGGTTCAAGGACACTTTATAGAAGGTAGATTACTTTGTTGTAAGATTATAATGTTATACTTTTTTATATAACAGAACTTCGAGGCCTAGAAAAACAGTCCACAATAGGATTTTTATCTCTACTAGAACATCTGCGTTATTGTGAGGTAATTTTATATTATCATCTTTCTTAATTTTTGTTAGCTATTGAAATAGGTTGTATTTTGATCTTAAATTTCAAAATTTTGTGGTGAAACATATGTAAGAGTTTTTTGTTTTTTTTTATTTAAAGATGTTCTTTTTTTTTCGCAAATCAATACTGCTAAACATAAATAAAAAGAATTTAAAGTAATGTAGATGTTGCCATAACTTTGAAATGTTTACAGGTAGGATGGTTTTACAAGAATCCCAAGTATCCAATCTGGCTTCTAGGAAGTGAAACTCATCTTACAGTATTGTTCTCCACTGTAGGTCTTCCTTTAATAATTTCATTCAAAAAAATGTTTGTTTGTGTGTTTTCTATTTTTTTTTTTTTTTTTTTTTTTTTAGAAAATAAAATGCAAAATTACTCATTAGCAATAAAATAAAAATATATAACAACAGACATCTGGGGAGGGGGAGGGTTAAAATAATGTTAAAAAAAAACTTTATTTGTTTGTATGTTCTTTGTTAGCACATTTTGAATCTTTTTGTCAACCCAAGGAAAAAAATTGTTTTCATTTTATTTGTTAAGAATCGTTTTTCCACTTCACAGTATCATACTATTAACTCCTAATATTATAATTGTAGTATTAATAATCCTTTTTTAAGCTCTTTTAATAATGACTTTATAGTAAAGATAGGAACATAGAAACATATTACAAGGGAAAGATTCTGGGTTGTTTTGTTTTTTTCTTTAGCTTTACTATTTACAATGGATTGTTGATTAATCATAATGATATATTATAAAAAGGATTTTTATGGAAAAAAAATGGATGATGTATCTTGAATTTTTTTTATTCTTTTGAATTCTAAACTCGATATTATTTGAAATGTTTAAAGCTCTGCCGTCTGCCAGTCCCAAACCTGTGTGAGAAAGGAGGAGGGTTTGGCACCCTGCAAAACCTCAATAGCTATAGAAACAGCAACCTTTAAACATTAAGATAATTTTACCTAAGATCTTTGTGGAGTCAGCTTGCCGCCCAATGCACTTAATGGCATGGGAGGATCTTATTGAAAGCTTCCACATCTGTTATTACAAAACATGAAAGCAATGTTTAATCTGAAAGAAGTATTAGATCTACAAGTGTAGAAAATCTTAACATTTTTGTAGATTCCTTATTAATTTAAATTCTTCTGTGATTAAGAGAAAAGCTTTCTTTTGGTGTAGGCCTACCATATAATTATATAGCATCTTTAAATTTATCAATGCTTTATGATACTACTAAGAAATAAGGCATACTCTTTGAAAATTGGCTTTTCATTAGAGAGAGAAAAAAAAAAGATTTTCAAATCGAATTTCTCGTCCCCCATTCTACTTCCAATTTAACTCTTTCTCTCCGTAATTATTTACCACATTCTGGTGGAATCAACATTGGTATTTTCAGTTAGGAGAGAAAGAGTTAAAGGTTTCCTCATTTATGAAATCACTAGATCTTTTGAAGTAAATAAACAAGTAAGAACCATGTCAGGGTTTCTTTTATTTCAGGGTCCTTACTATCTTGTTTCAGTTTTAAATGTTTTGTGTTCCTACAGAATGAAAACCTAGTTGTAAAGGACAATCCATCTATAAATGCCAGACACGTGTTTTCTCAATTTGACAGTGAAGGTAAAATCTGGATACTCAGACTTTTTAAAATAACAGTATACGTTTTCTCACTAACAAACTATAAAGAAATTGAAGCATAATTTTATTACCTTTATTAAACCAATAAATTTGTTTTATTTTTTCTTTATTTTATTGTAAACACTTTTTTTGTTGTTCACCACTTTTCTAGGTAATGGTTTTATTTCATCGTCGGTTTTAGAAGAAGTTATGAAATTGTTAGACCTCGTTGCAGATAAAGAGTAGTAAGTGACAAACTCTGTTAATCTTTTTTAATTACCAGAGTGTAAATATTGATATCTTATGTTCTGCATAATACAATGAATATATATATATATATATATATATATATATATATGTGGATCTACAAAAAGGCAATCTTTTTTGGTGAGCTAAAAGGTGTTCGATGTAGCAGTGGCGCCCCATGGAAATGCTTTAAAGACCAACTTAGGCATCAACTTTCCTTAGCTGACATAGATGAAGCATCTGGTTGCATGCGGCCTCAGAACGAGACAGCTGGAGGTCACTCCCGAAGGCCCTGTGATACACATTTGAGACCAAAAGAAAATCCGCTGCCGAGGACAAACGCAGGCAACGAAAAGAAAATCTAAATCAACCACCTGCGGACAATGGTTATGCTTGCCCTGGATGTGGCAAGATATGTAGATCACAGCTGGGGCTGCGCAGCCACTGGAAATACTGCATTCCTCAGTAATCTTCGGACTCGAACACAAGCCTTATTATTATATATATATATATGTATTAGAAACCATGCTGCACCAAAGTAAAAACAAAATATTTTCTGCCATGAGGCTTTGATCAGCTACAAGTAAATAAAAGGACCAACAATTGTACTAAATAGTCATATAGTGATACCTCAATGTAGTGTGCTTTAAAATGAATAGAGACAATTATTGGCACATCCATTCTTTGATGTTATTTACCCATTGCTTTTTCTGTCTTTTCTTCCTTTCTATAGTACGGTCCCCTGCAGGAAGTTCTTTAAGAGTCCTGAATACCTTGTGATAAAGCCTTAAAGCCTTATAGCTTAAGTTTGCTTTTTCTGACTGTCTTTTCTTCCTTTCTATAGTACGGTCCCCTGCAGGAAGTTCTTTAAGAGTCCTGAATACCTTGTGATAAAGCCTTAAAGCCTTATAGCTTAAGTTTGCTTTTTCTGACTGTCTTTTCTTCTTTTCTATAGTACGGTCCCCTGCAGGAAGTTCTTTTCCTGAAGACCTTGTGATAAAGCCTTAAAGCCTTATAGCTTAAGTTTGCTTTTTCTGACTGTCTTTTCTTCCTTTCTATAGTACGGTCCCCTGCAGGAAGTTCTTTTCCTGAAGACCTTGTGATAAAGCCTTATAGCTTAAGTTTGCTTTTTCTGACTGTGGTCAGCAAGTCATCGTTGGGCCCAATTGTCATTGTGATCCTGGTTTGAATTTCCTCCTTTGTTGTGCTGTCTTTGTTAGTCATACATAGGATCCTTGTAAAGTATCTCGATTCCAATTCTAATACCACTGAAAAATGTTTTATCGAGAATATTTTATTGCCACAGCTAGATCATTAACCTCTTTTTTAGCAGCCCCCGAAAAGGGGAAAAGACGCTATTAGTTTTGTGCGAAATGTCTGTCTGTCCGTCCCATTTTGATCTCGTAAACTAGAAAAGATATTGAAAATCCGACATCACAATATTTTAGACCATTCAAAGTTCTGATGCAACGGCTACTTTTTTTTTCTGAAAGCGAAAAAATCTAATTTTTAAAATCAGTTATGCAAGGAGTTTTTTTAAAGAGAAAAAGCTAATTAGTATGCATTATAAGTTAGACCTCAATTAAAACGAATAGTACTCTTGTAAATGTCATTTTCGTGAAAAAAAATTTTTGTTTTGAAAAATGTGTTCTCATTTTTTTTTTTTTTGAGCATTCGAATAAGAGATTGACACTTTTCAAAACAATTACATCTATTATAAGACTTCAGTTAGGCCAGGAGAGGCATGGTAGCTGAGCGGTAAAGCGCTTGGTTTCTGAACCGGGGGCCCCGGCTTCAAATCCTGGTGAAGACTGGGATTTTCAACTTCGGAATCCTTAGGCGCCTCTGAGTCCACCCAGCTCCAATGGGTACCTGATATTAGTTGGGGAAAAGTAAAGGCGGTTGGTCGTTGTGCTGGCCACATGACACCCTCGTTAACCGTAGGCCACAAAAACAGATGAACTTTACATCATCTGCCCTATAGACCACAAGGTCTGAAAGGGGAACTAGTTAGGCCAGGTTCACATCTAACTTTGCATTCACTTGCACCTATCCTTTGATCTGCTGTACTGTTGAGGCACTACACAAGATCTGTCAACCTTCTTTCTCCATTCTTATCTCTCATTTGTCTTTGATATAATTTCATTTGGATGTTCTTTCTGAAAATATTGAAGCCTGCCTGGGTGGACCACTTCGGGGGCCGATTTTGAGTTTGTGTTTCCACACATACTGTCTTTGTAATCTTTGTTTTTTTTTAATTGTTGAATGAGAAGGTTATGATTTGCAGTTTGATAACCATAGTTGTCTTTTTTTTTCGTAACTCAACTGTAAAGAAAAAAAATTAGTCTCTTTTTTAATCTGACAAGTATAGAACTTTTATATTTTGGCTAAACAGTATATACATTTGCATGTGATGTCTAATTTGTCACTGATAGTAGTGTTTTCTTTTAATTATAGTGTGGACATTATGAGAGAAAAAATGGATAGTGAACATTTAGGAATTATTACAAGAAACAGCTTTATGGAAGAATTTTTCCCAGAAGAGCCGCCAGAACAGCCAAGGTCATTTCACCTGTATCATTACAATGGTATACCACACTCCTGTCCTGATGGGAAAGTAAGTTCATGAAAGTTGGCAACTGTATTTACAAATAAGTTTCAATTTGCTGAGAACCACAGGCCTAAACAATATTATTTAATGTTACCCAAGATGAAAACATGCATTATTAATGTTGAAGTGAAAGGAATAAAACAAACAATTATAAAATTTAACACAAATTTAAGCATCTGGATAAAATATCATTACAGCTAGGTTAAAAATTTAAGTAAAAAGTGAATATTTTTCAGACTTCACTTATTTGCCTGTTTTGTAAAATACTAGCTCACCTAAAATGCAGCAACATGTCTTTAGGACGTAGACACACTAACCCAGGCTTTGTTACTCAAAGATTTGTTGTTTTTTTAAAACATAGAACGTTTTATTAGTGAATATACCAAATTTTATTAATAGCGTAAAATAGCATAGATAAAAAAGGGTTTTGTGTATTTCTTGTTCTGGGATGGATTGCTTTGGAGTTCTTTGCAGTTAGACATGTCCAGAGCCCTACTTCTCCCTGGGACATGGGACTCTCATCATTGCCATCCAGAAGGTAGGGGGGTCTGGAAGAGTCACAGGATTAGGTTCCTGCATCTATTTGGTTTTAGATCAGGTGACCTAGGTTTTGGATTTCATGGTCCAAGAGGCACCTATCCTCCTCTTATGTTTAGTACTTCTAGCTTGCCCAAACACCTCGTTCTAGTGGCCCAGACTAAATGTCCATGTTCTGATTACATCATGCAATGTTGCAATGTGTTGATGGTTTGATTAATGCCCACAGTTGACCTTGTTATGGGTGGTGAAAAATGCAAACAGCACAGAGAAAGATTTTTATGTTTAATTAAAAGTATCAAGAATCAGCGATAATTTGACTTCAAACAATACTTGTTTTTAAAAGAACAAGGAAAGGAGAATTTAAATGATCTGGGTTCCACTGTATTTCTTAATACAAACAAGAAAGTTTGTAATGATTAATAATGGTTTTGTCTTGTTTCCTTATTTGTATTTGTTATGATTACTGGGACCTTCCGTGTCCTCAGACTTTGCAGAACAGAGGAATTAATGGGCAGGGGGAGGGGCTTAAAATCATTCAGAGAAGGAGCAAATGAGAAATCAGAGATGGCTGATAAGAAAGGGAGAAAGTATAAGAGAGAAAGAAAGCTGTAAATGTATCTAGCGGGAATGGTAAGGGGGCAGAGAAGAGGGCAAGGTAATTAGATTTGAAGGAAGCTACTGAAAGAACAAGTGTAACTTAAAGGTGTTACATGCAGTGGAGAGAGCGACATAAAAAAACAGGAAGTAAAAGGTGGACTGCAAAATGACCAGTAAAATATTTGACACGTTTCGGATGTTCCTTCAGAGTTGTTGATAGTTTACTTTTTTTTTTAGTCCAAACCTGCCGCAGGACAACTGGGGAAGGGAGCGGGCAAGGTTTGAACCCAGGACCATAGATAAGTCAAAACAACAGTCCAGCGCACAAACTGCACGACCAGGCTGCCATCCTGGTAAATGTTGCATTGATACTTTGTGGCAAAAAAAATTTATCTTAAAAAAAGTCCTTGTTTATATGTCAGCTCTAATATATATGCATTTTCAAAATAATTTTTTCTAAATTCTTATTCACAAGTTTGAGTCTTGTTTTTACACTACCTAGTGTGTCATGAACCATAAAATCTGTAATCAACATAGTATTTTTTTATTTTTAGTATCAACTTGTTTCTAAAAATGTTGCAATTGCATATCACATTCACTTGCAAAATTGCTTATTGTGATTTTTGATTTGCTCTTCAGGTAACTTTTGTGGAAGCCTATGCCATTCTAGATGAGGAAGTGGAGACACAGTTTATCACTGACACTAGCCCCATCAAATTATGCCTGCAAACAAAATGGCCATCTATTGAATTAACATGGACCAACAAGCTGACTCCTTCTCTTAACTGAAGTATAGACAATTGTTATAAAAATACAGCAGCAACCAAAATGGCTTTTTAAGCAAAGAAATCTATTTGTACAATAGTTTCAGTCCAATGTCTCCTTTTTAAATGAGATGTATTTTAAAGTTCATAGTCACATATAAATTAACATATGATTAGTAAGATCTATCTACAAAGCTATATTTAATTTATTAATACTATTAATTTCTAAACTTTATATTTTCAATTCATATTATCTTACATTGGATGATCTATGTAGAAACTTGTTCAGAATGCCATAATAAAAGGAATTGGTTTTCCTATAGTGCACATTCAACAGCCACAATACAAAAACTTCTCCAATGTTAACAAGACATTTTCGTTCCTCACATCCAAAACCCATTTTAAAAAATCAAAACATTTTTTTTTTTTGCTTGCTCAACAATGATTTGTATCCAGCATTCAACTAGTTCCAAGAGCTGATCAAAACTTTTGCACTGCCACATTTGACCAGCTTCATACTTGGGTGCTTCTTATAGAGGTTATAGTGGTGCTAATCAAAGAATTAGATATTAATCCTATGGATTATATTGTTTTTGGTTTCAAAGCTTTGTATTGTGTTCTTTTAAAGAAAAACAAGTGTTGTGCTTATTTGTGACAATTTTTTTAACAGAGCATTGGCTCAATCAAACTGTTATGGTGTTAATAGCTTAGATTAGCCTTAGTTTTGTCAAATGTTCACATCTATTTTATACATTACTATAAATATTTATTTTAACTTCAAGCATTAAAAAAAACAACTGGCAAAGAATTAAAAAACAACAACCAGGAATTGAATTTTTCTGTTTTATTTATCAACTAAATAAATTAACTAAAAAGGAGAGAATATGAGTGTCAAGGTGTAAGCATGCTAAGAAATGACAATATGTTGAGGAGTAATATAACTAAACTGACTGACCCACAGTCAAACAATCTGCTACAGCTACCAGAATTTTTTGTGTCTGGTTTTGGGCTGGTCCGTATTTACTGCTTAAACTATTTATGGTATGGAAAGTGATTCCAATAAAGTAGATTTAACTTTAACATTTAAAAAGTAAATGACAATGAACAAATAATTTCATGATACATAGATTTAAAGAAAAAAACACCATACTTACAAAGACAAGATTTCTAAAGTTATGGTATTTGGTACTAAAACATAGTGACCTGATCAGTGTATAAGATGGAAGAGATTGGAAAACTTTGATAAGTAAATAACAGAATTGGTACCATGTAAATATAATTAACTAATATTTAATAAAGAATTTATTGTTCACTCATTTGTTTCCCCTGACATAATTTTCAAAATTGTTAAAAGCCTATTTTATTCTAAAAGCTAACACATAAATGTTTGCGTAAATGTTACTTATTCGAACAACTACAAACAAAGTAATTATTCACTGTTAGATGCAACCAATAACTGTGAAAGGGAATTCCACACACACCTAATTCAACTAGGTGAATGAATGTGAAAAAGACGCACATAATAATAAATTTCAAAAAATTACATGTCAAAGATTAGAAACAAAATATTTAACAAGCTCACACCATATTTTGCAACAAAAAAAAAATGTATATAGATCTATATATAAATATATGTTTAAAAAAAAAAGTACTGTTTAAAACAAAAATAATGAGCACAATATCCAACTGATTTACTTTTTTTTTTCTTTCTCTAAGTAAAAAGATGAAAGCACCAATATATATATATATATATATATATATAAATGTGTTAAGAAACAAACAAAAAATTGCATTTCAATAACAAATAATAAACAAAAGTACACATTTTCCAAAAGATTTTACGTATTGGAAATAACATGCTTGGGGGAAAAAAAGACTAGAAATGATGAGAATGGATAAATACCAAAACCAAAAAAAAAAAATAATTTTCTGTTTGAGATCATAGGCAACGTAAAATTACAGGCAATATTGACTTTAAATCAACTGTCAAAATATACCTAGCATATTTATATTCAACTGAGTTAAGGGACAAGGCAACCTTACGTCCAAATAGCCAAAAACCTTCTTAAAAACCATGTTTATAATAACTATAGAGTTAAAGGTTATAAATCCCATTGAAACATCAAACGTAGAGCTAAAAACAGAGCTATGGGCAAGGCAATCTAAAGGTTCAAGTTGTGAAAAAAACTCAACTGTCTTAATTTTATTATAAATTATGTGGTTTTAACGTGCTTGAAAAAAGATGTAAAAATATGTGTTTATAATAATTATTAAATATTAAAGGCTGTAAATCCCATTTAAACATCACATGTAGAGCTGAAAATATATTACAGGAAACATTCTTCAAAATGTCTATTGGAACAATCAAAGCCAAGTAAAAAAAAAAAAAATTCTGCTTATGTGTCATGATAAAAGGATGATACATTAACTGTGGAATAGGGACATACATATCGGTGGCATGACGTACAAAATAGTACAAGGTGCAGCTCTCTAATATCAAGCACCCAATCAGCAGCTAATATAGTAGCAATAGTTTTTAAAGCTCTTAGCAAAACTTTTAGAATGATAATATATCAAACTTGAGCAAAAGAATACATTCAAATTACAATCACCATAAGTTAATTTCTCTAAGGGATTATTTTGAAATTCTAGCCTCTTTAATTATTAAAATACTTTTGAATACTATGCAATATTCCATATTTACAAAATGTCTCTGTCAAGAGTACTGAGCTTATTGCAACAAAAAAAGACAAAAAACGTCATGTCAAAGATTAGAAACAAAACGCAAATTGTCAATAAAATATTTCTAACAATGTTCTTTGATCTTTCAAAAACTAATTCCTTTTAGATGCCCATTTTATTTGTTTGTAAAATTTACAGAGGGTAAAATGAAACGATCTAAAAAAAAATTGTTCCACACTTCCTAAGCCCAGTAAATACTTTGTATACAAGTTAATATTTTCAAAAAAGATGCCACCGTTGTTATGACAAAACCCAATTCATGGATTGTTATGTTAGTAAATTATCTTTTGGCTAAGGTAAACATTGACAATGGAAAACAAAATGGAAACATCAAGCTCAGGGAGTAAACACAAATGTCCCACAACTATTCCACGATGACCGTCTCTGCTGACTAGAATCTTAGTCAATTTTAGAGTTCAAAGCCCTTTTAACCAACTCATCCTTAGCCACATCTTCTGCCAGATCTTTTGCTGAAAAGAGAAAATAAATTTACCTGTGAGTGCAATTTATACAAAAAAAAAATATTCACTGATTTGAACTTTTTAAGAATAATAGAATTTGTTTTTATTACTTATAGTAAGAATTGTAACATTTCTAGTATCATTTTCTACAAAAGTTTTATTATATCTATGCACTTTTCTAAAACATGGAGGATTGAAACCAAACACAGAAATGTATCAAAAGGACATTTGTACAATATATATATAATATATATATATATATATAGTTAGTTAAGAAATAAACTGAAAACTCAGTTAAGGTGTAAGGAACCATAAAGACTGGTATGACAACTAAGATGACAGCAATCACTTTCTGTAATGCCAGTCAACCAAAGAACAGCACACACATACAACATTCAATACTCAAAAATCTTCTATAGATGTAAAGAAATGAACAGAATTTTATCTCCACCATTGAACAAATTATTGGCTACTATTCTTGTAGTAAACAAAGATTCTTTGCAGTGTCAAATAAATGCACATTCATTTTTGTTTTCAACCTGATTCAAAAGCTCAAGTTGTAAGTAAAATAATAGTATGTGAACTTTAGTTCAACTCCAATAGAGTATTTATACAATAATTAAAAGGCATTGTCTTCATTCTCCCAAGAATAAAAAAAAAAAAAATTACAGTTATCTTAAAATTTAATGGAAAATGTAGAGAATACAAGATGTTATACTTTTTCTTTCTCCCTTTTTATTTTTATTTTATGGATGTGGGAGTGATTGTTCTTTTGTTTTGGTAGTAAATTCGATGCAGTACCAACATGTTTTATTTCCCGGGACCCGAAAATGTAAATATAATACAATTTCTTAGTGCATTCATCTTTAATGAAATTTGAATTAATTGCGTTTAGTATTGTGACTTTTTAACATTTATGGATTAAATGTTTAATAAAAGGTTAAATCTTTCAGTATATCAATTCTTAAATGAATTTTAAAAATATTTTCTGTTTCCATGCTCAGTTTAAAATTAATGAAAATTTTTTTTTTTAAATATTATTTTATTTATTATACCTTTGTAGCCCATTCATTTTCCTTTCAAATAAAATAAAATTTGTAACATTATTTAATAAAATAAAAAAGTTATGTTAGTTTTAGTAACTCTACCCCCCCCCCCCCCCCAACCCTTAAAAATGTATGTTCGTCCTAGAAAATAATTCGCACTCAAAGAGCTAAACTACCCCCCCCCCCCCCCCCCCAAAGTTTACTTTCTGCTACCAATATGTAAATAAGTTAGCTTCTATCTTAGGTTATCTAGTCATAAGCTTTTGTACATCTTGACAATTATTTGACAATGCGGGGTCTAGGGTTAGTTTTTTCAAGATTTTTAAAAATTCCTTTTCAATATAACAACAAACAAAAAAGAAGAGGACCACCAAAAGGGGAAAGTGACAACCAACAAAATTTTTTTTGGATCAATGGAATTGTAAAAAGATGCAACTAATAAAAGCTGAACAAGAAATAATCAATATTCAATGGTTTCAGTCGATTAGAATAGGACAACTATCACTGAGACTTGCTTGTCACTAAAACACATTACAATTTAAGAGAGGAACTGGGATACAAATTAAAAAAAAACACAAATAATGAGCCAACAGTGTGAAAGAAATCAGGAATATGTAGAAATATAGTGCCAACTCTTTGGTTTTTATTAACTTTCTATAATATTGGAGATGCTCTCGTAATATTTTTACAACTCAAACAAGAACATAAAACTAAAATGCTATATTTAACTTTAGTTAGTCCATCATTAGAATATGCATCCTCTGTTTGGGATCCCTCAACTCCAGAAAACATTAAAAAAAAAAACTAACCAAAAAAAAATACAAAATAGATCAGTGAGATTTATAACAAACAAATATTCCAATTTGATTCCTAGTTATTTACAGTAAAATATACAGAAGGTGTTGTAAGATATACCAGTATTTAACACTTTCTGATGATCAGCTGTAACACCTGCATTTGTATGTTATAAAAACATAGTCTAAGGAAGACGGAATGTGGGAGTTAAAAATGGAAGCATTCATTTCAATCTAAAATCGTGCTCATAATAGTAAGCCTCGTTCACTCACTTAGCAGAGTGTCGCGCTAATAACACGAATGTCATGGGTTCAATCCCCATGCTGGCCAATTTTTGGTTTCTTTTTCATTTTTTTTTTTTCAATGACAAATAAATTATGATCATTTAGTTTGCCATGTTATTTGAGCATTAAGTAGCTAGTGATTTAAATATAATATAATATATATATATAACTTAATATATTATAATATTAAGAAGGACGTAAGACAGGTTTATGATATAGTTTCTTGACACACACAAAATAATCAAAATATAAACTAGTAAAAAAAATTCAACTTAATTTTATACAGAAACAGTTAGCATGTTAGGAAAAAATTTTATTACCCCCCCCCCCCCCCTCTATTTGGATCATACTATCAGCCTTACAACTCATTAATAATGAATCTGGATGACATTTCTAAATGTAGTACTGAAGGATCAGAGAAAGCCCATGTATTAGTCAGCATTACTGCTAACCTTTCCCTAGATGTCATCTCTTCATGTTTTTATATACAACTCTTATACCCACTTGAGACTTTAAAAGAAATAAGATACTAAAAAGAGTCAAAGGCAAACCCCACTGTCAGTTGCACTCACAACAGGCTTTATATATATATATATAAACTGAAGTAAAACAGTTGTGGATTAACACCATTTTATGTTTCATTTATATGTACGTGGATATAATAGATAAGTACTTCAAACTAAGAAGTTGTTTAAACACTATGTGAGACTCAATCTACAAAGTCAGTCTTCAGAATAAGTATTATATTTAGTAAATTAGCCATGTTAATAAAATGGTATGAGGAAATAGTTTTTTTCATAACATTGTTTAGTACATTAGGCTACTTTCTAACAATTATGCAGATATTTGCTTTTGTAATTGTACTTTATAAATTGGCTAATTTTTATGAGATTATCCCATTGCATTTTAACTAATGTATCAGCAACCAAAAAATAAGGTAAAAAATACAAATTCCAGTACCAATTGCTAGAAAAATAATCAGATTAATATTTATTATTAGCATTATTTTTTTATATACCCTTAAGCCTATTCCAAATACAAGCTTCAATAAAAGTTTCTGTAACATAAATAGGGTATTTTGTTGTTTTTAAATAAAATATGTAGAGCTTATGAATAAATATTAATCTGAAACCATTGTCATTTATAAAAAAAAAAATGTAAAAAAAAACAAAAAAAAAAACTTTTTTGCAAATGAAACAAAAATAAAACAGAATTTCATACGCCTCCAGAATATTGACTCTGAACAGTCTTACCCTGCTGAATAATGGCACGTGAAGATTCCCCTTGTGTAGCAAGATTTAAGACTATGCAAAAAAAGGAACGAACAATAAGGAGATAATGAACACATTAATTTACTGGATTTTGGTTTACGCTTTGCCAAAATAAATTATATACCAGTATCTGATTCTACAGCTCAGTCAGATATTTCAAATGCTTAAGAGTCAAATGCAGAATCAGAAGCTTAAAAAGCTGCAGACATAATTGCAACCAATTCACCAAAACTAAAGGTAGATAGGAATAGATCTTGGTTTCCATAAAGAAAATATTTTGCTTTTTTTTTTTATTTGATTCATAACATAAAGTAGAAACACCTGCAGGGTACAGCTTTCATAAATTAGATTTTACTACTACTTTTTGTATAAAGAAAGTTAACTGAATGATTTAATAGTTTAGCTTAATTCTAAAAAAAATATACTTTGCACACACATATATGCAAAACATACTAAAAAAGCAAGATAAATCTATACTCAACATATACATGCATATAAAAAAAAAATACATCCAATATCCAAACAACATAGAAAAAGTCCATTTCTCTTGTGTGTTTTAATAGTTTAATATCATATGTCTGAAATTGTCAAGTTTATGAGTATTTATGATAAAATGATTTTTTATGATTTTTGCTAAGAAAAAAAAAAATCAGACATGCCTACCCCTCAAGGCCAAGAAAGAGGAAATTTCCAAGTTCTAAATGAGGAGCACAAAAAAATGATTATCAAAAAAGCATATAGCTAGTTTACTTGTTGTTTCTTCTTCTTCTTTTTAGTCATCTCCTAGCCAGCTTTTTTGCTGCAAGCTGTAGGCTCTTTTGCAGTCTGTGCCAAGGAAAAGTAGCGTGCTGTTGTTTTTTTTTCAGCTGTTTAGACCTAGCTCTAGATTGTGACTTTTTGATTCCTACCTTTAATCTGATATCTAATTCTAGATCTATTTAATTTAACATAAGCACAAGGAAATCTATTCACTGTAGATTGTGACTTTTGATTCCTACCTTTAATCTGATATCTAATTCTAGATCTATTTAATTTAACATAAGCACAAGGAAATCTATTCACTGTAATCACTAGATCTAGTCAAAATAGTTTCCTGTAGAAATATATTTTAATAACCTATATTTCTTTTGAAATTAACTTAGAAATCTTAGAAATGAGTGTACAAGAAGCCCTGTGGGTAGCAGCAGG